>OX421378.1:3775000-5025000 GCA_949126905.1 Amorpha juglandis | reverse complement strand
TTTGTTCTTCAAACTGGTACAAAACAGTGTTTAAATTTTACTGTTGGAGAAATAGAAAAAATGCCTTCTGGGTGGGTACCACATCTACCCAGATGGCCTTTCACATAAGAGGGGAAGACCACTTGATAAATTAAATTCCTAGATAATTTTTTTTCAAGCCGCAAAAATATATTTTGGGAGAAAAGTTTTTAAAAATAACTTGCCCGATGCATATGTTGAAACGAATAAAGTTATTTATACATACATGAGAGTCCCGCTGAAAGGTTAATCTAATCACTCGTTCATTACGATCGCTAAGATCGAATACATCTCTAATAAAGAAAAAGAAAATCAATTGACCACGCCTTTCTGTACAGGTAAATATAGAATATTATTTGAATAAATATTAATAAAATAAAATATAGATCTAATTAATGAGATACGTAATACTACATATAATGATTAATACCTGATATTAACTTAATATATATTTTATCATAAATTTTACCAACCTATTGACGCTAACGTTTTCAAAGTCTGATGAGACTGATTGAAAGATTGAGTTATTCTTTATTTATTTTGTAATGAACAAGTTCCCACAATCCTTATAAGGTATTTTAATTCTGCTTATCTATTTTTTAAAAAGGAATTCAACCTCCCGTCTCTTTTAGGATTACTTAATGCGGGATAAAATGTTTTTTTACGCACATTATAGTTTTACATTTAACTTTCAGCAAAACGTTTACTTAAAGGACAGTACTGAGAAAAGCTTTGCCAAGGTATTATAATGTTTTTAAATGGTAATGGAGGATAAAATGTCCTAAGTAAATTGTTAATAATAGTGCCATATTTGTGTAATTGTTAGATATATAGAATTTATTTCGTATTTTCGTAAGGGTTTATTTTCGTATGTCATTTTCTATTTATTTTAAATTAATTAAAGAACTTCTGCAATTTCTGATGGTACATATACAGGGTTATTTTTAAAACACTGACAACCTCGCAGGGCCATATAGCTGACCCCATACGGAACAACTTTTGTTCTACGAGTTTGGATATAACTCAATATACTTAAAAAAAAATATCACAAGTTTTTGTTGTGTCGTGTTTTTCTTCGTAGACTGCGGCGCGGCGCGGCGCGTGCGCGCACGACATCAGCTGCTCAGCGGTCAAGGTCATAGGCGCTAGCCCGGTTGCCCACGCTTCGCGTGTTTGTTTACCTAATCTGCGATGCGCGTTGTAACTTTCAAGACGGAAATTAAATGAATACTTATTTTTGTATGAAAATAAAATCTAACAAATTATGAAAAGTCGTAGAACAAAAGTAGTAGCATATGACCTTAGGAATCTACTCCTGCGAGGTTGTCAGTGTTTTAAAAATAACCCTGTATATATGCAATCACGCCTGTAATCCTCGAAGGTGTAGGCAGTGCACCCACATTTCGCCGAGCGTTTTTGCGTCTCATTATGTGATAGGGGGGAAGCTTATCAATTAACCGGGCACAATTCTGGACTCCGATATTGTGAATTTCGTGATAGAAAAACCCAGTATCATTTGACCCGACCGGGGATCGAACCAGAGACTTCAGCACATCAGTCGTGCCGCGTACGCAATACAACTGCGCCACCGAGGCAGTCGATGGATTCTAATGGTTTAACATAATAATCTATTCGTTTTGAACTCACAAAAGTTGTAACTTGTAGGAAGGAAGGAAATCACATTTCCCTAACTGGAATTGCGTCCCTTGTTTTATTAACTAAACCCATTGCTATGTCGTATCCATTGCCCCGGCCAAACCAGATTTTGTCTAAAATTGCATAAACGATTGTGGACTGAAGTCAAACAAGTCCTAAACTGCGATTTAGACCAATAAATAAATGTACTGTATATAGTTATTGGAGGAGTATGGATTTTCTACATCCAAAAATATATAATTTTTTACCGTCTTTAATTTTATTAAAACCCGTTTTCAGCGTATGTACTTATTCCGTAATTTCATCCGATCACATTTTGAAATTTTAATATTTATACCAAACATATTTTTTTATATATAAAGATTTTTATACATATATAAATATGTACTCATGCCTATGCACCCAAATTTCGCAGAGCATTTTTTTAATAGCTTTTGTTTAATAGCTGCTTTTAGCTTAATTCTGTCTCATGATGTGATAGAGGAAAAACAATAAATATTTTTATTTTGGAGTGTTAACGGAACAGGCAATAACGAAACGAGGTTCCCGTTGCAAGTTGTAGAGGTCAGAGGGCGCCCCACAATACAATTACCGTCAAATTATGATGGAAAAGCGGACCCTGGCATTAGGCTGGGATACGGCTAGCCAAAAGAAAAGTATATTAATCTATAAGTATATAAGTATTTTCGCTCTACAGAGCTGAAACTGAAATAACTACCTTTCTTTCTCCTCACGAACCATAGCGTAGTGACACATTAAGTGACCTTAGGAATAGTAATGTGGTAAATTTTTCGAATTTAAATTATTTAGTTATCGTAAATCTGTGATATGTTGTGGAGTATGATACAAACACAATGGTAATTTCGCGCCATGATTTTATCATCAAAGTCTAGCTTGTTTCCGTATTCAGTACAAATCTGGTAAAGATAATAAGAGAGAGACAAGTCATTTAATGGATTGTATAATTAGTGAATGGAACCGTAAAAACCTGTCTCAGTTTATAGCCCACATAGAATGATTCTTGGACAATGTGGCGATTCTATACACCACCTTTGGACTATCCACTGTAGACTGATCAATTAGAATTGACTGAACTGATCGAGAACTAAACTCGCGAATGGAGTGGCCCTCTTTTATAATGAGCCAGACAAACAACTAGTTTGTGAACTTTCTATGATCGTATGCGCGACTTCCTTACTTATATTTCCCTACACCAGACCTTATTTCACTGGGAGACCGTCATAATTAAAATAAAAAGAAAACACAAGTGTTAACAATATTTAGAAAGGAAATAACTAATATAATAATAAAACTAAACTTTTTTTTTAATATTTAAAATAATTAGATTTATATATTTCAACTACGTTCTTACGCAATTGCGATATTTTCTGAACGATATCTAGATTTTGAGCAAAGTGAATATCATCCAACCATGTAATTTTAAAATAAAAAATAAATAAATTAATTTACTCGAGTTACAAATACCACTGAACAACCGTCTACCGTTTATTTTCTCAAGAGTAAACCTTGTGTGTCTGGTGAAGTGCACTCTGTTTAACAATTCTGTTTAGCTCGTAATTACATAAAAATACAAAGCGCACGACAAACATTACCTAGAGTTACTTATTTACTCACTTGCTGTCTGGTTTAACGGATTTAAACGTAAGGTAAAAGGCGGATTAACTTACTAAGACCTTTCATAGTGCTCTTTGAGACAATTTTTATACATAAGTAATTATTAAAATCATGTTAATTTATCATTAAATTTATAATTTATGGATATTACAGCATATGAATATTTTTTTTTATTCTTATGGTTACGGTGCAGTAAACATAAATCCTAATGAATTTGTTGTACTTTTATGTTATAGCCCCATTTAATTTTATGAAAACACAACAAACTGTATTTTAAGTTAAGTTGCTTTATTTTTACTAAGTTGCTTTTTGGCTATTCTTTCAAATATGTTATTTATGTGATTTTAAAATTAAATTTCCTGGGCTGGGCTGGCTATGAAATAAAAGTCCCGTGAGAGACGGATTTCGCGGGAGTCATCATGTTTCAGCGGGCTTTATAGCTTTAAGATTTTCGTATAATATACCGTGGGGCTATTTGAGATGCAACGGTTCATTTAAAAATGTAATTATTTTTTCAAAATGATTCGTGGATAACACTGAATAAAAAATATTTAAATGTTTTGAAATAAATTTAGTTGGTTCCATTAGTAGAGTACGTGATACAATGGTACTATATATAGAATCCACAAATATTTGATTCGGGGTCTGGGTGTTGTGAGTCCGAAAGTGTCTCGTAGTTCCTGATACCCACGACACAAGACTCCTACCTTACTGTGGGGTCAGGACTATGTATGTGACTGTTGGGTGTATTTATTTATTTATATTAATAACTATTTTTACTGGAAAGATGATTAAGTAGTAGAAGTTATAACGAAGTAAAATCTACGAAGACCTCTACGAGTTTTATGAATTATCTTACTTAAACGGGCTATACAACCATATTGTTTGGAGCCTGCTTACCTTGTGTTGCACGGTGAACTTTTTCAACTTGTTTCATATTGTAGGCAATGTATCACGGAAAGTTCCGCAGAACATGGTTCTAGATAATAGAAGATTATATTATAATTTGCACTAGGCGTAGGCTGAGGCGACGAAGCACAGCGCCACAAAAATTCTGAATATAGTATACTTCAAAACGCCCATCACTGATATGGATATTTATATTACATAAAAATAAAGGTAAAGGTCGCAGGATGTCGCTGGATGCAGACCGCTTCCAACAGGTCGGTCTGGAAATCTTTGGGGGAGGCCTATGTTCAGCAGTGGACTTCTTGTGGCTGATGATGATGATGATGATGATAAAAATACTCAGTGTCAAGGTTGGTGACTCCATTTTCCCACAGCCGAATAGGCTCCATCTTTGGCAGTGAATTTGGCAATATGATAATGCTAATGATGAGCTTATATCTATTCAATAAGTGTTTAAAATCTTTATAAACAATTGATACTTCGATATTCCGACAAGTATATAATAAATAAATTACTTTTCGTTACTAGATAAAAATACTAGGAAGTCCGCATCAATCTTCACAAGACAGATGTACGATCTTCATAATCCTCACAATAAAAAGGTATCTAATGTATCATACCAAGAACTCCGCAGCCTTATTTCTATTTTACATGTGAATAAGTTTAAATATATATCGTCGGAATATATCCTCATTTATTTCGTCCAGAATTCGTGAGGCATTAAATTGGGTTTTGCAGATGGCCTCAGATGTCTTCGCGGGAATATATCAGAGTCGGTCCTGCGGAAGCATACGGTGAACTTGAGATTTGAATAGGTATAGTATTATGTCCTCTATATTTTCTTTGCTTTTGAGGTTTGTAGGTCTACTTAATCTGTTTATGTTGGTGTTTTGATATTGATATCATGTTAAATAACGTAATTAAAAGTATAACCTATAGTTTAATTTAACAATAATACTGTAGATTTGTCGATTTAACTTGTTCACTAAAGTTGTAAATTGATTTAACATAATTTTGGTGGGTTTAATAATTTCATTGATTGCAAAATGCGGTCGAAAACTAAAATAGGCGTGTTATGGTTTCAAACAAAATAATACTAGGTATGTCGAACCTATCGGCGCTAATTCGTAAAATTTATTTTTATTATATTATTATGTAAATATAGAATTGTCATATTCTTTCGTCTGCTCCTAGATGTGGATAAAGTAGTACTAGACAATAGTCTAGCTTATATAGCTTAGCTAAGCAATAGCTTGGATGTTAGTAAGATAAAACTTATATGATTTTATACACGGTACACCAAACCATTTTTTTTACAATTTTTGTCTGTCTGTCTGTTTCAGCTAATTTTGAAATGGCTGGACCGATTTTGACGGGACTTTCACTGGCAGATAGCTGATGTAACAATGAGTAACTTAGGCTACTTTTATTTTAGAAAAAAAATAATAGTTTTAGTTAAATACCACGCGGACGAAGTCGCGGGTAACAGTTAGTATACTTATAAAAGCAATTCTATGATATACGCCGGTTGATATCCACAAAGAAAAAGATACAGCGGTATTCGGTGACCCCGCGCAGAAGGGTTAATCGAATTCTCTTTGCCATTCCGTTATTGCTTGTGTTTGCAATTTATTTCGGGCTAGACATTCATTTTGTGGTCATATTTTTGGTCGAGTTCCTCATATGGACGACCATCCTGTTGCCGTTGGAGTTTTCAGAGAAATTATAATTCTCGGCTTTCTTTAGAATGTTATTTTATTTATTTATTTGCACTTCATATACAAAATATGTATATAGGCGGACTTAATGCCAGAGGCATTCTCTACCAGTCAACCTTAGGATGGTGCAGAGATAGACAAGGTAGGTGCATCAAGTATAGATAAGGAATATTTTGAATTTTGAAATAAATTAGTATTTGATTTTCTTAATTTAAAGTTTGATAAAATTTCAATTGCTTGTATTAGATGTATACATACTTTACAACAGGGATTCCCAGAGTTATTCGGGATTCCCAAACTAATTCAGACAAGACACCCCTTTTCCAAAATGAACTAAAACCTCAGATCCCTATAGCTTTAAAACTCCTACTTTAAAAATCCTATTTCTAGTTTTTTTCCTATTGTTACAAAATACTTACCAATAAAAAAATTGCGGTTTCTGTTTATATCGACCGGGAACACCCAAATACTCCGAAATATTTTATTCCGAATTTCGATGTTCCGATGTTCAATAGTCCGAATTTCATAATACCGAAAACTTATAACGTCTATTATTCAAATTTACGAAAATTATTTTACCGAAACTTGTAAATACGATCTGTTTGTTTTCCGATTTTTATATTTTCGAAGAGTCAAATTCTCGATGGGTTCTCGGTCCGAAAAACGACGTTCCGATTTTCAATATTCCGAATAAATTACTAAAATGAGTATTTTGATTCAGTTAGCATAATCATTACATACATTTGGGTTAGGTTAGGTTAGAACTGTGACCATTAAAGCGCGAAGGCGAGCGAGCGAAGCGAGCGTGCCGCGGCAGCGGCCGCCGAGCGCCAGATCCTCTCTATTGTTGGTGAATCATTTGGGTTAGGTTAGAATTGTGACCAGCGAAAAAAATGTTTTTATTGGAAAGAAAATATTTTTAAAACGCATTTGACATTAGTTTTTAATTCTACCTCCTCATACTATTATACTTCTCTTTGACAAGCAAATTATTATGTGTTGATTTGTCTTTCTATTCAGTTTTACGTTTTTATTTCGGAATTTTAATTAATAGGTATTTTAATAATCGGAATTCGTATTTTTGATGTTTCGAATTATCATTAATTCGGACTTTTTGTTATTCGATCTATTGAAACTCGGTATTTTGAGAATCGTAATTATATACGTTAGGAATATTGAAATTTCGGAATTATAAAAATAGGATAAATTATACATCGGAGTTGTTATATTCGGAATTTTAAACCATTCGGAATTATAAAAATCGGTATTTTGAAATTCGTATTTGTGACTGTCGGAATAAAGTTTGTCGTATTATTGTAGTGTACCCATATCGACCACATTAACGTATTAATTACGAGTGACAGACACGGCTCTCGGTGCTGCGAAATGTCAGGGAATTGTGGTCGCACCTTTTGTGTTCAACACGGAATCCTTCCAAGATTTACATAATAAAATGTCTTGATACCATATTTTAACAAACTCATAAATGCTATTCAGAATGCAGATTAGAAGTCTACAGCTAAAACGGCGAGTAATTCTTTCTTCTTCAGTCAATTATTTCGTGTTGTTCCTTACGTAAGATAAATTATACTCACTTCCTGGTGTTTACACGCTTTTGTAACATTTCTCAGTTGTTTATTTATGTAAAAATCTTTGTGGAATATGGTTGTTGACCTCATTCAACAAAAACCATTGTAGTTCTTTGTGGGTTTTAACAAAAACGTAATGTGAATCTGAAATGAGTATGCGCTGAAATATAAATTAAAAGAAATGGTATAAGTTCAGAATACCATTTTTTCCAGTACGAGCGAACTTCACTTATTTAATCCAATATTCCCTCGTAATCACACGATCGCAGCGTTTATATGTGATATGAACACATAGCACTTTCTCCACCGTTCTACAAACAACGTAGTATTCTAAAATTACATTTTAAACACATTGATTTGACTGTCGTAACAATTCAGCAACTTGTCTGAAATGTAATGAGTCAGTCGGCACTGCTACGACCACGAATAGTTGCTTTGTCGAACGTAAAACAGTCAGCTTAGCCGGCCCGAAGTTCTATATTACTTACGGATAGGATTGTAACTAAGGCTTTATCCTAAAATGTACGTCGGGTTACAAAGAGTATTCCTTCAACGGTAGGCAGCGGCTTGGCTGTGCCCCTGGCATTGCCGATGTCCATGAGCGGCGGTAACCGCTTACCATCAGGTCGGACCGCTTGCTCGTCTGCCTATTAAGGCAATAAAAAAAAAAAAATCATAGAAATATGTTGGTTACAGAACATTATGGCAAGCAGAATTTGTATAAATGCGCTTAACTTGTGTAAAAAGTTTTAATTGCTGCTATTTTATAATCTTTGACGATTTTTTTTGTGGATCGACATAATGATTCATGTGAATTATTTTTACAAAATTATCCTTGTGATCGAATAAAAAAACGCGAATATTTTTACAATATTCTTAAAAAAAGATTGAATAAAACATAAAATGGCGCAAATAAATAGGTCATTAGCGTGACGTACACATCCTAAATTTGATCTAGTGATTATACCGTTATAGACAAGGATAGGTTCATTAACTTTAAAGTCATTGTGTTATTTCATTAAAAATATATGTTAAATTAGATAAACAATACATAATGTTCATTTATTACTAAGAATTTAGTATTTTAAAATTCAATATATCAATTCCGAAAAAGTACAATATTCGATACCAAGGATTTTTTAAGTGTTTTGATTCGCATTGCAAACAATAGAAATAATCATTCAACAAGCAAACATTAGATTCAACTCCAGATTCTCGGCAAGTATGTGAACACAAAGTAAACATAGCTCGCGCTCTGAAGCGGTAATCACATGCCGCATTTCTACCAGGACGTGTTTCAATCGTACTAGATAGATAGATACACCCAACAGTCACATACATAGTCCTGACCCCACAGTAACATACGAGTCTTGTGTCGTGGGTATTAGGAACTACGAGAGACTTTCGGCCTCACAACACCCAGACCCCGAAACAAATATTTGTGGATCACACAAACATTTGTCTCGGTGCGGGGATCGAACCCGCGGCCTCTCGCTTGACAGGCGGCTACTCGCCCGCTGCGCCACGGAGGCTGTCAAGACTGGAATGTTCTACCACTATTTTCTTACGTTAAGTTATTGTGAACTTCAATTGTTTAATTCAAATGAATAATCTCTCTCTCTCTAAATCTCTCTCTCTAGATCTCTTGCTAAATTTACGGTAAGTAGGTGAAACCAGAATAAATATTCCGTTCGCATTCTCAAGTGGTATTCCAATACGACTCGTCTCTACCGAGATGTGCTTTACTTCAACGAGCTCGAAATGTTTTACAACTAAAGTTTTCTTAAGGTTAGTCTTTTTATATCATAAACGCCAAAGGAGGAAGTGGGTCACCTCGTTGTAAGTGATCTCTACCGCTCATGTACGCCCACAATACCAGAAGAATCGTGGGCGTGGTGGCGACCATAAAGGAAAGGAATAATTAAGGGATTGGGAAGGGGAGAGCGATTTAAAAGGGGTTTCGAAATTTATGTTTTAGTTTTCGATTCGATATATCACGTCTTTGTCGGATTTGGATTATGTGCCTGGTATAGCGATTGGCTCTCCACTTATCTTACCATGGGATGGCAATAAGCTCGGCAAACTGGAGGTGTGCTAGTTGCACCTCTACTTACACCGTTGGGGATATAGGTTCGAGCTTATGTATGGATGAGAATCCCTCGGCAGATCTACTGCAAGTGGGTGAAGTCAAAGTAAAAATTTACTCACATTCTCAAACAGTATTTACAAGCCATTTTTCTACCGGGACGAGCTTAACTTGAACAATACCGAAATGTTTACTTGCGGTTAAATGTGTCCGCTATTTTCGAATTTTGCATTTTTACCAATCAAGATATAAGATGGTACTCCGCACTCTCGTATTTGGAAGGTGACATCCAATGTGTAGAGCTAGCTTATTTATGTCACGTTTATTACTGTTCGAGGCTTGAGCCATCAAAGTGGTCCATCTAAAAGAAATCGAGATTAAATTTGTTTGTTTATTATGAAACACCAACAATTTTACGTCGGTTTTCTATAAGACTGTGGTAAGAACCCGATCCAGTCGCCAAGCAACAGTGAGTAAGCACTATTGTCTTTCGGTTTGAAGGACAATTTAGCCAGTGAAATTCTTGGGCATTATGAGACTTAACATCTTATGTCTCGGGATGACGAGCGCAGTTCAGTGCCATGCGGTGCTTTGTAATTCCAAGTTCTGTGTGGTGTTGTTTCTGTTTATGGGCAGGCGTGGCGCTTACCATCAGGCGAGCGCCTTGCTCGTCTCGTCATACAATGAAATAAAAAAAAGGCCATTCATGATGTAGACAAAACTATCTGGAGCGTGGCTCTACCATTCAAAGACATAAGGAATGATTCAATATCATTTCATACCTAAACAATATTGCAGCTTAATGGAACAACATTTATCAAAACCCATTTCCATGTAACAAGCATTAGTCGGCATTTTAAATGAATATGTGGCCAACGTAAGCAGATTAAATCTCGAAATATCATTACTTGAAGACAACTAAATTAAACTGTTAATTAGAATATTTTCTACGCAACTGGTATAAAATTTGTATCCTTTAATTTATTTCTGTTTCTAAACAACAGTGTGTAAGCACTGTTGTGTTTCGGCTTGAAGGACATTGAAGCCAGTGAAATTATTTGGCATTATGAGACTTAACATCTTATGTCTTGGGGTGACAGCGCAGTTCAGTGCCATGCAGTGCTTTGTAATTCAACGTTCTGTATGGTGTTGCTTCTATTTATCGGCAGGCGTGACGCTTACCATTAGGCGAGCGCCTTGCTAGTCACGTCATTGAAATTGACTTTCATGTAAATTACACTTCATTTTCATGACGGGGCGCGAATCCAATAGGTTTTATTTATTACTTTGAATAACGAAATGAACAGTTCACTCACCTGGTGATAAATGCCACGCAGATGCAACACCAAATAGAACTTTGAATTACAAAGCACTACATGGCATTAGACTGCGTTCGTCACAAAAATACATATTTAAGTTAAGTTAAGTCTTATAATGCCCATTAATTTTTCTGGCTTCTAAGTGCTTCAAACTGAAATACAACAATCCTCGTGTAATTAGCGATAAAGCAGTGGCATCAGCTCAGACGGCCTCTCGAATACGAGGGACCTAGCACATCCCATGTAACAGATCATATATCAGAGTGGCGTTACATCTAAGAATAGGGAATATTTTATTCGCGACTGAGCTCGCAGTATCATACGTAGTTTAAATATACCAATATGTACTACAGTACAATTTATTTAGCACTTTAGAGTCATTACGGTTATATTTTCTTGTAGCCTCAAAACATCACGGGTTTCGAGATCGACCCCCAGGCGCGCAACTTTAGCGCTATAGCTTGCGAAAGTCATAACGCACACCGATATTGTTGTCGGGAGAACGTCGAGAATAGGCCATTCGCCAGCAACTACGGCGCCGTGACAATATAGCCAAGAATGTACCTCAATAATGGGAAATCACGCCGGCCGCCGCGCTCTCTATTGATTCTGGTAAACGTGCCCATTCAATGCGGATAACCGCTGAGTTAATTTCTATTTTGTTGGGCAAATAGGACTTTGCACGTGATGGTTACTGTGATTTTATTATTATTCCATAATTGGTTTTATTATATCCCCATAGCAATGCTAACAGAATACGATTGTTTGTTATGAAATTCTATCCTTCATATCAAAAGCTTATTACAGAGTATTTATTTGTATGAATAAAAGTAGTACTAGAGGAAAAATAGACTGTTTTCAAAAGTACATAGGTATAAGTAGGTAACAAAGTATATTCTAGCTCCAAAGAGCTCCAAATGTTTTTGTAGTACAACATTAGTTTCGATAAGAGAATTGTACGTAGCTTTGACGTCAAACACATGCCACGCCGCTGAGGTTTGCACAAAAAGCGTACCAACCAACGGTTTGTACAAAACATTGTTATTCCCGAAATTAGAATACCATTTAACTATACAGTGCTTGGTGGCCGCAAAGTGAAAATTTTACGCTCACTGAATAAAAATTGCCAATTTATTCGTCAGGAATGATTCTCCAGACGACTTAAAAGGTCATAAGATTAGGTAAAATCGCGATTTGTTTGATGTCACGTCATTATGGATTTTATTACCCAAATTTTGCGACAGTAAAGATCCGTCGAGGTAAATTATGTCTCCTGTCACGCTTATAAAACTGGCGTCGTTAAATTGAACGTCTGGGTTGTAATGGTGCAATTTCATTTAGCCGGGTAATCGAACTCAGTGATTGACTCAGTTCCGGATGTGTTAAGAATAAAGGATAGGATTTTATATCTACATCACTAGGGATGATTAATATGATTCAACGGGCATGTTATTTCAAAAGAAAATCACATACCTAAATACAATTTATACAATAAGTGAGAATGTTTATAGTCACCATTACAAGTTTTGCCAATTAACAATCAATTACAACTAACTGTTCTCCGCCCAAAGCCGTTGATTATAGAGATATAAATATATTAAAATTGGAATAAATTTAACTACCTTAGAGCTGGCCAACTTCAAATAGCCTCTCTTTTATATATTGAGTCGCAATCTCGAGCTGACGACGGGCAGGATTCAACGCAGCCATTACTGATGAGTTGTTTAGCATGGAAAACCTAAATCACATATTTAGCTAGAGCCAAGTTACGCGTTACTACCAATGTATAATATCGAACCATACCTATTAAAAATAAAGTTGGATGCATAAGTGGGTAAAATGGGTAGATCCATACGCGTAACGGGAAAATTTTATAAGTTTGGATCCCTCATAATTAACTTCATGGGTTCCAACTTATGGCACTCGTTTTGGTCCCATACTAATTCACTATAAAGGCGCTTCATAGCCGCTACATTGTTAAAATTTCTGGTTTCTCTCATTATGAAGTCCAAATCCAAGACTTTTCCAATACTTTGAAACAGATTTGTAGGATATGATTTTAAAAGATTAAATCAATGGCGACGAGTGCTCCGAAATCTTTTACAGGTGAACAACGAGGCAAGTGTGAGAGAGATTTAAGGTACCTATCAGATATGAGGTATGAGTTAGTAAGCTAAGAAAATCATAATATCTAATTAGAGAAAAAAGGTTAAGAACTAGTTAGCTTTCATGGTTTATATAACGACTAAATCAGGTTTAATACTTTGACATGTAAATGCCCTTATAATAGAATTACTCTACTGCCCAGTGTACACATAACGTATCTAAAATTATGCAATGTAAAACTAGATTGCAATTTGCCAAACAATTTGGCGTAGGCGCAACCGATCTCATTGGATAACCGAATTTACTATTACTTTACCAGGTGTTAACGAGTGCGAAATTCGCGAGCAAACAAACTGAACCATGACAACTTTGTACAGGCACTTGTGTGCATAATGCGGGTGTATTTTAATTTAAATCGAATTATGTTCGGGCTTTGTGCTTTTGAGGAGGCGAAGTCACAATCCGGAGAAGTGGACCGAGGAATTACGAGAATAGAATTTTCGTAGTGATCGCTTTATAACACTTATATTTGTGTACTAGGATTATTTTTAATTGATTGGTAAGACTTTGGACGCTTTTAATGTTGCAGTAGATACTAAACAGGCATATTTTTGAATATTAATTGTGTTTGTAATCATGTATCATATTTATTTATTTGAGACATATTTTTGTGAGGAAAAGATGATATGTTTTAGTGTGTCAATAATTAGTGTCTGCTACTTATTAACGTATTAAAAATTGATTTTATTTTAACAAAGCTTACTTCAAATATTATTCTTGTACAATGTTTTAACTAATCAAACTAGACATAACCTCATCATGTTAAAAGCTTTAAGGCCGTTTTAACATTACGAAACTGATAGGCGACTAGATTTTTGATTTGATTCGCCACGGAGTATCTCATATTATGAATGCAGAAACGCACACTACGCTATTGTCTACTACAAGAGTTATTTTTTCTACCCAGCGTTGTTTTAGTGTCAGGATCCGCTTTCCTACTGCTATGCTTCTATTAGGCCTGATCTTGAACATCTTACGAAGTAAGACCATTGGCTCCTAGTTTGATCGGTTACTTTACGCAAATGTTCTCTCAAATGTATATCAGATATTCCCAGATACCATATTTAGACTCCGGTTACTTGTCAGTATCCTAATGTAATATCGAAATTTAAAAGTTTATTCTTAAGTTAGAAAGTTTGAAAACTATTAACGTCTGCCTAGCTTGCTGTCTGGAGGAGTTGACATATTGTCTTGGTTGAAACGTTCTCTAAAAGGGGTTAGATAAGTAGGTCGGCTTAAACTTCAATAAACTTAGAATTAATGCGTTATTTCGTATGAACAATTTGCATTAGTCGCATTTGGTATGTGTACCGTTGACAAAAAAATATTTCAAGAGTATTTTTTTGATCTTGTGAATTATAATTAATAACACAAAAATTTTTGGAGCAGAGTTGAAATATTAAAGCAGGAACCCTGTGGTATTTTACACTGTAAAGTATTGCAATACTGCTTGTGTGATTATTAGAAAATATTTTGTAGTGAATGATGAATGGAAGCTGGAGCTAGATTCTAAAAAAAATTAGCATTTTTTTATTTCATTGAATGACGAGACGAGCAAGGCGTTCGCCTGATAGTAAGCGCACCGCCTGTCTATAAAAAGAAGCAACACCACACACAACTTTGCAACAAAGCACTGTATGACACTGAACTGCGCTCGTCACCCGAGACATAAGATGTTAAGTCTCATAATGTCCAGTAGTTTCACTGGCTTCAATGTCCTTCAAATCGAAACACAACAGTGCTTACATACTGTTGCTTGGCGGCAGAAATAGACAAAGCGGTGGAACCAACCCTGACGGTCTCTCGCATACGAGGGACAACCTCACGCACCTTACGCATCTTGTAATATACGTTATATTATATTGTTTATAAAAAGTTTTATTAATTCGTTCGAAATTTAATAACCTAATTGTTAAACCTCTTCTTTTGTCGGTGGTCAAAAAGGAAACGTTTATTGAGTTTACTTGTGCTACTTGTGCGGTGTTCATAAAAAAATATAAATATTTGTATTTCATTAGGAAATTGATAGCGTTGGCTCTTTTTCAACCTTTACCATTGTATTACATATATAATGAAGAATAGGTAGGTTACCTTAATTTATCACTCTTGATGTTATTTACTTCATACACGAAAATGAAATAACAATTTGATTTTATTCGGTTTCAATATCAGTGACTTCATTAAGATACAAAGTTTCTTGTCCCAAATGTTTGTTGCTACTACATAAACCGCTTTAGACTAAGACACTATTATACAGTGCAGTCACAGAGTTTATATTTTCTGCATTGTCATAGTATTCAAGAGGCAAGAAATATTTATAAAATTCTTTCTTCAATAGGTTTTGTAATTCAATGTCACTAATGGTAATGTCACTAATGGATTTAAATAAAAAACAAGTCAGCTACCCTATACTAAAAGAATCATGAACACATTGCCGTCTTTTAAGGAAAGGGATTATGAGGACAAGAAGATTTGAACCTCCAGAAATCTCTATGACTGTATGGAATACTCAGCAAGCATTTTACATCAGTTTTCTGTAAGTGCTACTAACCTAGTCGCGCAGGTCCATCCATTCTAAAGACAAAATATTAACTACAGCGTCG
This sequence comes from Amorpha juglandis, assembly GCA_949126905.1. Lineage (NCBI taxonomy): Eukaryota > Metazoa > Arthropoda > Insecta > Lepidoptera > Sphingidae > Amorpha > Amorpha juglandis. The sequence continues at coordinate 5,009,301 of OX421378.1, read as the reverse complement.
CTTAACATGTAACATAACATTTAATAAACCGCGTAGATTCATCAAGCGTAATAGACAGGGATCCCTGAGCCATTTTCCACTTGATTACTATCAAGCTAATTTTTTTTCGTTTCGATGAGACGCCCAACTATTCCCTATGCGAAAATTCTCTATTGTGGTAGCTAACAGAGGTAGCAAGTATAGAATATTTCGATTTGATGAGTCCCAAAATTTTTTTTTTATTTGTAGGACAATATGACTGTTTAATTATATATATTTTTTTTTATGGCACAGGCCAGCAAACGAGCAAGTGGGTCACCTGATGGTAAGTGATCTCCACCACCCATGTACGCCCACAATATCAGAATCATGGGCGCGTTGCCGACCTTAAAGGAAAGGGATAATTTGGGATTGGGAAGGGATTTGGGCTTCCGGATATCTCACTCACCGTACGAAACGCAGCAGCAAGCCGCTACTTTACGTCGGTTTTCTGTGAGACAGTGGTAACGACCCGGTCGAGCCAGCCCATTCATGCTGTAGACAAAACAGTCTACAGCGTGGCTCTACCACTCAAAGCGTAAAAAATATAAATATTAACTAAGTAAGTAACTCACGGAAAATTAGCTTGATAGTAATCAAGTGGAAAAATGGCTCAGGGATCCCTGACCATAACATCAAACCCATTCAAAAAATACGTATGAATTTATATTGTTTTATATCATAACCAGCGACTCCCGCCGGCTATGCACGGGCAAAAATATGTTTCTTCTGTTAATTTTCGTGGTCCCCCCCGTGACCACGAAGGCTGAAAAGTCTTCGAAACATCGGGATCAAAATTAATAAAAAACCGCGATAAAATCCGTTTAAATTAGTTTTATTTCAATGAGTAACATTCGCGTAAACGTAAGAAATCATTACACATATATATCTTTGAAATTTTCGGCTTTTCTGTACAATAATATGTATGTATTATACATGTAATGTGTCCTCATGAATCACTTTATCTATTGCTGAAAACTGCATTAAAATCCGTTGAATAGTTTAAAAGATCTAAGCGAAAAGACATCGACTTCATTTTATACTATGTAAAGAAGTTTTAATCTCAAGAACTACAGCAGAAACAAAAACCAACCTCATTCACCTTAACGTTGTAAAAAGACAAAATTGCGTGTTGTTCACATTTATTTTTATATTTTCCACGAAATAAAATGTACGTGGCATAGAGCGAGTGGCTAAGTACTTAGTTTCATTCCATTATCTCGCGGTTGCAGCGTGGTAACGACGTCTGCCGGTAAACTTCCGCATCCGGCCCACATTGTCTGAGAAGATTCTAGATAAAACACGTTACTGTGTATACATTGTTTGTTAACATCTTAGATACAGACGTAAGGGTCTTTAAAAACTTCATGGACTGTATTTTAAAACAACCGCATTTTATTTATTTTAGCGCGAGTATTGGTAGAGATCGTTTGAATTATACTAAACTAGCCTTTGCTGGCGGGCCCGCAACGTTCGCAATAATAACATACTCGTACTACATTTATTCGTATTATTCGTATACTCACGCACACCTTTTGTGCTAAAATATGCTAGAAAGATATCATGTAGGCAGGAGGCCCCACTTTACATATAATGTAAAATGCTTGGTTTTGTCCTTGGAAGAACAGTATTCGAGACTTCAAGAATAATGTGACAAACGCCGTTTTCTTATTTATTTTGGTGATATTTTATTTGTTTCATAATGAGAAAAGCACTCAGAAATCTGCCAATAAGGCAGGGCGATAAATATAGTAAATTCGTTTAGTTTTCGCTTTGACTCGCTTCTCTTTGACGTCAATATCAGATTTATTAAATACTAGTTTTTCCTCGCGGCTCCGCCCGCGTGATCTACTTTTTCCGTGATAAAAAGTAGCCTATGTACATCAGGGATAATGTAGGATTCTAATGGTGGAAGAATTTTTCAAATCGGTTCAGTAGTTTTTAAGTTTATTCGTTATATAAAATATATACAAAAATACAAATCTTTCCTCTTTATCATATTAGTGTAGACTTACTTAGTTGTACATACGTAATCGTTTTGGCACGTTAAAAACAATTCGGTGATGAATGTGTTATAACAGTAAAGCCCTGATTTGAGGTCAGCAACCGATACTGGGAGAACATAGCTAGAGTGGTAGAGCCACGTTGTTGACAGTTTTGTCTACAGCATAAATAGGTCGGCTCCACCGTTTTGAACGAGATTAACACTTTTTTAATATACTTTTCGCCATTTTTCGTTTACTTTATTGTCATGGTGACCATAGACAGGCTATTGAAGATATTTTATAAACATATAAAATGGTTAGCTCCTAACGGGTGACTTGGCTTTGCCGCATCAATTGCACATCTAGTTGTTTTAGTAACATAATATACCATTGCTCGGAGTTATTTAATGGAAGAAAAATATCTGCTAAATACTTTCAAAAATAGCTGTCATATACGTTAATTTGAGGTCAAATTATACTTCAGTTTTTTTTAAATAATAATAAATATACCCAACAGTCACACAAGTAGTCCTGACCCCACAAAAATATACGAGTCTTGTGTCGTAGGTACTAGGAACTACGAGAGACTTTCGGTATCACAACTCCTAAACCCCGAGACGAATATTTAATTTGTCAAATAGGTTTCTATATTATACTATATATTATCTATATTATAATATGGTTTATATATCTATACTATATAAATCTATATTAACTACGGTATAATATAGAAAAAACATTAGGTACCTATGCTCAATAATTTTGCTTGCAACTTTTCAACTGAACGCAACACAACATTTCTATCCTTAATTGGATCGCATATAATACATGAAATATCTTAAAGAAGTACATAATATGCCTAACTAAACTAAGTAGATAAATCAGTAGATAATAAAGCAAGAGACCTCGACAATTCACCCACATTCTCTGAATAGGGGATCACTATCGTCGCCCACATTCTAATTAAACTTTTATTCAGTCTTTTGCCATTTCTCGTTCTTTGTTCCTCAATTTTGAGTTCGTTCATGACATAAATTAAAGCATTTCTTCACCCTTTGTTCATTTGGAAGGGTGCCGAATAAACGTTAATTTGAAACCTAGCTTAGTAGCGTGCTGTCAAAATTGGCTGGCCAAAATTATGTGGATTATGCAAAAATAACTGTTAAATTTCGACTCTTTAATGAGACAGTATTGTTTGGTTTAAGTTTCGTCGGGTCGTTTGATAGAAAGGTCTATTAAATAATATTAACTACATAGTTTTTTTTTATCCTGGCATGACCGTCACTACACTACCTTATATTAAGTACAAGGCAGTACATATGTAATGTCGACTGTCAAGAGATATTCCATTTTTTTTATTACGTTGAATAATGTAACGAGCAGGTCGTTCGTCGTGATGGTAAGCGCCTCGCCTACAGATACAGTACCACATAACTATGAACTATAAATCACTACATGGCACTGCACTGCGTTCGTCACCCCGAGACATAAGTTGTTAACGCATATTTCAGTTATAAAAAATACAAAATAGTTTATTTGGCACTAAATCCATTACAGCTTGCTGGTTTTGGTGTCTCCTTTTAAGTATGAAATAACTGTGTTACACTGCTCTTCTACACCCAATTTAAAATGATAATTAAACAGATCAAGATAGGTGAATGATTACAATTTAATTATTGGTTTAATGTGTGTGTGTGTTTAGTTATTACTGGCTTCAACGTCCTTCAAACACAACAGTGCTTACAAACTGTTGCTTGGCGGCAGAAAAAACATATCTAGAGTCATAGTTGTCACCCATTCAACACACCATAGTTCATACCTGATGATAAATGTCAATGTTCTCAAAGAAAATATCTACCGGAGAAAAAGTGTAATGGTCTGCCAATTAGTGAGTGGAACTGGCTGTGAGCGTTTCAGTAATTTTGTTATAAAAATAAACATGTAATATTTTTATTACACGTAAGGAAGTGAGTTGAACTTTGGAGGTAAGTAGCATTTTAATGTTTTCCCGTGGGTGCCTCTCTGCTTGACGAGGGTCAGTATCGACAGGTTATTTTGTAGTCCAAGCGAACAGCCACTCCCGACCGTTAAGGTGAGGCACGTTTTATACGAGTACATCTTAATAATGGCTTATGATGGTTGAGTGGTGTATTAAAGATATAACGCATAAGTGTAATCATACATACATACGAACGCCTGTAATGGGGAGAAGGCGGGATAGGCAGAGGTAACCAGCACACACTTATTTCGTCCAAATTATTTCCATCCCATGATGTGATAGGGGGTGAACCTATTGTCATACCAGACACAATGCCACTCCGGGCTGATGCTTAGCTTTTCGTGATAGAAAAACCCAATATCACTTTACTCGACATAAGGATTGAACCCGAGACCTCAGCACAACAGTTGTACGGGGTACGTAATACAACTGCGCCACCGAGGCAGTCATGTAACCATATCTAAAAATATCTCCATCTCTTTCTCTCTCTCCTTCTCTCGTTTAATTTTTGCATTCGAAAATTTAATTATGACATTCTAAGCATCCAAAACGTCATAGTTTGACGCGTTATATTTTGATACATATTATCAATGATCTATTATAGTAAAGTAAAGGTATTATAATAACTTAATTGCATTGGACACGTTCAAATGTCGTCTATGAGATCTATTTATAAACGTGTGGCATAACGTTGTGTGTGTGAAGTGTCCCTGATTTTACCAATACGTTTGTTCAGGTTGAATGTATTTTATATACCTTGTTCAAACGTGTGGTGTTACGTTGTGTCGGTGAAGTGCCACAGATGCTTTCAGATGCCGGATGCCGCTTGATGTATCGACAGAACGCGGTATGAAGTGATCGACCCTCTTTACAGTTTTTTGGCGTCAAATGATAAATATGTTTAAGACGTGACGATTTGTAACAGAAATCAAAAAGTATGAGGTTCTCAATGAGGTGCGTACATTTTTTTTTAATATTGCTATTGTTTGGGACATTCAGCCGACTTAACTATTACTGTTTAAAAGCCAACGCTTTTTAAACACAGGGGAGACAGATTGACTATAAGCTACCTAATTTATTGTTTGGCATTATGCTGATCTAGATCCTCTTGGCACTGTTGTGTGGGACATTTATCGTACACACTTGTTTTTGTTTTGTCTATTCTTTTGAAACCCATATTGTTAAACTTTTACCAATCAATGGTTGCCAATAAATGTTTCTTTCTTTCTTCTTTCTAATAGGTTCTGTTGAAACCCCATGCAACCCTAAAAATAACCATAACCATCAATGTCCCTACTGGATATACTAGAGTGTAAAAAAGCCATTCGCTTTTTCATGGAAATGTTAGCCCAATTCTGCATTTACGCTCAACACAAAATGGTGCAATAAAAAAGAACCTCTAACAATAAATAACATTAGTAGCGATTTTATTTACAGCAGTTCCGTCCCCCATATGCAATTACCACTTGAGGTCTCGACCGTTTATTTGTTCAACGTAAGAGCTTTGGTGTTTCACGTGACGGGATCGTGCGTTTTATTTTGATACCGCTTTGTATATACAGTGATAGTAAGTAATATGTATTATCTGATAGTGTATATATAGGCTTTGCTATATACTGGATTTAAGGCAAACGTTTTCTAATACTGGGATAAGTAGTAGTGCTGATGATTACGGACACGATACGACTAACTTCGTGCAATAAGTCTACATTCATCAGTGGAAAGGCAAAAATACTAAAGCGCCAATACGTTAACTTTCCACTGAAGATATTATATTACCGACCAATATTTGAATTTACCGATATCATGTCAATAAATATAGCCTGTTTTGTATTCGCAAATGTTTTCTGAATGAAATAGGGGCCTCAAATCAGAACCCCCTGCGATAAGGTATTGTTGTTTAAAAAGTTTTTTTCGCCCGTCGATAACTCGATAACGATCCGTCTAAGATATTTTGAATAATATATTTCTGTAAAAATCGAACTACTCTCGTCACTCATCAGTCGTTATGAGATACGACAGTTCCCAAACTGTCATTAGAAGGGGTCGATTTCTTGTTAGTAGGGAATATGTATTTTTTTAGATTCATAAAGCTATTACTATTCCCTGGATCCCTTGTATTATATGTTATCCCTAGGGCAATATTCATCTTCCCGGGAGAAAAACTATAAGCATGAATATATTGTTTAACCTTGGGGTAGGTAATAAGAAAAAACCCACTATCTATTTAAGATGTTTAAGTATTTTCTTCATTTTAAGAATTAAAATATACACTCTGTAACATACTACTTGCGGCTACTTGCCATAACTGTCCCCGAAATGTACATAAATATTTACCTACTTTAAAAAAAAAATCCTTTGTTAGGACAGCGTTCCGATACAATTCCTGTGCCCAGCAGTGGGACGTGGATATAATACAGCGCTGGTTGTATAAACGTTCTAATCCCTAAGTCTAGGATCTTAAAATTAAAGTACAATTACGAAAACCATCTCAAAATGTATAGACAGTTAGACTCATCTGTGCAAGCCTTGTTACGTGTGCGTGAGCTGTAAATATGTGGGTTTGATATGAGTTACAAGAACGTATCTAGACAGTCCTATACCTTCTAATACACCCACAAATCAGTTTTGTAAATAAACATACTACTAAAACAATATTAGTCAAGATTTCCTCAGAGTCATTCTGTGGACAGTAAGTATTGCAGCTCTGCGCCCTGTTTACGGCTGCAATAAACCGACCATACATAAAACTTTAGGTTTACGCCATTCGGCTCATAGCTTTACAAGTTGTACTAACGTAATGAGGTCCTGTCTGCGGGATATTCCCTTGGTGTTTGTTTTTTCGTAGGGTCTTGTTTAGCTTGTGAGTTTATGGTGTTTCGGTGTTATGCTTTACGGAGAACATTCGAGATTAAATATCGGTTATCTCTATATAAGGTATCGCCTGTATCACCGTATTCCCTTGGTGTTTGTTTTTTCGAAGGGTCTTGTTTAGCTTGTGAGTTTATGGTGTTTCGGTGTTATGCTTTACGGACAACATTCGAGATTAAATATCGGTTATCTCTATATAAGGTATCGCCTGTATCACCGTATTCCCTTGGTGTTTGTTTTTTCGAAGGGTCTTGTTTAGCTTGTGAGTTTATGGTGTTTCGCTTTTCCTGTATGGAGAAAGTTCGAGATTGAATATCAGTTACCTTTTTTTTTCCTGGCTCGGCAAAATGACTCCGCGACACCTGATGATAAGTGTAGCGCAATCCAGGAATAGTGTGTCTATCGTTGGTCGGCACGATCATGTCGGCCAGCCTAACTGCTTCTTCTTCTTCACACTCCGTTTAAAGGACCCCATATTATAGGAAGGGGGGAACACGTGTGCCGGCAAACTATTAAACAGCTTAATGGTCCGGCAGACCCTCTATATAAGGTATCGCCCGTACCACCGAAGGGTTAGGCAGAGATGTAACTAGTGCTGCACCGAAAGATCCCCGGATTTATATGTCACCAGTTGTAATAGGGGCCGAGCCTATCACCATTATTCCATATTTCTATGTGGTCCAATTAAGTATATAAACGTCGTTTTATCAGTCAACTGTCACTTGAAAAGAACTATTGCAAGGAAAATAATTCCTGTTTTTATTTGATTTATTTTATTTTGTAAAGGGACGGCTAATTATCATTAAATTTGAGAAACCTTTCTTGAAAATTGAAGTTACATTATATCGCGTTTAATTAATACTATTCGTCTCATTATAGAGGACGCAAAATCTCCATAATTGTATCAGTATTGAAACTAAATTAGTCTGGCTTTATATTTGCCAACATAATAAAGATTATTTTATGGACGTATCCGTTAGTACCTATATTGCAAAAAATATGAGCATAAGCCTCATGAATAAATGTATAATATTTTGAACAAATATAATATGATAAAATCTAACAATTTACGTCTACCTAGCCTCTAGCCAATATACCTTTCAGCATCTGGAGTTTGTCGGCTGAATACAAAAAAAACTGAAACAAATAAGCGAGTTATCGTAAGACGCAAAAAACAAATGTGCACATCTAAAGAAATTGAATTTCATTGAAAAGATCCGGACAAAGATTTGGCGGAATCCCGGGGGTGGGATTTAGAGAAATACTTAAAGTGGCTTACAGTCCGCGATTGCGTGCGATAGGCAAATCCCACGTTCGTCTTTGGAGCAATATAAAATGGCCCTAATACGGACAATTTGGGTGCGGACACATTGACAGCGCGTAGCGTTCTGCAGCTGATTCATAAGGTGAGTTTCGCTGAGTAGAATAAAATAGTACACATTTCAAAATACGTAATATCAGAAGGCCCTTGATACTAGGGTCTGAAAGCAACTCATCAACCACTTATCGATATTCAGTAAAAAAAATGCCCGCCTTGAATGGCTTCAAAAGGTGAGGAAGAAGAATACTAAAGCTGTAATGCGAGTTTTAAAAAAAAAATCATATGCAAATACGATAAATAAAGCTAATGCGTTTTCAATACTATCCGCTAGTGTTGTACGGATATGCTTAACTCGAAAAATACAAACTACTAGCACAGATGTAATATTTCCTCAGCTGTATGATTAATTTTTACTTCCTTAATATAAAACGCAATTAACTTTAATCTAGGTTTAAGCCAATCAAAAATAAAAACAATCTAAAAACAAATATTCAAGTATCAATTAAATACATAACATTTAATACTGGATCATGAAAAGTGAACAACTTAATCATTATATTACCCCTTACAGCTTGCTTGCTCTTATCACAGTGCTCACACCCCTCTATTGACATACGTGAAACTAATTTCCATACGCCTTATGTTTCGACAATACGTATTTTATTCCGTTTTCGAAGATAGGTACTTATTCTCGTTGAATCCATTATATTTATTACAGTTCTTTAACTAACGCAGAAGAATATAAATTCACTTACAATAGAAAGGAAAATTAGAAACGCTTCATCAACTTACAGAGTTGCGCTAAAAATTACAGAATGTTAGAAGTTAAATTTTGGCACAAAGACTTCATTAAGGTCTTTAAGGGGAAGAATTTGTGGCAAACTCAATTGTCTGTTGGATTGTGACTTGTTAAAAGTTACCTTCGTATTAATTTTGTTATAAAATATGCCTTTATGTTCAGCAAGTTTCTATAATTTATTTGTGTTATATAAAGCCAGATTTACTTTTCTCTCTTTTGTTTGTTACTGTGTACTTATTGCATATTGTAAGATTAATATTTCTACTATTTCAGTGATTGCCAACTACGTCAGCAAGTGGTTGCCTGTAAGAGATTACCTTATTATTGAATTATTGAAGAAGAGATTACCTTAAGGGACGAGGGCCGCTAATTGAACTATAATTAAATGTATAAGTTTTTTTTTCTCTCGAAATTTAATGTAGAATCAAGCATTATAAATAAAAATGCATCTGATTCGTTAAAAATATATTCATGTACAAACTTTGTTTCTATGTAAGAAGTATTCTCTGGAACTATTGATTCGATTCTTTCACTAATAGAAATCTACATCCTCCACTAGCATTATTTTGACCCCTGACAAAAAGAAAGGTTTATAAGTTTGACCCCTTTATTTTTTTGTCTGTATATAATAATCTAAACAATTTAGACGAAAAATGATTTATATTGAAATACGAATAACATATCGTATTAGTAAAAAATGAGTGCTTTTTTCAGATAGCTTGTTAAGATGTCTATGATAGCTTATTAATATGGTTCAAATCTGATCAAAATGGATACCATTAAAATCATAATTGTAATGGAACATTTTAGCCAAATTATCCTCCAGAAATAAGAGACTAGAAAAATGAAAAATTATGGTCTGAAATATTAATTTTGTCGTGAGACCTACAGCATTCTTTTCACACGAGCCGAGCATAGGAATAACACCGAAATTAAATTGTCGTTATAAATGAACCATAAAAATGGGAAAAATGCAAAGATTCCGTGCGTCTCCTTTTAAAGTACAGAATGTTATCAAATGAGATTAACATCACTAGATAGGCAATTTAATAACGAATATTTTGCCCGTTTTAAATTTTCGAAAAGACCAAAACCTGATTTTTTAAATCAATTATTCGCTAAATACGTGCATATTCTGCACTCGCCGAGTACACGATTCAGTATGGCGCGAGACAGTCAAGGTCGTTTGCTCACGGACGGCCCTTAAGTTAATGGCAGTTCTGTAAAATAATTAAACGAGTTATGAGAACCATTAATCGTGTGGAGCGTCGCTTCGTGAAAGCATTGTTATTGTTTAAGGCCATGCCCCCAGCAAAACGCCGCGCGATCGATGTTTTTAGAGGCTATCTAGTCATTACTTAAAATAAATATTGATTAAAAAAATATACAATATATTTCTACAATCTGTCAGCTTTACTTTGTTCGATTCAAATTCATGTTAATGCTGATATATATTTTTAAATTGCCGTTATAAATGAACCATAAAAATGAGAAAAATGCAAAGATTCCGTGCGTCTCCTTTTAAAGTACAGAATGTTTTCAAATGAGATTAACATCAATAAATAGGCTATTTAATAACGAATATTTTGCCCGTTTCAAATTTTCGAAAAGACCAAAACCTGATTTGTTTAAATCAATTATTCGCTAAATACGTGCATATTCTGCACGAAAACTCACACACCAAGTACACGATTTAGTATGGCGCGAGTCAGTCAAGGTCGTTTGCTCACGGACGGCCCTTAAAAGAGAACTGAGGCTGGGACGTGAAGGTAGGTATTAAGTAAGTACAATAAAATATTATGTCAAATATTATGATTTTTTATTACTCCGTTTTAGTAGTTGAAGCTAAAATGGACAGTATCTGGAATATATAATATGTTAAATAAAAAAAATACGCTTTTTATGGAATGTACGTGTATTCCAACATTCATGCTTTGTTATAACCAAAGTATATTTTATATTAAATATTTACCGTGTAACGAAATATAGCTTACTGTTTTTGGTAGTGTCCGATCGAAGTTTCGGTTTCGGCTACGGCTAGTTTCGACCGAAAATGCAGATTTCGGCGAAAAAGTGGTCGAAAATTACCATTACATGAGCCGTCAGCTTGTCTGCTTCGAAGGCCAATAATGAAAAAGAAACTAGGGGTGATAACCTGATGAAGTTTGTTCTGAGCCTTAGTTCACCAAACCCATAATATTCGGGTGCGACGAAGATTCATCGCATCATATATTGTTTCTTTGTCCTGCATGCAGTCACTGCGCCGTGAATGAGCCGCAGCCGTTGGCAAATTTTATCGCTCGCTGTCACAACTGTGGAGCACGATGATGTCTGCTAAATATGCGGTGGAGAGGGAAAGGGAGAGAAAAATATCCAACTACTCACGGGTCTTCGAAACCGATGCCGATGGTACCCGGCATCCGCAAATGGGCCTGCTGGCGGTGATGCTTCGGAATACATATCATTGTGCACATTAAATGCCTTAAAGTGTGGTGTGTGTCATGCATATCGTTATTGTATTATGGCAGATGTTGGTACCGCGAAGGGCTCTGTATAAGAGCCGACCCCTGCGCGGCTGCATGGATTGGTGTACCTCGTGGCCTCTGACATTAATAGAGAGTAGAGCACTGCGGGGTTTCAGTCAGTAGAACCGTTTCACCCACACATACCTCCGAGGCACATCCTGACTTGTAAATCTCTGTATATAGTTTTCCCCGCGTTGATAACAAAAGGCTTTAGGCCTTTTCTAACTGGATTGCTTATTGAGGCATGAGCCTCTGAGTTTCGCATAATTTAGTTTTTAGTCCATTTTATTTTTTAAAATCGGTTACGGTTTCGGCCGAATTTAGAAAACGAGCCGTATATTCGGTTACGGTTTCGGCTGAAAAACTAGTTTCAGTCAGACACTAGTTTTTTTATCTGAAATTTACAAAAAGAACATTATTTAATAAAATAGAAAATATACTTACTAATGGAAACATAAAAGCCCACGCAATAACGTCAGTGTAATTCAATTACTTAACTATTCCTAAACGATGATACTACTAAAACAATCTCTAAAATTCAGTTTCAAAGTATAAACAATAGAAAAGGCACTCGTACCGTTTAGTCAGGTATCTGCAAAGCGTTCGTCTAATAATGTTAAACTATGGCTCTCGCTTAACTTCTCCGTGAATGTTCTGTTTAACTCTATAGCCTTTTGTGAGCAAAGTTATAATTTCCTACATTTATATCATTCATTATACCGAGTAGTGCTGCCTCGGTGGCGCAGATGTTTGCGTTCGCGGTACGACTGCTGAGTAGAGGTCTCGGGTTCGATCCCCGGGTTGGGTAAAGTGATATTGGGTTGTTCTATTACGAAATGCTCAGTATTAGCCCAGTGTCTGAAATTGTTCCCGGTATGGCGGTAGGCTCGCCCCCTATCACACAATGGGACGGATATGTTAGGTATTAAGCAAAATAAACTGACAGTCAGGATCTAGTAACTGAAATTAAAATAATAAAACAAACGTTCTTGAGAAACTCATCTTAACCGTGATATATACTTGTTATTAACCATTATATCTGTTCAACTGTTAACCAAAAAGTTTGTATGAATGAGTCACTATACACAGAGAGTACTAGGATTACAACTATATTCTTCGGTAATTTTCATATTTTACGAATTATTAAGAATGTTATGTTTTCATTGTGCAGCCATCAGCGCACGGGCATTACAGATAATAATAAGCATCTAATCTAATGTACCATATTTTATAGGCCTTTTTATTGGCCTGAATGACGAAACAAGCATGTCGCTCGCCTGATGGTAAGCGCAACGCCGGCCCGTAAACAGAAGCAACACCACACGGAACTTTGAATTACAAAGCTTATTACACTGCATGACACTGAATATGCGCTCGTCACCCCGAGGCATAAGATGTTAAGTCTCATAATGGCCAGTAATTTCACTGAATTCAATGTCCTTCATACCGAAACACAACAGTGTTTACACACTGTTGCTTGGCGGCAGAAATAGATAAAGTGGTGGTACCAACCCAGACTTTTCCCATAGCGAACTCAGCCGCATTCAACAGTTATTGAGAAAACCTTATAATAGTAAAGTTGCATACTTTGACACAACAAGGTGGACAGAAGACCTGATAAAGGTCGCAGGAAGTCGCTGGATGCAGGCCGCTTCCAACAGGTCGGTCTGGAAATCTTTGGGGGAGGCCTATGTTCAGCAGTGGACGTCCTGTGGCTGATGATGAATGAAATGAATGAATACTTTGACACAATACTTCCCCCAGTAACAAGTTTCTATAGACGCATAGAATACGCTGTCCGAGACGAAGTTTCCAAATGAGTATTCTATTTCAAAAGCATTGATTAAAGTTTCGGTGAATATCTACTGTAGACCAAAGCGAAACATCTGAACAACACTTTGGGAACGAAATTATTCAGTCAAAATTGAAAAGGAGCATTCCGACGTGTTCAATTAGTTTGTAATTTGAAGTATTTTGTATGTCATTTAGTATAACCTTCGTCAGATCTTTGCTAACATCGAAAGAAAATAAAAATAAATGAAAAAATTCTCGGAAAACTAGGGCAGCAAACTTTTTCTCATTATAAGTTTGTGGTCATTCAGTGTTTGAGTTTGTAAATGTGTATTATTTAGTTTATCAAAGAAATTATCTATATATATATATAAATGTATGTTTGTCTGTATGTCCTTTATAGAATCGTAAACTATGCATTTGATCATGTGATGATCTTTAGCAAAGTTGTTGTGCATGAGCCCACGAAGGTTTCTGAGTTGGTACGACCAATTTTCGACAGATGGCGCCACTGTCATTCCAATGAATTTCACATATTGCCGTGACAGTTCATGCTGATTTCAATTGAAACGAAAACAGCGAACGAATGATGACTCAAAATGAACTGAATATGTATTTGTGTAATGTCTTTCCTTTAAATTTATTTTATAGTTGTAAAAATGAGGACGTCTGTTCTTTATACATAAATCAAAAGTACAGCTGTGGCATAACATTTGGCTAAGCACCAGTAGATTACTGTTATTGGAATAAAATATTTTTAATATTCTATCCGTAAGATCACAGAGCAAAATTTATTGCCTGCTAAACTATTTATAACTTATTAATATTTTATAATTAATCAAAATCGTTATGTACATCTACAAGATTATATTAATATTATGATGAATGTAACACCGTGTCTAATATTTCATTACTATTTGACATCTCCAATTTTAGTTGCAACTAAATAAACATTAAAATTAAACGCTTCTCTAAGCGTACTCATTTATGTTAATTACAACTTAAAATAATTGTGAAATTACCTTCTGAAATGAGTATCTCTTGAGAACATAATTACGCTATGTTATTTGAATGTTTTCGTTCCCACTTGACACCGTGAGACTAATCTTTATATATATAATTCTTCTGTGAGTGTGTATGTTCCTGAACTTCTCTTAAACGACTGGACCGATTTTGATGAAATTTTTTGTGTGTGTTCAAGGGGATCTGAGAATGGTTTAGATTCACAATTTTGTCCGCTGGACAATGTTTTTTTTATTAATTTTTAATTTATTAGTAGTTGTTGATTTTGGAATGTTTTAGTATAAACCGGATGGTTGTCGTTGCGAAGCTTGCCGTGATGACGGGTCGTATAGCGTCTAGACTGGACAGGGACAGGACAGGGACAGGACAGTGGACAGGACAGTGAGACAGGAAAGTGAGACAGGACAGTGAGACAGGACAGTGAGACAGGACAGTGAGACAGGACAGTGAGACAGGACAGTGAGACAGGACAGTGAGACAGGACAGTGAGACAGGACAGTGAGACAGGACAGTGAAACAGGACAGAGAGACATGACAGAGAGACAGGACAGTGAGACAGGACAGTGAGACAGGACAGTGAGACAGGACAGTGAGACAGGACAGTGAGACAGGACAGAGAGACAGGACAGTGAGACAGGACAGTGAGAGGACAGTGAGAGGACAGTGAGACAGGACAGTGAGACAGGACAGTGAGACAGGACAGTGAGACAGGACAGTGAGAGGACAGTGAGAGGACAGTGAGACAGGACAGTGAGACCGGACAGTGAGACAGGATAGTGAGACAGGACAGTGAGACAGGACAGTGAGACAGGACAGTGAGACAGGACAGAGAGACAGGACAGTGAGACAGGACAGTGAGACAGGACAGTGAGACAGGACAGTGAGACAGGACAGTGAGACAGGACAGTGAGAGGACAGTGAGACAGGACAGTGAGACCGGACAGTGAGACAGGACAGTGAGACAGGACAGTGAGACAGGACATTGAGACAGGACAGTGAGACAGGACAGTGAGACAGGCCAGTGAGACAGGATAGTGAGACAGGACAGTGAGACAGGACAGTGAGACAGGACAGTGAGACAGGACAGAGAGACAGGACAGAGAGACATGACAGAGAGACAGGACAGTGAGACAGGACAGTGAGACAGGACAGTGAGACAGGACAGGACAGGGACAGGACAAGACGGGGACAGGACGGGGACGGGACGGGGACGGGACGGGACGGGGAAAGGACGGGGACGGGACGCGGACAGGACGCGGACAGGACGGGGACAGGACGGGGACAGGACTGTCCAACCGGAGGGAGGTGGGAGACGACCTGACTTAGGTCGTCGAAGTCAATTAAATGTGCGACGGGCTACCTCACGTGCAATGGCGCAGTACCTCACTTAATTGCATTTAATGTAAATAAAACATTTGTATTAAGTTTTGACCACATTTTACACAAATATATTATGTAGGTGATACGAAGTTCACCGGGTCATCTAGTGTAATATACATTATTTAAACAGCTTGAATTATCTTTATACATACAAATTTCGTGTCACTTTGTTGGCGATGAACTCGTAAACTACTGAACCGACTATAATTAAATTTTGTAAACTGTGTGCAGTTTTATCCAATTTGAGACATAGGATAGTTTATATCTCAATTTATAGTCGCAATATTTTTTTATTGCAACTTGTTTGTTCTAATTATCTGTGAGTTTCATAAGATTCTAACAGATTGAGTAAGTATCCAATAGATGGCGCATACTGTATTGAATAGTTTACTACAATATAATGTAACATATATCTTAGTCACAGCAACGCGTCCGGATCTGCTAGTTATAATATATCATAAAATAAATATCCATGTAAAAGTAGTTGTAAGTGTGGAAAATAAATAAATATTCACGTTCGCGATTGTGTGGAATATGCTTTAATGACTCTCGGTCTGACCTAGAATCTATGAAATAATAAATGAACTAAAAGTAGTTACTCTTAATGATCTATGCAAAACTTTCAGCGTAGACATAATTTAAATAAACCGAGACTTGGTAAACGAAAGAAAATATTTTCCGCTGCTATTATAATTTGTATTGAATTAGTAATGGTATTGACTAACTTTTTACTCAAGTATATTAAGTAACTAACTGCTGTACTATTGTATTAATAGGTCTAGATGACCGAATTCTATATTTGTACTAGTGTACGAGATCGGAGCGATCTTTCCAAACCAAAAAAAAACTATCTTATGGCTTAACGCGCAATGGGGATTTGTTGCGACTTATGTTTCAGGCTAGTGCCATCTTAGGTTTGTTTAAATAGTTGTAAATTACAAAAAAACAATCCAAATACCGATAGAATCCGCCCAATTTTCTGTTTAGCCCTGTCCACGACGCATGCAAGGCTTGGCGGTGCAACTGTTAACCACGTTTATTTTAGTGAATTTGCATTTATATTACCTGAGTTACCTTGGAATTGTATTGCATAATGTGAAACAACCATCTACATGCTGGAGTATTGTGCTTGCATTTTCATCGGAATTCTGATTCTTTACTTCCATTAAAACCATGATGGTATCCGCCCACATATATTCATATCCGCCCGGACACCAACCACCGTACACATGGTGTTAAAACCTACCATAGTGATCTACACACCTTATCTGAATAACGTTCCTGAATCAGCCAGTTTATATCCGGTTTTCCCGGGGGGCTTGCGATAGGACTTGATGATTAGTTGGGACGTGTATACGGGTACATCCTTGTATCCCTGTCTCTGCATCGGCCAGCCGCCTGTCCTGTCGCAGGTCCCTCGATTTGCTTCTTACCTCTTCGAAGTGTGAAGAAGCATTTATACCGGCCGGCATGATTCTGGTGACCATCGATCATTGTTTGGTCGCTGGTTCTTTCGCCTGCACTCCGCATACGTCTAGGTGTAGTACACCTTGCCGTGTTTTTTTGTTAAATAAAATGGCAGCCTCCGTGCGTGGTAGGCGAGAAGCCGACTAACGTAATATCTAAATAACACTCTAAGGCTTCCTGTTATTCATATAATTTAATGTAACTGTACACAAACCCAATGAAAAAATATTTTGAATGTAATAATACTGATGCAGGTACCTTTAAACTATACCTGATGAATAATGCATACCTGCCGTTAGTTGCGTAGTACATTGTCTTGGATCGATTGTTTTGTACGGGATAGAGACATTTCAGCATCCGCGAACGGCGTGAATTCAGAGATAGGTACCTTCTTCTGCATTATTCATTCACCACTCTCATAACTTTGCTAACAATTGCGAACATTCTATCTTACACAATACAGAAAAAATACGTTTCATCCCAACGAACAATATAATTATTATTTCATTTGCTTCTTTTTATTCTATTATCCCTGCCCGGATACGAAGTTACCGGCAGTTTATTTTTTGTTTCGATCAAAGAATTTACCTTTTTTTCCATGTCGAATTTCTGTCCAAATGCTCGTTTCTTGTTGAATGGGAAATAAAGTTGAAGTGAAATATTTTTATCAACAAAATTTTGTAATTTTTCAGAATGTAAATGACTGGCCTTTGTCGGACTTCAAATGCGAATAAACAAGTGTTATCACTAAGTAAAAGTAAAGTAGATAATAATTTTGTATAACATAAACATTATATATTTATTATTAAAATTGTACATCATATTTAAAGTGCATGTTTTCGTGCTAGCAATAAAGGTTACTTTCTTTCTTTTTTTCTAAAGATACTGGCATAGGAGAGGCTTTTTCTGGATCATGTAAAGGCAAGGGGTAATTGAGGGATTGGTACAGGTAGGGGGATTTAGGTCTTCGGACATCCCACTCACCGTATGAAGCAAAACAACATGCTGGTATTTCACGTTGACTTTCTGTGAAACAAACACAAACCGAGGTTGAAATCCATGCTGTAGAAATACTTTTAAACAAAAAATAAAACCGACTTAAAAAAACAAAATATCTTATAAAAAAAATAATTAAAAACTTTTTTATTTTACTACTTTCTGAGAAAGATCATTAAATAGGTGGGTAAATTCCGAATTTTGAGACCTTTATCTCCGATTTCACCTTAATAGCGGTGGAATTTCTTCTTGAAATTAAAATGGCAGTTTAAGCTAAGTATAGCTAACGAGTACGTTTGATAATAAATAATCATCCAAATTGATTTACATTTGGCGGAGTTATAGATAGTTAGTTATACACACAAAAAAAACGCGTCAATTGAAAACCTCAACTAATTTTTTTGGCGTTTAACAAACGGTCTACAACGTGGCTTTACCACTTAAAAGGCATTTATAGATAAATTACAATTTCATAAATAAATAGGGGAGACCGGGGCAAGATGGGATACTTAAGAGAAAAAACGTCATAATATGAAAATCAAACTGTTTATTAAAAATCTCTTACAACAAAAGAAACTCTTAAAGTTTTAATTAACATAATTATAATCTTTTATGTCGCTAAATCACATATTTTTTTGGCAAATAATAACTAAATGGCACATGTCAAATATCCCGTCTTGCCCCATGACTGGGGCAAAACGGGAAACGCTATAGGGCATAATGAGTACACATGTTAAACTGGTTGGCAACGTTCACATATATGTGCCTCTTCATCATCATCGTCTACACCTGCTGCACACGCTACAAATAATCCATTCTTCAGTGTTCATAGCCATCGCAGCAGAAGATGGCTCTGGTCGTCTAAATGAAAGTTCAGGGTGCCTCTTTAGATATCCACTGAGCCAGTCTTCCAGCCTTTCCAGTCTCTGCGTTGAATAGGTTCTTAATATGGTTTCTTTCAGCTAACTGGAAAGCTAAAATTCGAAGCTATATACGGGATACTATCCCATTATGCCCCGATCATTTTGCCCCAACAGATACATTTTGCAAAACTTACAACAGCTCTAATCTACAACATTATTTTGCGAAAAAGCAATCTAAATTCGTTAGTTTTATACTACTATAACAAGTATACGGGAAAATGTTACAATAGCATTGATACCTATCTTGGGCACCAAGATAGATCGATTCAAAACAGAAAACTGTGTAAAAATCCGTCAAAAAACTGTTTTTTCTCGCTACGCAGCAAAAACACATAGCGACTTGCTCGCACCGCTCGGACTCGTGTGACGCCACTGAACACCGTGCGAATGGAGCTGTGTTAGGCTCTGTTGTGTTTACAAGTCACTCACACAAGCAGATTTCCCGTCCTGCCCCGAGCTTCGTCTTGCCCCGGTCTCCCCTACATCTAACAGTCACACACATAGTCTTGACCCCACATTAGGTTTAGGTTAACCTGTATCGTGGGTATACGGAACTACGAGGGACTTTCGTTCCCACAACTTCCAAACAAATATTTGTGTATCACACAAACATTTGTCTTTATGCGGGTATCGAACCCACGGCCTCAAGCTTCGCAGTCGGCACTCACCCACTGCACCACGGAGGTTGTCAATTTTATATTATGTTATAGTTGGAATCAATTCCCGGTTCGTTTCTAGTGGCAACGGATATTGCACGGAAAGGCGTGGGCAAAAAGAAAATATTCTTTAAAATAAACCCACATTTTATAAGTGAAAGGATCCCTTACAATGCTTGTTGTATATCGTGTAAAGGCATTTTACACGTCAAAAAAGAAAACATGTAGTTTTAGAAAAGCGGTTTGCTTACCACACACAAAAGCTATTAAGCTTTTAATAAACCATAAGTTGGGAGGACGCTCTATTAGTATTTGATCATCTTATCCATATCTTCAAACTAAAATGATGTTAGGTACCTTAAATTAAGCAGTAGCAAATATAAAAAAAAAATTACAAACGTTATTTTAAAATATACTAGTAGTGCTGTGTGAAAAACTAAAATGCGACTTTGTGACGAGTTCGCTGGTAATTGAAAAAGGATCGGTTTTCAAGTCCTGTCTATCGTCCGGAATGAAGGCGTCGCGGCGTTGGATTGACGCCACACCATTCATCGTGACTGACAGCATCCTCTTGATACCTATCACCTATATTACGTTGAAGACGGTTAATAGATTTCACGTGGAATTGGTTAGCCATCAATGTCTTATTACTAGTTTAAGCATATGTAATGGTTTTTTTTATATTGACATAGCTGTGGAACTGATATTAGAATTATAGTAATTCACTAGCTTATTTTTTATAGATTATTATGAACGAAAAATAATTAGGAATTGTAGGAACTCCAAATTTACCTAGGCATAGAAAACAGTCATTATAATTTTGTTTGAAAGTCGTGAAACGGTACTACGATATAAATTATGCGTTTCTGTGATATTTGTTTTACATAAAAAAATCCGTCAGCCATCTAAAAAAATTAAAAAAAATAATATGGTAACTTATTTTAGATCTTCATTATCACGTATAATTGAACTCTTCGTTATTAATATTATTAAAACTGTCATATTAAAAACAGTAATTTAGGTACTTTCAGAGACAAACCGGAATAGGTAAAAATCATTTTATTTTCACTTCTGCATGAACGCCTGCTTAGTTATTGCCGCAGCTCCCCTCTGCCACCTTAGGTGGCGAAATTTTACTATTAAACTGACCGTCTGTTTATATATTAAAGTCTTTGTAGAGATCTAATATTACGTTTTCACGGATACAATTATTTTCAATTTATAGTTACAGTATTGGTGACTTGTAAGTCTACAGTTATCCCGTTCCATGTGATCTTAAGATTCATTGCAGCTGTACATGTACAATACTTGTGTATATCAGCATTCGTGTTGAATGGTGCAATGGTGCTTTTAGAATCAGACAGTATCACCTTTTCAACAGCAATTGATTGGTGAATCGAAGTTCCTGTGATTGAATGGGCATTCAGGATTCTATTTGTGAAGCAATATTATATGAACACCATGTATTCAATTCTAGTCAATTTTATGTCAGTTCATGCAATGATATGATATATTGTGCATATTTGGGTATTCATTTATCGAGATGAGGCCTTACTTATAAACGTTACTTCAGCATTGATTGGTTAAACACCAGTGGTTGTTTGTCTTTTTCTGTCAACGTTATTTATAAAAAGGTTAGAAAGAGACGAAAACTAATCATTGCTCAAAAAAGTTTATAGGTAAGGCCCATAATGTTTAAGAATCTTCGTCACAAAAACATTTAGATTAGATAATATTTTTGCTTTATTTTCAACTAGCTTTAATCAATTTAGTATGAGGTGATAGCAGGAAAATCGGACCTATTAATTTGTCAAGGATATAGTTATAATAAATTCACTTCTAAAAAATATCTGTCCGATATCGCAAACGACACCCAATTTAAGAATAACAAATTGATATATGCTTCTCCGTGTATTATTGACAACGTGATTTTTATTATAGCGTTTTTTTATATGATCTTGAAAAATAGGCCCTTAAAATTTTTGGTTGTTGCCTTATGTAAGTTCGTAAATCCGACATTCAATTTACATAAAAGCTTTAACGTTTCGCCACTAAGAGCACCAACATAAAAATACAGAGCGTTTATTTATACATTTCCAACACAATGTTCTTTATTCGAACGAGCAATAAAAATAAAAACGAGACATAAAATCACGTGTCAGCGTGAACTAATTCAATTGATTTATTTCGCTGCAAGTAATCCTTTTAAAGGCTTCGCGATTCGTTAGCTTAAAAGCAAAGTCTACAAACAAAACACCATTGGAGGGGCTATGGAGTGGTTATTTAGAAACAATTAGGGCGGTGTAACGAGCGATTTGGGGACACCTCGTCGAACAAAAGGCTCCCTCGACGCTCAGCTTTGTTGTTATATACATTGCATTGATTAAAGATTTGGAATTTAGCGCTTGGAACATTGTGTTGGATTTGCCAATATAGTGTGTTATTTGAGTGATTGAGTTGATGAATAGGCCTTTAATTTTTAATATGAATTAACCAGATAATAATAAAACTTATTATCCTGCTTGGGCTCAGCCGCTGTTATGTTCTCGGTGCGAATCCCAGGTCAGGAAATCACAATATGTTTTTGTTTATTGGATTGAATGATGCTAAGCGCCACGCCTGCCCATAAACAGGAGCAACACCACACATAACTTTGAATCACAAAGCACTGCATGGCACTGAAATGCGCTCGTCACTCCGAGACATAGGATGTTAAGTCTCATAATGCCCAGTAATTTCAATGGCTTCAGTGATCTTCAAACCGAAACACAACAGTGCTTACACACTGTTGCTTGGCGGCAGAAATAGACAAAACGGTGGTACCAACCCAGACTGCCTTTCGCATACGACTTACCACCTTGTAACCTTTTGACTTTTCGATTCAAAATATTACACATGAGTTGCTCGGGACTGGAAATTCAACTAGAAATAGCGATGAACTCGTTTATTAGAGCATCCAACGGAAATAAGCTCGACGAGACGACGAACCGTGGGTGTAGCAAAAGTTGCTCCTCTGCCTACGCTATTAGAGATACGGAGCTTGTGTTTATTAACCTGATCTATCTCATCATGAGATTAGGGTTTACTAATTAGCAAAAATGTCGATCCAGATACGCCCTTAATACGTATTTGTGTTGTTACAAACGTGCCCTCTTTTTTTGGTATACAATTAGTACGGCTGAGTTTCTTGGTGCTTCTTTTCAGCTCAGTGGACATTTTTGGATACACCGGTATATTTTTGATTATAAAAATAACGTGCAGAACAAAGGTTCCCAGACTTTTTTCTCATAGACCACTTTCAAAGTTTAGCAGGTTCCGGTAGACATTTAAGCTACATTTTTACCATATTCCCAAAACCGAACATGGAATATGCAAGTTTTTACAAGTAACAGTTGCTGAGCTTCTTAAAATATTCTTCACTATCGAAAGCAGATAAATATTCGTGGTCCCCGCTTACGAATTGTGAACCCTAATTTTTTTGTCTCGCCAACGTAGACTCCTGTAGACTCCTGTGGGTCCATCTGGATCACTTTGGGAACTAAGGGTGTAGAAGAACTCGTAGTGGGCTATTTACTAAATAAAAGATTTCAATTTAACTCTCTAAAATGTTATTTTCATTTAACTTCATTACTGCTTTTTTATCGTTTGTGGTTTACGGTTTTTAAACATCTTCAATTCCATATTTCGCTATTTTGTTGACCCAATAGCTTCATAAAAGACAACATTGTGTGTTTTAGAGCTTCGGGTATAGGTTTCTTTAAGAATACGTATTATGTCGTAAAGCGTAACCCGCGAAGAGTGTCGCATTTTGTGTAGCGTCATGATTTTAATATTAATGATTATAGATTTAAAATCATAGATAGAAATCAAGAAATATACAGGGTTAATATAAAATTATTAAAAACCTCTTACAGACCAAGTTCTATATATTCATAATTTTTTCATTAAATAAAGAAATCAAAATATCGATTTTTGTTTCTCTAAGTTGTAATAACGATAAGCGGTCGCAAAAGAAAGTAAGAAAAGAATAAAGAATCTGTAAAAGCACGAGAGCGGGTGTCAGTGGACGGTGGTTGAACTTGCTCTATTATTAAATAATAATAATATGTTTTAATTAGACTACTATGGCCTTTGTATACAAAATAATATTCATCCGGTTAGTTGTCTTGATTTATCTTTGATTTCGTGAGATACACAAATATTTCACGGAAACCCCAGATCTCCTAACTGCCTGTAACGTATACAACGGATTAAAAACTCAGATATTAGTGCAGTACAGTATGGCATGAGTACTTATGCTTGCCATATAAAATGAAAAGCAACCAACTTGTGCATACAGCTTAAATGAATAACTTTGTTGTCAGTTTGTACCGCAGTACGGTTTAGTTTGACCATTTTTTTAATGTTCTGTTTATAAAAATAAGATTGCTGTTGCGGAAGGTTACGTTATATTCGTCTTTAGGGAGAATCACACCTATTGAGGTAATTTAAGAAGAGACAGTACAGCGGGGCGTGGTAAGGACTGTCCAGACGAAAAATCGCACGTTGGAAACGAGATCGAAGAGCATACACCTTCGATCTTTTTGTCAAACATATATTATTAATTATCGCTTGTTGTAACAGTGATGGAGACCTGCATATATAAGAAGTTTTCCATATGTATTTCGAAGGCAGACTTCACAAACCTATGTGAAGTCTGCCAACCCTCATTAGGCTAGCGTCGTGTACTAAAGCCTAACCGCTCTCATTCAGTAAAGAAGGCCCGTACCCAGCAATAGGTCATTTTTTATCACATGGATAGTTACTATGATCTGTCTTCAATGAATAGCTGAAAGCTGATACCTGATAAAAAAATAAGATATTAAATACAAAAGCCAATGGTAAATACTAAACTAACCTCACTTGCCGAAATTATTAAATTAGGGTAGGGGATTGTACAGCTGAGTGACGTGGGTTTAAATCCTGAAGTACGAACGCCACGCTCAGGGACTGAGACGTCGAGTCACACCGTCTCAAATCATATTAGATTGTCGCTTTCTCTTGTCAAATATTGTACTAGTTATACAAAGTTAGAATCATGACTTGCGGCAACGAAATATTATATTCAAAAAATTTCACGTTACCGCCAAGCAACAGTGTGTGTTTCGGTTTGAAGGACATTTAAGCCAGTGAAATTACTGGGCATTAAGAGACTTAACATCTTATGTGTCGGGGTGACGAGCGCAGTTCAGGGCCATGTAGTGCTTTGTAGTTCAAAGTTCTGTGTCGTGTTGCATCTGTTTATGAGCAGGCGCGTTTACCATCAGGCGAGAGCCTTCTCGTCTCGTCATTAATCCAATAAAAAAAAAGTGTGCGTTCGGGACGCTCGACAGAAGTGATAATTTAAACTAATATGGGTTAAAGTGAGAGCGGAAGGGCCTGCCTACTGCTACCGTATGCGTGAGAGAAAGGGAAGTCACACAGAGTGGCGCCTTAACGCGTTACGTTACGAAGTCCGGTCAAAGTCGTGTCAAAGTCGTGTCAAAGTCGTGTCAAAGTCGTGTCAAAGTAGTGCCAAAGTCGTGCCAAAGTCGTGTCAAAGTCGTGTCAAAGTCGTGTCAAAGTCGTGTCAAAGTCGTGTCAAAGTCGTGTCAAAGTCGTGTCAAAGTCGTATCAAAGTCGTGTCAAAGTCGACTGGTCACTGTGTGACTTCACCTGGTACTTAGAAATTATCAATGTTCCAGGGAGGTCGGCTAACGCTGGCTGGTCATTGGACCGCTCGCGTTACGGAACGTTTCGGTTCACCCTCCCATAAGAAGTTATCACTTAAAAAATAAAAAAATGTAACACGGCCTCCATAATCTAACTAAATTATGCGATAAGTACAAAAATAATTACGACTTATTTGTAGAAACTGAAAGAAATAGGAATACATTATAAGGGCCGGCGCTCACTGACGTATTGAATCAGTAAAATGTCAAACATCATTTAGATTCAGTCAAATTTTAACTCTACCGCCAGTTCGGAATGCTGATTCGTTAAAGAAGAACGTAAAGTAAATAGTAATTAATGCCTTCGTATATACATATCGTCGATGAAGTACCAATACCTCCTAACTGACAATTTAGTCCAAAATTACTTTTTTATTACAATAGGCTTAAACATAAACCAAATCCCTTAGTAACTAATAAAAAGGTAATGTATTGGAAACTATATACTATGAATAGTTGATCAAAAGAAATAAAACATTATTTTAAACAGTTTTTGTAAAAAAAACCTTATTTTAAACAGTCCGGTGTAAAATTAGATTCTCAACACTTAGGGGGTATTGGTACTTCATCGACGATATACAGTTGTGCCCGGTATGGATAATAATGCCTCTTACTCTCTTTACATACGCCATACAGTATGGATTTGTACGCGTAGATAGGACTTTTCCCTTTTTTTTACACAATCCTTCACGGATGTGGGCACAACTCAACAAAGTTTCATTGCGATCGAATAAATGATGAAGGTTTTATGTATGCAAGCATATTATCATTTTAAATATTATAGCAGCTTGGAGTTCTGATCTAATACATATTTCAAATGCGTATCCTTCATTTATTTTATTACGTCATACTATAATAGTAAGTATAAACTATTTTCAAATATTGAGTATTTTCATTTTCATAGCATTAAAAATCTTTTAAATTACTTTAAAAACTACTATATCGCATAACAGGCTCAATCTCATGAATTATAACGTGATTTATAATATTCCTAAATCCATATTGGAGCGAATAGTGTCATTAAAAACCTTAACTAAACTGTTCTCTACAAAGTTTTATATGCAAAATAGGTTGTAGATAAGCGGAGTGTGGTAATTTATGAATAGATTTACGGAGCGGACCCGTTGCGCATTGAACATACCATTTCAGACAGCACTGCTTTACCAATTTACATTTTTATTATCCGCGCCGAGCTGTTTGCTCTGTCACTGAATTTTTTTTAAGGCGTTTCTTTATTTTTTGATATTACCGTAAACGTACCGAAATACATTTTATTTATTTACAAGGTGTTATGTCGCTCGTATGCGGAAGGCCGTCTGGGTTGGTACTATCCCTTTGTTTATTTCTACCGACAGGATATTGAAGCCAGTGAAATTACTGGGCATTATGCTTAACATCTTATGTCTCGGAGTGACGAGCAAAGTTCAGTTTCTGTTTATGGGCAGGTGTGGCGCATACATAACGTATTTTACTTCATTTCGGGGTTCCGTGATTTTGTACAGGTTGTGTGTGTGATTTTAACATGCTCGGCTTCCTTATTATCGACATGAAAATAACTAGTAATCCATTACCCTCATAACTGGTTAGGTTAGAAACTCTTAACCTTTCTATTACAACACCATCTGTACGAAAATATCAAACTAGGCATCAAAACATGTACATTGAGCTCAAACACGCTATTAATTATAGAGGAGTTGGAAGCGGCTACAGCCGTGTCCAAAATCGGTCCATTCATTTAGGTCGTTTATGCACTACAATACCAAACATAGATAGACGCATATAGACAAAGATAAACTGATAAGTTATAAACCCCTGTTTTACCGGGGGTTAAAAATTCATAGACGTTTCACCACACTTCAACACAAAAAACGGGTTGCAGTCCCGGAGTGCCGACAGAAGTGAAAACTTAAACATTAACGTTGTGCATTTTTGAATATTTTGGAATGGTTAGGGAATAATTTCGCACGAATTGCTTTATTTAGCAGTATAAAAGTTAGCAGTATAAAAGTGCTATCATTTATGTGCTTAAATACAATATTCATTTATTGCGCTATCGTACACAAAAATGACAATTTATATTACATAAAAAATGTAACACTTCAAAACTATTACAATTATTTTAACGCCGCGCTGGCGGTCTACTCTCCCTCCGTCTTACGAAATTTTAGATCAGGTCCCGTGTCCTGACGCGAGTTTAACATTTTATACCCATCCCAAGAAAAGTGCTCAACGCCGCTAAAGAAGTTATCACTTAAACAAAAACAGAAATTTTATAATACATTTATTCATGTATTTATATTTATAATATTATATCATAGTTTTTATTTATGTAGATTTATGTATTAATTACCTGTTCGTTTACTCCTTTCTTGTCAGTATTGTTTGTTGTTTTTTCTTCTCATCTTAGATAATTTATATACACCCACATTATCTCGTTTCTGCATCACCCAAGGGTAGACTGGTAGATAATGCCTTTGGCATTAAGTTCGCCTTTATACATGTTATGTTATTATTTTTATAGTTTAAATAAATAAATAAATAATAAATTTAGTACGATACTTATTTTTTAATGTCACTCTTCGCAGTATTTACTGACTTGTACGATAACGGGCCCACGTTCACGATCCATTGTGTTGTATGGCTGAACTGCCTACATCGGTCATTGCGGCGAGTGGTCAAACCATACAATACCTCCATTGAGGTTGCATGTTCCCTATTTGGAACATCCGCTTTGTGTACGGTTTGTGTTATTTCTGAATGTCTGTGTTGTGCTAGGAATGTTTGTTAGGATTAAAAGTTGTTGCCTAATAGGGGCTGAAATAAAAGGTGGTAGGCTCCTCGTATGCTAGAGGCCGTCTGGGTTGGTATAACCGTTTTGTCTACTTCTGCCGCCAAAAACCAGTGTGTAAGCATTTTTCCGGTTTGAAGGACTTTGGAGCCAGTGAAATTACTGGGCATTATGAGACTAACATCTCGAGGTGACGAGCGGAGTTCAGTGCCATGTAATGCTTTGTAATTCAGAGTTCTGTGTGGTGTTGCTTCTGTTTAGAGGCAGGCGTGGGGCTTATCGTCAGGCGAGCGCTTGACTCATCTCATCATTCAATTAAATAAAATAAAAAAATCTGCGATGTAAGAACGCAAGAGTGCTAACTTCGACCCATTATTGCTTATGTTTAAAAATAGTAATCTATCAACTAACTAATGCTTACAACAATTGTCAAGGGATATGGGTTGGTAGAGCTACACTGTAGAGAGTTTTGTCTACAGCACGAATGGGTCGACTGGACCGAGTAATTTTTACTGTCTCACAGAATATCGACGTAAAATAGAGGTTTGCTGCCGCCTTTAGTATGGTGAGAGATATCCGGAGGCGAAAATCCCCCAAGCCTTCGCAATCTCTTAATTATCCCTTTTCTTTAAGGCCGGCAACGCGCCCATGCTTCTTCTGTTATTGTGGGCGTACATGGGCGGTGGAGATTACTTACTATCAGGAACCACTTGCGCGTTTGCCGGCTTATGTTATAAAAATATGTATGCGATATTCTGTCAGTCAGAATACAACCTAGTTGGCCAGTATATAGATCGATTTAAAAGAAAAATCACGGGCATAGTTCAATTTTTATTTGCTTTTTTATCTTCAGTGCATCTGGGACTGATTAACGAGCTCACGTCTCGCTCCCGGGGTTGTACCGTCACGTTTAAAATGCCACACTCGTTTCACACGCGGCGGATACCTTCTAGAGCGTTTAGCTTTTTATCGCATCTAATTTTATTGCTTCTTATTTACACTTGGCAGAGTGAATTTTTGTTTTGTTCCTACAGTAGTAAATTTTCTTCGTATGCTTCTTCGGAGTATATCCTATCCATTAAGCAAAGAATTATCAAAATTGATCCACTCATTAAAAAGTTATGCGTGGTCTAACATAAAAAAAGTATACGTGTCGAATTGAGAACCTCCTCCGGTTTTTTCCTCGGTTAAAAATACTAAAGCGCCAATAAGTGAACCCTAAAGTAGAGCATTTGTTTTTTACGATAAAATTTATTGAAATTAATATTCTGTATAATTTGATTCCTTCCTCCCCATTCAATCACCGGACAACCAGAGTTATGGCAAAATGCCACGCATTTATTATAACCACAACGCGCACCAAACGCTATGCCTCCACCTTCATAATGATTGCCAAGATGTGGAACAAGTTGCCGGAGTATTTCACCGATAAATATAAGCTGGGTGTCTTCAAGTCACGAGTGAATCGATTTTAAGCGAGCGTTTTGATTCTTAGGCAGCACTTCGTTCACCAGCAGGTAAGATAGTGGACAAACGCTATCCGAATGAACGAATAAAAAAAACCGCATTTAATATCTAGGATTATTTAATGTACGAAGTTAAATATAATACATCATTTGCATAACAGTTTAAACAATGCAAAAATAAATCGACTGTAAGTTTATCTTCATTAAGCCGTAAAAATTGCTGGAGCATAAAATTGAAATGCACACAAATAAGCAATTATTATTAATGTTGTGCTTCATTGAGCATGACAAATTATATGAAAGCCAAGATGGCATAAAAAACTGGATATTGCACAACTTAACTTCAGCTATCAGATTGTGGCCGTAATTTGTAATTGTTTTTGGATTTATTAATCCGTATTAATCTGCCTGATAATTAATTATTAATAAGACTTTTTATTTCGTCAAATAATTTGGACTGAAAGACCGAACCAACAAGCCCACTGAGTTTGTCTAGCTGGATGTTCTCAGGGCTGAGTGGTTTACCACTGGATTCAACGCGGCGCGACCCTTTCTTCTCCCTTCCTTTAGGAAGCCCACTTCTCTTCTCTTCTCAAGATGGGTATTTTGGATCCAGTGGTAGTTGTAAAACACGTGCCGTTTCAGTAATGCCTATAGTCCATATCTCCTCCTCCTAATATATAAAAAGTCTGGACTTTTTTCATAGTAAAAACATGGAAAAATAATGATAATAGATAAATAAATAGATTTAGTGTAGTTGCCGAGTGTATTTTGATATATTTAATTTCAAGCCTACATAAAAGTAATTAGCTTGATCTTTAGAAATTGCAACTTACTTAATCGGATTGGGAAATATAGGAAATGAACTTATCCGAGAACCGATTATAACATATAGGTACTAAAAATATACGCTCAGTTTAACTAGCAAGAGATAAGTCGGTGACGATTAAAATTATATTTAGTCTACAGCGCGGCGTTTGGAATGGGCTTTTTTTGTTTCGTTAATATTTCTAATATAATTCATACATTTAAATAGTCGTTATATTATTATCTTAAAAAAGAATATTTAAGAAATAATATTCAAAACGTATTTTGAATTTTATTTTCATTTTTAAAAATATTTGACATGTTCAACACATAAAGATGTATTACATATTGATCAATGTTATTCTCCTTTGCACATAAGTTAAGTATGAATACGGGATATACGTGTTCCAGGATCAGCCAGTGTATATCCGGTTCTTCAGAGAGGCTTGCGACATGACTTGATGGTTGGTAGGGGACGGTTAGTATTGGGGTACATTCTTGTATTCCTGAGCCTGTATCGATCATCCTCCTATGCTGTCGCAGGCCTCTGGTCGGAGTGTGAAGAAGCATTTATACAGGCTACCACCGATA
Organism: Amorpha juglandis; assembly: GCA_949126905.1. Lineage (NCBI taxonomy): Eukaryota > Metazoa > Arthropoda > Insecta > Lepidoptera > Sphingidae > Amorpha > Amorpha juglandis. Next base: position 4,978,145 of record OX421378.1, on the reverse strand, counting down.
AATTCATTGTTTGTCGATGGTCGCTGGTCTTTTTGGACTGCACTTCGCTTACTATCAGATGTAGTGCAGTCACTTTTCCAGATAAACGGATTTCACGGAATAAAAAGCATAAGCGAGTTTTATCGCGAAGCCCTAAAAATGTGGTTTTACTTGTTGGCCACTGAAAGCATTAAAGTATGTAGTAAGAATTTGAAAAGGTTTTTGATCGAGTTCCTTAACGATGCTTAATGCCTTAATTAGATTACTAGTATTCGACGAAATCTACTGGATTGGAAATTTTACTTTGCAAAGTTTCTGCTAACGTATTGCTAATGGCTTAACAAATTCCCATTCGATTTTAATGATATAATTCTTTGAAGCCTTTACTTGCTAATAATATTTTATAAAGTTCATAAGTTAGGCTTTTGATATCCAATATTTTGATTATTGGGGTACGATCCCGTGGACGGCCCAAAAAGCGTTGGCTTGGCGTATTGGAGGGAGACATGAGAGCCAGTGGTCTCACTACAGAGGATGATCAAGATCGGGCGAAGTGGAAGCGTTTAAGTCGGAAGGCGGACCCTGGCACATAAGCCGGGATAACGCTATGCAGAAAGAAAGAAAAGAATTATTGGGGAAAATGAATATACATAAAGATTCTATCGACTATTATTTGAAGCGAATGTTTAGAGAATAAAAAATTATGTTATGATAAACAAAATTGGATTTATTGTGCGTTTTATACAGCGCCATAGTTGAGCTATAGGAGCACAAATTATTTAAAAGTACTGTTAGTATTGTTTACTTACTATACTGGCCCCCATACCCTACCCTAACCTTTGTGAATGTATGTATTACCAAGAGTCTTATTATGACGTCACATTTACAAACAAAAAAAATATAGCATAGCCCGGCAAACGAGCAAGTGGACCAATTGATGATAAGTTATTTCCACCGCTCATGTACGCCCACAATATTTTCTGCGAGACAGTGGCAACGATCCGGTTGAATAGGCCCATTCATGCTCATGTACTGTCTACAGCATGACTCTACTGCTCAAAAAAGTGTGTGGTGGTTACTGTGTATATTATTTTATGTATATTAGTATTCATTTATATACCTATGTTAGTAGATTTATGTATTTATCTGAAATTGCTGATTTAATTTCTTTTATAACTTTTATACATATTTTGTCTCGTCTCTGCATCACCTGTAGGTTGGCTGTTAGAGAATGCCTCTGGCATTAAGCCCGCCTTTATACATATTTTGTATATTAAGTTTAAATAAATAAATAAATATATTTATTGTAAATTTTTTAACGCCTTATTGTCTTTCGCCATCTGGATTTTTTTTACTAGAATTATTATTATACAAATACGGTATATTGAGTGAGTAGTATATCAAATTGAGTGAAGACGCCCTAAGAACAAATTTTCGGACAACTTCATAGAAAAGTAACTTGGTTAAACTAATAAATACTCGACATCGAAAGTGGCTTCCTATAATTGAGTTTCCGTGTATTTTAAGGATACTAATTTTAACTTGAGAGAACATTTGTATTTATACACGAAAGGCTCAAACTAAGTTTGTTTTCTGATTAAATGTTGTCTTTGAATCTCAACAGACTGAGTATTGTGGCTAGGTATTACAGGTACCATATTTTTAGGCAACCCTATTGGTATGTGTTCAGCAACACATTTTATACCCTAAAACATATTTTTCATCCGGTAAACAGATGGGTGAAGGTCGATGTTACCCGGTATCCTATACTAGTTGTTTTATAAGCAAATGTCAAACTTCATAAACGCATTAAGATGAGTTACGTGCTTGTTACGAACATTTGACATTGGCGTAAAGAATGCCATTTGATGTTTGTGCCGTCATAGAGAATAAGGCCCCAGACGCTCACTTGATGGTAAACGCCATGCCTGCTCGTAAAAAGATAACAACCACATAGTTACGATCTACATGATACTGGACTGCGCTCGTCACCCCGAGACATAAGATGTTAAGTTTCAGCATACCCAGTAATTTCACTGGCTTCAATATCCTTCAAATCGAAAAACAATACTCGTACAAACTGCTGCTTCGCGGCAGAAATAACATCGATATCTTCTACAATTTAAGATATTTCATACATGAAGTTAATCCAAGCTTTGTGCGAAATATAAACATCGACGACCAAAAGAAGCACTGATTGCTTTCAATTGCCCATTCTGTAGATACATAGTCCATAAGGAATGTTATAGTCTACGGGGAATTTGTGATGTTTAAATAAAACTTCCACCATATTTTCAAGTATAGTCTCACGAATGGTAATTCAAGAGGGAGAAAATGGCGCGAGTTCACAACTTGCCCCGGGACTGTACTAAATAGGAAAAGTTTGTGTTAATATGACATTGTTATATCATTATATAGCTATCGTGTTTGAATATTGCGAGTGGAAGCAAAGCAACTAGTTCAATTATTTAATGATTGCTTATGTTTACGCGAATATTACTCATTGAAATAAAACTATTTTAAACGGATTATATCGCGGTTATTTATTAATTTTGATCCCGACGTTTCGAAAGGTTTTCAGCCTTCGTAGTCACGGGGTGGACTGAGGTATAGGTTGTCCAGAAAAGTTAATTTTACAGTATCTGAGGACAGTCTGGAGAAACGAAGGATCAAAATTAATAAAAAACCGCGATATAGTCCGTTTAAGTTAGTTTTATTTCAATTATTATTCAGCTGGTTCTATAGGCTTTAAAGGCTTGGAAGGTTGTGGGTAATCAAAATTAATTTTGAATTCAGTCAAAAACATTTATCGTGTTTTGGGTTGTGACGTTGGCTTTTACATTTATCAGATATAAAAGAATGTGTTTTCTTATTAGCCGCAATGATGAAATGAGCAGGTCGCTCGCCTGATAATAAGCACGCTGCTCATTTACAGAAGCAACATCACACAGTACCTTCAAAATGAATGTATTGCCTGGCATTCAAATGCTCTCGTCACCCAGAGGCATTAAGACTTATACTGCCCAGTAATTTGGGTTGCTTCACTTCAGACTGCGGCTTGGCAGTAGCAATAGATAAAGTGATGGTATCAAGGTAGACGGCTTCTCACATTCGAGGGACCTACCACTTAATAAATGATCCCACAAACATTTATATCTTCCTTATTGAGTGGTAGAGCCACTCTGTAGATTGTTTTGTCTACAGCATAAATTGGCCGCCTCCATCGGGTCGTTACCACTATCTCACAGAACATCGACGCAAATAACGGCATGCTACGTATCGTACGGTGAGTGAGATCTCCGGAGGCCAAAATCGTTACCCCTTCCTAATCTCTTAATTATCCCTTACTTTTAATGTTGGAAACGCGCCCATGATTCTTCTGGTATTTTGTACCTTATCATTAGGTGACCCACTTGCTAGTTTACCAGCCTAAGCTATAAAAAAAATAATGGTAAGTAAAATAAAAACATCTGAACCGACAACATAAATGTCATTTTATCCTCAAACAAAGAAAAAACACTAATCGACACGACAAAGATTAAAATTAATGTCCGACGATCTCGTTATGATAAACCAAATGTGTTCCAAGGAGCTGGAGAGAGCAAATTATTAGCGTCAGTCTCTCTCCCCTCAGCCGTTTAAATAATCTCAACGGGCAATAAAAGCAGGCCGAGCTATATATTCCAAGCACACGGAACCCATTAGAGGCAGTAGCGCAAATATCCCCGCAGACTAATGGCCAGGCTATGGCAAACTTAAACGTTGACATTTCTACGAGTTATTGTATGTATTGATACCTTGATAAGCCGGTGAGTTATGGAGGTATGGATAATAGATGTCGTGAAGTGATACATAGTCAAATGCTGAGAATATAAATAAATACACCCAACAGTCACACATATAGTCTGACCTCACACACTAGGTTAATATGTATCGTGGATATCAGGAACTACAAGCATCTTGCGGTCCCACAACACCCAGACATTATAATATTTAAACACATTTGACTTACCCTACGAAACACACAGTTTCACTACAGCATAAAATGCCAGCCGATTGAACACGTCAAATTTTAGTAACATCCAAAGAAGAATTGGAAAAATATAACTTAATTCTGAAACTAACTTATATTAACTATTAACTAGACGACACTATACTATATTTTCTAGGACATAACTATACATTTCATATAAAAACATGTAAAAAAAAGCGTATCTTAGACACAGCACAGACAATGTAATATGTAAATAATATGCATTATAAAACATAAAGTTTTGATTCAAAAATATATTGAGATTATTTGGACTCAATTTTCAGAACTCGAAAATAAAACAATTATACTAGATTATTAAACCGATAATATTTTTTTACAATTGAAATAAAACTAATTTAAACGGATTTTATCGCGCTTTTTTATTTTAATTTTGGTCCCGACGTTTCGAACGCTTTTCAGCCTTCGTGGTCATGGGGTGGACTGAAGGGACTAGATAACTATTTTTTAATTATATAACAACAACCTATATAGATATCTATTATAACCAAGAAGCAACCTAATATCACGTATGTTTAAGAGTTCATTGGCTTAGTAAATATTGTGACAATAATAATTCAAGTAAACACAAGCTAAATGTTTGTGCGGCCCATTCATTTGGCTCAGCTAACGTGTTGGCCCGTGCCACTTATATCTGGCGCAAACGGTCTGGAGTGGGCTTATCTGGCTGCAGCCACTGTTGTGCATCGTATTTAAACAGTACGTAAGTAGTACCTACCACTGGCAGAAGGTATTTGGGATGTAAATATGTTTTAATTACAGTTAATGCTGTGTTTTTGGAAAGAAACGTGATTATGTTTACCTGGACATCTATGTTAGTCATCGTCCTAGCTAAATGATAATCATTTTATTTGGAATCAACTTGGCCAATCCAGTCTGACCGGTGTAATCCGGTTAAATATTATACGATCTGGGCACAGCACAGCAGCTGGGTAAATTATCGGAAAACACAGTTTACAATCACCATGAAAGCTGCATGCAAAAAAAAAAAATATAATATGAGGTCAGTTAACAAGTCATCAATAAAAGTTATCCGTCATACTCATGTTTTCGATGATCATCATTGTTACATAGTCGTGTACTTACGGATAACCTTTTGTTGAGATCCCTTAGGGCGCGTTTATATGACAAGGAATCCCACCGCGTTGCGGCCGCGTGGCGATTGCGCGGCGGCCGCGCGGGCGCCTCGCTCGAATCACTCGAAAAACTAATGTAAACTCTATTGACTAAGCCATAATTCTTCGCAACGCTCCAACCACGCGGCGACTGCGCGCTCGTGTAAACGCGACTGCGCGGCCGCCGCGCGGTCGCCGCGCGGTTAGTTACTCACAAAGAATTTCAACGTTAAGTCCTAGTTAATAAAACATGCATTTGCTATAACTGAACAGTCAGTACGCGGTCACCGCGCGGCCGCACGGAATTTTTTGCGTCGTCTAACCGCAGCCTTATAGACTACTCCAGTTGAGACTCTTTTTAAACTTGCTCTTTTCCCACTTGCACTAGGGTTTGCGTAACATGCTATTGCAACATGTTACAAACAAAACACTGCTTTTATTATCATTATTCATTCGATGGACGTGACAACACCACCTGAGTTGGGACTTTGATCGATGAGCCTCTATACCCATTCTAGTAGGGTAAAGTGCGTAACTATGTACGGGCAGCATGACCCCTTCAGGAAATGTTAGATACTGACTCTAGTAAATTATGAGGCGCTATTTTATATATATTTTATTACTAGCCCTGTATTATACATGTCCCACTGCTGGGCACGGGCCTCCTCTACTGAATGAGAGGGGTTAGGCCTTAAGTCCACCACGCTGGCCTAATCCAAGTTGGTAGATTTCACATACCTACAAAAAATCTTATCGAGTTCTCAGATATGCAGGTTTCCTCACGATGTTTCCTTCACCGTTAAAGCAAGCGATAATTAACAATTAATATACACGTGACTTAGAAAAGTAAAAGGTGTATGCTCTTGGGGCTGGTATCGAACCTGCGACTTCGTCGCGACAGTCCGTACAACTCCCCGCTGAGCTATCGCTGCTTTATATAATACTTGAAATATAACTTGGTCAGGCTGAAGTTAGTTACTGGACTTGCTTTTAAAATCTGCCGTCACCCTTTAGTTTCTAAAAATAATAAACACGATGTTGTTGGTGGCTCACTTGTTGGCCCGGCCAAGTTGGACCAAATGCACTGCGTAAACACTGTACCCGATGGTACATTCTTGGAGACCCTCAATAAAGACTACCTATGTAAGGAATACCCTAACAAAACAATCACCCATAGTTTATTAAACTTAGTAATAAGTAATAAGCAAACAGCAAACACCTAGACTACACAACTGAACCTTATTAATCCAAACAATTTACTTGTACATAATTAAAGTGCATTACTGCTAAGTCTTGTTGCATTTAAATAGGATATTTTATGGACAAGGCTATATGTTGATTTAGCTTACTTGAAATATTAATATGAGGTGGCAAAGTTTTAATTAGAAAAACAAGAATGCCAGTATACAGTTTACTAAATTAGTAACATGTCTGATTAAGTTGCGGGAATCTAGAGGTAAACCACGTGGGACTTTGACTTTATTTTAATGCTGAGTTGTTTCCTAAGGTCGCGTAAATTTTACCGCCTTTTAAAATCGCAAAATGAGTTGAAATTAATCAAACATTATTTAGTATACCGTTCTTCTCTTACTGGTAGAAAAATGCTTTTCGTCCTTCTCTCAATTCTTCTCGATCTTGTTCTATTTTTTCTTATTCTCTGCTTAATTCTTCTTGGCCGTATTTTATTGCCGGACAATCTTACAAAAAAGATTCAAGTTCACCTGTCATGTTCTTTTAGGCATCAGCGTCACCTATTTTGTTGTGATTTTTGCTCAAAATATATAAATTAACTTTAATAAAAATCCTACCACTGACGACATATAATGAAGATTTCAATTTGATGCTGACGCTTTAAAAGCATTAGATATTTTTTTTTTTTTTTAATGGAAATAGGGGGCAAACGGGCAGGAGGCTCACCTGATGGAAAGTGATCACCGCCGCCCATGAACACCTGCAACACCGGAGGGCTTGCAAATGCGTTGCCGGCCTTTCAGGAAAGAATACGCTCTCTTCTTGAAGGTTCCCATGTCGTAACGGTTCGGAAAGACCGCCGGCGGCAGTTGGTTCCACAGAGTGGTGATGCGAGGTAAAAAATGTCGTAAGAATCGCATTGTTGTGGAACGTTGGACATCGAGGTGGTGTTGATGAAATTTAAGATTTTGGCGCGATGTCCGATGGTGAAATTCAGCGGCCGGGATCAATCCAAACAATTCCTCAGAACACTCCCCGTGATAAATGCGGTAGAAGATGCATAGTGATCCAACATCTCTACGCAGAGCCAAAGGATCAAGCCGATCGGAAAGAGCTTGATCGTCGATAACCCGAGCCGCCCTACGTTGAATGCGGTCAAATGGAAGTAGCTGGTACTGGGGGGCTCCCGCCCAGAGGTGAGAACAGTACTCCATGTGGGGCCGAATTTGTGCCTTATACAGGTTCAAACGTTGAGCCGACGTGAAGTACCGTCCCGCCTTAACCGCCGTGTGCTCAACACCAAGCTTCTTTGAGGCCAATTTGGCCTTACCTTCCAATTGACCGCGAAACTGGACGTTGCTCGAAATATCGACGCCAAGTATTCCGATACTGGCTGCGGCAGAAAGGGGAGTATTCTCAAAATGAGGAGTTACGACAAATGGTAACTTTTTAGCGGTTAACGCGCAAACTTGTGTCTTTTTGGGGTTGAATTGGACTAAGTTTAGTCGACCCCAGTCGGAGACTTTTGGTTAACAAAGACTCGACTTCAGACACAAGTTTGTTCCGACTCTCGTCAACGTATTCCCGAGAAATATTAGCATGGCCAGTGTACAATACGTCCACAGTGCTATCGTCTGCATAGCAATGAATGTTGCTGATTTGCAACATGTCATTGATATGCAGAAGAAACAGAGTAGGGGATAGTACACAGCCTTGTGGAACACCAGCATTGACAAATTTTGGATCAGAGCATGCACCGTCGACGACGACCTTGATGCTCCGATCTGCCAAAAAGCTGGTGATCCAGTTGCATAATTTCTCGGGAAGCCCATAGGAAGGTAGCTTCGCAAGAAGCGCTTTGTGCCACACCCGATCAAAGGCCTTCGCTATGTCCAGACTGACTGCAAGCGCTTCCCCCTTGGTCTCAACTGCTTTTGCCCATCTGTATGTAAGGTACACTAGAAGATCACCGGCTGAGCGACCCCGACGAAAACCGTACTGGCGGTCGCTAATCAGCCGGTTCTCCTCTAGGTACCGCAGGAGCTGGCAGTTGGTAATGGACTCCATTATCTTGGAGAACAAGGAGGTGATGGCTATAGGCCTGTAATTGGACGGATCCGAGCGGTTGCCTTTTTTAGGGTTCGGGTGCACTAAAGCGGCCTTCCAAGATTTTGGGACTACGCCTAACGCATACGAGTGCCGGAAAAGACGCGTTAAAACCGGTGCCAACTCGGGAGCACATTTCTGCAACACGATTGGAGAGATGCCATCAGGCCCACTCGACTTATGAATGTCCAAGGAAAGAAGTGCTTTGCGAACTGCACTTTGCCGGAACTTAACCTCCGGCATCGTAGTATCGCACCGCGGGATTAGCGGTGGTGGATTTCCTTGGTCATCCAGAGTCGAGTTGGACGCGAAGAGAGAGCCCAGAAGATCCGCTTTCACCTTCGCGGCATGGGCCAGCGAGCCATCCTCCGTGTGCAGGGGTGGGAAGGAAGGCTGACAGAAATTCCCCAAGACAGCTTTGGCGAGAGACCAAAACGCACGTGTTCCCGACGGGAGACGCGCCAGTCTCTCGCCAATTCTGCCAATGTGCTCCGACTTCGCCTTAGCAATAACGCTTTTGAAGGACCTAGAGGCAGAATTATACTCCTTTTTGAATGCCTTGGTATTTACATCACCAGACGCCGAAGCGTTAGCCCAGGCCTGGTAACATTCCCGCTTTCGGCGTGATGCCGTCTTGCAGGAGCGACCAAACCAAGGCTGGGATTTGCCACCGATGGGCACTGCAGTGGACGGAATAAAAAGTTCCATACCCTGAAGTACCACATCGGTGACAGAGTCAGCAACGACGTCTGGATTATCCGGCAAGAAGCAAATCTGCCCCCATGGGTAGGACTGATGAGAATGATCGCATCCCGTCCCAATCTGCTGACCTATAATGCCATACGCGACGGCGGCCCGCAAAGCGAGGCCGTATTGGGCGCGTAACCGGCACTGTACTCCGGACGAGACAGTGGTCCGACGAACCGAGAGGGGGATCGACGGAGACCAGGTAGCCGTCCGGATGAGAGGTCAGCAGAAGGTCCAACAGGGAAGGTATACGATCTTCCACATCTGGGATTCGCGTTGGCGAGGTGACCAGTTGTGTCAGATCATATGCCAAGGCGAAATCGTGAACAGATCTCCCCGCATGATCGGTGGTGCGTGATCTTAGCCATTCGGCGTGGTGGGCGTTAAAGTCGCCGAGAATCGCGATCTCTGCGGAAGGGATCTGCTGCAGCACGGAATCTGTAGCCATTTGCATGTGCTCAACGAGTCGGTCAGTTTCGGCATTACCGCTATGGGACCTATACAGGCACGCATAGATTCGCGGATGGTCGTCGCAGTCTACACGTAGCCAGAGGTTGGATAGGTCCCGCCCTTCAAGGCTGCCGAGGCGACGAGAGCAGATATCCTCTCTGACGTACACGCACACCCCAGCCCGCGGTACAAAGGAATGTTCCAGTTTGTACCCCGGGTAGGAGAGGAAAGAAGTGTCAGCCGGAGAAGAAATCTGTGTCTCGGTCAGAAAGAGCAAGGCCGGCTTCGCTGTCTCAAGATGGTAGTGGACAGCGTTTAGGTTGGAATTTAACCCCCTTATGTTGCAAAAGTCCACAGCAAGCGTGGAAGGGGTGGCCTTATGTTGCCTGCTCCGCTTGCCCCGAACATAGAGCGCAAAATTGCCCCCCCCAGAATACGGAGGGCAGCCTGAACATCCACGCTCAGGTAATGTGTGATCTGAGCGTGGCGGTTCAGAGAGGGATTCTCCACCGCGATGTACGCTGGTGGTACCCTCCTGGGGTAGATGAACCGAATTTTGTGCTTTCATATTATAGGGGAGGGATGGGGAGTGGGCCTCCGGGACTCTCACAGACCGAGCGAAACGCGACAGCGAAGCTGCCACTTGACGTCGGATTCCCGTGAGAGAGTGGTTCTTCCCCGGGCGTGCCGGCCCATTCGGCTGCTACCCGAAGGTGCGCAGCATGGCACTACCACTAGTTGGGTTGACTGATTGCACTGGTGGAATAATCTCTGTCACAAGATTATCCCACCAGCGGGCGGTGGGGTCGTCACGTCCCGACTATATAAGATTGTGGAATTTTTTATATTATGGATGAATCAAGTTATGTTTCCTCTGAGTGCTACAAAGTGCAATTGCTAATAACATTTACTTATGAATAGAAACTTGAAGAATCCGTGTGAATACTAAACGCGTTTTTGAGTTTTAAAAGAGTATAGAGAGGACAATTCTGAATCATGCATATAAAAGTTATAAACCCTAGACACGTATACGAAATCCAGAGCCATATCTTGCTATACGTATGAATAATCAGAAGCCAATGGTAAGACTTGGTGCGTCAATTATAATCTTAACAGGTTCCCTGACCCATGAATCATATATGATTCATTTGATATATTTTGTACCAAGAACTGTACGTTCATGAATCATATATGATTCAAATTTAGAGTCAAATTCATGCCTTTCTTTGAAATTGACGTAGCAGGTTAATTCCCATTTTTAGTATCGGGACGTGTGGGTTACATCCTTTAGAGTGAGAAAACAAACCGAAGTGATTTATAAAAAAAAAATGGGAAATAAACAAATGAAAGAAAGAGTGGGACATATATGATGAAAAAAAGTGGTTTGTATGGGGACAGGGAACCTGTTAATAGTAGCAAAAAGTAAAATATTTTAAGCCACGTTTCTTTAAGATCGCATAAAAGCTATCCAGGTATATAAATCGGGTTAAAAACATAAATATTTCCTGGTAAATTAGTATTGCTAATATAAATAATATAGTTAAAACCAAGCCAACTAAAATATTCATTGCTGCCCAAAAAAGGCGAGGGAGATAATAGTTATTACCCTGCACGAAATTCATTATTGTGTCTATTCTATTGTCACGAACTAAACTAAACTTATATAAAAGTAGTTTATTCCTTAGTGGACATGTAATCACAGGACTTTTTTATCCGAGCACGGCAACGTGACTGCTATACACATGATGGTAAGCGAGTGCAGTACAAAAAACCAGCGACCACCGACAAATTACTGTATCAGTGGTTACCAGAATATTGCCGGCCTGTAAAAATGTTTCTTCATACTATGAAAAGGGAAGAAGCAAATCGAGTAGCCTGCTACAGGACAAGCGAACCGATGAAGGCACAGGGATACAAGGAAGTATCCCTATACCCGCCCCAACCAACCATCGATATATCGCAAGCCCCTCGGGAGAACCGGATGTACACTGGGTGATCCTGGAATGAGATCCACACAAGGTGTGTGGGTCACTAAGGCAGATTTTAACACCATATGTATGGTGGTTGCTATCCGGGCAGATATAAATATCTTACCACCAGATTTAATTAGTTTTAGATTGACAACACAAAAAATTCATACTTAGGCTTTAATGAATTTAATTTTGCTTAAGTTTTCGTGTAAATTGACTTGGAATTAAAACTGGGCTAAACATGAAAAGAGATATTTTATAAAAATTTAATATTTTAGTCGAATAACTGTTGTATGAAGCTATTCTGGCTATATTGGCTGGCTGGCATATTAATGGTAACCGATTCTGCGTTTTGTATTATTTGAACTGAGTTTACTGATAGTCACATTTGTTGAACTGATACATCTTGAAGTGTTTTTAATAGCGATAATGACATGACGAGCAAAGCCCGTCTGATGGTGAGCGTCACTCCTGTCCATAAACAGAAGCAACACCAATCATAACTTCGAATTATGAAGCACTGAATGGCACTGGACTGATATCGTCACTCCGAGATATTCGAAGTTAAGTTTCATAATGGTCAGTAATTATAATGGCTTCAACGTTCTTTAAACTGGAATACATTAGTGCTACTTTGCCAGCAAAATTAGACAAAACGATGGTACCTGCTCAAACGTCCCCTCGCATACACATATACTTACTGCCTACATGTTTTTAATGATCAAGTGCACATAATTAAAAAGTTTCCCGTTTGTCCAAAGCATATAATTATATTTGTGGGAAGGTGGATGTGTTTCTCGATAAATTGCCAACTTACAAAAAAGTTGTTTTGAGATTGTTAAGGGACTCAAATATAAATAAAATAAAATAATAAAATAATTTTAGGTCCTCTCTATCTATATCTATAGTTTTATGTATATGTGTGTGGCTGTGGACACATGTGTGTATGTATGCATTTGCACATGAGTGTATAATTATGTTAATATTAGTTTATATATGTAAATGTTTTTTGTTTTTTATAAATTAATTTTGTCATTTAGATTAATATTCTAATATATATTCTACATTTGCTTTAGCTAATAACATCAGGGTTACTGTTCAACGCATGCTGTGACACCTTAAAATGTTGTGCATTTAAGTTTATGATTGTATTTATCTTTCTTTTTTAGAAGTAATAATGTAATAACTACTGGTTGTCCAAATAAATAAATAAATAAATAATTCACATTTTGCAATAGGAAAAAATATTTTATCATTCTACATTTTATATTCAAGCGGGAGACCGCACACGTAATTGTTTCATGACCGACTTGAGATCAGCAATGTGCAAGCCAAGTATTTTCTAGAAAATATTTTTTGTTGACACATGTCTGCTGCATTTGCAGACAGATAGTAATGTTCGTTGAGGTTATGTATTATGGACGGGTTACAGACGGAATTCATGTATTCTGATTTGCTGTTTTTTATTTTAATATACATAGTCGTATTATGTATCAAGACAAAATACGCGTATAAAACAAAAAACATGCTATTGTGACTTTCATTAAGAGGTTTAATTTAATGTCAAATTATAAACGATTTAATTAAATAATAATAATACTAGCCCTGTATTATACATGTCCCACTGCTGGGCGCGGGCCTCCTCTACTGAATTAGAGGGGTTAGGGCTTAGTCCACCACGCTGGCCTAATGCGGGTTGGCAGACTTCACATACCTTCGAAAAATCTTATCGCGTTCTCAGGTATGCAGGTTTTCTCACGATGTTTCCTTCGCCGTTAAATCAAGCGATAATTAACAATTAATATACACGTAACTCAGAAAAGTCAGAGGTGTATGCTCTTGGGGCTGGTTACGAACTTGCGACTTTCGTCTCGACAGTCCGTACCAATCCGCACTGAGCTATAAGCGATTTCATTATTACAAGAAAATTGATTAATATAAATTCGTACGCTAATTTTGCTTTCTTTCATAATAATTCTCCTACGAAACTACAAACAGACCAAGCTGGCGAAGCAAAATAAATACTACTTTTCAAACACAACCTCTGAGAGCTCAAAGCAAACTGTGGACTCAGTGAACATTCTCGAATCTTCTACCGTCGTTTACGCTTGAACACGCCTTAAGTTTTCACGGCGTTCGGGCCAGACAGGTTATTTGGGCTTATTGAGTTTTGTACTGAGTACATATTTTTTCCTAACTAAGAGCTTAGAGCTCTGTTGTAAATTAGTGTCGTAATTTTGTAGTGAGCTGTAATTTTCTCCTCCAGGCTACGCCAAAATTATTATCCTTGTTGAGGTTTGTTTCTTATTCGCGTCTTAAATTGCCATATTTTATGAACGGGATATTTTTTTTCTTTATACTAAAGGTTTGCAGTCGAGCACGTGGGTTATCTGATTGGTAAATCTACTACGCCCATGAATTCCTGTATAGGCTCAACAGTTGTACGCAATTTTGTCGACACCGAGCAGTGAAGCTCGGCGAGTCTCTGGAAATGCTAAATTGTCTTTGTCCTACACCGAAATTATTCAGATGGATATTTAGGGAAGCGTTGGAAATATAAATTGTCCGCTTCCCTACGTAGCAAAGCGGGAGATAAAATAATGAACTAAGAAAGTCTCAAACTCAGGCACAAGGATGTTTACAATGGAAAAAGTCAGATGTAGAGTACCACGGATGTCATAAAGTGGGTCCTATCACGCGACTTCTTAAACTTGAATCCGATAATGGGTATGACAAGAATGACGTAAAGCACGGAAATACTTTCTAGTCTCCACAAGATACTTATAGTATACATCTCCCGATATTATTTAAATACGGTTTAACATAATGTTGCGTTTCTGTTGTTCACTTTATAGCATAGGCTGGCAACCTGTGGTTTACCTGATGGTAAGTGAACGCCCACAATACCAAAAAAATCGTAGACAGGTTGCTCACCCTAAAGGAAGTGGAATTTGGTTTGCGGATATCTCACTCACCGTACGAAACGCGACAGCAAGCTGCTATAACTTCACGTCAGTTTTCTGTGAGACAGTAGTAACTACCCGGTCAAACCGGCCCATTTATACTGTAGACAAAACGGTCTTTAGCATGAGCCTACTACTTGTGAATTATTATATTACAAATATCTAATTTTTACTATCACATTAAAAGAATATCAGAATTTTAATAATTTCCATATGTTTTCTCCCTCCTACAACATCGGGTTTAGTCTGTATTACTGTCTATAGTTCTGGCGACCTGACTAAGATACATCGACTAATCATAGTCGTCATTATTCTTCGACAGCAGTACCATTAGATGTGATGAACACAGTTCAATATCATGCAGTGATTTGTAATTCAAAGTTATGTGTGGTGTTACGTCTGTTCATAGGCAGGTTTGGCGCTTACCATCAGGCGAGTAACCTGCTTGTTTCGTCATTCAGGCAAATAAAAAAAATACGAGGGACTTGAACACATAGCTGTACATATTGTTGAGTATTCCACTAATTTGATAATGTTAATAAAACATCGTTCAGTTTTGTCAACTTAGCAAATATTTCACGGTGACACGGGTTCAATTGCTCCGCAGGGACCAATATTTGTTTGTCTATCTTCGAGGACAATAGGAACGTTTTGTGCCATCACGTTTTGCATCCCTAAAGGTCGGATGTTGTTCATTGCGATTTAGTTTTGTTTTCTAATTTACTTTTAATTGATGGATGTCTCTATAGTATTAAGCATTGAAATAATGATCATCTCTAGTTTTTGCTTTGTAGTTTTAATGATGTTGTTTCTTGTTTACGTTGGAAGCAGTCGGTGAAGTTAAGCAGCTTTATTCATTTTCTGTAGGTGCTCATGCACGTAGATGCTTACATTTTTTATCATTCCGTGACTTTTCGAGTAAGTTTCAAAATCACTTTACGGTTTCATTGACTTATTATTAATTGATGGTAGCTCGGCTTCGGTGGTGCAGTTTTAATGCGTACATGGTACGACTGCTTTACTGAGGTCTCGAGTTCCATCCTGGATCAGGTAAAAGCGATAATGGGTTTTTCTATCACGAAATGCTCAGTATCAGACTGGAGTCTGGGATTGCACATAGTATGGCGATAGATTCGCCCCCCTAACAAATTATGGGACGGAAATTAATGTAAGAGAAATGTAACCAGAATACCTAGTATACTGGTTATATCTCTGCCTACCCCTTCGGGGATTACAAGCGTGAGTGCCTATATATGTATGTTATTTCAGGTCAGTAATTACTTCTATGTCAACTGCATCAATATTCGCTGGACTCTTAGCACTTGTATCAAATAAACAGCAAGGAGCTAAATCCTGAAAGCATAAATTACTCGTTTACATTCACCACTAATACTGTCAAACAGATTTAGGATAATAATCGCTGCATTGTCGTAGACCGGGCTATGATCTCAGATTACCAGGGCAATTTCCACAAAGACGGCAACAGCAAACGGATCAACTGGCGAAGCTTGTAACCCGTACCATGTGAATTGATGCCGCTCTGTTAATCTGGTAAGCTGATCGTGAGCCGCTAGATCGGGGTAATATTGGGCATTTAATGTTTAATGAGGAAAATGGGAAGCGGGTAAATGTTGGCGAAAATGCAAGTATTTATCGTGTCAAGATTTATTGCTATGGTTGAGATAAAGTTGGTTATTCGGGTTTATGTCTAGGAAATGTTATTAAGGCGTTAAATAGGTATACAATCTATATATATAAAAATGAATCGCTGTGCGTGTGTCTCGCAAAAACTCGAGACTGGCTGTACCGATTTGGCTAATTCTGATCTTGAAATATTTGTGGAAGTTCAGGGAAGGTTTACCCGGTGAGAAAAATAAATAATAAGTAAAGGAAAATACCAAAAACGACAATTCAATTTTCCAATACAAACCGTTCCTAGGTATGAAAAATTTGATGTCTTTTGTCATTTTAGAAATAAATTGACACTTGGTTGTCAAATATTTATAGGTGCGTTCAGAAATTTGTCTGTTTCATAGCTAATATGGATATATATATATGGTATGAGGTCCGATCTCTTTGGTCTGTTTTGTTGGAATACAATACAGTTTTGTTTCAGAAATAAAAAAAGTGTAAAAGTATCAGTTGGTTGACGAAAAAAGAAAATAAATAAATAAATTTCAAGACAATTTGTCAGTTTTTTTTTTCATCATCAGTTTGTCAGTGCCCGAGAACTTTATTTACGGTACTTACGGACTTTTAACCGAACTGGACCGGACTTTGACTGGACTGGACCGGACTGGGCCGGACTGGACCTGCCTGGACCAGACTTTGACAGGACTTTGACCGACTTTGACCGGACTGTCACCGACTTTGACCGGACTGTCACCGACTTTGATCGAACTTTGTTAGGACTTTGACAGGACGTTGACCGGACTTTGAAACGACTTTCACCGGACTTTGACAGTACTTTGACAGGGCTTTGACCGGCCTTTGACAGGACTTTGATCGGACTGTGACAGGTCTTTAACCGGGTTTTGACCGGACTTCGACCGGACTCTTACCGCTTTTGACTGGACTTTGATAGGACTGACCGGACTTTGACAAGACTTTGACCGAACTGTGACCGGATTTTGATAGGACTTTCACCGGACTTTGACAGGTCTTTAACGGGGCTTTGACCGTATTTCAACCGGACTTTGACCGCACTTTGATAGGACTTTGACCGGACTTTGACAGGACTTTCACCGGACTTTGACAGGTCTTTAACCGGGCTTTGACCGGACTTTGACCGACTTTAACCGGACTTTGACCGGACTTTGACAGGACTTTGACAAGACTTTGACTGGACTGTGACCGCGCTGTGACCGGACTTTGATCGGACTTTTGAAGGACTTTTACAGTACTTTGACCGGACTGGAGTGCAGTGCAGTACAGAGCAATCCAATGAAGTGATAACTTCTTATGGGAGGGTAAACCGCTTCGTAACGTAACGCGTTACGGCGCCACTCTGTCTGGCTTCTCTTTCTCTCACGCATACGGCAGCAGTAGGCAGGCTTCTCCTCTCTCACTTTAACCCACATTAGTTTAAGTTATCACTTCTGTCGAGCGTCTCGAGAACCACACTTCTTTTATTTATTTTTTTTGTCGCGGGGAAAAGCGTTTTGTCGTTACCGTCCCACCGGGGGAGGTGGAACGGTTATGTTGGGCTTTACTGGGCTTACGACCCAGCTTTGAGCCACCCGGGAGAGATGGAAAACATCCGGGCGACCGCTGGGCCGAGTCTGTAACACTATGTACACCCTATGCACGGCAAATATCAACTAAAAACCCCGCAGTGGCCATATTCGGCCCCGGGTTCTCGAGGCGAGAAGTGCCCCGGCTTCAGCAGGAACCGCCCCTGCGCGGTGCCGCCTTGCGGCCCGTCTCCAATTGTAGGGGGGCTCAGATGCCCCGCACACCGAAGGAGAAGACGACCTGCCTTAGGTCGTCGAAGTCAATTAATTGTGCGACGGACTACCTCACATGCAATGGTGCAGTACCTCACTTAATTTTTTTTTGAAGTGATATCTTATGGGAGGGTGAACCCAAACGTTCCGTAACGCGAGCGGTCCATCGACCAGCCAGCGTTAGCCGACCTCCCTGGAACATCGATAATTTCGATTTCCCAGGTGGCGACCAGTCAGCTTGGACCGGACTTTGTACGGACTTCAACCGGACTTTGACCGGACTTCAACCGGACTTTGACCGGACTTTACCCGGACTTTGAACGATCTATGACCGGAGTTTGACTGGACTTTGACAGGTCTTTGGCCGGACTTAGACTGGACTTTGACCGGACTTCGACCGGTATTTGACCGGCCTTCGACCGGACTTTGACCGGACTTTAACCGGACTTTGACCGGACTTTAACCGGACTTCGACCGGACTTTGACAGGACTTTGATAGGGCTTTGACCGGATTTTGACAAACTTTGGAAGGGCTTTAACCGGACTTCGACCGGATTTTGACAGGACTTTGATAGGACTTTGACCAGGCTTTGACCGGATTTTGACAAGACTTTCACAGGACTTTGACTGGACTTTGACAGGATTTTGGCATGACTCTGACCGGACTTCGAGCGGACTTTAACCGGACTTTGACTGGACTTTAACCGGATTTTGGCAAGACTCTGACCGGTATTTGACCGGACTTTGACCGGACTTTAAACGGACTTCGACCGGACTTTGACGGGACTTTGATAGGGCTTTGACCGGCCTTTGACCGGATTTTGACCGGTATTTGACCGGTCTTCGACCGGACTTTGACCGGACTTTAACCGGTCTTCGATCGGACTTTGACAGGACTTTGATAGGGCTTTGACCGGATTTTGGCAGGACTCTGACCGGACTTTGACCGGACTTTAAACGGACTTCGACTGGACTTCAATAGGCCTTGGACCGGATTTTGACCGGTATTTGACCGGACTTTCACAGGACTTTGACAGGACTTTGACAGAAGTTTGACAGGGCTTTGACATGACTTTGACCGAACTTCGTAACGTAACGCGTTACGTCGCCACTCTGGCTTCCCTTTCTCTCACGCATACGGCAGCAGCAGGCAGGCTCCTCCGCTCTCACTTTAACCCACATTAGTTTAAGTTATCACTTCTGTCGAGCGTCCCGAAACGCACACTTTTTTTGTATTTACATTAAGTGCATAACTGTGTTGCATTTAATGTAAATAAAACATTTGTATTAAGTTTAGACCACATTTTACACAAATATATGTAGGTGATACGAAGTTCACCGGGTCATCTAGTAAATACATAATAATACACTGAATTACAACTTGTGATTACTCGAACTGGGAATTGAATCCAGGGCTTAACCTTAATACGTTGCCACTAGAGTCTAGACCAATGAGGTCATGTCAATAAATTATATTAATTAGATGTATATCTGTCTATAAATTAGGTGCTGAAAATTTTCATTCGCTTTTTATAAGACTATTTGATTTTAAGTAAACGAATTTTAAATCATCAAACTTCTTTTTGAAAGAAATTGCGAATATTTAAAACTAGATTACATTAATTTCATAAACTTTAATGGCTTATTAAAATATTTTCGTCGCATTTCATTAGCGGAGTTTTAATTTGCGACGGGGGACTTGATCGTTTTTGTCTATCTTTAATATTGTAACCACTTCGACGACACGAAAACAAATAAGCGTGTGTTTTGATCTTTGGCATCTTTTATATAGTTAGGAGGGGAATTGAATGTAAATATGTGAACATTGGGACTTACAAATGTAATAAAGAAAAATGTTCAAAGGCGGTATTGACTATGTTTGGTATCGGTCTAGACGGGAAACGATACAGCATAAAGGATGGAGCCGGAAATAAAATCCCAGACATCGGTACTGAGTGTGGGTGGACGTAATGTTTATTTACTAGTAACGGAGATGAACGATATTATTTTTTATTTTCTTATATATAATAATAGATTATTTTTTTTGTGTAAAGGTTTACATTTCTATGAAATATTATTAATTATCATCAGTTTTCTATTCCGACTTGAACTGTAAACAAATATTTCACTTATTCTACGTTTTACATTAAAGCTAAATCTCTATTTGTGTTACTTTATATTGTATGTAAGTTTTTGTGTAATTTTGTATTATTTACACCATTTTTTAGGTTTTATAGCATTTAGTAATTTATTTTTATTAAGTTTTTACATATGCACCCACGCCTGTAATCCTTGAAGGAGAATGCAGAGGTGTAACGAGTACACGCACATTTTGCCGAGCGTATCTCCGTTCCATGATGTAATATAGGGCGAGCATACCGCCATACCGGGTACAATTCCAGATTCAGCGCTGATACTGAACATTTCATGATAGAAAAATCCAATATCACTTTATCTCTACCCGGGGATCGACCCCGAGACCTCAGCATAGTAGTAGTACCGCATGCGCAATACAATTGCGCCGCCGAAGCAGTTGCTAGATTAAGACTGCTTGGTCAATAACTTCTGTTTTTTAGTAAATTATCAAAATATTTATTGATTTTATCCTATGCACTTGGCGCGGCACTAAGTGTACGATAGTGATTCTATTCAGTGGTTTAAAAACACGTATCAGCAAAATTATTATGCTTTTCATATTTTTTTTTATGAATGAGAGGGATCAGGCCGTAGTCCACCACGCTGGCCTAATGCGAGTTGGCAGACTTCACATACCTTCGAAGAATCTTATCGAATTCTCAGGTATGCAGGTTTCCTCACGATGTCTCCTTCACCGTTAAAGCAAGCGATAATTAACAATTAGTATACACGTAACTTAGAAAAGTCAGTGGTGTATGCTCTTGGGGCTGGTTTCGAACCTGCGACTTTCGTCTCGACAGTCCATACCACTCCCCGCTGAGCTATCGCTGCTTATAGCTATGCTTTTCATATAAAATTTCTTAATTCAAGTAATGCCTTTCAGAAAGTCAGTACAGTTTTTTGTTGCGCCTCCAACAAATCTCTTAAGACTTGTTTCTTATAAGATAACACTTTTTATTCGGTGTTAAACAGACAAATCGGATTTAGAATGGATTAGCTTGTCGCCATAAATCTTATTACGATCCTGGAAGCTTATTTGCATGCTTTAAATTTTGGATGAGCAAAGAAATGAGAGAAAATTTCCTATATCTCACGATTTAATTAGTTTATATCTCCGAATTTGAAGGTATATAAATTATGATAATTATTTGATAGTAGTTTTGTTTGTAACAAGGTTTATTATACCGATTATTCTTGGCTATCATATTTATTTCAATTGGAATTAAACTGTATTACTACATCATCACGTGTATAAGGTTAGTTCATATTTAGTTCATTCTTGTCCATTTAATAACTAAAAAAAACATATGTTAAACACAAAATCAGAATAAATAGTTGCAATTTTAATGATTATAACATTATTTAACTATAACAGATATTTATTTAGATATCTTGGTGGAGATGTCTCATGCCTTTGATCTTCCACATGTGTGACGTCACAACAATTTTTACAGCAACGAAGGCGTGGACTGCCGGGCCTGAAATGATATAGGTAAAAGTAAACATAAACTTTAATAAATAGATAATATTAATTGGGGTTAAATCTAAAATGTTCTTGTGTATCTTTTTTGTAATTTTTTCCAATATTTTTATAATTACGGAATTCACCTTTCTCATCAATATTCATAAAATAAATATACATAGTTTCTGATGTTGTACATTGCAAAATTTTTACAAATGAAATGAGACATCTTATAAATGTAATACAGTAAAAGATAGACATCCTCCGTGGCGCAGCGGGCGAGTAGCCGGCTGTGAAGCGAGAGGTTGCGGGTTCGAGCCCCGCACCAAGACAAACATTTGTGTGATTCACAATTATTTTTTTCGGGGTCTGGGTGTTGTGAAACCGAAAGTCTCTCGTAGCTCCTGATACCCACGACACAAGACTCTTATCTTACTGTGGGGTCAGAATTATGTATGTGACTGTGGTGTATTTATTTATTTATCTATTATATTTGACAATAACATAAAAAGTATATAAAATCAAATGAAAACGCTGTACAAGTGCTTGTCCATCAAACGTGACGGCTTTATAAAGATATTGTTTAAAATAGTGAATTTTTAAAACACAGTATGTACACAGCGAACGCCAACGGAACATGAACAAAACAGCATGTAATTGACGGCGTCATGGCGATAAGCCCCGGCCTTATTTTCGAACTTCACGATATCCAGAACATATCGATTTTGTCAACAGACTTTCTTGTTGAAAAAGAGATCTGCGTTTATAAATAATTTACCGAGATACAATATTGGACGTAATTTTTATAACATTTTGAAATTTAACTGTTATTATTCGACTATAAATTAATAAGTCTGTTTTCAAATAACGAAAAAAGGTAAAGTTCTCAATTCGACGCTTTTTTGTCACAAAATCGTACCATTTTCGTATTACTTTCTATAAACGGTACGGTATAGCTCAAGTTGGTCTAAATATATTTAAAAGAAAAAATCCAGACCGTAACTTTTTACATTTATGCTCGGATTTCGGTGATTATAAAAGTAGTAAATAAAAACTTTTTAACGAAAATAGATCAAACTTATAGAATTAAATATAAAACTAACCAATCTATTATCGACCAATAGACTGAAATAGCACCTACTGGAAATTGGTTAATTTTATATTGGGATTATAATAGAATTACTATAGAAGTAATTTCGAATCACTTGCGTATTACGCTTACTATTTCAGAGAGTAACATCACTTAATGCTTTACGTACGTCAATATCGCTTGACAACCGCATGCATAAAATTTCTAGTGCCGCATCAATGCCAAAAGTAAACTGAAATATTTTTCTGATAGAGCCACATTTATTTCGCTGGTGACAATTTCTACAGAAGTTATATGAGCGAATGTTTGCGTCATAAATTCCAGAATAGGCCTGTGGAAGCGATCGGCGTTAGTCAGAGCAGACGGGCCGATTCATCCCCTCATGTCACGGTGAAATCCAGTCGGCGCGGCGCGGCGTCGCGTCGTTGCGCCCGATGTTACTCATTCACTGTTTTTCATGGAAATCCCGCTCTATGCAATAAAACGATGAAGGCGATTTTTATAAACTCTAAAGTCAGTTTCTAGAAGTTGCAGATTTTGGAACGATTCGGTTGTTTTATGCAATGCCTAGAATGTGACTTTGTAATTTCGCCCATAATATGATAGAATTGATGTTTAAATACACTAAAGATTTTAACTCATCATTCAGCAGACGACTTTTTAATTTCTTCATGCTAAGATGGCATTTAGACGAATGTAGTAGTAGTTTTTTTTACATAGTATTTTTTTACACCACTACATTTTTGTCACCATTTGTCATAAGATTCAATTAAGATTCACTGCAGATAAATGCGCGTGGGACATGACCGTATAATGCTAGCGCTTATAGTGACCTGAAGATGCTATTAATTATAACATTATTGTTAAAACCACTCACGGCAGATTATCAGCTATCCAAGAGCAATAGCAGCTCATCTTCATGCCGACGGCGACGTGGTCCCCGTCGCATTCGGCGCCACCCACAGTGACCGCCACTAATTGCCCGTGCCGGATAGCTGGCGCTCCAGAATCCTCCTGTCCCATAGAGCCAGTTAAAATTCTTTTATGTATAAAGTTTCAACATTAAAGAGAAATAAAATATTTTAGACCAGCTTTTCCTCGCGGTTCGGCGCGCGTGATCTGCTTCATCCGGGATAAAAAGTAGCCTATGTTCAGGGATAATGTAGGATTCTAATGGTGAAAGAATTTTGCAAATCGGTCCAGTAGTTTTTAAGTTTATTTGTTATATACAAAAATACAAATCTTTCCTCTTTAGTGAAGATGAATGGAATAATTGAGCTAACATTACTTATTAAAACGATTAGACCTTGTTTCTTTAAACAATATAAACAAAGCAGCACATTTAATTTTGCCTGTTGCTCAATAAGATTCTAGGTTCGAATATTATATTCAACTTGCTCAAAGAATAATTAGTGGATGGACGTATTAAAAATAGGAATTAAAAACTTTTTCGGAAAATCATTTTATGCATACCTTATGTTTTCACTGTTAAGTTTTTATCAAGTTTGATAGTACAAATACTAGATACTGAAATACAAAATGGTTTCCACTAAACTTTACACCTTAATCTCATTCGAGGCGACGATTTATTCATTAGGCTACTCAGAACGGAATAAGAGGCGAGGATAAAAAAGGAATAATATAGTTTCTTTTTATTTAATTGCAGTAAATTGCGGATCGTGTTTAAGATTTATAGTTAACTCGTACCTACTACTACCGATTTAATTCAAAACAAATAGTTATGAAGCTCAAAAAAATTGCCAGGTTTAGTAAATTCATACAAGATATACTGAGATAGTGTATTTTAAACCGCTTTTATTTGGCTTGAAAAATAATTTCTGAACGTGATGATTTACTTAGTCATGATAGATTACAAATTTCGCCATTACGTTATCGGACTGCATAATAGTATTATTTTATTTATATCTGCTTGAATTTTATTTAAAACATATCAATATCAAATTCATCTTTGGGTTGTATACATTTTCTTGTAAACTAGATTACGAAAGCAGTAAAAAGCAAGACGCGGTTTAACTTCTTTGAGTCTAGCATTTAAAGAATTATATTTCTTAAAAACATCTTACTCACAGTTGTTATTAAATGCTCGTCGCTCGCGTAACAGACGATATCGGTCCCGCCCTCTACAACCAACAGAAAACATTTTCTATAAACAGTTTCAAATCGCCAACTACAGATCTAAGAACGTACTTATCTTGGAAATCTCTGGCATCGCTTTTTCGATAACTTTCTTGCACGTCTGCATGTTAACGAAGCCAAAAACATCAACATTTAGCTTGTTTTGCTGAAAATGTTATAAAGATTTGATGGTTGCACTATATTCAACTTGTTTAAAACAACTAAAATCCTTGCTTTTACAAAGGCGGTATGTTAACAGCTCCTCCTTTAAAAGCCAAGATTTATTGTTTCAGTTCGTAGCTTTTAAATTTCTTTTGCTTCCACATATAAATGTGTTTGATATTTTGTACTTCCGTAAATCAGAAACTTAAAAAAGAAATGTCGGAAGTATTTCATGTAAGGGTTAAAAAAAGTTTAATTTAGACACATGAGTTTTCAGCGGTAGAGCCAAGCTGTAGACAGTTTTGTCTATAGAATGAATGAGCCACCTCAACCAGGTCGATATCACTGTCTCACAGAAAACTGACGTAAAGTAGCGGTTGCTGTTGCGTTTCGTACTGTGAGTGAAATATCCGGAGGCCCAATACTCCTCCTCTTTCCAATCCCTAATTATATCTTTTCTTTAAGGTCAGTAACGCGCCCATGATTCTTCTGGTATTGTGGGCGTACATGAGCAGTGGAGATCACCATCTGGCGACTCACGTGCTCGTTTGCCGGCCTATGATATATTTTATTTTTTATTTTATTTTATTTTATTTTATTCGGAAAACTTACAGCTAGCATAAATACAATGTTACAGAAATGTGAATAGGTATGAGAAGGCCATTTAAAAGTTTTCACAGATAGAATGTATCAGAGTAATTAACTAACGTCGATAGCACAATACACACAGGATTTATATTAATAATTACTAAAAAACTTATTAACAAGTATACGTTTTTGTTGAGAAACACTAGTATTAAACAAATCTAAATCTAACTCACATGATAGATCGTTGAAGAGTCTACTTGCACGTATAAAAAAGCTATTTTGTCTATACGTCGTGTTGACACATGGAACATGCAGTAACGTAGGTTTACGTAACATGGCGGTACGTGTTATAAGCCCTATGTTACTTAAAAGTTCAGGGCAGTTGATAGAGCCATTTGCTATTTTTGAAAGATATGTCAAGTCAGCAATGCGTCTACGCTCATATAAAGGCAAGAAGTGAAATCTTTTACACCTAACAATGTAGTTTGAAATATATCTACCGGTTTTGAACTGCAAAAATCTCAGAAATCGCCTCTGAATGCGTTCAATTCTATCAATATACACGTTATAATTCGGGTTCCAAACCTGAGATGCATATTCAAGGTGGCTGCGGACAAAAGCGCAGTAAAGGATTTTAATTTTTTTTAGATTATTTTAGATTTTAAATATAAAAGAACACAACTTTATACAAATCGCTGCTTTAAAACAAAAGGGCCACAAATCAAAAAATTTCAAAATCCTTTTTATTGTAAAAATTCAAATGTTGTCGGTTATATTTTCATAATTTAAAAAGATCCCCATGAATTTCTCACTTTAAGCAATAAAAATACTACTGACGTCTTTTTTGTATTTTCGAATTTACGCTGCAACATATGTGCAAAGCTGCCATTTTGTGAGTTGCGGCCCGAACGTTGACGAAAGTGCACGTTTGTTTCGTGCTAAAGGGCCATAACGCTAAAAAATCCCTTGATTAAACTTTTATTATTTAAACAAAAGTGCCATATTTTGAAAAACGTCCGTTTTGCATATAATATATCATGTAAGTATCACATATTTTACTTAATCAAAAGGACCATATTGCAAAAAAGCCTGTTTTGTCTATAACACTTTATAGGAGTTGTAATTACAATTTAAAAACAAAAGTACCATATTTTGAAATAAGTATGTTTTGCATAGAAGATGCATTCAGGAGATAATAATTACGTTGTTTCAAAAGGGACATGTTAGGAATACGTCCGTTTTGCTGGTGATTTTTTCTAGGTTATAGTAATTATTAATGAATAAAAGTTATTATTTTGATATACATTTGCATTGTATATTTATTTTTAAAAGTAAAATCATGTTATTTTATAATTAAATAGACTGTTTTTGCTTATTATTTTTATTGTAAGTTTCTTTTATTAAGGTAAAGGTTTATTTTATGCATTTTAACATTTGTTTTAATTATTTTTTATATAATGAACAATTGAGCGCATAGGATACTCAACATGGTAAAGTACAAAAACCAAATCAAGCAGCCAAATGACAATGATGAAACTTTATTTAAAAACAGCGACGTTGAAAGTGATCCCTGTATTGAGAAGATGAATAACGCACCAGCATTGAATGACTCCTCGGACAGTGGTTCCATTCCTGATAGTCAATACAATTTCAGTTTATTGATTTTTTATTTGTTTTTATTTGTATTTGTTTAGTAAGTAATTCAAAATTTAAATTAAAACTTACCAATTACTTTTAAAGGGCACTCTGAAATCACCGCCACGAATAACATTTAACAATGTTTTAGTTAAAAGAAAAGAATCGGTTTGCTACCTTGGGCTAGTTTTAGAACGATTTTTTTCTTTTCTGGAGCATATTAAAAACGTGTGAGAAAAGTATAAACGTAATTTTTATGCCTTGACAAGGATATCAACTTCGACGTGGGGTCTATCATTTAGCACATTAAAAGTCATCTATGGAGCTATTTACTTGGGATGTATTTGCTATGGATCACCTGTATGGGCTGATAGGGCTACTATCGGTGCCGTACGAAGAAAACTGCTCCAAAGCCAACGCCTGGCGTTGATATTTTTGTGTAAGGCGTATAGAACAGTTAGCACCGAAGCTTTGGTGTCCTTGCGGGTGTACTTCCAGTCGATCTGGAGGTGCAGCGTCGCACCGCTATGTACCTGTTACTCTACGAAAGAAAATATGGACAAAAGCTTTCTTACGTCGCGGGAGCTATTAAGAATCAGTCGACTTTTCAAATCGTGCTCCGAAAATTACAACGATCTACTAAACGAATGGCAATGGCGATGAGACAATTCTACTAAGGGACGGCATCTGTAGCAGTACTTTCCGTCGGTTTGCGATCGTCTAACAAAAACTTGGGTAGAAGTTGATCATTGTGTTTCCCAATTTCTCACGGGTCATGGCAACTTTAAGTTAAAACTGTTTTCATTTAGGTTGGTTGATTCGGCTGCGTGCCCATGCTCTACAATTAACCGCCGGTATGAGCAATCCGCAAATCATATTTTTTGGGAGTGTAGTCTCTGGCAACATGAGCGCAACATTATGTTAGACAGTATGCAAATAACATCTGGAGCTGTATACTATATGGATCTTGTGGAGACTAGAAAGAATTTCCGTGCTTTCCGGCGTTTTTGCCATACCTATTATTGGAATCAAGTATAACAGCTCGCGTGATAGGACCCACTTAATGACATCCGTGGTGCTTTACATCTGGCTTCTCCAGTTGTAAATGTCCTTACACTTGAGGTTAATACCTCCTCAATTCATTATTTTGACTCCCGCTTTGCTATGGAGGGAAGTGGACAATTAATATTTCCAACTCTTCCCTAACCTGATTAATTTCGTTGCGGGACAAAGACATTTAGGCATTTCCAGAGATTCGCCAAGGTTCACTGCTCGGTGTCGACAAAAATGCATGCCACTGTTGATCCTGGTGCACAGGAGTTACAGTGGCGGGTGTGTGGGCGGGATAGTCTCTACAAAAGAAAGTAATGTTTTTGTAGCATTTCTTTATATTTCACAGAAGAAAAAGTTGTTTTAGTAATTATTTTTATGTGACATGGTCACTTTCTTTGGTTTATAATATATTTTTTCTAATTTGTGTAAGCTATGGTACAAAATGAACCATGAATACATATTATTTTTAAAACTTGTGACTGTTTTGTTAAATTTTCCCCATAATTCAAACAATATCTTTATATACAAAAGAGACATATCTGCTCATAACTTTTTTTTTAGAAAAAAATACACATAACCGAATTAACCATTAAAAGCAGATTAAAAATATCTTTCTAACAGTGTATAACACCTATTTATCAGTTTTAAAATCACAGAGAAATTATACAAAAACTGATTTTGAAAACTTTAAATGGCTCTCCTGTAAAATTAGGTCTATTCGCGTTGTGGCCCTTTTGTTTTGAAGCAGCGAAATGTCCGTTTAGAAGCTGTACTGCCGCCAAACAGAATACTGTTTATATTTTTAAGTAGGCGTTGTTATTTATATTCCTATTTCATGGACATTCAAGTCAGTAAAATTAGGCATTTGAGTCTTAACCTCTAATACTGCTAATGTGTATGGGTATGACCCTTACCATCTTGCGACCGATCTGCCCTTATCAACATCTACTAGTATTAAAAAACATAAGAAATTGTTTCCTATTTTTTTGAGATAATTTAGTACAAATATTCAAATAATATAATTTAGTTCATTATAGTGCCTGGCTTGTAGCCATGTTATTCAATCTACAGAATTCTATTTCAATAAACTCGTGCACGGTCGAAAGATCGCTTATACTCAATTCAAATTGGAAGTAGAATGGAAGCTCTTGTTTGCATAGTGACTTCTAAAATCGGTTGTTGGCTTCGAACTATGCAAATTGCTAAATCTTAGAGTTTGAATAATAAGTCCTGTTTGAGTGCTTCTAGCAACTGCATTAAATATCTACCTGAGGTCCCATTCGACGACGCCAGTTCTTGTACTGTAACTTTATGTTATTTATTTGAGATTTTTCTTTTGCTTTCTCATTTGTTACCTAAAATTCAATAGATTTTTTTTTTTTATTTATAGCATAGGCCGGCAAACGAGCAAGTGGGTCACCTGATGGTAAGTGATCTCCACCGCCCATGTACGCCCACCACCAAAAGAATCATGGGCGCGTTGCCGACCTTAAAGGAAAGGGATAATCAGGGATTGGGAAGGGGAGGGGATTTGGGCTTCCGGTTATCTCACTCACCGTACGAAACGCAGCAGCAAGCCGCTACTTTACGTCGGTTTTCTGTGAGACAGTGGTAACGATCCGGTCGAGCCAGCCCATTCATGCTGTAGACAAAACTGTCTACAGCGTGGCTCTACCACTTTATATTGTGATTTCTTACGTTTACGCGAAAGTTAGTCATTGCAATAAAATTAATTAAAACGGATTTTATCGAAACGTAGAGACCAAAATTAAAATAAAAAACCGCGATAAAATCCGTTTAAATTAGTTTTATTTCAAAGATTTTATATTGGCTTTAAAGAAAACAAGGGATTAGTGTTCTTTAATTGGCCATTCTGTAATTCCTGTTTTAACAAAGAATCTAAAAAAAAGAAGTTATGTTTTTATGAAAATAATCTGCAATTATAACACTAATGATTATCCGGATCACTAATAATATCAAAGGGACTTTTAATAAAAGTGGATCGCCAAGTTGGAAAATATAATAAAGAAATTTGAAATTTAAAAACACGAGGAGTGCTTGAGGGTACGAAATAATTGCTGAAATCATTTTCGACGACATAAAAATTCCGTGTCCATATTTTTACAGTTGGGAAAAGAGAAACAAAATAATGAGTAGTGAATGTTTTTATAACCACGTAACAGTGAACAAATTAATGATCCAATTAGTACTTCGATTTGGTTGGAAAATCGCTCCGCGCCGCCAACGATTGAACAATATTCTTGTGATAGTAAAATGATTTTGCTGGTTAAATAATTTCAAAATAAGAGTTTAGCCAATAGTTGCCATAAATAAATCTTTGTTAAATATTCTGAGATCTTTATAATATATTATATGTATCCAAAAAAGGACGCATAAATGCAATACAATACTGCTGCCACCTACTTCCATTCACAGCTTGGCAATAATCTAATCGCATATCATTAACATACTTGCATTTATTGGAATTTCTGATGTCATGCGTTGAACGAGTGTAAAGTCATCTTTTATTTTTTATCTTATTAGTTTAATGATATTCGACAGCTTGTAATTTTATATATTCATAGCAGAATAGCAGCGATAGCTCAGCAGGGAGTGGTACGGACTGTCGAGACGAAAGTCGCAGGTTCGAAACCAGCCCCAAGAGCATGCACCTCTGACTTGTCTAAGTTAGTGTGTATTAATTATCATATGTTTTAACAGTGAAGGGAACATCGCGAGGAAACCTGCATACCTGAGAGTTTCTCCACATGAATTTCGAAGGTATGTAAATTCTGCCGACCCGCACTAGGCCAGCGTGGTGAATTAAGGCCTCAATCAGTAGAGGACGCTCGTGCCCAGCAGTGGGACATGTATATTACAGGGCTAACTTTTTTATAGTAGTAGTAATAATTCTATTTGTATTTGATATTATTTGACTAAAAAATGCTGATTGATATATATAAAATTCACCGATTTTGTATCGTGATTAGAGGATGATTGCAAGCAGTGTAAAAAAATTGTTATCTCTCTAGGAGAAGAAAGTATTGGAAATGTCTAGACGTAGAAGAAATATGTACATACGCTACGATCAGGGTGTTTTCTAATAAAACCCTGTTTTACTGTATCGTTTTTGCCTCTTCGTCCTTTGTAAAGATGATGTCTATCTTCAACGCGTTTCTTAGTCTGGAAGACGAGTAAATCAATTACAATCACATATTATGCAGTGTCCACTTATTTGAATTATAATATATATTGAGTGGTAGAGCCACGCTGTAGACAGTTTTGTCTACAGCATGAATGGGCTGGCTCGACCGGATCGTTACCACTGTCTCACAGAAAACCAACGTAAAGTAGCGGCTTGCTGCTGCGTTTCGTACGGTGAGTGAGATAACCGGAAGCCCAAATCCCCTCCCCTTCCCAATCCCTAATTATCCCTTTCCTTTAAGGTCGGCAACGCGCCCATGACTCTTCTGGTGGTGGGCGTACATGGGCGGTGGAGATCACTTACCATCAGGTGACCCACTTGCTCGTTTGCCGGCCTATGCTATAAAAAAAAAAAAAAAAAAAATGTTGTTAATAAATTACTCGGTGCTTGGACAGTGCCCAATATCAACGTCTCATCCGCTCGTCTTTTGTTAATTTTAAATTGTACACCATATTAAGTGTTTATGAGTTCCACTCCTACGAGTTGTTTTTTAAATTCATAATAGGCTTGCGTTTGGTATTATCTCAATTTAGTTTCGCTTTCACTGCAGACTTATTACTGCACTTACTCCACAGTAATAAAAATATTAACCTTCCGGAATAAATTCTCTAAATGATTGTAACAAGGCATCTAAATTGGTTCCATAGTTAGGAGAAATAAGCGGACGAATTAACAGACAGCGATAGCGATTTTGCTTTATACTATATATTTACTTATTATATACTCACAAGATTGCCTTGTTCCCTTGACGTTAAGTATCGGCTAATAAGATGGCTCGATCGCTGTGTATATTCGTCCAGATCAATTTGGTATCTCTGGATTTGTGTCTTTTTTACTGTCCTGAATCTAGTTTTGTATATTTGCGTTGTCGTCCGAATAGGTAGTTCCTTTTTTGACATTTTCTTCGTGTGTTTTGTTGCTCGGTGATAGAAAATTTGACACATAATAATAGTTACTTTTGGGACAATAAAATTGTGCAACATGTTTGTTTGAATGAGTATTTCGATTTATCATTTATGGATTTCTTGAGATTTTAAACAAATGTTTTTGCAATCATAAGTAATTTAATGTCATGTATTAGACTTGTGGTTACAGGTCCCCTCTTATAATGAGAAGAATTAGAACTTAGACTGTATTTATTGTTTATGCCTGTCGATATCCCAGCCCAATACCAGGGTCCGCCTTTCCGTTATAATTTGATGGTGCATTTGGTATTATGTAAGGTGACCCTTTTATCTGACCCCCATAACCCACAAAAAGGACCAAGTTTCGCAACTATCTCGTCCGTTAATTAAATAAATATACCATGTACAGATGATGTTGGCTTTGGAGCGAAGATGTTGTGGCCCATTTACACTCCACTTACAGTCCTTTGTAAAATATGTAAAAGAAATTACATGTTGGCGTATTGTTTCTTCACTGCTGTTGTACGGCATTCCAGCACGCAGCGCTTGTACTTTTGTCTGTGTGTCGTGGAAATGGTTTTCCTTCAAAATATAAAACATTTTCATAAAATTCTGTTATTTCTGAAAAAGTCTCAGCTGATAGATAAATATTACAAGTTAGACATTTATGTGCCCAAAAAGTTATTGTAAAGAGGGAATACATTTTATATCAA
Organism: Amorpha juglandis; assembly: GCA_949126905.1. Lineage (NCBI taxonomy): Eukaryota > Metazoa > Arthropoda > Insecta > Lepidoptera > Sphingidae > Amorpha > Amorpha juglandis. The sequence continues at coordinate 4,945,042 of OX421378.1, read as the reverse complement.
GATCTTCTTTCATAATATCCAAGTAAACGTTATTTAACAGATAGAATATGAGAAACCTAAATACTAGGTGTATTTAGGAATTTGCTGTATACTGCGTAATTTGGAAGTTTTTTTTAAATTAGTTTATATGGCGAGACAAGCATGTCGCTCAGTTTGTAAGCCCTACGCCTATCCATAAACTGAAGCAAAACCACACAGAACTTTGAATTACAAAACACTGCGTTGCACTGGATGACGTTCGTCATCTCAAGACATAAGAATACATATTATGTAATAATATATAATACAAAATACATGTTAATTCTTATAATGCCAAGTAATTCCACTAGATTCAATGTCCTTCAAACCGAAACATAACAGTGTTTATTCACAGCTGCTGGATGAAGAAATAGATAAAGACGTAGTACCAACCCGGATGGCCTCTCGTATACAAAGTGACCTACCGCCTAGTAAACATACTATAACCGACTATATATTTTTGCGCTCCTTAAAACATTCACCAAAAATATACTTACATATTCTCTTGACTCCGACGACGAGCATTTTTCAGCTATTTTAGGTATTTTCTTTTTATGTATCTGTCCGATAAACAGCTGTAAAACATTTCCAATTAAAGTACACTTCCTATCTTTCCTTTATTAATTTTAATTCCTACTAACTCTGGGTATTAGAAGGATTAAAGTGCCTCAATTAGTTGGGCAAAAGTTATTTACTGTGCAGAAATTACGAAATCCGTGGAAGTGGAGGATTTCTGCTAAGTCCAATTTGCAAAGTTGATATAATACGGAATAGGGTTATTATAGTAATTGAAACGATGTCGTTAATGTATAATTATAGATATTTAATGTTGCAAGACTTAGGTTATTAAACCTAGTTAGCTCGCAAGTCCTTTTTATCCTGGCAGGGTGAAGTCACCACACTGGACCTAATGTTAAGTACCAAGCAGTTTAAATATAATGTCGAGCATTAAAAAACATTGTTTCTTTTTTTATCCGAGCACGGCAAGGTGACTCCAGTACACCTGGTAGTAAGCGTAGTGCAGTCCAAAAAACTAGCGACCATCGACAAACAATGAGTTCATCGGTGGTTACCAGAATCATCAATTTGTGCTTACACAAAGCTACTTGGCGCAAGAAATAGACAAAGCGGTGGTACCAATCCAGACGACTACTATCCTCCTACGTCTTAATGTGGGATGATAGATTTCACATATCTACGAAATCTTATACAGAAGTCTATAGATAGACGATATGTCAGTGTCTTCAAGATGTTTTTCTTCAGAATTATTTATTAAAGCGAGCAATCATTAATATTGGATACACATGTAACTTCAAATCGTTAGGTATATAAGCTTGTACTGGTTTCAAACCAGCATTTATCGTCTCAACAACCCGTGTCTCTCCTTCCACTGGTTTTACGCTGTTTATTTAAAAACCAATAAATTAATTTGAGCTACTTATTATAAACTTACATCATCATCTTTTGAATGTCCCCAGCTTAGCACCGTAACGTTAGAATCCACGGCGGCAGAAGACTTATCTCCTGCCAGAGGTATAATGGTGCCAGGTTTATCAGACGTCATTCCCGCGAAAGTGAACACTAATGCGAGATCGGCAGTCCATCCCTTGTACTTAGGATGTGTTAAAACTCTTTCAATAGGCAGGTACTGCTCGTATCCAGTTTCAAACATCTTTTTGGTACCAATCACAACGAATGAAGTGATGATTTCTGGTCTGACTTTTTTGTTACGTTCTGAAACGCTAGAAGCCAATGAATTCAAAGAAATAGATGCCAAAAATGTAATTGCGATGAACAGGTACTTTATTAGTTCTATTATTAGTATGGACTGCGTTTTCCAGTATATGCGTAGTCGGGTACGAGTACCATGGAATATGGAAGTTGTATCTGTAGTCCAGCGTCTCCATTTAGATCACTCGTGGCGCGCGAGACAGGCTTGAGGTAATCTATCGGAAGTCCGTTTAGATAGACTTCTTGTACGATGAAACGAGCAATCCATACAAGGTTAACTACATTATAGATAACCTTAAGTCCGCACTTATAAAATAATAGATAAAGGACACGAAGCATAGAGTTCTAAATTTATATATTTTCAATTTTGTGATATTCACTAGGTAGGGCAATTTAAAGTTGGAATCGTATTTAGGACGATTTTGTGCAAGACGAGCGTATCACCTAGTTCTAAATGTCAATTAATAAAGGCATCACAGAGATCTACCAAATTATATTTTTGTATCTATCAATAGATTACGACGTAGATTAGGATAACATTCATAGCACAGGTACTGTAGGCGTATACATTCCGCTTCAACTTTATTACGCCTACTTTCGATGTGACGACGTCCCATTATAGTAATTAATAGTTACTGGAAATAATGACAATTCTTTTTCTTTCATTATTTTTGCGTAGACAAAGAAAATAAATACTTTTTGTTGGATATACATTTCTTTTTGTATTCCAGAGTTCCTATGAGCCATTGTAAGTGGGGGCTTCGCGTATCATTGTTGCAGTTATGACTTTTTAATTTTTCCTGGGCTTTGTTCCTGCAAACTACACGCTCGTTAATTGCGCTAATGATTTTGTGCTCTATAGGAAATTTCGATCAATAAGAACTGCGTAATTGAAAGGTAGCAGAGTTATAAAAGGTATTAACATTATTTATGCCTACAGGAATCTGTTAAAGGCATAAAATAAAATTAACAGAAAAGTAAAAGCTTTTTGGCAGGACAATTTTATTATTTTCTGATAAACACTGAACGGCGAGGCCGTAATTTCGCCAAACTAGTAACTAGGGACATTTTAGTTATATACGTATTCATCGATTATAATAAAAGGTTTAATAACTTTTAAACAATGATACTTACAAACAATGGGCTGCAGTAATCATAATCATGTATTATAGTACCCGTGCAGGTTTTTTTAGATCCATCCGTGAATACTATACTGAAAATCAATGATAGCAAATTTAATCAAAGAGAAATAAATACAGACCACGCTTCCTTTCTACTTCTTTATAATATTATGTAGATAATGAAAGTATTTTCCAAACCGCCTCATCAGTTAGCAGTATAAAAAAGAATTTGATGTGTTTCTTCTTCTTCATTGTCTTCCTTGCCTAAAATAAATAAAATGTTTATGTTTTGCGTATCGAATGGTGAGTCAGATATCCGGAGGCCCAAAACTCCCTCCCTTTATCACCCCAAGCGAATCTCTTAATTACCCCTTTCGTTTAAGCCATGATTCCTCAAGTATCGTGGATGTTTATAGGCGGTAGAGATTACTTTTTTATCTGAGCACTGCAAAGTGACTGTACTACACCTGATGGTAAGCGTAGTGCAGTCCAAAAAACCAGCAACCAGCGAAAAACAATGAGTTTATCGGTGGTTACCAGAGTCATGCCGGCCTGTATAAATGCTTCTTCCCTCTTCGGAGAGGGAAGAAGCGAATCGAGGGGCCTGCGACAGGACAAGCGGATGACCGATGCAGGCACAGTAATACAAGGATGTACCCTTATACCCGCCCTAATTAACCATTAAGTCATGTTGCAAGCCCCTTGGAAGAACCGGATATACATTGGCTGATCCTGGTACGCGATCCACACAAGGCGTCTGGGTCACTATGGCAGGTTGGAACACCATGTGTACGGTGGTCGCATTCCGGGTGGATATGAACATCCTACCACCAGCAAATAAATTTTAATATTGTAAAAACCTCGCTATAATTATGTGCACCGACATACTTTCCTGGTCTGTTTCGGACTGACCACCAACGAAGCTGAATACAATGCAACAAACCACAACATGCACACACACAACACATGCTTTTAATTTCATTTCAGTCAAATAAAATGTGAATGGCTTGATGTAATAATTTATTTTTTAATTAAAACGATAACCAGAGTTGCGTAATGAAATGACCGTGTAGTAAAAAAATATGCTAGATGTGAATGACAGCCAATTTTGAATCGATATTTTTTTATAAATAACAATAAACTATTATATAAATTCTCATAATGAAATATGGTTTTGTAATTTTCTTCTTTTTTAAGTGCCATCTCCTATCGGAGGTCGGCGATCATACAGGCTATTTTAACTTTGGAAGCTGCTGCTCGGAACAATGATTTTGTGCTCATGTTGAACCATTGGCGAAGATTTTTAAGCCATGATATCCTCCTACGACCGGACCTCCTCCTGCCCTTTATTTTCCCCTGAATGATTAGTTGGAGGAGTTCCGATTTTACCAATTTTATTGAATGAATCATTAAAATCAGCTTATATCTGTCGAAGTTATAGTCTTTGATTTCCAATTCCATTCCCTTAAATGTGGAATTTTATCTTTAAATTTAATTAGGACCACTCTGGAAGTAAACCCTATCGAATACAAAAAAAAACAACTGAAATCAGTCCACATATGGACAAGTTAGGCATTACCAGATATAAAAAACATATACAGACGAATTAAGAGCCTCCTCAATTATTTGTGTCGGTTAAAAGTAAAACCACAACACTCAAAGATGAGATCGAGAGAACACTGATTTCGCAGAACAAATTGTCTAACAAGACAAGTTTCGGAGTACAATGGAAAGTTTCTGATGACCTTTCAACAATGCACTGTATACCAAGTTGTGTAAGCACTGTAAGAACCATTGAAGTGGATATAGATAGGTTAAGGACAATTGAAAAGAAGGCTGCAGATTTTAAGGGGTTATATACAGTTAGAAGGCCGAAAAAAAGCGAATTTTCCAGATTTTATTCTGAGAAAACTTTTAAACTCATTGATCTAAAAATTTGTACACATATTATGGTATCTTTTAACTGTATTTTAAGACTTAGTATTAATAAAAATATTTATTTGGAAAGGAGCTACAGCTGATCTCCGGGAGCTCCTCTCAAAAAAGACGTTTTGCGGTGACCACTATATCTCTGAACTGGATCCTTTGAAATTAAAAAACCAAACAGATTTCGTTAAAGTAATGTTAAATCTAGTAATTAATCGAAGGAATAAGCAAAATATTATGTTTTGGCAAAATCGCGGCTTCTCAAAAAAAAAATCGATTTTTTACCAAAATTTCGACCTTAAATTGCTTATAAAAAAAATATATTTATCGCTGAGAAAAAATCTTCGATTAATTACTAGAAAATATATTTAAGAAGCTCGTGTTAAAATTTGAGACTAATCGGTTGAGCCGTTTTCGAGTAATGTTGGTCACCGACTTTGAAAACACCATTTTGAGAAAAACGCGTTTAAAGTTTGAATAGCACTAAATAGTTTTCCAGTTTGGGGAGAGAAAAATAAAAATTTACCTTTCAGGCATAAAAAAAAAAATAACACACTGTTGCTTTACGCATCAAAAACATTAGAAGAGAACATTTACAATAAGCAGGTACATAAAAGGGACAGTGTAAAGGGACAGGTAAGCGCTTTAAAGCTTTGGTAAGCTTTCAAGCACTTTGAAACGCCTTTTCAATTTTGCGTGTAACTTCGAAAATATTCACAGGAACGGTATGAAATTTTCTGTGTGTATTCTTAAATATATGTACATTAAGAAAATAAAATAAAACAAAAATCGATTTTTTGAAATTTCTAACTGTATATAACCCCTTAAGTCGTAGAACCACGATGTAATTTTTTCTACAGCATGACTGGCTCGATCGGTTTTCACCACTGTTATATAAGAAACCAAAACTGAATAAACTTTGTTTCTTTCGTCCACAGAATAAACATAGGCGGGTTGTAACATAGGCATACAAAAGTATGCTAGCTTTATTCTCGAAAGGGTAGGCGGAGGCGCAAATAATGCACCCATGATTCGTCGAACTTCATTTTGGGCTATGATATGATAGGAGATGACTATAAATAAATAAATAAATACACCCAACAGTCACAAACATAGTCCTGTTCGCACAGTAAGATACGAGTCTTGTGTCATGGGTATCAGGAATTACGAGAGACTTTCGTTCTCACAACACCCATACCATAGACATATGTTTGTGGATCACACAAATGTTTGTCTTAGTGCGGGAATCGAACCCACGGCCTCTCGCTTCGCAGCCGCCTACTCGCCCGTTGCGCCACGGAGGCAATATCATCATATTTAGGGCACGATTTTCCATCCCGGGCAACTCCTGGCAATTTTTTTATTTAACCCCCAAGGCCTCACGGGATTCTAAGCTTAAGTACGCAGCCACTAGAATATCTAGGTTGAAGTGAAGCAGACAGCCGGTCGTAAAAACTACAAGCCAAATCTTTCTGTAATATGAGTCAAAAAGTGTGTTGCGCCGTCAGCACAGACAGAAAAAAGGAAAAGTTTCTTTTGTAGCCCATGGTACATACCCCGATAAATATATCCCAAACTTTTTACATAATGATAAACATTAATTTACGACATCGGTTGAATATATAGTTTAAACTTTCAAAAACTGCACAACAATACTGTTATAACTTTTTAAAAATACCCAGCATACTTCAAATTAAATCCAAAAATAACGGTGCATTGCAGGTTAAGCGTCCTTTGTTTCCAACGTGATAGCATTAAAAAGACATTACCAAATGGCATTATAATTTTATTTTCAGAGCGGTTTTGGGGTTAAAACAATACTATTTATTTTCCGGGTCTTAAATAACAGAGTTAAGCGTTTCTGGGTCTTTATGTAGCTGTTCATCTATTTTAGGTAAATATATTCAGGTAACCAGCGACAGCTCCGCGGGGAATGGTCTAAAGTTTAGACCATTTCTTTTTCCATTTCCATTCTGGACTCTAAACTGTCGAGAAGAAAGTAGCATATTCAAAACCAACCCGAAGAACGTGCACCTCTCACTTTTCTAAAGTAGGTGTGTATTCATTCTTAATTTCATTATCATTAGCTTTAACGGTGAAGGAAATATCGTGAGGAAACCTGCATTCCTGCAAAGTTATCTATGGCAATTTCGAAGGTATGTGAAGACTACCAACCTGCAACAGAACATCGTGGTGGACTAAAGCTTAATCCCTCCTCGTAAAGGAGGCCCGTGGGACATATATTACCTAAAATACGCTAGTATTATTATTGTATTCAGGTGGTTGCAAGAGCCAAATCAAATAACAACCTCCGTTACGCTGGGGCGTGTGTTATTGTGAAATTAGAGATAGTTGTTTTGATTACATAGGGTTACTAGATGAAAAATTTGAAAATCCTGATGTAGAGCCTAACTGCTACTAAAAGTAGACATGCTTGCATCATATGTAATATTTTTTATGTTAATTTTTCCGCGAAGAAGATTCTACATTCGAATATTGTTCTTTATTGAAATATCCAGAAATTTTCAAAATTCAGCCGGAGTTCTGATTTTGAGAGATTTGAAAAATCCTGACATGTCGGTATAAATTTTGACGTTTGGTTACCCTATCTCTACACCGAGACCAATATTTATGTTATCCCTCAATATTTGTTTTGAGTTTGGGTGTTGTGTAACCGAAAGTCTCTCGTAGACTCTCCTACCCTTGACACAAGACCCGTACCTTAGTGTGGGGTTATGTCTATGTGTGTGACTGTTAAAAAATATTTATTACTATTATACTTTAATGTAGTTTAGACAGAACTTGAAACAGCGACTGCTGCTACACAATAAAAGCAAAATATGTGTCTGTTCGCATTTGCCAAGGTATAAGAAATTGATAAGCTATTGAAAATTACCACAGATCATGAGGCTTTTATCTCCCAGTATTCAGATTCAGCCATTAAAAGAAAATGAAAATCTGGATAATATGAAATCTATACGGTCGGCAGTCTCGGTAATGTATTTTTTCTTCCCATTAACAAGACCCCTAGAAAAGAATTGGCCATAGAAACAACCATTACGCAAAGGAAGTGTTGTTTCCGTAATCCCACGGAAGATTTCTGCTTGGTATGGCTCTTAAATATGTATTACATTGTCCCTTACCTGGCGTTTAAGTAGTTCAGTAAAAGCATTGGCTAACTTCATATCACCTTTAGGTTTTCAGAATAATGCATAAGTGCTTTGGTTAGTTTTTGTGTTCTTGGTGAGATTTAATCGAAGTTTAATTAAGGTCCATTTTATCTATGAGAATATCTGGGTCTCCTGAAAACCCACTGTGATTGGTAAAAACGATTGTGAAAATTATCGTGCTTCAAACGGTTTTTTTTCGTAAAAACCAAATCATTACCAAGAAAAGCGGTGAGCAAAAGAAGAAAGTCGATAAATAAAGAATGATATGGCCAGAAAATTAAAATACACATAAAAATATTCATACTTCCAAAACTCATTTCACAGAAAATCGCGGCGTTTAACTAAAATAATTTGTAGAAAATAAGCATAAAATTTATCACGCCAAGGATTCCCCGGAATTAAATTTATTGTACGCAGAGCTATCGTGGAATTTTAAACAGCGCGTCGCACGCTGCAGAAAACGGAACTTTTGAAGCCACGTTAGCGTAGTGAATAAATTTAAAGCAGCATATCGTAAATCTCATGTCCTTATTTAGTGTTCAATTATTTAACATAGTACATGATCGTCAAAACGGAGAGACCGGAGAACTTATAGGTACAAAGAAAAATGCACTTTATTGTGATATAAATATTACCAAACTGAATTTCTGTTGGATCAAACGTATCTATTATGACAACTATAGTAGTTAATAAAGTTATTGTATTAAGTTGTAACTTGAAATATTACTTCAAATTAAAACAAAAATACAACAAAAATAAAATCATGTCAAATTATGAATTGTTTGGACGTTGTTTATGAAGGTTTTGCTAGTCTGCTTTGCAAGTTTGTTTTACTAAACTGCATTTCATTGCTATCTGTGCAGTCGCCTCGTCGATATCTGTATTTTATCCACTTCCTTCATAAATGGGAATTATAAAACCATGGTATTAACCATTCCGATAACAAATTATTTTATTCGATACTAGATATGATCGTGTTACCGCATTTTTTGTTCTTGTATAAAGATGTATCAAATTGTCACAAGAAATTGTTGCTACGTTTCGTACGGTGAGTGAGATATCTGGAGGCTTGAATCCCCCCCTCCTCTTCCCAATCCCTTAAGTAGGTCCCTTAAGTTCTCCCTTTCCTTTAACATGGTCAACGTGCCCGTGATTCTTGTGGTATTGTGTATGAACATAGGCGTTGGAGATCACATACCATCAGATGACCCACAAGGCTCCCATCAGGTGGCTTGTTTGTTGCCCTATGGTATAAAAAAATAAAAGTTAAGAATATTGTGTTAATTTTATAAAAATACTATACACTTATTATAACTGATTTAGCTTGTGTTGTTCGTTATTAATTTCACCCTCCCAACTTATTTACTATAATAACCCCATCAGTTTACACTGCAAAGTAATGAGGTACATAAACACAGCATTTTCAAGATTTAAGCGTTCCCCTTAAATATGTTTCATCACCACACAATTCACAACGACGCCATTAAATAAAGTGGCGTTTTTTCGCAGCACCAATCCATCTAGCAGAGTAGATGTAAGTACGCTATGGCGTCTAAGCTTATTGCCTCAAAATGTTTGAATTTGCCGGCAGGCGCTGTGCATCGTCGACGAGCTATTCTGTTATGAAAATTCACGTGAGACTTGCATTTTCGTAAGTGAATTGTGGTTAACTTCACCAAAATTGTGCATATGAATTTTGTTTCTACTATGCTTGTAAGTTTCTACTTTATATATTTTGTGTGTTTGTAATATATTCTCCATAAAATATATTTATTGGAGATTAGTAAATAAAGGCGAAACTGAAACATTGTTCTTGAAACGATATTTGTTATAAGTAGATATGGCAGAAAGGTTTTTGAGCTTTATATAAATTTACTCTTGCTTAATATCGGGGTCGATTTTTTAACCCCTGACAATAAAGAGGTATAATAAACTTGGCGCTTTTGTATCTGTGTGTATCTGTCTGTAGCATCTTAATTAATGAACCGATATGAATACGGGTTTTTTCTGTACAAGTTGATTTAATCAGATTGGTTCTTAGATATTTATAACGTGTTCAACCGTTAGGAAGTTACAAAATTAATATTTTTGTAATTGATATCATACTGGTTTTAAATGATTAACGATTAAACTTTCGTCTTAGGGAGCGCTGTTGGTTCTAACCTTTCCATTCACGCATCAGCATATATCCCATACACTACAGGACATATTCCCAGATTGTATCTCCTTTGCTATATGAATTCATATAAATTTCAACAATACCACAAACATTAGAACCACAACAAGAGTCCGGCCAAATCCAACAAGAATCCTCAATTTGCCTTGTCAGATTGCGGTTATTCATTTAATGTATTGTGCAAACAAATAGTCCTTAACTTCATGTGCATTGCGGTAGGAAGTAATATTGGGTTTCCGCCTGCTTATATAAGAAGGCCACAGACCCGTAATAATATGGTAAATAATTCACCCGCCTTACAAATGAGGCGCCTGCTTATTGCTCTTGCTTTAACGCTAATCTTAAATTGAATTTTAGTCTAGGTATTTTTTTTGTGACTGGATTTCTTTTGGTTAGCAAAGAGTTTGATCATTTTTAGTACATAGTAAACCTATACATACTATACCGTTACATTTCCCTGATGTCAATTAAAAAATAGTCTGTAACTTAAGCGACTGGACAGATTTTATTTAAACATATCAAAGAACCACCCTTATCAAATTAGCTTTGAAAAAAACACTCACACAAAGGGATCATATTTGTTACACCATTTTTTTTGGCAGTTTAAAAAAAATACTTGTCCAATTGAGAATCTGCTCCTTCTTTTTTTCGTCGGTTAAAAACTTAAATTACTTCGTCTTCCAATATTCGATTCAATAATCTAGCTTGGTTTTTAATCATAATTGTTTTGCCACAGAATGGAACGATGTAGGCCAAAGTAGAACAGTTTTGCACGAACAGTTTAATATTTAAGGTATTTATATTATTAAAGCACTTTTTGTACATATTTATTGTATGAACATTTTCGACATTATATTTTCTAGAACAATATCGCACGCTCAACCACTCCCACGAAAATAAATAATAATACGCTATTCGTTGCTATATCACAGACAGAATCTGTTCCATTGTGTTTTACGCAGAATGTTCAGAATATAATGTCACCATTGTCTACGCGTGGTTTACAGATATCATAATTCTCGCCCCACACACCATACCACCGCGCCCAATGTTTATAGCTAACAATTTATCTGTTATCTGCCTTATGGTGCCTGTAAACGAAGCAGACGATTTGTGTGTTACAACAAAATTGATAACAGAATGTTTATTTAACAGCTAGTACAAGATAAGTTGGTGCAGTGGCCGAGTAGCGCTAATAAAAATGTTTGTGTGATCCACAACTACTTGTTTCGGGTCTGGGTATTTTCGGCCCAGAGGGGTTGATGTTAGGCAGGTGGTCGGTCGTAAAAACTGTAAGCCAAATATTTCTGTGAGGGAGGTTTATTACTTTATTTGATGTGCAATAAATAATATTCTATCTATATACATCCAATCCCGTATAATAATAGTTACAAAAATCTTCTGTATTTAAATGAACATTCTGTAGACCTCTTTTGTGGGTAACGTAACATTGTAACAGTACGGTATCAGCTTTGAGTTATGGCCCGTAATGAACAACTAATGAGCCAGTCTTAGTCCAAGGACGTTATTCCTACGCAATCCCTTTTGAAAAGAAATATATGCTTATCAGATATTCTGATATTAATATCAAAAATTGTAGGTTAGGTTATCTTATTGCTATAAGAAAACAAATGTAAGTTTTTTATTGACTCCTTATTATCAACTCCTTGTAATAATATTACTGTTGTCAGGTAAAGATTATCCTTGAGCTCTATTTATATGAAGAGGGTTCTTTGTACAACATAGGCAAGGATATAACAGAAAACAGCAATTTAGGATGCCGCGTCGTACGATTCTTTTTTAAAACTATATGTCGCATCCTCAGAATAATAGTTTTCTGTGTTATGGAATAAACTATCCGTCTAAATGGGGCTTTATTTATAAAATAAAATGTTATGATTAAAGTTTTTTTCTATTGTTCCATATAATCATTTTTTATAAATAAATCATGTTCAATAAAGAGTCATTCCAAAAATTAAACATGTCTCGTAAAATGAGACCAAAATAGATTTCTGGTCAATAAGAACTACTAGGAAAAGAAACATCGCTAGAATTTTCGTTTCAGCAACAGTAATGTACATTAATGAAGATGTAATTTAATGAAAACCAAAACCAACAAAAACTCGGTGTAATTAAAAACATATTCATTATTTAAATTTATTCCAATAACTATGAGTAAATCAATATCCAATCAGACTGTAACAATACAGTAATTCGATACCCATTAAGTTGCGATACTCTGGAGTGAGCCTTAATTATCCACACAATCGAATCGACAAAGGTGTTTTAAATGGATTCTGTAAATGTGCGTCTACACCACGGCGCAGGGTGAGATTAAGCGGGATTTACGCCTGAATGCGAAGATATAGGCATAGCTTATCTAATCTACAATGGCGAGCACCTTTGAGGCTGGCACCACTTTATTTATACCTAATACGATACAAGATTGAGTGACAGCGTCAGTTAAGATTAGAAGATCTATTTGTATTTGTGAGCCAATCAAAGCATCGAGCACACGGACCACAGATAATACCGTGATCTATGGGAGAACACTTGTTGTAGTTGCTTTTCCAGTCTAGTAATTCTTCAGGACAGTGAAAAGACCAGATGATGGGAAAATAGAAGATTAGATATTTACAGAGTTTCAAAAATTGTACATAGTTTAATTTATTTGATTGAATGACAAAAGAACAAGGCGCTCGCCTGATGGTAAGCGCCACGCCTGCCCATAAACAGAAGCAACAGCACACATAACTTTGAATTACAAAGCACTGCCGTTACGGAAACTGCCGTCACTGAACTGCGCTCGTTAACCCAAGAAATAACATGTTAAATCTCATAATGCCCAGTAGTTTCATGTCCTTCAAACCGAAACACAACAGTGCTTACACACTGTTGCTTGACGTCACAAATAGACAATGCGGTGGTACCAACCCAGACGGCCTTTCGCATCCGAGGGACCTACCACCTTTGCAAAACTTTGCAATTCTATTAAAACTGTAAACGTGGACGTTTTGACGTTTATGAATTTGAATGTTTATTATCGCGGGTTTACACGAATTGATTTTAATTTATCAACTGCCTTGAATCAATAAACTTTGAATGGTCTTTGTTGATCATTAAATTGAAGTCTGTCCAAACGGTTCGAATCACATTAAAATCGATTTAACAGTTGATCAACTAAAATCGAATCGTGTGAACCCGCTATTAATCAATTAGTACATTGTTTGTTCGCAATTTTCTAAAAAATACACGAATTAGTTTAAATGGTTATTTCATTAATATAATGTATCTAAATACTTTCAGAAACATTTTAGTGTATAATAAACAGTAGTAGTAAGTTTTATGCTTCAATGTAAACCTATGTCGACAATATCTTAAATATTTTGCTCCGCATTTCATTACAGATTTTGATTCTTTTATTCGATAGTGTAATTTTTTCTGTTTACTTGTATAACGACAAGAGCAGCTTGCTCGCTTGATGATAAACTAACCATAAGCAGAAGCAACATCAAATAGGACTTGAATTTATAAGCACTGCATTTTTAGCACTGCATGGTACTGGATTGTGTTTGTCACTCCGAGATATGAATGAGAGGTCTTATAATGCGTAGTAATTTTACTAGCTTTAATATCCTTCAAACCGAATCATACTGCTATTTGGCAGAAATAAAAAATCTGAAATACAAAAATAAAGAGTCGAACTAATTTTGAGTCGGTGCCATCAGTTATAATATATCAGTTTTTTTCAACTAACTGAGAATCCCAACACAAAATCACTTTCAGATTACAAAAGCTTTCGAAGCCAATTCATTAAATTTAAATACCAATTAAGAAACCGTAAAGAATATTTGAATGACCAAATTGCTTATTTTTAACATCTCAGTGCTATATAAAAATAATTTATAATGAAATTATTTCAGCTTTATCAAGCTGTATTTATACTAGTTAAAGTTTTAGGTTCGTTTTGATTTTAATATATATTTTTTATAACATTTATTTTAAACACTAATTCCTATCATTTGTAACAATGACCAATTTTGAAGATAGGCTTCCCCTTTCCCTTACTATAATCCCTGAATCATCCAATTAGGTATTTAAGTATATTTTTTTTTTGTGATAAATGGAAAGATCATATATAAGTTTTATAACAAAACTATTTTTATTTTATTTTTTTTCGCAATAATTTAAAAGTTATTTCAAAATAAAAATTAACTTTTGAATCCAGCACCGAAGATACGCCGACAGCTCCCGAACAAACCCGAGCGCGTGTGACGTCATAATGTTAGTTTTCACTCATTGCAGTTTATACAGAAATTATAAATACAGAGTTTTGAATTATTTAATTTTTTTGTCATTGTTAAATATTCAAATTTATATTAAAAATGTCGAACCTCAATAGTTATCGTTCTTGTTTTGTACCATTATGTACTAATACTACAAAAACAACTCCTGACAAAATGTTTTTAAATGTTCGCCAAGATGACAAACGTCGAAATAAATGGTTTCAAGCAGTGCACCGTGATAATCCCAAAACAAAATCGTTTATTTTTGGTTGTGAAGATCATTTCGATGTAAGTATTTCTTAACACCATTGTTATTAAGTATTATTTATTTAAGTATACAAATCAAATAATTATTATATACTTACGTAGAGTTCAGTGAATATATTTTTTTAACTGGACTCCAAATCATAACCTTTAAACCTGCTAAAGCTGCACAGTCATGGCATTGAACATCCTGAATTTTTCTGGACTTTAACTGAATAAGCTTTACTCCGAACTCGGTGTGCTGGACATTCCCGTCCCTTTACAATACAAATATTATTTTTACGACTTAGTTGAACATAACCTATAGCTTTGTCGCCGTAACTCTCACGCGATGCTCTACAATTTATGAAATAAATAATTATATTTAATATGAACCAACCAACCAACTAGCCCTGTATTATACTTGTCCCACTGCTGGGCACGGGCCTCCTCTACTGAATGAGAGGGGTTAGGCCTTAGTCCACCACGCTAGCCTAATGCGGGTTGGTAGACTTACATACCTACATACCTTACATACCTTCGAAAAATCTTATCGAGTTCTCAGGTATGCAGGTTTCCTCACGATGTTTCCTTCACCGTTAAAGTAAGCGATAATTAACGATTAATATACACGTGACGTAGAAAAGTCAGAGGTGTATGCTCTTGGGGCTGGTTTCGAACCTGCGACTTTCGTCTCGACAGTCCGTACCAATCCCCGCTGAGATATCGCTGCTTATATTTAATATAATGGAGAATACATACTTAAATATTTTCATTTATTATATTATTTTTTAACAGACTTACCTTGATGCCTTGGCACCTCGAACTTCAGCAGAATTAAACCGAACGTCATTTTTTTTTTAAAATGGTTATCATAAATATATCAACATCAGGAATATTATCAGACTTTGCCTTAATAAATCGTTTATCACACATAGCTAAACGGAACCAACTAACATCTCGTTTTTTAGCAATAAATTTTCAATATTATTGTCTAGTCACGTGTAATAGCCGTAAACGCTGTACTGTTATTAAATAGCTATAACATTATGACGTCACAACTATGGGGGCCGCTCATGGCGCGTTTATAGTCACGTGATCTTTATTTGAATTTCATCAATTTTTAAATGTTTATAATTAATTGAACAAATTTTTAAAAAAAAAAATTCTGTTACATATCAATATTATTAATAATAAAGTTTTAAAATACATAAAAAAAATCAATATTTTTTTTTTAGTTAAATACCTAATTCAGGTCCGCAGCATGCTTTCTCAAGTATTGTCGATGTTGAAGGGCAATGGAGATCACCTACCATCAGGTATCCCATTTGTTCGTTAGCAGGCCTGTGATATATAAAATATATTTTAAAGGTAACGTTATGAGGACAATTTTTAAAAACATATTAAAATTCGATATTCAAACGTTGTCTACTTTATAAATCATATTTAAGTATAACTAGTTTATCGAAATTAAATAGTGTTACAAAATAAAGCACGTTTCGCTCTCTATATTCAAATACAAACGCTGTATTTAAAAAACCATAACTATCAGCGGCTAAAATGTGTTTTTACAAAACGCTAAGTGCTGAAATCACAAATGCCCGAAGCGAGCTCTTTTGTCTGCAAGGTAAATACTGTGGCTTGTAGATACGTCCTATTTGAAGAAACTTTTCATATTCACAAACCTTTCAAGCGAAATATTTATCGTTCGCTTTACATCTATTTATTTTAGTTTATGCTGGTCGTGTTTCGGGAATATCGCAAAAAACGAAAAAGTGCCGCCGTGTCTATGTATATAAATAAAAATGAATGTGTATCATCTATGCGTTTCTGAACTAGTCATCCAGTTGTGACGAAATTTTGCCAAATATTTTTTTCTTCATGCAGCGTCGCAACGCATGCCGAGCACAGATAATATCCAAATATATATGACAGCCTCACAGAATTTGGTATTTTGTGGGGCGACCCGCCGTCGGGTCTCCACAGCTCGCAACAGGAATTAAGTTTCTGCCATTGCCTCGTCCGTTTTACCAATACAGTATACCACATGCAGGTGAGGTTGGCTTTGGATCAAGACAGTGGTGGCCAAATTACACTCCACCAGCATAACGATGGATGGTGACCACCATACATATATTGAGAAACCCATAACATTGGCTCCTTTCGGCAAGTCACGTCAAGAGTCAGTCGATATATATCTAGTTATTTCAAGCCATAACTAATGGCAACAGTCGAAAATCTTTCTGTATTTAAAATCATGACCAAAAAGTAGTCAACGAATTAATCACCAACAAAAATTTGCTCTTATCAAGAAATTCATTAAACTATACATTCTATTATGGTGCTGCCACACCGATGTTATAAAATGTTTACAAACATTTTCTAACATTAAATCAAACATTTTATAACATTTCTTAACATTTTCTAACATTGTCTAACATTTTATAACATTTGAAAACATGACATCGGCCCTTCTTCTTTGACGGCTTCTTTGACGACGCCGCTCTCAAAAGTACCGCCGCCCGCTGTTAAAAAATGTTCAAAAATGTTACAAAATGTTACAAATTGTTAAGAAATGTTAACTAAATGTTGCTGCCACACCGGTGTTATAAAATGTTATATAACATTTTCTAACACCGGTGTGGCAGCACCATTAAAATTCAAATTTCACTGCATCTAACTCCGAACTAAGCAAATCGAATCAGCTGAATCTATATCCCAGCTGTCTACTCCACAGCTGCTAAGCACTTCGTCTTCGTGAATATGCACAAGTCAACGTTATAAGCGTCCAGAGACAAGCAATTAAGGCTGCTATACCGTTAAGATGATGGAACAAGGCAGTAAACACTGTGACGTCACTAAGCCGTGCCGTAAATTTTGAACAAGTAAGCACCGGCATATAAACTTAGCAACGAAATTCTCTCTTGAATGTTCTGTGATATACAACAGAGTATGCAAATAATGAGATAACAATTTGAAGGACATTGAAGCCAGTGAAATTATTGGGCATTATAAGATTTATCTTATGTCTCGAAGTGATGAGCGCAAGTCAGTGCCATGCATTGCTTTGTAATTCAAAGCTTTCAAGGAGTCGCTTCTGTTTATGAGCAGGCGTGACGCTTACCATCGGATGAGCGACTTGCGTGTTTCGTCATTTAAGCTCTTTTTCTTCTTTCAGCTGCCCTTCTCCCACTCGCAATGGGGTCGGCGTAATATACTTTTTAACACGTTTTACAGAAAGATTGGGCTAAAAACTAACAAAAAAAAACTACATTTTTATAACCGGCCGCCTGACGTTAACCTTTCTGGCGAGAGTTTCATCATTAAGGCTAAAAAATTATCAAGTGTAACAAATAAGAGAAAACCTTAATCCGTCACGTACTTCTATTAAAAGCATCGAAAATAGTTTAGTATATATATTTGCAAGTTATTCGTGGGAAAACAACTACTTAAGCTTAATATGAATTAAAAAAATGTCAGTCATAGGGACTGCCGATATTAGTGAAAACTTATACGATGTTTTATAGATATATAGTCTGAATCAACATTAGCATGTCGGTGACGCGAAACCAAAAGTTTATGCCCTACCTAAAAGTGCTCAACGCGGCTAAAGAACTCACTTAAAAAAAAACAGCATAATATAGAAAAAGACCGAGTAAAGTTTTCTATAAGAAATAACCTCGACCTAGTTTTTAAATTCATACATTTTCTGTTGATAATAAATTACGACGTAGATAAGTTGAAAGTTTACGCAAGGAAAGTTTGTGAACGTAGTGAGGTTATTAAGAATCTCATATCAAAAGTTTACAGGTTCGTAACCTAAATGTTAAATCAACTTCCTCGAGCCGTGCAGCGGTTCTTTGAAAAGGTGAGGCCAATGGTTTCATAAGGAAAATTTTATGAACCAGATATTATTCAAAATAAGTTTAGTTTGAGTTCCACGTAAATTTTCCTCCGTGGCGCAGCGGGTGGATAGCGGAAACGAGAAGCCATGGGTTCATCCATTTACTGAGATAAGTGTTTGGTTGGTTCACAACTGTTTGTTATGTATTTTAGTGTTGTAGGAGCATAAGTCCCTAATAGTTCCTGATACATACAATGCAGATTCACCTAGGGTAGTCTGTGACTATTAAGTGTAATAGTAATTAATTTCGAAGTGTAGTCATAATTGGAAGTAGTTATGCAAAACGGATCCAACCCATAGCAAGTTCAAACAGAGTTTTTTTTTTATTTAATTGGATGACAAGACGAGCAAGGCGCTCGCCTAATGGCAAGCGCCACGCCTGCCCATAAACAGAAGCAACACCACACAGACTTTTGAATTACAAAACACTGCGTGGCACTGAACTGCCCTCGTCAGTAATTTCACTGGCTTCAATGTCCTTCAAATCGAAACACAACGAGAATAAGAGCGAGATTTGAAAGCGGTATTATTGGACACGTCACGCATTGTGAGGAAGTTTCTAAACACCGGCTTGGGGGCTTGGGGCCTAGACCTCTCAGTTGGAAGATTATACACATTTTTCATTTTATAATGTTTTATTTTTTAGCAAAATTTAAAATTATTAAAAATCCTTTAAAAAATCGGTTGTCTGTAAAGTCGGTTTACTGACGATAGTTGAACGTGATAACGTCTTAAGAAAATACTGATGGAATGGTAGCATTTTTCAAAAGAAAATTTTAATTTCATTCGTTTAATATTTGATAGTATTTATTGGCCTAATTATAACCTCAAAATCCGAAAGTATTTTATTTATTTTTCGGAATTCTCAAGTGTCCGTAGTTTTAATATAGTTTCAATCAAATATATACATTATCTAAAACCCAAAAAGTAAATTCACCTACCTTTTGGTTCTTAGGCCAACTATGTATGGACGACGAACAATGTCCTTTTCGTAAATCTAGTTTTTAAAAAGCCCGCCTCAATGTGTTTGATATAGGAGAAAATGTTCCCTTTGACGGATGGCTGGTCTAACCTGCCATTTCAGACACGTTGTTGTGATATGTGGAAGATTTAATATTTATGTTTTAATTTTTTTAAATCTCGAACGCTGCCGAACGCAAAGGCCGATTGTGCTTCTTTGTCGCTCGTTCCGCGCTCTCGCTTGCACTTCAAGCCTTAAATGGAACGTGACATCTAGCGAGGTAACGACGCATGAGTCATGTTTTTTCGTGCGTGCAGCCGGCTCTATCGAATTATAAGACGTTATCACGTCAAAATTAAGAGTACTGAAAAGTATGAAGTAAACAAAGTTTTTCATTACGGTACGTTATACAATTATTTACTTTTGTTTATTTCAGTTTTCATTTCCGAACCGATTTTTATTTACAAAAACCAAATTAATTGGATCTGAAAAGAAGGTTACTGTAAAAACCAATAAAATATATTTACGGTGAGATACATTTCAGTCACCTTTAAAAAACATAATTTGAATTCAGAATACATTAACGCACAAACACGAACATCAAAAGACTGTATGAACTCAATTTGAATAACACAAATGATGCATCGAAAACTCATTTAATCCGCGTTATTGGCGTAAAAAAAGTTACACGACAGCAAAGGTGGTATTTGTTAGAAGTCACGTTGAGGTGAGCCACGCCCGCCCCGCATCGAGTATTGCTTAAAACTCCAAGTAATATAAATGTAAATTCGGTGAAACAAAGCGCTGGGCTCGTCGGATCAACTCGCAACTTCTCCTGTTATTAGGCACGCGAGACTACGACATACCTAGGAGTAAGCGTTTGTTTGACTTGTGAGCTTTTATTTTTGTACCTTATACTTAAAAAACGTTATTTTTTATCGCATTTTTTTTAACTTAATTCTTAAGTGCAAGGATTGTTATTATGCGCATCATTGGTTTTAAAAAATTGCTACGCGACGACTATAGCTCAGCTTGAAAAATAGTGCGCTAGAGAAATACAGCTTGTAGTTCGTAGCGTGCTATTATAATATATTCACTAGGAAGGCAAAAATATTAAAGCGCCAATACATGAACTTTGTGGTAGAGTGTTTTAAAATTGTTAACGATAAAAAATAAATAAAAATATACCTATTGAATAATTTTCAGTAAAAATTTCATTGATTCATATATTTTCCTAGTATAGTTGTTATTAATTTTTATTGTAGAAAAACGCACTTTAGTATTTTTGCCTTACCATTGACAATATTATAGTTGACTAGCTTTTGCTCGCGGCTTCGCCCGCATGATCTGCTTTTTCCGGGATAAAAAGTAGCCTATGTCTTATTCTAATGTATACGCTATATTATTGTAAAGTTTCATTAAAATTCATCCAGTAGTTTTTACGTGAAAGCGTAACAAACATACATCCATCGATCCATACTTACAAACATTCGCATTTATAATGTTAGTAGGATTTGAACTCCACTACTGCCCACACAATAAACAATGACAATCGTACATGTGAACGCGGGTTTATACCACCTCGTCAATATCACTCCTATAGCGACATTGCTCTCAGAGTTTTCTCATTACGCGTCCTTAGTTTATTTACATTGGTATTTATTAACCTAAATAAATACATTTTTGACCGCACCAACAAGCTCGGGTTTTTGTAATTATCCTATACAAACAGGTAACTTTGTCTATTTTGTAAACATGTGGAGAATACCTGAATAAATGAAGCAATATTTAAATGATGTGTTTATTGAAGTGAAACTTCTTTATCGGCGTTAGAAAAATAAAATCGTCACATTTTTCCGTTACGCGGCACGCGTCACGTTTTTTACTTTGACTGGATTTTGACCAGACTTTCACTGAACTTGACCGGACTTTAACCGGGCTTTGACCGATCTTTGACCGGACTTTAACCAGGCTTTGACCGGACTTTGACCGGACTTTACCGGACTTTGACCCGACTTTGACCGGACTTTGACTGGACTTTGACCCGACTTTAACCGGGCTTACCGGACTTTGACCCGACTTTGACCCAACTTTGACCGAACATAGACCGGACACAAACTGGACACAGACCGGACTTTGACC
The DNA here is from genome assembly GCA_949126905.1 of Amorpha juglandis. NCBI lineage: Eukaryota > Metazoa > Arthropoda > Insecta > Lepidoptera > Sphingidae > Amorpha > Amorpha juglandis. Next base: position 4,923,364 of record OX421378.1, on the reverse strand, counting down.
GGACATAGACCGGACACAGACCGGACTTTAACCGGACTTTAACCGGGCTTTGACTGGACTTTGACCCGACTTTGACCGGGCCTTGACCAGACTCTGACCGGACTTTAACCGTGCTGACCGGACTTTGACCGGACGTTGTCCCGACTTTGACCGGACTTTAACCGGGCTTTGACCTAACTTTGACCGGACTTTGAACGGGCTTTGACCAGATTCTGACTGGACTTTAACCGGGCTGACCGGACTTTGACCGGACGTTGACCCGACTTTGACCGGACATAGACCGGGCTTTGACCGGATTTTGACCGGACTTTGACCGGGCTTTGACCGGGCTTTGACCAGATTCTGACCGGACTTTAACCGGGCTGACCGGACTTTGACCGGACTTTGACCGGGCTTTGACCAGACTCTGACGGGACTTTGCCCGGATATAGACCGGACTTTGACCGGATTTTGACCGGACTTTGACCGGGCTTTGACCGGACTTTGACCCAACTTTGACCGGACATAGACCGGACACAGACCGGACTTTGACCCGACTTTGACCGGACTTTGACCGGGCTTTGACCGGACTTTAACCGGACTTTGACGGACTTTGACAGGACTTTGACCGGACTTTGATCGGACTTTGACCGGATTTTGACCGGACTTCTGTCGAGCGTCCCGAGACGCACACTTTTTTTGTATTCATGTCTATGATAATAAAAGCCTTTTGTTTAAACTTTATCTAATTTAACTTTATTAGACCAATTTCTGTAAAATTGCATATAGTAGATCATTTTTTGAAAAATAAGGTCATAAAGAAGTTTCTCTTCCTACGTGTGTACACTAGTACACGCACACATTATTTTTTTTTTTTATAAACGCTTCAGTATAGGTTGCTATGTTAACCCAGCACTATAAACAACATACCTACCATCCATCCTACCATCCTACCCACCTACCATCTTGTGTAATTATAAATATATCATCATCATCATCATCATCAGCCACAAGACGTCCACTGCTGAACATAGGCCTTTCAGACACAAGATTTCCAGACCGACCTGTTGGAAGCGGCCTGCATCAAAATTATAAATACAAACACAATTAAATATTTTAACTTCAATTCGGGACTTGCACATTCAACCTGATTATAAACGTATAATTATTACGCTTCAAACCTATTCAATACAGACGTTTAAATGAACGGAGAACGTCTGCAATATTCAAAACTATGAATATGAATAAACAGATAGTCATTATCTGTGTTTTAATGAAGTCTCATTACGAATTTGTAAGGCCACAGCGTTTCAATGAATTGCGATAAAATAAAAGGGACATTTCATTATAATAATGTCGAGAATGCAACTGGAAACATTTAATAAAAACCACTAATTGCTATTAGTTTTATTTATAGAAGAGGCCGGCCAAAATCTAAGTATGTCACCTGATGGAAAGTGATCTTACCGCCCATGAACAAGCATATTACTAAATCACGGAACTCCATGACAGTGCTAATACCATGCTCGAGCCGGTCATTCATGCTGTAGGCAAAAGTGTCTGCAGCAAGGCTCTGCCACGCCAGTGTCATATTTAGGGTACCTCCAGTTGAATAAGTGAATCAATGGCTCATGTTTTAAAAAGAGGCAGACAGCGACGACTCAATATTGATTATTTTTAGCTTTTTAGTTTTTTGACTCCTCTTTATTTGTGCTAAAGAGTTCTTATTATACTATTTTTTGTATAATAATTAGGTATCAAAATCGGCGCACAACTGACGAAGTCTTTTATCTTTCATCCCCGATTTCGACCCTATTGAAATTTAAACCACCAACCAACAACCAACTTTGAGCTATAATAAATACTCTTTCGAATAAACAAAGAATATATAATCGGACCACATTTGGCTGAGTCGAGTATGGCTTAACATAGAAATATATTGGAATAAAGCTAATTTAAACTGATTTTATCGCGGTTTTTTATTAACTTTAATTAACTAAAAAACGTTTCGAAAGCTTTTAGCCTTCCGGGGTGGAGTCCATCCCGTGACCACGAAACACCGTTATAGAAATATATATTATTTTCCTCAGTTAAAAACTAGTCTACGCTAATTTAACAACCACTGTGAAAAGCTAACATATATCTGTGATAGATACTACAAGAATTGAGCCATTACAATCTCATTAATAATGCCAGATATTTGAGACTTTAATATAATTGGCGGGAAGAAAAATGCTTTAATACCCAAGGGATCGTTTAGGCGGCCCTTAAGGCGGTGAGTTTAGCCTTGTCACTCAGTTGTCCCGAGCACGCCCGCTATATTACCATGCAAATTGACAGCCACACGATTTATAGACTTAAGTCTTGTTTTTAATAGTTAATTTGAGGTCACCTTGCGTTGATGGTACCTTAATTAATTTTTAAAGGTGCATACGATTTATAGACTTAAGTCTTGTTTTTAATAGTTAATTTTAGGTCACCTTGTGTTGATAGTACCTTAATTAATTTTTAAATGTATGTTTCGGTTGTAACGATAGTGAAAAATGTGTATAAAGAAAATTTGCTGTCGATTTATGTTTGAATTGTAATTAATTAGTTTTTAGGAAGAAGCATTTGTTTTATTCGACTGAATGATGCGTGGGCTCCTCTGATGATAAGCACTACACCTACCCATAATTTACTAAATGGTGAGTCTCGTGTACGAGAGGCCGTCTGGGTTAGTAACACCGCTCTGTCTATTTCTGCCGCCATGCACCCGTGTGTAAGCACTGTTGTATTTTGGTTTAAAGGACATTGAAGTCAGTGAAGTTACTGGACTTACACTAATCAGAATTTTGAATTACTAAGCTCTGCAAGGCACTGCACTCATCATCCCGAGACAAGTCCCGAGAGATGTTAAGTCACATAATGCCTAATAATCCTACTGGATTCAGTGCCTTTCAAACCCAAAACACAACAGTGCTATCCCTTTCGCATACGAGAGACTTAGCACATTTACTTCTTTAGTTTAATATACCTTAAACACTAAACTACGTATTATGCAAATAGCTCCACTATTACGGTTAAATTTCATAAGTTCTTATGTTACCTAAGTATAATTGCGTAGGTATTACATTAATGCTAGAATACATTTGTAATATATATTATGATATTTCTGAAATCTGCTGCCAAATATCATGATTAGACAATAAAAGTGCCAGCCAATTTATATACGTACAGAAAAAAACAATAAAAAAAACAATTGCTTTTAAAAAATAATACGCTCGTCAGATCGTAGAGTTTAATATGCCCATAATTTTGTATTCCAAGGCTTATAAAATTTTAATATCATTCAATTTTATATCATTTTGAAAAACAATTCTATTTTTATGGGTAAAAAGACATAAACATTGTGTCTCAAAGTTATTCACTTCGATGTTTTATTTTATTTTTATTATTCGAGGAGAAATTTTCTTATAGCAGAAGCAAAGAACGAGCAAGTGAGTCACCACACATAAACACCTACAATACTAGAAAAATCATTAATGCGATGCCTTATGAAAGGAAAAAAAATGAGATTTAGGAAGGGGATAAGGATTAGAGCCTCTGGAAATGAAACTCACTGTACGAAAAGCTACACCGAACTGCCATTATTTATTATGAGAATACACAATTTCTTTTTTTTAAACGTTGAAGTGAACTACAGGGGTCCCTGCTAATGGTGTACTACCCTTGCAGTATCTAATCGTAAGCACCTCAGGAGAACACGATATACACTGGGTGATCCTGCAACGCGATCCACACAAGATGTGTAGGTCATTATGGCAAGTTCTAACACCATGTGTACGGTGGTCACTATCCAGGTATACAAATAAATTACCTTGGTCATAATTTAATATATGATTAAAAGTATACACACAATTTAAAATAATTATGGGGTAATATCATTATGTAGCGGGGAAGGACCGGCATGTTATCTATTATTTTTATTACGTATTTTAGAGCTCCAATTACAGTGAAAAATTTGATGAAGTATGTTAAATACCATTTATATTTTCATCAAAGTTGTAATTAATGATTTTCATATTCCGCCCTTACCCCATTTCTAGTTTTTTTTCGACAGCGGTTTTCAAGTTTTACCATAAGAATGGCGTATAATTCATTATAAATTGTATACAAGTATTTATATATTAATGTGTGTCTGTGAGTCTGCTACCTTTTCACAGATTCATTAAATTTGAATTAAATATAATATTTACCATAATGGTTAGTTAGTTCGAGATATTATTTATAAGATTTTGTAGTTTCACTTATACTTAGTTTCTGCAACACTATAATAGTGATTCAAGACTTGAGGAATTGTATTCAGAATTTGCTTGTTCTATATTTATTATTAATCAAGAATTATACTTATTCACATTCGTACAGATCATAAACAATTATTATTACGATTTTTTATAATAATAATAAATGACTCATCTAGCTTACTAAATAGAAATTACAGCTTCAAGATACCCGCTATTAACTTGTGAATATAATAAATTTAATCATATGTTTATAGGTATATTGCAACTATAAGGTGCAGATGGAATTTAAAAGTCTCATAATTTATATACAGTACTATTATAAGGCCTGTACTCTGTTATTACCCCAGCTCACCTTACCATATACGACAAACGCGTCGATTAGATGAAATATAAATGTATGAAATTGTAAAGTTCTGTTTGAGTGTCACTCCCGCACTCACTCCCTGGATCATCCCTAAAAGGGTTTAAGTGTTCCCGCCCAAAGTATTTTGGCTTTCGGATAATGTGCGAGGTCCTCTGTATAATGATATTTATGAATTTCTTTGTATTGTCTGTGTACTGCGGATAAAATGGTTTTGGATGGCAAATTTATTTGTATATAAGTGAATACGTAGTACGTATATGTATTTAATATAAGTAAATATTATTTGACAGATTTTTTTGCAAAACAGAAGACATTTATGATACGCTTAGGATAACGTGTAACGTGTAACAAATTGAAAAATAAAATGAATTTTAACAGCGTGCCGTGCATCGGCCGGCGTGGCGCTTACCATCAGGCGAGCGAACTGCACATCTTGTCATCCAAGATAACAAAAAAAATAGTGCAGTATTACTAAAAAGCAAGTAGTTGTTGTAACTATGGTAGGTTATAAGCCACAGTACAATAGGCCAACTACTCCCATTGCAGGACAAAGTCTTCTCAACCATTCATAAACCACTATATTGAAATTACAATATTTAAATACGTAGTTTTTGTAATAGTTTTTAAAAAGTAATTTACTCAAACCCATTAGCCAAAAAATATAAGCTCTAAGGAAAGAAATAAAACGGTAGAGCTTGATAATAAAACTGAATAAGCAATCTCCTTAAAATAATACTTTTCCTTTTCAACCGTTAGTAAATTTGACATTTAGTTGCGGTCCTTTTAATTTATTATTTAGTAATATAAGAGGCTTTATATCTTCAAAAAGTTTTCGACTAAAATAACTTGTTTATACATTTTAATAAGTAATACCGCCTTTAGAATATTAGATGTTACTAGCTTCAATAATTATAGCTCTGACTTTTATGTGGTGAGAAATAAACTATTTATATATTCCACGGTGTTAGAATCGAACGCAATGGTCATAAACTTTACAGGTTTAAGTCTCATGTTACGCTTTTTAATGCAAAAAAGGTTAATCGAATTGAGTCCACTAGTTTTTGCGTGTAGCTTGAAGAAAAAAACAGTAACGATTTTATAATGAGAAGTATTTATTTATTTATTTTAAACTTCATTGTACACAAAGAGTACAGTACATAACACTAAAATATAACTAATATAGAAGTACAATTGGCGGCCTTATCGCTCAGGGCAATATCTTACAGGCAACCATGGGATGGAGATGAAAGAAGGAGAAGAAAGGGCAGTTAAGAGTGTACAATAAGCTAATTTTAAGAGTATACACAAATATAATTGATATACTAATTAAATATTATAAATAAATATATACATACATATAATACATAAACTAATAAACTAACTATAAAATATATATGTATATACATAAATATATAAAATTTATTGCCAGTGTAGTTATGTCAAAAACTAAGTAGTACTGAGATAATGCTCCTTCACCATTTACTAAGTAAAGTGTGTACTACTATTAGTGAAGTACTACTATTTAAAAATATTTAAAATATCAAATAGCTTGTATAAGATAGCTTATTATAGTTGCATCACTGCCTACTTCTACGGAGATACGTTACCTAAGTACCATGCGATAACTATTAGTTGGCGATGCGAATAGTGGTTTTGTTGAACGCTAGTGAGGCGATTTTCATCTTTGACGGATAATTGGAACGATTATCCTTATCGCGCGTTGTGAAAGGGGGCTAGACAGAAAAAAATCTCACGAAAAGTTGTCACGACACTTTTTTGATGTGATAACTTAATTTGATATCTAGCACACAAAGTTTCTTATGACCTCGTTATCGATACCTATTGGAAGCCCCTCCTTCCAATAGGTATGATTACTAACCAGCTGATTTTTTTGTTTTTACTTAGTTAATATTTATATAATTTAACTGTCATATTGTCCTACAAATAAAATAAATTTTTTTTGAGTATCATCAAATCGAAATATTCTATCCTTGCTACCTCTGTTAGCTACCACAATAGAGAATTTTCGCATAGGGAATAGTTGGTCGTCTCATCGAAACGAAGCTACTCACGGAAAATGAGCTTGATAGTAGTCAAGTGGATCAGCTACCCGAGGGCTCCCTGTCTATTAGTTCCAAAACTTGCGAACGGTAATTTATATGTATTGCATACATCCGTTGTATGATTTAAATAAAAAGAGGTACATATATAAATATAACTCCATATAGAAGTATTAACAGCTCTCAGAACATTAGAATAATATTAAATCAACAGGTATAATAACCCTTACTGAGCAAAATTCATAAAACGTCAGTGAATCACAATATTCAGACAGGTAACGAAGTACGTCACAGTCACATTACTTACATTAAGAAGCTCCGAACAAGTATAATTAAATAAAAACTAGTTTAACACACCCATTACTTGAGCACGTATAAGCAATTGTAACATTCGCAACTTGGTACCGGGTGTTTAACTTGGCGAGGAAATATTAAGTACAGAAGGGCAAGTCCCTGCAATATTAAAGCCATTGTATGTGTGAAAGAAATGAGTATATGGGTATGAAAGATGGAAAAAAGAGTATAGAACAAGTCTCTCTAGACTGTTGCATATTTTATACTATGATAGCTAGTTTGATAAGATAATAAATAGGAATTAAAGAAGATATAGTGATTAAGATTGCGAAAGGAATTAAGAATAAATAAGATTGCGAAAAGGCTTAGAAGTTAGATCATATTAAGAAGACAGAAGAAAAGTGAGAAAAAGAAACTATGTTCTTAAAGGGCAAAGCAGCAAATTAAAGTAGTAGTATTTTTTTTCGTATATGGATCAATTTAGCGGTTTTTTGAAAAAAGGCCAAAGGAGTTTTTGTAGACGACGAGACCAATGACAGTGCCAGAATCAAATAGTGGAGGATCGCAAAACATAGAAATTTGCACAAGGGTGTGTTTATGAATGTATGATAGTTAAGCTGACGTGACGGTCATGTGAATAGAGAGTTAAACTAAGTTTATGGTCAGTAACTTATTTATTATATAAAACCCTTTTAAATTATGATCACAACGTCTATCATTCTTAAAAACTCCAGAGAAGGGTTTCTGTAGACAATATCAGCTACGATTGTGTAATTTCCCGGAAATATAGAAATATGTATTCTAAAATGAACATGGTGAAAATCTTTGAAAGGATGTCATTCTTCTGCGCGGTATCTTTGGCATAATACACTCTGATAAGTAATTAAATGTTGTTCAGATAATTATAAAGGTATTAAGGACTTTACAAGGTAATTCAATTTGCGAAAATTTAATAACATGTTTGAGAAGGAATTCTAGCAAAATATATGATTCATATGTCAAAACGTAAACAAGGTGGTAGCTCCCTCGTTTGTGAGAAGTCGTCTGGGTTGGTGCCACCGCGCCGTGTATTTCTGCCGCCAAGCAACATTGTGTAAGCACTGTTGTGTTTTGGTTTGAAGGACATTGAAGCCAGTGAAATTGCTGGGCATTATGAGATTTGGGAATTATGAGCGCCTTGCTGTCCCGTTATTCAATCAAATAATTAAAAAAAATACTAACTGCTGAAATAGGTCGTTATGTATCGTCACTCTGACATATGCGGCCTTATAAACTCTCTTAGCACTGCTTAGTAACACTATTGGTCTCTTTTTTCCTACTTTATAAATGGAGTAGACAGAGACAGACAAAAGAGTTTTTAATTAAGCAATACATAAGTAACGCTTATAAGTAAGACCCGTGTTCATATTAGCTATATTCTCACAAAAATTACTAGGTGGTGGTTATCTCGTATACGAGGGTTTATCTGGATGAGTACCAGTGTTTTTTGTATTCCTGCCACGTGGAAGCCAGTAAAATTACTGGGCATAAAGATTGACAGCCCACATTGCGCAGAGGGCTAGCAGACGGCTGTGAAATGAGAGGAAGCGGGTTCGATTCCAGCAGATAAAAATGTTTGTTTCATATTTTCTCGTAGTTCCTGATATCCAGAACACAAGAGTCGTATCTTCCTGTGGGGTCCAGTACAGTATCGGGGTTACTATTTGAGTATCTGTTGGGTGTATTTATCATTTATTTATTTATTTAAAAGAGACTTAACAATTAAGTCTTCGGGCGTTGAAAGCAGTACAGTGCCATACATTATTTGGACAGACATGTCGTTTACCACCGGACTTTCTTAACTCTTCATCCAAACGAATAAAAAATCTTAGAGCGACAGCACTCGAGAAAACGAGTTTTTTATTGCAACAAAGTCATCGAACTTTCAAATGATTGGCGACGTGGCACGACATAGTGTGCATTTCGTGCTGAATTATCCCTTGCATTTCGTTTAATTAATTTTATGGGTCCTTGGACGAAGACGGAGCTCGTTATGCCAGCGTCGTCAGTGAGTGAATTACGCGCCAGCCCGTGAGCGTAACACGCGGTACAGTCGTACTGTAAATATGCGAATGCACCTTCATTTAATATGTTAGGTTTTATTGTTATAGTTGCAGACGTTCATCCATATGTATAATAATCTTTATTTAGACGGCGGGTCGCGTCACTTTTTAATAAAACTACCGTCAAATCGTGATGGAAGCGCGGACTCTGGCATTGAGCCGGGATAACGCCGACCAAAAAAAAGGTATTTTTTTATTTGGTTGAATGACCAGACAAGCAAGGGGCTCGCCTGATAGTAAGCGCCACTCCTGCCCATAAACAGATGTAACACCACACAGACTTTTGAATTACAAATCACTGCATGGCACTGAACTGCGCTCGTCACCCGAGACATAAGATGTTCATAAGAAGTCTCATAATTCCCAGTAATTTCACAGGCTTCAATGTCCTTCAAACCGAAACACAACAGTGCTTATACACTGTTGTTTGGCGGCAGAAATAAACAAAGCGGTGGTATCAACCCAGACGGCCTCTCGCACACGAGGGATCTGCCACCTTGTAAAATCTATAATAATCTTGGATTTATATTATAATCCTCGTTAAAATACTTGTTTTGTTGTATTTTATGACAAACAATCTAGATTGTAAAAGTATCATCGTACTTTACCACCACTTTACAGCCTAAGTTTATGTTTGCTTAGAACAACGAGAAAAGTAGCACAAAGCTATATTCCTGTAAACCGTTAGCCGCTTATTTTGTTCATTTTATTACATGATTTAAATTTTTATAGCGGCTTTTGATTCATAACATAGTAGTTCGAGTAGAGTAGTTAGTAGTAGTAGTAAGTCTAGCTGGAGATATGATATTCATATCCGTCGAGATAGCGACCACCATACACATGGTTTTAAAACCTGTCATAGTTACCCACACACCTTGTTTGGATCGCAATCTAGGATCAGCCAGTGGAAATCCGGTTCTCCCTAGGGAGCTAGGGGCTTGCGATATAAATTAAGGGTAAAGGGGCGGGTATAATGGTCCATTCTTGTATCACTTTGTCTGCATCGGTTATCCGCCTGTTCTGTCGTGGGCCCTTCGATTTGTTTTTTCCCTCTTCGGAGTGTGAAGAAGCATTTATACAGGCCGGCATGATTCTGGTGACCAACGATGAACTCATTGTTTGTCGGTGGTCGCTGGTGTTTTTGGACTGCATTGCGTTTACCATCAGGTGTAATGCAGTGACTTTGCCGTGCTCAAATATAAAAAAAACTATGCGCGTAATATCTTGTGCCAGCTCTATTGGGTTGTTACCACTGTCTAACAGAAAAATGACGCGAAATAGCAGCTGCTCGTTCTGGTGTCTCGTATGGTGAATGAGATATTAGGCGGCCCAAATCCCCTTCCCCTTTCAATCCCTTAATCATACATTTCCCTTAAGTTCGACAATATATTCATGATTATTCAGGTGATATGGATGTTCACGAGTGTTGGAGATCACTTACCACCAGGCTTATTTGCTCGTTTGCTGCCTTTTATAAAAATAAATATGTAAATAAATAAATACCGCTGGTTTTCTTTCGAGTCGAAGTGATTTAAAACTACAAGAGAAAGTAAGATTCGCGCCCTGGAAGGGTTCCATACTATAAAATGTTTGCAATAATAATAATAATATTCATACTTATTTGAATGTATTTTAGGTATAAACTTTAATTTGCAGTTTTCTTGTAATTATTTAGAGGTTATTTGAAGTTAGCGATTTTTTTGGATTTTGACGTTTAAAGAACAAGGGTTTTCAAGATTTCAAGATTTTAGGACCACGGATAGTGCCTTAAAGGTTTTCAATGAGTTTGCTAAAACATTCATAAAATTTTGTTAGATGTGTTACAATACGATTATTAAAAGGAACTTACTTTAATTATTACTTGATAATAGTTAACGTACCACGTGCGGAAATAAAGCAGCCATATTCCTTTTTCGCTTACACAGAAATTCTCCGTGTCCCTAGCACAGTTAATAACTCACTAGAGCGACTGAGGTGAATGCTTTTATACATCGATCTACGTCACCAATCGACTGCCTTTTTCTCTTAAATTCCCTTTGAAACTTCATTCATCGAGCTAATTTATATCGGTGTTGAGTCGAGAGTAAATAGCCATCTCATTTTCAACGTCAATAAACTAGCCCCAGCTTAATATATTCCCTTCTTTCCGGCACTCTTGGGGTCCTTAATTATGCGACTTTGTAATGGGCGGACCTCGGGTTCTTGTTCCGAATAACCCTGGAGCGAAGGGGCGTGAAGTGTTTACGTTCACCCGAAAAAATTGTTCGACATTTAATGGGAAATGTTGTGGGAGATTTGTTTGTTTGAATATAAACATTTTTACTAACATATTTATTTCTGCCGCAAAGCAACAGTGTGTAAGCATTGTTGTGTTTTGGTTTGAAAGACATTGAAGCCACTGAAATTACTGGGCATTATGAGACTTAACACCTTATGTCTCGGGGTGACGAGCGCAGTTCAGTGCCATGCAGTGCTTTGTAACCCAAAGTTCTGTGTGGTGTTGCTTCTGTTTATGGGTAGGCGTGGCGCTTACCATCAGGCGAGCGAGTTGCTCGTCTCGTCATTCAATCAAATAAAAAAAAAATGAGTCCATGGTGTTTTGTTTTAAATAGGACTGTTATTATTCTGGAAAATAAAAATAATTATATTTCACGATTATCCACCTCCCTGAAGGGATACACTGAGGTGTAGGGTACCCAGAGCGCCACGCCTATTTCCAACCCATGATGTGGAAGTAAGGAAGCCTATCGCTGCATCGAGAACACATAAAAATACTGAGTAATTCACGTGTATTTTGTCCGAATCCAAAAAACTCAAATAACTATTGTAACTGTTGGAGGTTGGTCATTGGTAGTATAATCTAGCTGCATACTTGGACTACACTGGCACATAAGGGTACATTACAAGGTGGTAGGTCCCTCATATGCGAGAGGCCGTCTAAAAAAAAAAAACACAGCATGACATCATGGAACGAATAAGACGAACCGAGAATGCAAATTACACCTCTGCCTACCTTTTCCAGGATATAGGCGTAAGGTTATGTATGTACATAAAAGCTGAGTAACAAAGTAATATAATCGCATTTCCCTTACATAAAATATGAAATAAGGAATAAATCACCCTTAATTGCTATGAGGGAATGGGCCTTTAAAATCTGTTTTCTTACTGAGTTTTACTCTTATTTATGTTATTACGTTTGCAATTCTATAATTTTTAATTAAATGGAAAATTGATATTATCTTTATGATTTTATTTCAATGTTTTATTTTATCAGTTATATTTCATTTATTCTTGTATATCGTTTTGGTAGCAATTGAAAATATTTTTATTTATCTGATTAATCTATTTTACTCTACATTTTCATTTATTATTGTAGCACAATAAGTAGAAAATCATGGAATAATTTGAAACAATTAAAAAGCTGTAGGTACTAAAGTGCTCATTATATAAAATAGCAATACTTTTATTTATACGTTAACTAGCTTTTGCTCGCGGCTCCGCCCGCGTGATCTGTTAAAATATTGGTTTGTAGTACATGCTATGTATCAGAGATGGCGCTGTATTTAAAAAATGATTTTCCCTATTTTCCCGCTTTTCTATTGAAATTTTTCCTAGATTTTCGTTGCTATAAACCTCACGGAGCCCGAGACCTTTCCAACGAATGCAAAACCGTGGAAATCGGTTCGTGCGTTCTGGAGTTATATCGTCAGGAAGGAAAACCCGACTTATTTTTATATAGTAGATAGCCGGTAGAGATCCATTAAAAAACAAACTTCGAAACGCTCTCCGTCGAGATAATAATATGGTTCAGTTTTATTAAATTAATAACAAAAGCCCGTAGCTTGTGCTCCATCAAATGAGCTGAATGAAAATCATTGTTGGAAATATTAACATAAAGTCTTTATGGGAAAATGATTTTGTTATAAAAGAGATTATGTGGTTCGAAGCTTTGGTGGAATGTGTTGAGTTGATTCTCTTTTGGTGCTTAATTTCGAAAGAGTCCCTATAAATGTTAATACACGGACGTAACAGTGTATTTCTATGGGTTTGATATCAGTAAAGTGAGATTAATCAGGTCGGCTTTAGTGAATATGTTTTTTATTTTAATTTATTTACCTACTATGAATTTTATCTCTTACGACCATTTTCAATAAACGATCTTATTTTGATTTTCCAGATTGATTTTTGTTTTATAACATAGACCGCCGAACGAGCAAGTGGATCACCTAATGGTAAGTGATGTCTACCGCCCATGTAGACTTACAATACTAGAAGAATCATTGGCGCGTTGCCGACCTTAAAGGTAAGGGACATATAAGGGAGGGGTATTTGGGCCGAATATCTTACTCACCGTACGAAACGCAGCAACAAGCCGCCACTTTACGTCGGTTTTTTGTGAGACAGTGGTAACGACCTGTTCGAGCCGGCCCATACATACTCTAGAAAAAACAGTCTTCAGCGTGTCTCTGTTACTTAGTTTGATTGGCTGATTTCTCTGCTCTATGTACATAATGAAACTAGGAACGCTTATTCAAAATGACGTTACGTAAATATTCTCCATAGAAAATAATTAAATTATATCAGGACTTACTAGCTTAACTGTACGTTTAAAGTGTATAAGTCACGTAGTGCGAGAATTTCACTTTCTTAACCCATGCACATTTCTGCATAAATTTCCAGGAGCTACTGAACCGACTAAATACACTTCCTCGGTTGACGTCGAGAAAATACGTGACGCGAGATACTCAGGCAACTCACGTTATTTGATTTCCACTCGACGTTTGAAGTCAACATTTCGATCTTTGGTAATGCTGATCGATATAATGGCTAATTTACACGGTCATGCAAAAGGATTGCGTCGTTCTTTTATATACACTAGATTTACCCGGCATGCGTTGCAATTCTACGTAAAGAAAAAAAATGTTCAGCAAAATTTCGCTACAACCGGATGAATGATTTAGGAATGCATAGATGACAAACATAAAAATAAACATATTTTTTTATGTATAGAGAAGATCTGCGTAAAAGGACAAATCAACAAATACGTGTGCACATTTACGATCTGACGCAAAAAAATCGGAGGAAGTTCTCAACTAAATCAAACGAGTACTATTGACGACTCAAAAACACAAAAAAAATAAAACTAATATTTTATTGAATTATATTTTTTCCTGATATAATAATTGTAAATTTTTATAGTACAAAAACAAATTTGAAATGCTCTACCGTAAAGTTTCGCAATTTGTAGCAATTTAATATGCAATAATCTACTTAAAGTTATTAGGATTCATTTGAGCACTCATGCCTAATTAGTTTATTGTAATTTCTAAGTTTTCTAAACGTGGGTGATACTAGTACATAATTAAGTAATTAAGTACATAATTTTAGACTTATTCTTCCAGTGTTAATTAATTACTTTAAAAGCAATTTCTTATTAATTTTTATAAGTCATCTTAATTTTTAAGTAAAGTCTGTGAACAGAACCAAAAAAATAATTAGTCTGCTTTTGACATTGAGCCTGGCATACTGGCCTTGAGGTTTAAAATATTTATACAATGAAATGATGTTCGTTAGTAACAACATCACTTGAGAACAGCTGGACCGATTTCGCTATTTATTTTTAATTATCTGTAATTATCCGAATAACGTTTGTATGGAAAAAAATGTAATAGTGGCCCTGAATATTATTAAATTCGTGCAAAACTGAAATTGCCTTTTCTATGGGATTTTTGTATGAACAGAAGACTACCTAACTGACATAACTCATAATTCGAACAATGGATATGCGTATTTCTTTGTGCTAGGAAAGTGTTCAGGAAAAACCGAAATATTAGCGATTGGGAACTTTTGAACGATTTTAACGGTTGAGGTCATAATCGCGCCTTATATTTGTTTTCTTAAGACGATGGTTTATAGCTATAAACATTATTTTATGCATATATTACATAATGTAGATAATAATATAAATAAGTCAAATATTTAAAAACGTAAAAAAGCTTCTTAAAGTAAAGAGTACTGTAGTATAAGTCATAGTTTTATGTCACTACATTATCTTTCATTACGAGCAAAACGTTATCATGTAATTCCATATTATGTCCCTGGTCTTAAATGCATATGGAGCGTTTACGTGATAGCATTTGGCTACGTACTCAAATGAGAGACACCGCAGTTAGCCAAATTGCCGGCTATAATCATAATCATGCCTTCGTAAAGGGAATTTAGTGATATTTCCTCATCTAAGTGAAAAATGCTGCGTGCGAGCGCAGTAATTGGGGTAAAATTTAGTAACGAGCTATATATTAAATATTTCACCCGTATTTTCGTACCTAATAAATATAGCAAATGATGTATTTATCTATTTATAACATTATTTTACATCACACAAAAAGTATTGAAAATACACAACAGACAAAGATAAAACATAGTAGTAGGGTTGGCGCAATCGAAATGCAGTACATAGGGAGCGTTTTGGTGATTTAGTTCTAGTTTTTCTGTTTCAACTTTTTGTTAACAAGTGTATATTGTGCATCGATAGTTGTGATGTGAAGATGTTTTGAAAAGGGCAACGTCAAGTTTTCTTGCCCTTTTTTTCAAAACAGCATTTCGAACAGGTTATTTATTTAAATTTAGTTTATGAATATCAAACGCCAGTAGGATAACCTAATGACGTATTTTAAGAAAGAAAGAAACTATATATATAATATTATGGTACTAATAATATAATTATATTATATTATAAATTATATTATATAAATAATAGTGAAAATAAATAATATATATTACACAATCATTATATTAAGATATTATCATTATAATACGCATGTTACCAGACAACTAAGAAAATATTTTTTGGCATCTGAGATTATAATAATGATGTTGTAAAGATATTTACAATCTAGTAACATACTGGTAACATATTTAGGCGCAATTTATTAGGATCACAACGGTATAGGTTGGAAAAGGTTTCATGGACAAGAGATTTTTTGCAGATATTAAGAACCAAAGGAATCCGGGATAGTTTTAATTTTGATACGGACTAATCCGTTTCATGATTAAAGGTGAAAGACGTGGTAAGTTTTAAAAGTGGTAGTATAGCCACATTGTAGACAGTTTTGTCTTCAGCATGAATGCTGGTTTGGCTGATTAATTTGATGTTATATTTCATACGATGAGTGAGATATTCAATTTTCAATTATTTTGCTATTGATAATGTTCATTTGGCAAACAACATGTAAAAGAAGTAATCCACAGTAGATAAAGGCAAGACCACGGCCGTTGTGTCTCCAGCATTGCTGGTGTCAGTGGTTGAGGGTTATTTTACTATCAGATTTCTTGTAAGTAAATCTGCCTTCGTAGAACTATCTAGGTTGTAATTTCATCGTATATGACAAGCAAGCTGGATAATTATAACCGCTTTGTATAATTTTTCAGCTAACTAGCCATGCGTTATCTCAGTTTTGTTCCGGTTTGTAGGACTTTAAGGCCGGTGAAATTACTTATTTACATCATAAGTCTCAGTGTGACGAAGTACAGTGCTATGCATTATTTTGTTATTGAAACTACGGACTGGTTGCTTCTGCCCATGGGCAAGTATAGCGCTTACCATCAGATGTGCGATCGGCTCGTCTTGTCATCATGCTAATAATAAATGACACTAAAACTGTGGAATACGATATATAGTGCAGGGGTTTAAAAAGCATTTAAAAAGAAGTAGGAAGTGAAACATATATCACGATAGTTATTTTACTTTTTCAAACTTGTGACGTTTGCAAACTGCAGAATAGTCTGCTAACAAATGAATGCATGGCCGCAAAAAAACACAATAGAGATGTCAATAACAAAGGTTTGATAGGTTCTGTAGTACACAAATGCTGGCTGTATAGTTGCTTCGGCTTCGGCTGGCATCAATACCGAAATAGCAGTAGTTTTGAATAGATTGGAGTTTTTTTTCAGTGAATAATTAACATGGATGCTAATTGTAGTTGGTAAAAAGATTCACCAATACCATTAGCATGTATACAAATGTATGAAACTGGTATCTTAATAAACTCCCAGAAATTAAGTATCCTCGTATAATTCAACCTAACTATCCCTTTCCCTCAAGGGCTGCAACGCGTCCAAGATTTTTTTGGCATTAAGGATGTTCAGAGCTGTCGAGATCATGTACCATCAGGTGACCCACTTACTTCTTTGCCGGACTCTGCTGTAAGACCAACATTAGCATGATTTACATAATATAATCATACTCGGATATATGCAAATGCTTATTCGTATTGCGCTTGCAAAACCTGCTACAGCAAACTACGTGAGTCAAACTACACATTGTATACTATTTAAACAATTCCGACAAGGTAAATGCTAGTAATATTAGTCGGAACACCGAATTGCTTAAGTTTTGATAGCGTGCACCTTCCACAGCAGAATGTTTTAACTGAATTCTCAGATGTAAATTTACTGTTTGTGAAACGAGTAACTTCTAGAATTTCTGTTTTGTTAGCTGATTCTCTATCCTATCTGTAATCGGATACATTTTGTTGTGTAGCTAGTTTTTATCCGCAATTCCGTACAGCAGGAAGTTTTAAATCTCTGGCTGTGTTCATCCAATTGTAATAAAACTTTTTCTATGTATATGTGTTACCTTACCTGTTTCAGACTATCAAGGAACATTTCACATCTTTTATTCATAAAATCAAGACTTTACTTACCTCTGTGTGTTCGAATTGCTTTTTATGGAAATAGATAATTAAGGGATTGGGAAGAGGAGGGGAATTTAGGCCTCTGGATATCTCACTCACCATACGAAACGCAGCAACAAGCCACTATTTTACGTCGGTTTTATGTGAGTTACAGGAAAAAATCCTGCCTATTCATGCTGTAGTCAAAACTATCAACGCCGTAGCCCTGTCACTTTGGATTCATTCATTCATTCAAGGATTCATTTAAGGATTTCGTTTTTTGTTGGAAAAAAATATTTTTGTTCTACTGATTCATATTACTATACAATTCAAATACCTGATATATAAAATAATTAAGAAAAGGCATGAAATGAATTACTTGTATTTATTTTTTGGAGAAGTTATATAGAATAGATCTTATATAGATCTGAAGGCAACGTTCAAGCGTGGATGAACGCCTTTTATCAAACTGACCTTCAATTCAGTTAGTACCACTATTGAAGAGAAAGAAAAATAGAAAATAAATAATGCACCTATATTGAATACCTATGGACTGTTCGGAGTCCGGATTGGTTGTTACCAAAGTAAACATATTGTTATTTTTTACACAACAGAATTCAACTAGATTATCTAAACTTTCCACAATGTGTTTTGACTGACAAAGACAGTAGGTAATATCATCGTGCAGTATAAAGGAGTACAACTCTGTAATATTTAAGTGAAAATAGTAATAGTAATCAAATAGTAATCAAAGTCGTAAAATAAAATCTAAACAATAAAGGTTTTGATATATTTATAAAACTTTTCTCCATCTGCAACCGCAGCTACTAGATCCGCCCTTGACATACTAGCCGACCCTTTTGTTCCGGCTGAAACGGCTAAAGCTCTAGATCAAACGATGACCTTTGAAAATTTATTCAATACCAGTTTTATTTTATAAAATATACTTTTTTTATACAACATTATTTTTCATACTCTATTTTACAAACTATAATAATAATAATTTCATAGAATTTAATGACAATAGAAATAATCATTATTTAAATGACCTTGGAATGGAATAGTACGTTTTAATTTCAATAATATATTGTCTACCAAAATTATCTAATCCCTCGCTGATAGGACCTGTAACTGACTAGATATCAACCATCGTACACATGACCAAAAATGCCGCCCCAGTGGCTTATCAGGCAAGTCAGTCTCCAGGCCGGCATAATTCTGGCGACTGTCGGGAGAGGCAATATCTTTTGGTCAACATTTATTGGGTCGCATTGCACTTACCATCAGTTTCAGAAGAGTCACTTTGCCAGGATAAAAAAATACTTGAATTCCCTTAGAATTTCATTCATTACCTTTTTTGCACGAGAAAAATACTCTTGGATCCCTAATCCCTGCCGACCATGAAAGGTAGGAAGGTTATGTCTGATTTTTACTCGTAACCAACCCCATGCTTATCTCTATGAGTACCAACTATAGAAGGACTTCGGGACCTCCAAAAGAGAGATGCCGGAAGTCAAGTGGGGAACATTACTTTATTCCCCCAATATAACTCTATCTTGCCCTTAAGAATAGGAATCGGGTCAATTTGTTCCATCTCCACGAAGTCTATATGCCTCCGTGTGAGACCAGCCCTCTCCCAATATTGCTCATTTTTATTATCCTTAATAAATCAATATTAATTTAATCATAAACTTCTCTTGATAGAAAATTAAATAGCTCTTCTCACAAAAAACGCCTCCAAGTACTGAATCGATAATTAACAAACTAACCATTACTAGCAGTATTATTGGGGAGATAAGATTAAATAGCAGAACGAAACTATCCATAATTTAGTTCAGAAAAACCATGAAAATATTGTTATTACAAACGTAGCCGTAACTATCGAAGTTGTAATAGTTAGGATCGGGTGTAGTTAAAGTTTGCAACAATTGTCGGAACGACGGCGTGTGTCAAATATTTTACTGATAGGGTAAATAGTTGGTGCCATGGTTGATTTTATGTGAAAAGTTAATTTTATTGCTTTGACTATCAGTTCAAGAGTTTTTATAGTTGAAAATGGAATACGTAGGTATCGAACTGTGTATGGTATATGTTTAATAGTTGTGTAGGTCTCCGTTTTTTTATTAATAAGGTTTTTGCTCTTGGTCTTAATCTAGATGTATGGACAAAGATGAGGTCGACGATGAAGCGATCTTATTCAGAAGGTGTCGACGGAAGGTACAACCTAGTATTTAAGAGCTTCGAATTATTGTTGCGTAACAGATAGATTATTTTTTGTTGGTAATCATGGGTTTAAAACTATGTTGAACTTGCAAATATGTTCTATATCAAACGTGTTATATAGCGATGAAGTGATGTTAATAAGGGTCGTTACATACATCTGACAATTATATATGTACCGGATCTTACCAAGATCTAAACATTCTAAAATCACACGCTAATTTTAATCACTCGTTTAATACAATCGAAAAAATCGATCCCTGTTAATTAAGAGACATGAATGAGCGAGAATAATAATGGTGAATTGAGACAATAGTTCCGCTATTTATTATTCAGTGACTCGGTCGCGTTTTGTGGTCAGAGAGTACCATAGTCAGTAATTCCAGGCCAGCATAATTCTGCAGACCGTCCAGAGCCGAATTGTTTTTTGACGGTCGACATTCTATTTGGACTACGCTGTACTGAAAATTAGGTCCATTGTAGTCACTTTGCTGTGCGAGGAGATAAAAAAACATGGTACTGACTCTACAGTAAGATACGATTATCTTGTGCAGTGGTATCTGAAAATATAAGAAGATTCATAGTGGGGTTGAACCACCCTGTAGACAATATTATTTATTTGAGGCTGGGACGATCGGTTGCTATCACTGTTTCATAGAAAACCTACGTGAGTTATAGGTTCCTGTTATGTTACGTATACGGTGAGTATACGGAGGTCTAAATCCCCTTCTTAATCCCTTAATTATCCCTTTCTATTAGGACTGCGTCGATGGCGCAGTTATATGAGCTGAGGTCTCGGGTTCGATCCCCGGGTCGGTAAAGTGATGTTTTTTTTATCAAGGAATGATCTATCAGGATCCGGAGTCTGGAATTGTGCCCGGTATGGTGATAGATTCGCCCCCTATCACATCATACGCCGGAGATAAGCTCGGCGAAGTGTGGGTGTACTGGTACACCTCTACCTACCCCTTCGGGGATTACAGCCGTCGAAGCGTATGTATGTAAAAAAGTACGTTCTAAAAGTACATCTAGGTTTCCGTGAAATTTTGCCGCACTAAGGCGTGACTGTCACACGTACTTGTTACGCTAATGTGGACAGGTATCGTAGCTGTCACTGTCATTTTTTCGTGATGTAAAACAAAAAATGACAAAACCTTAATATGTCTTAAGTGTTAAGGGGAAACGTTATGAGATCTCAAAGCGGTAGATATAAAATCTTAATATTTGACAGCCATCCACACTTGAAAGTCGATCAAGCCTCTCAGTGAAGTGTCACAAGTGGAGACGCACTTTTATGGCCAAAAATGTCGATTGTAAATTTAATAAAAAAACAATTTGCAAGCATTAAATGTTTTAAAAATGCCGTAACAACCCCACACACAATATCTCGCACGAGCCCATCCGTCTAACAAACAATGCTTCCAGCGTTCTACCACTGAGCCTTTATGGCATAATATTGTCTTTTGTTTTACATATTTAATTTCGTATATCTTTATTTTGTAATTTCGTTTGGACATTTTATGAGGGACATATTTTTTTTGGTGGATTATATTATACACTATCAAACTTGTTTTGGGGAATATAGTGGTCGTATTTAGGGTCTATCTAGGTGACTGGTTTTTATGTTTCATAGTCTGTGCATGTGAGAGCTTGTGTTTTATGTAGCTATTTGTGGTATCGGTTTGTACTTAAATATTTTATGAGTCTTATTTTCTGGATTCATTACGTTATATACCACGTCAAAAATTGGCAAATTCGAAGCATTCATTCACGCATTACCTACTTATTAATATACAGAGGGTCTACTATGAATTACCTTCAGTTTTTTAAATTGTATAAAATTTATATTGACAAAGTGGCAATCAAGTAATTTGAACTAAAAACTTAAAAAATCAAATAATAATTTGTAAAGTAATTTTTAATCAACTATTTTATAAATAAAGGCAAAATACCACTCACTCACTGAATCTCACAAATAAATAATGAAAGTGAATGTATGCAAATTACATGAGATTTGTTCGAAAAAAAAAATTGGAAAAATAATAACACAGACGCGCTTTCCTTGTAGCATATAATGTTAGTATAGACGCTATCTGAAATGGGCAATTCATCTTCGCCGTCACATGTCTTCGTAAACTTAGGCGTAACGCACACGTTGGATTTTAACCAGTCGAATAAAAGTCGGATGATCTAAAACATGACTATGTTATTTCATGTTTCAATGATGTAGTTATTTAGACTCTTTTTTATTTGACTGGATGACGAGACGAGCAAGGCACTCGTCTGATGGTAAACGCCACGCCTGCCCATAAACAGAAGCGACACTACACATAATTTTGAATTACAAAGCACTGCATGGTACTGAACAGCGCTCGTCACCCCAAGATATAAGATGTTAAGTCTCATAACGCCCAGTAATTTCACTGGTTTTAATATCCTTCAAAATAAAACACACTTGGCGACAGAAATAGTCAAAGCGATAGTTCCAACCCAGACGGCCTCTCGCATACGAGGGACCTACCACCTTGTATCTATTTATAGTAGAATCACATAAATAGTCCATAATAATGGGAAGCTACGTTGATTTCTATCGGTAACGAGAGATCGATAGATAAATCTTAACAAAACAGCCAAAACCTATTCAATGAGGAACAAATACAATACATTTTCTACTCAATGTCAAATAATTGGAAATCAATTTCCGGCGAATGACCTGCTCATTTCATCATTCAGGCTAATAACAAAAGTTGTGGATTACACACACATTAATGATGGCTTTAACAACCTCCGTGCTGTGAAGCGAGAGGATGCGGGTTCGATACCCGCACCGAGACAAACGTTTGTGTGATCCACAAATATTTGTTTCAGGGTCTAGGTGTTGTGGGGCCAAAAGTTTCTCGTAGTAGATACCCACGACACAAGACTCGTATCTTACTGTGGGGTCAGGACTATGTGTGTGACTGTTGGGTGTATTTATTATTATTTGTCTTGGTGCGGGGTGCGACCCACTACCTCTCGTTTCAGAGCCGGTTACGCTGTGCCACGAAAGTTATTTATAATCGATCGTCTGCGTAACGCTTTATAAGGAGCGGATATTGCGTGCACCGCGAGGTAAGGCGTTCAAGCGGCGGACATGAGCGAGTCGGGAAATTGCCTTGCGACCTTATACGGCACGTTGTTCTAGCAACACATTGTTTCAGATTGCGATTCAGTCTTGTCAGCGGATATTGTCTTTTTTAGATATTCGTAGTATTCTTGTCAGTTCCCTCGTTTAATCAATTCTAATATAAATTCAACTCATTCTCCCACGCCTATGTTTTCGTGATGTAATAAGTCGAGAATATGTTTTCGTATTCTGTATGTATGAAGTTGTGATCCAATCTCTTTGGCCAAACTGTTTGTACCTGGCTGGTTATGATACGATTAAAAAAGATATTTGAAAAAGGAATAAAAAAGTAAAAACTGTTTCCCGCCATTTGTGTTTCTGTCCAAGACAATGAATGCATTTAGCGAAGAGATGCGATACATTCAAAAGTTTTATTACAAAAAACTGTGTGACATTGATCTAATGCAGAGGCAGTGTAAATAACACAAAGTTGGTTTTAAGCGTTTTCAGTCAGGAACCTATAACGTTAAAGATTCATTTCGCTCTGGTCGCCTTGTTATCGATAAAGTTAATAAGGTTGATGCCGTTGGTGAAAAAGTGGAGTGGGGCGGCATATTAGTAGTTACGACAATAAACTTAATGAAACATGTACTCGTTTGCGATTCTCTATCAAAATGTATTTAAAGTGTAAAGCTTCTTATTTTCTTCTTCTTTCTTACTTTCTGCCAAATCGGCTCCCTCGCGGGGGTAGCCGCGAAAAAAGCTAGTAATATTATTAATATGTCAGTTTGAATGACTGTGACCTTGGTGAAGTAGAATGTTTGTTAACCAATCACGCCTCAATGGTAAAAGGAATTTGGAAAATTAGAACGTTCTTTACTTTTTAATCCAAATAAACGGAACGATTCGCGAGAAAATCTAGTATATTGTAATTTCTTTTCAATGGCAGTTTTTTGTTTATGGGGTGAGATGCAATAAGAATTTTCAGAAAATCGATTTTTTTTATATAGTATAAATATAGTATTCTCTGCAAATTTCAAGTAAATCCGATAATTAGTTTCCGAAATATCCCACAATTAGGGGTTTATAGTCAATTGTTTAAATATTTGATGATTGATTAAATATTAATAAAATTTGTACTGTTATTAATACCATTAAAACGAGTCATTAATCGTAGGTTTTTAATTTTTGTTGAAAATTTGTTTTCAACAATAAACGAGTGATTTTTTGTTTTATTTTTGAAACTCCTTCAATCCGCTGACTGCATCTAACCCCTTAAAGTTTTAATTGTGGAATAAAACACAATAAAAAACTTGTAAAAACCTTGAATTTGAATGCATATTACAACCTTACACGTTATTCCATTAATAAATCGAAGAGATGCACAACACGCCTCCGTGTTTAATATTTTCATAAATTACCAACATGTATAAAGCTTCGTCATGCTTCGTAAAAAATAAGGCATTTTCCTCAATACCGCCGCTCCGGAAATTACCCGATTTTGCGATGTTTCGAATTAGTTGCCAATATAGGCTAACATTCCTTACGAACATTGTCTACAATATAACTATATTCTTATCGTATGTATGGTGATAGTGTAAGCCCCATTTCGCTGAGAGTCTCTTGTAATGCAAAGGCGAGGATATAAAGACAAACTGTTTAAAAATTATTACAAAGCCACGTCATTCGATTCGTTTTTCAAATCGTTTTCAAAATAGTTTGAAATTACCAATAAGAGTTTTCTGTTCTATTCTCACCTCTCTCTATCTAAATGGGCATTAAGATTAATTTAATTATATATACCGCCAACCACCTATAACATATTGCTTTCTGGCAATAGATTAATATGTTCCCTACGCTAATCACGAGTTGGACCATATAAAAATGTATTCGAATGAAAGTTTCGCGCAACCGAAATAAAGTACGGGGCAGCGTGTTTAATGGTTTTTGTTTCTTATTTAGTTTTATTGTAAGAGTTTTGTTAAAGTAATACGTCGTTTATTTATTCATTTGTTTTAGAGTTACCAGAAAGAGACATTGAATAAACATAAAATACATACAATATAGAACAAAATCCAGTGTTCCCCCGTACACAGGCAACCACAACTTACAATTTGTAGCTACACCAGATGATTAAAAATTAATTAATAATTAGATTGCAGCCTCAAATATCATGCTTATTCACTAAGTTTCCTCTTTTGGTCTATATAAAAGCGTGAGTACAAAAGACGCACAGCGTTAAATAAGTATACAACCCTTAAAATCGTAGGTAAACAAAACCATTATGTAAAAGAAATTCTTAACCTAAATAACCAATTTTTATAACAACAATTCACGCAACGTAATGACAGAATCGTGATTGTTAAATGAAAACAAAATTGAATTTCAGAGGTTAGCTGGCAAGTTCCATGCCTCACGCACAATGACAAACGTTATTAAATGTTTACGTACTTTGTTTTATTACAGGAATTGTTTTTAATTTAGATTATTCTGTATGGAAAAAGAGTGTCAAAATATAAAAAAACGCATGAATGGTCTTAAAAACAGCAAATAAATGAAAGAAAGAATTACTTTTGATAATTAGAATCCAGGTGGTAGACCCGCGCTGTGGACAGTGTTTTCTACGTAAAGTAACATCTTGCTGTTGTGTTACGTACGGTGAGATATCCTCTCTGTCCTTTACAATCCCCATTCCTTTTTTTACAGTCGGCAACTCGTCTATTATTTTTGTTCATGGGCGATGGATATACTTGACTATCAGGTATCCCACCTGCTCGTTTGCCAGCTTTCGCTACAAAAAAGTACGAAGGGTATCAAAGAAAGTATTTAATGTATACAAAAAATACCATTAATAATATAAAAAGTTGCAAGGAAAAACCTAGTTTATTCGACGCAAAAGAATTGTCAACATTTTAAATTCAGAAAATTTGTAGGAAGACTTGGAAGACATTTAACATTTTTTTTAAGAAGGGTTAGCATTTGGGATTATGTTTTTGTTATGAATGTAAAAATATTTTATACTACAGTTAAAGTATCCTTTTCTTAAGCTTTAATAAAGGTGAGAAATGATTTAGACGGGAAAGAGCTTTTTGTAGGTTGGTGCCGAGTATTGCGAACCGAGGTTTCCACAGTTAATGGGAAGTTATATTTAGCCCCAGTCTGCCGCGAAAACCTCATGTACGTTGTAAAACTTGACGTGTGACGTATTAGTGTCAATTTGTAGCTGTCATTTCCATGTTACTGGGATCCGTCTTTTCTTTGAAAAAAGGAAATACGCCAGAAGAGGTTTGTATAACTATTTACAACTTGCAAGTCACTTCTTTCTCTTTTGTACGCGTGTAGTGCAGTGACGCATGCAAATAGCGTGCTCTCAAAATTATGTAATTAAATAACAGCTCACAGTGTAGGTAACTACTGCTTTTTGTTAGAAAAAAATTTACATTTTGATCTGTATTTTTAGTAATAGCTATATAATTTCGCTGGTGGTAGGATATTCATATCCGCCTGGATAGCGCCCACCGTAAACATGGGTTTAAAACCTGCCATAGTAAACCACACACCTTGTGTGGATCGTGTTCCAGGATCAACCGGTGTATATCTGGTTCTCCCGAGGGGCTTGCGACATGACTTGATGGTTGGTTGAAACGGGTACAGGGGTACATCCTTGTATTACTGTGCCTGCATCGGTCATCCGCCTGTCCTTTTGCAGGTTCCTTGATTTGCTTCTTCCCTATCCGAAGAGGAAAGAAGGATTTATACAGGCCGCCATGACTCTGGTGAAAATCAATGAAATGATATCTGTTCAATTTCAATTAAACACCGATTCTTAATTAGGACTCAAAAGGCTAATCAAAAACAAAGCTAAAACTACCAGGAAGACGCAGTCTATCACACTGATATCATACTATCAGTGATTGGGAAGGGATTTCCCCAGGGCATGGCGTTGAGGTTTCTCTTAGATTTACTAAAACCATCGTTATCAGACCCTTAGATGATCAGTTCTTTACACCTTCAACAACCACCCAGTAATCTACTGAGAGAGGGGAAAGGGGTCTCTAATATTTTGTTCGATCTCCTTGTAACGCAGCGAAGGTTTCGAAGCGCGCCTCCCATGGGTCAGTCCCCCGTCAACATAAACAAAATGCTGTTATTGCTCGTCGTATCTCGGGGAAAATATTGGACATCGGTTGTGAGGGAAAGTTTCATTTATAAATATTAGTTTACGGTCATGTGTGAAATTTAAGAATTGCCTTTGCACAGACAAGAACGCATTTATACACATTTTTCAAACACCGTACACTAGGTGGTGTTTTTCGTAATCGAAGGACCGTCTGCGTTGGTACCCCTTTGTCTGTTTCTGTCACCAAGCAGCAGTGTATAAACACTATTAGGTTCCGGTTTGAAGGAAATTGAAGCCAGTGAAGTTACTGGGAATTATGAGAGAATCATCTAAACTTTCACGACTATTTTCAGTAGTTACCGAGGTTTCAGTATCATCCCTTAAACCATTTTCATTGTTCAATTTACCAATTCTTAAAGCAACCCCAAGGGGAATGTATTTCTTATCAACGACAATTCAATACAGTAGACCCATGTCATAAACCTCGAACTATAGATTGAGAGATTTGTCTCTAGGGATCATAAGTCTTAAGATATTCTTGCTTTAAGGTAAGTTTAAACTCAATTTATTTGTTAGTACTTGCACTAAGTTTTGGTCTTCCTATCATTATTATATTCAGCCCTTATCAACCCACTGATAGGTAGCTTACCTCAATGACCGCCATTTCTCAAGGTCCTGGGCCACTGGAACCACTTCCCGGCTTCGTCAACCATATTATCTGATTTCCGGGCTGGTTGTTTGCCTCGTGTTCTCCCATCTTCTTAGAGCCATTACTCGGTTACGGCTTTTGACTACCAGCCATTGGTTATCCTCTCTAATACGGTATATTACTAATATTATCAAAAGAAGTCACTTGATGATGTATGTCAGATGAGGACTTTCTCCTTGGCCGACTTGATTTAGGCCTATATTCGTGTTTGACACGAAATGACAAACTAGTCTGTAAGAAACAACACCAAAAGTAAAGCAGTGTTAAAGACGAAGTTGAGAAGGAAGCGGCTGGTGTACCCCCAAAGTACATTTCTATCTACAGAGAGCACTATATGGCCTAGGGCGGCCAAAACTGCTAGTTCGGCTCTGTCAATACTGGAAAGTCAACGGAACTAGAAGTGTATGGATGTTTCGGGTCATTTTTGCACGTCGTATTTGTTAATTCATTAATAAGTAGCTTAGTTTTGTAGCAGTAACACGTCAGCCATCATTCTATTGAGAGGACTGTGATTGATTGTGAGGAACAGGAGTGATTGTGTCCTTACAAATGCATCACCTACACATAGCAGCATTACTTATAGACTGTTATAAGTAAACTTTTTTATATATTTAATAGTATTTTTTATTGATAATGGACCAGAAAAGATCAGAACTGTGCAATATTTTATTAGGGTAGTTGAACGCTTATCAGGAATAAGCGGTAAAGTAAATTATCAAACTATGTATGTGCATATAAGTTAGCAGCAATTAATTCTCTAGAACTTTACCTTTACCACATGGTTTAGCACACGTATGTACAAAAATTATTGATATAGTGGAATACAATTTATTGAACACTCTACATCTTGAATAAAATGTAGGTACAAGATGGTAGGTCCCTCGTATGCGAGAGGCCGTCTGGGTTGGTACCACCGCTTTGTCTATTTCTGCCGCCAAGCAACAATGTATAAGCACTGTTGTGTTTCGGTTTAAAGGACCGATTACTGGGCATTATGATACTTAACATTTTGTGTCTCAGGGTGGCGAGCGCAGATCAATGCCATTACAGTGTTTTGTAATTCAACGTTTTGTGCGGTATTCCTTCTGTTTATGGGCAGGCGTTACCATCAGGCGAACGCCTTGCTGGTCTCGTCATACAAAAAGGTAAAGTTCTCTTGATAAAATAGACAGAAAAAACATGTTACCTACTTTTCGTAGTATATTTTCATGTAATGGGTATATCATAATTAATTTTAAGCTGGTTTGTTAATAAAAAGTTATCGTTCACGAACAGACCACTGGGAAATTACTTCGCCTTGTCAGAAGGAAGCGATTACAAAAACTAGCGAGTCGACTCATTTAATTAAGGTCTTTGTATATGTTTCAAGAAATTGTTTCGATCGTCATTTATTATTTTTATATCATTTCAGGTCCACTCTTATAATTATTAGAGCTAGACTTGTTTTTAGCCATACTTTGGGTGAGAAACTAACGATGGAATTGATTTTAAATCTTGTGGACGATATGATCACTACTTTACAACAGGGTTCATCAGTTGACTTTTATTTAACAATTAATTAATAAATTGACACGGACCATGGAATGGACCATCCAAAATTCGAAATATTTTTTGAATTTCTTCTCTTCTCCGCTCCTCTCTTCCTATATATATTCACTCACGTCTATAATCCCTAAAGGGGTAGGCAGAGGTGTAACTATTACACCCACATTTCGCCAAGCGTATCTCCGTCGCATGATGAGATGGGGTGAGCCTATTGCCATACTGGGTACAATACCAGACTCCGAGTTTTTCTATCACGAAATGTGACCGCTATCACTTTTACCCGATCTGGGGATCGAACCTAAGACCTCAAGTATAGCAGTTGTACCGTAATAGGAACTGCGCCACCGAGGCAGTCCAGTATTTTTGTTTATAAAAAACTAAATTAAATTTCATAATAAAAAGCTTCAGCCTGTATTCCGCTCTCGTGGAAGTCCCGAGCGTACGTTTTATTTTATAATTCAACTTCATGATGTATTGCGACGAAACGTGACTCAGTTTTTAAAATGGAGTGTAAGCAATAGAATAATGTGTAACGAATTTAGTTAGAATTTTTGCGTGATGCTTTTACGGATGGGAATGTTAAATTTTGTGAATTTTTCTTGTTTAAAATAGCTACTTTGTACAATTCGGTATCGTGAAAATAATTCCAATCAATATTCCCCTGTGGTTATAACAACTTGAGAAAAAAATCAAAGGTCTAATCTATGTGTGCATTTTAAGATATATTTCTGTTTCTGAATCTATTATAGCTTGCATTTTTTTTCATACATATATCTTGATTCATCGTACTTTATATTCGATTGGTTTTACTCACGGTTCCGCTAGAGTCATAGTGTTTTTATCACAAGACAATGGAAAATAATAAAAATATAATATATCGATAAATATAACGAACTCAAATATAATTAGAATTCTATATGTAAAAAAAAACAAAATTGAAAACGGAATTATCACAAATAAATTTACAAACTTTGTCTATTTTTATTTGTTAATAGTATAGTAAAATATTTATATGTATCCTTCAAGAAACTAAACTATCAATATACTAACTTGCAAAAGATAAGTTTATAATTATTATTATTTTATTAAATTATACATTTTTATACTCTATACATTTTTTTCGTCCGGCCTTAGACATTGTAGTAAAAATAACAATTCACATTTTTTTGAATATCTAGTTATCCGTCATCTTAAGAAAGATTAGCGTTAAAACCTTAAGCGAGCCATTTACAATAAAACAAATTTTAAGAAGACAATAAAAGAAAAGGGCAATGTAGAGATTTAGGGACTTTGTCTGTGTTTTGTCCATTAATGCCAATGTAGAGTTATTTTTATATTAGATTCAAAGTCGAAGTCAAAACAATTTAGTTCATGTAATATTACCAAATTGATTTATACTAAAATGTATTATGTAATATTTAATTTTTAAACAAAATGAATATTTTAATTTATAATTTGTAATTAATAGCTAGTGATTTTATCGAGCGTACGAGCCACGAAATAGCGTCTATAAACAATATCTGGACAGCCTCGCCTCTGGTTACATACTCCTACACGTGTAGAGTGAGGTGTAATTTCACAAAAGAACAGTCTAAAAGCGCCGTTAAGCTTCTGTTTATAATTTCAGCATAGAAGATATGCTAAGTACTCATATCGACGCATGAAAGGCAAAAAAGTATCTAAGCGACATTGAGTAAATTTTACAGGAGAGTGATTTAAAGTTCACATTTTTAGAAAAAAAATGTGCGGTGGACATCACTTATTATCAGATGACCCACTCACCTGATGATAAGTGATGTTCACCGCGCATTTCAAATTACCTGAGGAATCATGGATGAGTTGCTGATCCAAAGGAAAGAGATAAATAACGGATTAGGAAGGGGAAGGAGACGTTAGCCTCCGGATATCTAATTAGCAATTACAAATTCGTGTACCGCAAAAGTTTTAATTTCAACATAATTGGTACAAATTCAAACTCTCCAGGGAGCTTAAAGTTTCACGTCTGCCTAACATTGAAGCAGAAACATTTGCTTTATTTGCAACTTTATAATGGTTTAAATTCTCAAATTATGGCGCTTCTAGACCGAGGTACCTACCTCAATAATCGCTATTAGCGCACAGAAATTAATCTTCAACTTGCGAAAAATTATCGTATATAAATATGGCCTGAAGAAACTTATTGTAGTGCGCTAATTGGACAAGAATCACCACAGGGTAAGAACGCTATCTATATGTTCAGATGGAAAGGGCTGTTATACTAAGCAATATAGATCCCCAATGACCGCTAAGCTTGTAGACGCATTTATGTGGACGCGATCCTAAGCACCGAAGGACATTAAAAGAAGAATTGATAAACATTGTACATTTTTATTGAATAAACGTTGTGTTTTCATTATTCAAAATATCAAATTGCACAATATTTGTGTATCAGTGCCTTTATATTGGGAACAAAATTAAATTATCTACATTTTCCTTATATATTTTCCTTGGACTCGTTGGGCGTATATTTTTCATCATCAAATAAGGTTGAACGGCTGTTAACAGAGATCGATACAAATTATTTTGCAATACGCAATTAAGTAGATATATATGAAAAAAATCGCGTTTTATTGGCCTAATGTTTTTAAAGTTTATACATGTCTGTAAGTGACATTAGGAGCCTATTATACAGTTCGATATTATTCTAAACAATCACGCCCATAGGCTATGAGTTCTTCTCTAAATATGACAATCTAATTTACTTCGATGACGATGGTAAAAAAAGTTAATTTCACCTAAGGCGTGGTCGTTCAATCTATTAAAATAAAAATCGTTCTCAATTGTTTTCATATGCATAGCAATAAAATAATTTAATGGCCCATTCTGCAGATCAATTAATTATAAGTCTTTGTTGTAATTTTCTGATAAAGTGACTATAAATTGCCTGCAAGTTATTACTGTAAATCGTTCCTTTTTAGATGGTTTTACCAGGTATTTTATTTACTACAATCTTAATAATTAATAGTCTAATGTTATATAAATTGATGAAAAATACATGGAAGGGAAAGGGAAAAAGAATGCACAACAATTATAGGTACATAAATTAAACATAGTTCTGAAGTAATCAATAAAATAAATGATAATAATTATGTTCGTTTACATTAATTTCAATCGGAATTTTTTCGTCTTCATTAAATTAAATTGTTGCCATCTTTTTACTTAAATGAATTTTGCTCGCAGCTCCCGTGAATGTTTCAATTTGATAGAAAGTTTTAAATACCTATGTACAATATAATATATTAGCTGAGCGATGAAACAAGCAGGTTGTTCGCCTAGTAGTAAGCGCCACACCTGCCCATATAGGTACATATAGAAGCAACACCATACACAACTTTGAATTACAAAACACTTCATGACACTGGACTGTGTTCGTCACGCCGTGACATAAGATGTTAGGTCTCACAATGCCCAGTAATTTTGCTGACTCCAGTGTCCTTCAAACTGAAACACAACAGTGCCTACACACTGCTGCTTGGCAGCAGAAATAGATGAAGCGGTGATAACAGCCCATACGGCCTCTCACATACGAGGGACCTACCACACAGATCTACCTATTACTTTTATTTCCAAGGAAATTTCAGGGGAACCTTTCAATCCGGCATGACCTTTTAAGTCGTTACACAACTTCCTAAATGTTCTTTTATTAAGCCTGAAATGTTGGATAAACAACAATTCTGGCATATTATAAATTGTTTCCAATTGTCGTCGCTGTCTAAATCGCTTTTGCCGCCTCACCCAGGTGTTCTCATTATGCGCAGCCCACAATAAACGTAAAGAATGCATTTTATAGTTTATTCGATCTGCAATCTAGCACAGAATAAATACTTAAAAGTACGTAATCACTAATCACTCAGTGTTAAAAATCAGCTGCTGAATCAAATCCGGCCATATTGTTTCAATAACTACAACGTTTTAACATTCGCTTCGTTATCTTTTTTGGCGATCACGATCGAGACGAAGGCGAACACTTAAAGCGCTGCTTGTCTACGCATTTGTATGGGATAAACACGATAACGATTCGTTACTTTATTGTTTCGTTACGAATTATAACATTGTCTACCAACTTGCGATAACGATGTCGATTGACCACGTGACTTAACGCGGCTAACGTCAATCCCATACATTTTAGTATTTTCTAACTTCGTTATCGTTTTTCAATTGTCACTTTGTCTAAGCCCCCAGTTCTAATATCTCTAACTTCAATAACATAGGCCTTTCATGTCATCATTCAACCCGTATTTTCCTATAAACTTAACAATAAAATTATTATTGTGTTCAAATGTTCGACCGGCTTTGGATAAAATATGTTGTAATTAGAGCCAAAGCAAGAAGACCCAATTCATCTTGGAAGATGTATACTTTCCTAACCTTTAATAACAAAGTGTAAGCGAAACAGGGCCCAATTGGTACTAGCAAGTCGTGTATAATTTAATCACTTGTCATAACTTGTCGCAAATGTAAGCGAGTTGACAAAATGAAACGTGTCGAGTGATTTATACGAGTTCGCCCGAATGTATTCAGTAGTTGGAGCGTGAAAACATGTAGAGGCCGCATGCCGGAAATTTATCCTTACCTAACGACGGTCCTCGCTCGTGTATACTGTATAATAGGTCCAAGTAAATGACAATTTGAATTTCAAAAGTAGGTGGATAAGTTAAGCGCCGCGTGACTTGCGCATTTCACACCGTTCTTGCCAAGCTTGGTGGACTTTGACGTTGATGTGAATCAGTATCGCACTGGAAGCCGTGGGGGGTAGACGCGTCGCCGCCGCGATATTTCGAATCTGACGTGCTTACGAGTTGTTATTATATAACCGAGTGCTGTTTGTTTTGTGCCAGCCCTATCGGGAACGGATGTATTGAACTTTGAAAAGGTAACTTTTATTTCAGCATTACTATTGTTTTCAATATTAAACTTAGCCACATAACAAATGTTCAAAAATTATCCGTTAACTTTTTAAAAGTATATTTATGTACTTAGGGTTTTTACTACATTATGCAAAGTTGTAAATATGGGCAGACGTGTTCACAAGATTCGATGGTGCATTGGCTCTGCTTTGCTTTTCCGCGTGACCGCAAACGCTTTTAACTAAATTAGTCGGAATATTTACTGAAGCAGTTAATTTGGAAAACGTTTGAACATCAGTTTGGAGTTTCAGAGCGTGGGTAGATCAAATTATTTCAGGAAATGTAATTAGAAGTTTCTTAGCTTTTTAGCGAAGAATTATATTTTATAACGTAACTGACGGAAATATACTGATTTATTCTTTAATACCTTGACGGTTATTTTTTTATTAAATAATGCCAGGAAAGTGTGTTAATATTTTATTGGGTCGACTGCGTATACATTTTTAATTTTCTTTCATATTATTTTTGTTTAAAAATGAAATTATATTTTTTTGTTCAATGAAGGATTATTAAGTAATTATACAACGAAAAATTTCTAAGTAAAAGGAAGAAAATAACAGATACGCACTTATGCCTGTAATCACCGACGCGGTAGGCAGTGTTATAACTAGTACATTCACATTTCGTATAACTTATTTATATCCTATAATGGTACAGGGGGTGAGCCTATCACCATTTCTAGCACAATTCTAGACTCTCTTTACGAAGCCGCAACATACGATTCTTGCTTGCAAATTTCATGAACGTATTCATACAAACGTTTTCTATTATATTCTCACCTCTTTCCTGCGATAAAGTCTTTCCATGTACACGGACTTAAAGGAGGAACTATAACATAACTAAATAATGTATAAATCTTGCAACGTAGTATTCTTTAGAATAACTGTAGCAATTCTTTAAATCCATATACCATTAATTAAAACATATTTAATAATATTTACATTCGCCTCCATTCACGGACAGAAACACCATTGTTTTTCCAAAAACAATTTCATTTATGGATGGAAACTACAATCGGATCTAACACACGGAAGGAAATATGCCAGATACATATTTCGGAACATGGCAATCGGCGAATCTTATTTATTCCTATGGAAAAAGAATTTTGTTTTTACGAAACAAAGGAAGTGGAATATTTCTTTCGATCTGCCAACATTGTACATGCATCCTCATTAGATAAAAAATACTACTTTGTTGGGAATTACCATAGAACTTATTTCTTTTTCCTTTGAACTTAATGATGAGTCTCTTTGTAATATATCAACTAAACTAAAAAAGAAAGCGATACATTTTTCGGCCTTCTGTATCATTCTAGACACATCACGGGAGATCAAGACACTGTTGCACTAAGTAATTTTAAACGTCGCCACCGTGTGTCTGTCTTACACTCCAAATAGCTTCCATACAATTGCATACAAAGTAAACGCATCGCAGACTTCTATATCGGTAGCTTGTTCAAAATGTACTTTTAAGTTTCATATTATAAGAAACGATATAATGATCCACCTTTACTAGCAAACTGAAAATTCACGATGCTTCATATCTTGTGATAAATTAGCTCTTCTTGCTTAATTAATATCTTAACTTTGATATTCCGTTATTCTTTCTAAATAATATCTTTATATACGTTATTTAGCCATTCATCATACCGTCTGTACAAATTCTAATCCCGAACAACTCATGTGTGTTTTTGTAATTTGAATAATTTAGCAAAAATTCATTCGCTCGACCTGGGAAACAAACAGTAGATTTCACCAACCTAACTAGACCTGTCATTTGACATATACAATAGTATACTGTTTTAGAATGCTACTGTAATTTTCTCCCGATTTAGCTAAAATAATAATACTGGCCCTGTATTTTACACGTCCTATTACTGGGCACGGGCCTCCACCACGCTGGCCATTAGTTGGCTCGGCTATGGTCGGCAGAATTCATATACCTCCGAAATTCCTATGGAGAACTTCTCAGGTTCATCGTCTCACGATGTTTCATTCACTGTTCACAAGCGATGATTTACAATCAATATGTATACGTAACTTCGAAAAGTCAGAGGTGCACGCTCTGGGGGCTAGTTTCGAACCTGCGATTTTCGTCTCGACAGTCTGTACCAATTCACTTGAGCCATCGCTGCTTCTCCCGATTTACCTGCCTGAATAATATGAATTAATTTCGAAAATGGCCTAAGTACATCGTCTCCAAATATTTTTTGTTTGTGGTTTAATTCAGCGCGGAAATAATTATAATGAAGAAAAACCTTTTGATGTTTCTGTTTTTTTTTTTTGCTCTTTAAACATTCCTTCGTAGTGAAGGTTGCCAACTGTTTGTATTTCTCGAAATTAATTTTCTATCGGTGTCTCCGATTTCTTGGAACTGGGATGAGTTCATTACCTACAATCTCTTGAGTAGAAACGGATCGTGGTGAAATAAGATGAGTTTCGCTCTGGCTTTTCAATTGCGAGTATCTGATTGTAAAAATGAAGTCTACCAATTTAATTTACTTTTCCTGTGAATAGATAGTGTGTGTGTATGTATGATTATTTTGATTAAATTAAGGATGGTATATTATGAGAAGAATAAATATCTTTTGACAGAAGGACATTTGTTATCTTTTTCTTGTAAGTTTTTTAGTAAATCACAGTTCATTCGGAATTTCAAGACACATAGTTATAGTTTTGTCTAATCGGAGGTGCAGACTTAATACTTAGAGGTACAGGTATTTAGAAAATAAATATCTTATTATAAAAAGACGTTACGTTTTTACTGATACTATATTCGTTTACCAATTATCTATCTTTTTTACTAGTCCTGTATTATATTACATCCCACTGCTGGGTACGGGCCTCCTCTACTGAATGAGAGGCATTAGGCCTTAGTCCACCACGCTGACCTAATGCGGGTTGGTAGACTTCACATACCTTCGACAAATCTTATCGAGTGCTCAGGTATGCAGGTTTCCTGACGATGTTTCCATCGCCGTTAAAGCAAGCGATAATTAACAATTAATATACACGTAACTTGGAAAATTCAGTGGCGTATGCTTTTAGGGCTGGTTTCGAACCTGCGACTTTCGTCTCGACAGTCCATACCACTCCTCGCTGAGATATCGCTGCTTATCTTAGTTATCTATAAAGCTATCAAATTGTGTGTCGAAACTAAATTTTAAAACTGACAGTAACGTAGTTTACCAACGATTTATTAAGTAGGCCTGTTTTGAAAGTAACTCTAAATAAATATAACGTTTGAGATATTACTCGTGCGTTCATTTTTGCCAAACTACACCTAATTTTTGCCTTCTTACTTACGCTCTACTTTTTAAATTTCTTTGATGCGAGTTACTGAAACTTTTGCATTTTACGTTCGACGTGCGCTTGTTTTTGATCAGCCATTGGTGTAGTATTGATGATAAATGAAAAGTTATGCGAATTAGTCTTGATTTCTGCAATTTGAAATATTGCATACGTATAAAAGTAATGCGAATTAGTTTAGTATTCTGTCAATTTAAATTTTGCATTCTCGCCTGTAATCCCCGAAGGGGTAGGCAGTGGTGTAACCTATACACCCACATTTGGCCTAGCGTATCTTAGTCCCATGATGTGATAGGGGGCGAGCCCATCGCCATACCGATCATAATTCCAGACTCCGGAGTGATACTAAGCATTTCGTGATAGAAAAACCGTATATCACTTTTACCCGACCCGGGATCGAACGCGAGACCTCAGCATTGCAGTCGTACCGCATGCGCAATACAACTGCACCATCAAGGCAGTCAAAATTTTGGTGATAAATAATGTTGTCTACCTGAGAAAAATATCTTGGGAATTGTATTGTTCGTTTAACGAACACATGACT
The DNA here is from genome assembly GCA_949126905.1 of Amorpha juglandis. Lineage (NCBI taxonomy): Eukaryota > Metazoa > Arthropoda > Insecta > Lepidoptera > Sphingidae > Amorpha > Amorpha juglandis. The sequence continues at coordinate 4,885,106 of OX421378.1, read as the reverse complement.
GTCATCAATCACTTATCGCATTTTATGTAGCACGAGACCAAAATCAGCTGATAGGTAAGAGTAACCAATGAATAAAGTAACATGGAATTAAATTTCTAATTTGGTATCAGAAGAAGATATGAAGTATGTTCTAAAAAATATTTTTTATTGCCAGTAAGCTTACAGCGAAACTATTAAAATCTTATTTGAAAGATAAAATGATTCAATAGCCTGACTTTTAATATGTGGCTGCATTTGCATGGTCGGTTCAGGGAAAAGTTGGAATATGATAATGCTGTGATTTGCATATTTTAATATTAACAAGGCAGGTTCGCTGAATGCGGCCGTGTTCAGTTATCGGCCGTCGCCAATATAATGTCTGTGATTATATGAGAATTATATTGTCTTTGATTTTACAGTAACCTGCAGTGTTTGGTCAACCGCTCATTATTTCCTTTCATTACGAATTTCGGTTTCCTAATTTGTATTTATTCAATCTAATGTTGAGACTGCCAGGACCCTCACATGTAGATTAGGGCCAATACGAAAACGTCGCTGGTGCAATAGTAAGGCCACTTTGGTCTCCGCATAAACCGTAGCAATGCCACCCACAACTTTGCTATAGTTTCATATGTTGAATTTTATAAAGAAAATAACTCCAAAAAGAAATACTGTTGTAAAACACAATCAAAAAGATTTATAAATTAGCCCGCAATTGTTATTTTAAATATTGGTTTTAGCAAAGGTGGGCGCGTAGTGGAGACAGCTTGCTATCTCGTTCGCACACGTGCACCATAATGGTCATCATGCACGGTGACGTCAAGGTTTGCGTCATCTGTCATTTGGCAGGTACCCCTTCCATCAGATTTGGGTGGCTTCTAACTTATTTATTTTTGAACATATTTATAAAATTATTTTTGTAAAAGGTTTAGAGTAACTTTTTAGCTTATTAGACTTTTGTATGGCACTGTACTACGGTCGTCACAAGCATTGTATGTTAAGTCCCATTTTGACCGGTAATAACACTAGCTTCGACAACCCGGTTCTAAATAAAATAAATATTGCTAACTACTCAGATGGACTCTACCTAATTACACATATTCCCAGGGGTTCCCAAGAGTTTAGTGATATCCAGTAATGTGCTTGTATTTATTTATGTGTCCAAGAAAATTGAGTAACCGTTATACTTGTATTAGCGAAGCAATATAAGCAAAAGCTTAACTAGTACACGCAACTTCTAAAAATTTCCAACCTCAAGATTAAAACAAAGTCTTAACGATTAACAGCCTTATACCATTTGACTACATCAATGCGGCTAAAGATCATACACACTCAAGCTCGTGCAATAACATGCCAGCATGTTAAAATGACCGTTACTTTTTATCGTCGTCTATTCCCATTTACATTTCGTAGCCACTTAACCTAAAGTAAGGTTTCATAAAAATTCTAGGCAATTTGCGAAACTCTGTGTTACCATAATAGGCTGTCCTAGACGAGTTTTAACGCCAGATGTTTGAAATGTTCCAGTATTTTATCCACAATATAATTAAGTTTTTTTTTGTTGTTATAATGAAAGTTCGATCTGGTTGGAATAATTTAGATAACACACTCTCTAACGATTTCTTACGTTTACGCGAATATTACTAACTCCACCAGTCCACCCCGTGACCACGAGGCTGAAAAATCTTCGAAACGTCGGGATCAAAATTAATAAAAAAAAACCTCGATAAAATCCGTTTAAATTAGTTTTATTTCAACACTCTCTAACATTACAGGTTAATTATAGTAGTGACCTTTGTTGAATAGTTTTTATAAACCTCTCTGAATGTGATATCAATATAAGGGATACACTGGATAGAGGTAATAAATGACCTAGCATTAGCTCTCTTCAAATCAGAAACTATTTTACAATTACGATCAAACTTCATATATTACTAGAATTATTTATTTTAGTTTACTTACTGTCGCATATAGAGTAACTTGTCATTAGGGAATTTCTTTAAATTCGTTTTTTTTTATACTTAGAGCCAGCTAATACATTATGCTCTGTTAGTGACTACAGAAATAATCATAACTGGCTTTTTTCAGAAATAATTTAATACTAAGAAAAGCCTGATGAATATGGAATACTTAAATAAAAATGACGTTTCTAAATACGACAGTTAGAGACTAAAAGAGACTATGTACAGATAATAATATAATAAACGATTCAGCGCATGGAATTTATGCAAAAAATGATATCATTACTCTTCTGTTAAGAATTCGTCAAAGGCATTAATTTACTGCTCATTTTCTTGTTGGAACGAAGTTCCTTACGGCAGGCTTGGAGGGGATAGGGATTTCGCTGCGTGACCGAACTGAAAAAAATGTGATAGTAAAACCGTAAGAAATATGCGTGGAAAAAATGCGTGGAAAAAATGCGTGGAATGAAACCGTTAAATGAGACTTTTTTTAAACTTAATTTGATATCTAGCACACAAAGTTAAAGTCGAAATTCCGTTAATAAAACAGATAGATATCTTATAACATTTGGAAATGTAGACGCGGTTTGAAATTTGAATTTGAATTTTTGATTATAGAACACGGCCGTCCACCGTTTAGTAGCCAGTCTAAGTCTAAATTAATAAGTTTTTATTTATAATTACATAAGTTGATAAAAAATGCTATACAATAGCTTTACCGCGGCAGTCTCCGAGTGCTACACGTCTTTTTTTTATTTCTATTTTTCTATTCTATTTCTATGTAATTTTATGTTGTCAAACAAAAATAAAGAGACATATTTTGTTATTTTAGTTGATAATTTGTATTTTTTACAATTTGTGTCGATTCTACATTAGCCGAAGGAACTTCGTTCCTACCTGGTGTCCCACGACACACACCAATTTTTTTACATTTTATAAGGGATTTAAATAAATTTTCGTAAAAGGAATCGGGAGTTATAATCAAAGAGACTAGATTAACGAAGTATGTACAAAGCAATGTTGATATAGATAAGAGTACGTTTACAGAACCAATGCTCCGTTCAGCTGAAACTTATCTTAATGTTTAATATGAAATATTTATTCAGATACGAGGTCAAAACTAAAGCAATTCACTTTTATCTTCATCAAATATCGTGTCTGAGTGCTGTGAAATCGAAAGTATCTCGTAGTTTCTGATACCTACGACACAAGACTCATATCCTACTAATTATCTGTTTGTCTGTTTTACCTTTATAGAACTACTAGCTTTTCCTCGCGGCTCCGCCCCCATGTTCTGCTTTTTTCGGGATAAAAAGTATATAAAGCCTATGTTCATCAGGGATAATGTAGGATTCTAATGGTGAAAGAATTTTTCAAATCGATCCAGTAGTAACTCAATCTAAAATTGGCTTAATTCATAGTTTTATATTTATCAGTTAATGAGTTCTTGCAGTAAACCGACGTTATGGTTTCCTCATAAATTATAATAAAACACAATCAGTATTATTATAAGAAGGCTGCTACAGAAGTTCCAGTGAACTCAATATATCCTTGTAAACAGCGTTTCCATTACTACTTTCTATAATAAAATTTTATTTTTCTAGTAATTTGATCTATTCTTATTTTTATACCTAGGATTCGAAGAGAGCTCTCTCTCTGTCTCTCTCAAAAGTTATCAGAACTCTAGACAAACATCCACAATTTAGGTTGACCCAATCTCTGTGATCAATTGTTAGTATATAGTCATATAATGTATGCCTTGCGTCATTCCCAATATAAGAATAAACATTGTTTACAACATTAGACATAATAGAACGCTTGGTTTCTATTTCTCGCACATCATCCTTCTTGCATATATATACATTATACACCTTCATATTCAATACCTTCTATTCAATACCTTTGTACTTTACTAAATAAGGACCTTTATTGGGGTTGAGCCAATAATAGAACAGACTTCTCATTAATTCAACAACCTAACACTGCAAGCTATTTTAAATTAACGGCCAACGTATTGTCGGTCGGTACTACACCAATGATTTTTCTAACATTGCCCGCGTGTTTATGGGTGGTTGCGATCGCTATTACGACGATTATATCGACGATTATTACGAGGTCTACTCGCTCGATTACCGACCTTTGCTATAGAAAAGCAAGTTGCAACCTTTTTAAATCTAATTTTCTCTATCTTTTTGGAAACACTTAAGCAGGTCGGATTAAACCGCTTTAATTACAACGGGATTCTGTCTGAATTATGTATTATCGTCTATGTTTTACCCATAATGTACCTCTCTTGAGGCACATTTTGAGTAATGCAGCTGAGACAGGGAGGACAGGAGGCGATAGCGACAGGTCTGCTATACAGGGTTATTTTTAAAACACCAGCAACCTCGCAGGGGTAGATAGCTGTCCCCATACGGAACAACTTTTGTTCTACGAGTTTGGATATAACTCAATATATTTAAAAAAAAATGATTTTACAAGTTTTTGTTGTGTCGTATTTTTCTTCGTAGTATGCGGCGCGGCGCGGCGTGCGCGCGCGACTCAAAGGCGCCGCTCAGCTGAGCGGCGCGTTGACCTTCAAAGGAGCTAGTCCGGTTCCCCACGCTTCGCGTATTTGTTTACGTAATCTGCGATGCGCGTTGTAACAATCAAGACGGAAATTAAATGAATACTTATTTTTGTATGAAAATAAAATCTAACAAATTATCAAAAGTCGTAGAACAAAAGTAGTAGCTTATAACCTTAGGAATCTACCCCTGCGAGGTTGCTGGTGTTTTAAAAATAACCCTGTATATGAAGTGTATGGAAACAATAGCTCTTGTCTTGATGGCATACCTCAAAACGTATTTATACATTGCATATAAAGTGGATGTACAGCTATTGTCGTTACAGTCTCTTATCTCGGTCGCACACGTCAAAATGTACCTCAATTTTTATTTTTCTGCGTTCATGATGTTAATTGCAGTGAATGTGTCAGCGAATTGGGTTTTCCATCAAGTGTGTTCGGAAATGGGTCGTGGATATTAGTATATGGCCATTTTTTAAAGGATCTCTTGGTGTCTAATTCCTAGAATTTCCATTCCATTTCTGCAGAAGTTCCAGAGTAAGCAAGCCTTCAGAATGTACCTTTCATCGAATGTACATTGCATATCTTCAAGCTCATGTAAATTTACTTTAAAATTCCGGTCACAGTTATTACTTATTTGGCAGCAGTTAAATATTCATCCGTTCGCGAATGTCAGGTACTCACAAACATTTATAACCACTTTTGAAATTAGAAATTAATTCTCAACATTCGTTTATTTTTTATACTCCGTTGGGTTACATTTTTATATTCACATGCGTACTTGGGCGTTTTTAAGTGATTCTTTCAAATCAAATCCGATAATAAATACACCCAACAGTCACACACATAGTCCTGACCCCACATTAGGTTAACCTGTGCCGTTGGTATCAGGAACCACGAGATACTTGCGGTATCGCAACAGCCAGTCCCGGAACAAACAGTTTTGAATGCTAGAAACATTTATCTTGGTGCGGGAATCGATCCCACGGCCATTGGCTTTGCAGCCGGCTTCTCGCCTACTGCGCCACGGTTGTTCAGGGCGTGTGTTTATTTATTTCCTTCACCTATTTCAATATAACCTTCAAGATCTACGTAACCTGTAATATTTATCGATAACTTATTATGGATCTTTGATGACTACTTCAATAGCTCATTACTTATAGTAGAACTATACCACTAATCTATGATATCGATGTAATTCAATTAACAGTTTCTAATTCCTATTGACCATAAGTAAAATTACCAATAGAATCACATTTATGGGCAGGTGTGTAATCGAAGTATTCGTTTCGCCATTCAGTGAAAAAAAAACGATACTATCAGCGTATCAACAGGAAAAGCAATAAAAAGGAAGCAATACAAAATTCATATTTGAAAAGTAATCACCTACAAAAAGAAAAAGTACTCCTCCAAAATAAGGCCACGAATAAAATATGCCGTGTAATGAATCCGTATTGATTTCTGTACAAAAAGAAACTTCTGATAGGTTATTATTATTCATGAATATGTTCGTCAAGGAGCGTGTTTCAAAGATGGTCGAATGTTGAGCTTGTAAAATGAGTTTTGGAGTGCGGTAACGGATCATGCGAAGTGTTTGGGCTTTCGGAGTATCCTCAGGATGGTTAACGATATATGTTCGTTTTTTGTATGGTGCAGTCAAGTAGTTGCCTTATTGATGTAGTAAAAGCGTATTTAGGCAGGCTGAGAAACGGCGAGGCCATAGTTCAGATCCCAGATTGCATAATTTGTGTTTGGAGTTACGATTCGAAAAATTACACGAGTTTTTTTTTATAATAATATTCTTTATTTACGTAAAGGTACAACAGTTACAAAAGCATTAGGTAAAAAGCGTGATTATTTTCTATTCAATCCGGGCAAGTTATTTTACTCGTATTGTACCATTGCTCAATTAATCGTTAATACCTAATTAATTGTCAAAGGCAACGATTTTTCCCGCCGGAAAGCACATCTGTAAAACTAATCCCAATCATTCGATTCCGCATTTATTTCGTGTAACATTACAAAAAAGCGACCAATGGATACGGGTTAGAATTGCGCTTTTAGAGAGCATTCCAATCAACACCGTACTTCGTCCGATGAAAGTTTAACGAACTCGAAATGTAATCTGATTTGTGTACGGCTTTATTTTGCCCCGGTTGGATGAAAAATGAAACATTCGAATGAAACAAAATCTAAAATAAACAATATGCTGATTGTTATTTCGTATACATATTTTTTTGCGAAAATAACATCTCTGACCATTTGAATACTCTAAATTATTTGATTTACCCGATTCTCTACAGTGCTCTATGTTAAATGAATAAAGATATCAACCAATTTCAAAATCAATACATGTTTTTTTCACTGTTAAAGTTCCATACTTGGTAGTTGTTAAATTGTTGTTAAAGCCTCTACATTCTTCTTCACTGAAATAGTCGTAAATTAGATACAACATACAAAACACGATGATAGTAGATTTCGCTTGTAGTTTTTACGGCCGACCTGAGTCACCTCTCCGGGGAGAAAGCACACCCAGACCCGAAACAAATATTTGTGGATCACACACGGATTTGTCACGGTGCGGGAGTCGAACCCGCGGTCGAGCTCCACTGCCCGCAACTCTCCCACTGCGCCACGGAGGCTAGCAGTTTTTTTTTATTGCCTTGATAGGCAGACGAGCAAGCGGCCCGCCTGATGGTAAGCGGTCACCGCCGCTCATGTACATCGGCAATGCCAGGGGCACAGCCAAGCCGCTGCCTATCTGAAGGGATACTCTTTTTAAGCCTCGTTTAAAGGACATGTCAAGTTAAAAAAACCAGCTACTTAAAGTTACTACAAGGGCCCAAGCACTACACTACATGAAGATTTAGTAATTACTCGAGTCTTATAAGTGTGTAAGCACTGTTGTATTTCGGTTTGAATGACATTGAAGCCAGTGAAACTACTGGGCATTGTCTCGGGGTGACGAGCTCAGTTCTGTGCCATGCAATGCTTTATAATTCAAAGTTCTGTGTGGTGTTGCTTCTGTTTATGGGCAGGCTAACCATCAGGCGAGCGACTTGTTCATCACGTTATTAAATTAAATAAAATAAAAAAATCCTTTACATACTGGACGCAATACAATGACTCGAACTTTATGAACATTAAATCGAATTCCAAAGCGAATTAATAAGAACAAAGAGGAGAACAACATCCCGACCTGTGATTCCGCAACAATGAAACACAAAGATCATGCGAACCGAAAACGGGAACGTATTTACAAAGATACATCCGTTATCCGCACGTATCAAACGAAACTCACGCTCTATTGTTTTCAGCCAGGCCCGATTAACTCGCTTGATTTATTATTAAGCGAACCTAACCGACCGACCCTTAGGCGTTGTGTAGTCAGCGTTTTATTTTTTCCTCCGAGAAATGACGTTATATACGACCGAAAAAATAATATCGTGTCGAAGAAAAAAATTAGGAATGACACTAAGGGCGTGATTACAATTTGATTGATGTGAAATGATTTGTGGATATAGTCGGTTTTTAGGTTTAATTTTATATATCCTATCGAATTAGGGGTTAGCTGAAATCTCTTGACAACCTGTTCTAACTTAATAGGTCCAAAAGTTGTCGTAGAGCCACGCTGGATATAGCTAATAGCTAAGTTATTTGTAAGTGGTAGAGCAATGCTGTATTCAGATTATTCTACGGTATGAATGGACTAACTCAATCGGGTTATTACGGCTATCTTAAAGAAAACCGACGTAAGTAACAGCTTTATGTTGCATTTAGTATGGTGAGTGAGATATCCGGAGGTCCAAATCCCTCCCCCCCCCTTCCAAATCCCTTAATTATATCTTTGCCTTAAGGTCGGCAACACGACCATGATTCTTCTGGTATTACGGGTGTTTACAAGTGGTGGAAATCATCTACCATCAGGTGATCATCTTGCTATATAAAACCACCGATATAGTTTATAATTAGCTTATTCATAGAAATCTATTCAATGAGCCCAAACACGATGTACCTGTTATTAATTATCGAGATGTTGAAAGTTTAGATGGCTCGGTTGCAACATCACAGCCAACGAAAAAGAAAGAAATTTCTCATAACCGCTTTTTTTTCTTTTTTCTTATAGTGAGATTGAAATTAAGCCAGTAGATTACGCGCTGTGTATGCAGCCTAATGTAGGGTAATGAAAGGATTTATAATGCCAAGTTATCTGAGTTTTTCTTTGATTTCTTTTTTTTTGGCTCACTTAAAAAATTTAGAAATAAAATAAGACCGAGGCGGGTATTAATTATTTTTTTATTAAATTATCATTGAATCTGGCAAATCTTGTCACCCTCAGTTGATTATTTTGAAAGTAAATTACGAGAAGATTACTCAGCAGACAATTAAAGTTTAATTGAATCAATTTTAAATCACTCTCTTGTAGCAAAAAAAAAAACATTCTTACATGCTCACATGGGGAACACCTAAATACTCCGAAATATTTTATTCCGAATTTTGATGTTCCGATTTTCAAAACTCCGAATTTCATAATAGGTAGGTATCTAAGAATTACAATGTCTATCATTAAAATTCACGAAATTTAATTTGCCGAAAGTCATAAATATGATTTGTTTGTTTTCCGATTTCTATAAGTTCGAAGAATCAAATGCTCGATGAGTTCTCGGTCCTTGGAATTATAAAAATAGGATGGATGATAAATCGGAGTTGTTATATTAGGAATTTTGAAGCATTCGGAATTATGAAAATCGGTATTTTGAAATTCGTATTTGTGACTGAGGGAATAATTTTTTTCGTATTAATATAGTCTACCCGCCTACATGTAGGTATATGTGATGAATGATGAATGTACTGCGATGTAATATTTAAATGGTTCATTATATGTACATAGAAATAAATAATAATAGGAATGAAACAGCTGCGGTGTTACAATTGTTGTGTACAACGTAAACTGTGCTATCTTTCCTTAAATAATACTTAAGTTAGCAGCTTTATTTTCCCCAGAGAGCAACATAAGTGTTCTTATGTTGAAGTATCGTCTTTCGACTAACAGCTTATTATCATAAAAAGGTTCGTTTATAATATCGATTTTATTGGAAACAGTTATTTTAACCACCAACAAAAAAGAGCTGTGTAATAAGTTAGACCCGTTGTCTATAGTGTGTGCATATCTGTGGAATAAATTCATGGATGAATTGAATGCGTTTTTTAAAACCGGTCTAATTGATATTTTGTCAGCTATATTTGTAGATTTTAGAAGCCGTCTGAACGTACAAATGTAGTTTTATTAAAAGTCTGATTTTTAATGGTTATGTAATAAAATTTGACCGTTGATAAGTCGAATCTGAAATCTTTAATAGTCATTTCCTATATTATCTTGAGTAGTAGAGCCACACTATAAATGGTTTTGTCTAAAGCATGAATGAGCCGAATCGACCGGGTCGTTACCAATATAGCTCAAAAACCTGACGTAAAGTAGCGGCTTGCTGCTGCGTGCAGAAATTAAATACGAATAAGTGAATTGAAATAATTGTATTATATTTTAATATCTTTATACACTTCACCGATCAGTTGACTTCTTTATTAGAATGCAGAAAACTCATTACAATACACAAGGAGTATCTATTATAAATATTACACTCATTTTGTTTATTATAATACCACTTCCTTTAAAGCTGCATCTATCGAAACTGCAAAATTCAGGCCCCGTTCATTTCACCTTTTGTTGGAGGAAAGCCAAATTGAATGGGGAATGGTAAGTAGAAAAATATTGTAGAAAAAAAATTAGTTTCGTGTTCCTCAAAAAAAGTATCTTTAATAATAAACGTTTTTATTCTGTGCGCTTTTGATAACTGTAATTAAGATAATACGACATACATATGACGTTTATATCACGAAGGAGTAAGCAAATATGCAGTCATTGCCACCCAAATTAAAATTCAAAATTAGACAACTTTACATTCCTTTAATATAAATGTATTAGGTATTCGAAACCAAATAAATGCTAGTTTTTCCAAAAACCCGTTTTATGTCTAACTGTGTTTAATCAGAAAAGCAGTTGCTTTTGGCTTTTATTCTCGTAGTTCTGAAAAACAACTCAGGTAACGACTGTTAATCCAGTGATTTATTTAGGTTTCAATGTGATTCTGCTAATCATATGCGGTTAAAAACAGAATTAGCTTTCCCAATCACAGAATCACTTAATGCGTTTTTGAGTGGTAGAGCCACGCTGTAGACAGTTTTATCTACAGCATGAATGGGCTGGCTCGACCGGGTCGTTACCACTGTCTCACAGAAAACCGACGTAAAGTAGCGGCTTGCTGCTGCGTTTCGTACGGTGAGTGAGATATCCGGAAGCCCAAATCCCCTCCCCTTCCCAATCCCTAATTATCCCTTTCCTTTAAGGTCGGCAACGCGCCCATGATTCTTCTGGTGGTGGGCGTACATGGGCGGTGGAGAACACTTACTATCAGGTGACCCACTTGCTCGTTTGCTGGCCTATGCTATAAAAAAAAAAAAAACAATGCGTAAAATTCATATATTACCAACAAATACTTTAATCGACTACCGATGAGAAGAGGATGATTAAATCAATATAATTGTTTCAATCCATACGGTGTAGGCGTGCGACAGAGATGTAATGTTTCCACTCGCACCCAATAGATCATATCAATATTTATAATATTAGTAACTGACAGCCTTCGTAGAGCAGTGGGCGACGTGTGAACAACAGTGAAACAAAAGAACAGTGGGTGGCAGACGGTTTTGAAACGAGGGGCCGCAAGTTTGATCCCCGCACCGAGACAAATTTTTGTGTGATCCACAAATATTTGTTTCTGGTCTTGGTGTTGTGAGACCGAAAGTCTAGTTCCTGATACCCACGACACAAAAGTCGTATGTTACTATGGGGACAAGAGCATGTATGTGATTGTTGGATATTTTTTTCTGAAATTGCGGCCTCATTTTGAAACAAATTAGATTCTGTTTTTAGACTATGCTTTCTGGGTTCCATGTTTTCTTTTAGTGTACACAAATTCAGGCCAAGGCAATTGCCCTACTGTAAAACGTCACCTTTCCTGGGTTAAAATTTCTCGCGACGAAATAAGCATGAGTAATGAACGAATGACATACGCCAAGTCTATTGTATACAGAACTCATTAATCTAAGTGCACTGTAATAAAGCATTATTAACAAGGTTAATTAGGCTGCGGCACTATTTCAGTGATGGCACGCGGATTATGATTTCAGTAACGTGTTCGACTAATATCATTGTTTCCTTTTAAATTTTATCAGCTAATGCGTGTTTGATGTTTTGTGACATCTAATTTGGATAAAATGTACATGTGTAATCTGTAATTAACGTTTGGATAAGATTTTAAAATTTCTCCTATTTAATTTACCTGTATAATGAGTACAGTTGAAACGGGCCGGCATAATGAAACTGAACTGCGTTTGTCACCCAGAGGCATAAGTTGTTAGGTCTCATAATGCTCCGAATTTCACTGGCTTCAAACCGAACCGAAACAAAACAACGCTTGCACACTATTGGTCACAAGTAACAGGTTACTGGACTATCGGGGAAGTTCTTATTTGATATAAATTCATAGGACACCCAACATAAAAAAATCGTTTTAATTAGCCGAATTATAACCATTCCATTCTATATTGAATGGTTAGTGACCAACTTAATTTTAGAGTTTTCAAGCCGCCGGAAGGCCTCCGACTTGGCTTAAAGACTGCTGTCAGTTGATAACAGTCGGGACCGACTTTTCACGTGCACACCGAAGCACGGATACACACAGTTGAAATACCAACAAGCGGTCACCCATCCATAGACTGACTGCGCCAAAGGTTGCTTAACTCCCTAATCCCTTACTGATCAGTGAGTACTGGTTATTAGCACCTCTATTAAAATTATTAAAAACCCCGATATCAATTAAATATTGCTGAGTTCCTGTATAAAACTTTCTACTCCATCTTCCAACTTTTTTCACAATATTTAAGCCACTCATTGAAATCTATCTATCAAATCGATAAACCCAACAATGATAAAATATCTGCTATGCGTGGAAATTAATTAGCTAAAAACACATCCAATTAGTCTTTATACAGTGTTATTTTGACACCCTGTTACTAAATGAAACCACATATTCGTCATCGCCTCTGCTTACCTTGTACCAAACATGAGGCTTGAGCTTGTAGTAGTTTTGCCAAAAAACGTGATTTAAGTTTTGAGCCTTTTAAATCACGCTGTACGGTTTTTGCACTTAACTCTATTGAATAAAATGTCACAGCTGACGATGTTATTATAAAACACAAACGCTTAAGAAGGGCAACTCCATAAATATGAAAATACGTCTCAGACTCACAAAGACGCTCTCGACACATTCACTGAAAAAGTTGCGACAGTATTACTTAGTTCATTGATAATGACAAAACGTAAAAAAAATGTGTTTGTGAAATGCACATATCTATAAATAGGAAACACAAATTTGACTAAAAACAAATAATCATTATAAAAGTTACAAGATTCGATTTTACTTAGGATATTATTACATTTCATAGGGTAATCTAATATTTATTTCAATTCCTAAATTACTATTTTGAGCCGTTTGCCTTCTGTACGCTTGGCGTTTTTATAAAGCGGGCACATTGACCTCGACGGTATAAAGCCCGCAATACATGTTGCCGAGTGATGACTAACACCAACGTATAGATAGTATTTTTGGGTATCAGGATAGTATCGTGGGTATCAGCAACTACGAGAGACTTTTGGTCTCACAACACCCAGCCCGGGGTCTTGGTTTGTTTCGGGAAACAAATATTTGTGGTTCACATAAACATTTGTCTCGGTGCAGGGATCGAACCCGCGGCCTCTCGCTTCACAGCCGGCTACTCGATTGGTTTTCGATAAACTTGCCGAACGTCTAGGCACTAGCGCTTGCCTTGTACTAATTTACCTACACTCGTGTTGGCCTAAGCTCGTCCAACATGTATTCCAGGCTTAATGGTAATGTATGTGTGTGTGTCTCATTCATTCGATGACGGGTGTGTATGTTGATTTTTATATGTGTGTGCGCGCGTATACAGACTGTTTAAAATTAATCTAATGTTAACGGCATTTCATTTGTTAGGAAATATTATTTTTTTATTTTGCCTTTAATAAGAAAGTGTCTTAGCTCAAAGTACTTGTATTAACGAACACTACACATGGTTTCATTTAAGTATAGGGTGTCAAAATGACACGGTATAAATAAAAATTCTATTTTCAAAATTCAAATGTGTATTCGTTTAGAAGTTACGATACCACAGATATAACAGGCAAATATAAAAGCACTATTTTTAACGGGGTATTTATAAAAAATGTATTCAAGGCGATACACTACATTATTTTTAGTCTGGAAAAATTACAAATCGTAAGTTGCCTTCTACAAAATAAATATGGTTATTTCAAACGAATAGGCACAAATCCTATATTTATGCGGGTGTAATACTCGTACCTTTTACAAATGTGAGAATCATTTGACCTACTTTATTGATTTGCTGGCAGTAATGCTACTAGAGTGATTAAAATATTGATTCGCTCTAAAGAACTAGTAAGTATTAAACACAAATTGTATGTATTATCACGTATAGCTTTTCATAGTGTGATCTGATTACAATGATTATTTTAGTATGCAACAAGGTTTCTTAACTTGATCCCATTTAAACTTGAAGAAAATAATCCATATAAAGGCGTGTTTTAAGGTATCTACGCGATAGAAATATGGAGAAGGCGATGCGTGACGTGAGTCAAGCGATGGCGTCGTATCCGCTTGGTATGAAATTGTATGGAAGCGGTCGTATATCGCCCGTCTCGGACGTATTGTCAGAACGTTGTTATAAAATTCCACAAAAAGCGAACGAGACACGTAGCAGTCTCTAGTCTCATTCGAGCACCACAATACAGGCATTTAGGGAATAAAAAACAATTTCGATGTTTATGTACAAATTTAAATGATATTTTCACTAAAAGATTTAAATAAAAACGTTTTCACAAAAATAAAAGCAACACAAAAAGAAAATTAAAAAGTTAAAAATAAAATTAATAGAAAGTCAGATAAAGACACGGAGAGAAATAAAGACAAAGAGATAATGATTGACAAAAGTTTATTTAATTTAAGATTTAACGATGAAACTTCTAAGAAAAACCCCGATATACCGACCGTAACTAAGCACCATTAAATTTAAGTACAGTATAATTTACCCCTATTATAGTCCATTGAAGTCTATTTCATAAGGTTTATGAAATAGAGTCGCCGTTGGAAACTGGGTCATTATACATCAATATACCACTACACAAGACACTTGTTAAAGGGGATTGTTGTATTCCGTACTTTGACTCCGGAAAGGACTTGGGAAATGCGCACAAGAAAACAACCACGACCGTTACGTACTGGGTTTTAATGCAGAACTGACTTGCCGGTGACATATGTTATTTACCCTCACTTATACTACAACCTACCTACACCACACCCCAACACTTATTCTAAGATACCCGTACATGTATTCTGAAAGCTAAATTACATATAATATATCCTTAGGTAATTGGTATAACAATAATATAATAGTCTTACTTATTACATAATTAGTACAAAATTGGGTTTCCATAGCGCTCAATAGGTTTAGGATTTCTTTGGGGCCTACTTTGCGACACCGATGGCGATGGCTGGATCGTTGAATCATTTTGACCAATCGAACTGGGATACGCCAACAGAGATGCGGACTGTTTCGACCTAACCTGATCAATGTGCCTTTTCATTGGTAGACCATCTTCTCTATCTACTAAAACGTTACGTGTCCCAATAACCTTATTTATTCTACCTGGTACCCATTTTCCCCCAACACTAAAGTCACGTGCCCATACGGAGTCCCCTTCATTAAAGTTACGTAATGTACCCCCTGCGTTTTTGACCTGTATGTCTTGTGCTCGCTTGACCTTTTCGGGGAGGTCTCGGCCCGTACGTAAAAGATCTAATCTAGATTTTAAATTACGCTTCAATAGTAACATCGCTGGAGTCTCTCCCGTCGTATTGTGTACTGTGTTTCTATATGTCATTAAGTACGTTTGCAAGGCTATATTAACGTCTATTTTATCTCTTATTGCTTTTTTAATCGCTCGCTTGCATAGCTTGACAGCTCCCTCGGCAGCACCATTAGAAGCTGGGTGATATGCTGCAGCAAATGTATGTATTATACCATTATTTTTCATGAAATCGGCTAAACATATACTTGTAAATGGGGGTCCGTTATCGGATACTACTTCTTTCGGTAACCCAAATCTCGCGAATGTTTCTCTCAATTTAATTAATACGGATTCTGCCGCAGTATCCGTCATTTGAAACGCCTCGATCCATTTGGTAGTAGCATCTATCATAACAAAAAATCGCCTACCCTGTATCGGACCCAAAAAATCCATATGCAGTCTGTTCCATGGCTCCACTGGGTACCTCCAAGGCTGCGGCGGTGCGCGGGGTGGTGCCGACGCTTCCATCATGCACGTATCACATTCTTTACAGGTTTTCTCTATATCTGCATCAATCCCTGGCCACCATACATAGCTCCGCGCCTTAGTTTTCATCTTCACTATACCCATGTGTCCTGTGTGGAGCTCCTGTAATATTTTACCTCGTAACGTTAATGGTATCACCGTCCTATATCCCCACATAATAACACCTGAATCTAAGTAAAGTTCATCTTTCCTCACATAAAATGGTTTTATATGAATATCCTGACAGTGAGAGGGCCACCCCGATTGTAAATACAATACTATTTTACGTAATAATTCATCTTTTGTTAACTCTTCTTTCAGCTTATCATGAGTTATCGGTAAAAAGTCCTGGATGAAATTTAAATATGTAACCTCTGCTTCCTCTTTGAGTTGCTTACCACTAGGTAAACGTGACAACGCATCTGCCCCATTCTTTGATGTGGTGACATATTCGATATCATATTGATATCCCGCCAAAATAACCGCCCATCTTTGTAATCGCGATGCTGCCATTGTTGGTATACCCCTCTTTGGACCAAAAATTGTTACTAACGGTTTATGATCTGTTCGCAGTAAAAATCGGCGCCCAAACAGATATTGATGAAATTTCTTAACCCCGTATATGATACTAAGAGCTTCTCTATCTATTTGCGAATAGGCCCGTTCCGCGGAATTTAGAACCCTCGAGGCATATGCGATAGGACGTTCCTGGCCGTCCGGCATTACGTGTGATATGACAGCGCCCACCCCTACGCTGCTAGCGTCTGTGGTCAAAATAAGCGGCAATTCCGGGTTATAATGAGCTAATACCTCACTAGACATTAATTTTTCCTTTACCGATAAAAACGCCGTATCACATGCGGGTGACCATACAAACTTAGTTCCCTTTTTTAATAACGCATACAAAGGTGACAAAATGGTACTAATATTTTTAATGAATTTCCCATAGTACATCACCATCCCGATGAAGGATCGTACTTCCGTTACCGTGGTGGGTAGAGGAACCTGACGTATAGCCTCTAATTTCTCCCTATTAGTATGTATGCCTTCTTTATCAATTAAGTAACCCAGGTATGTTACAGAATTCGCAAAAAATGTACACTTTTCTTTTTTTACTTTTAATCCGAATTTATTTAAGCGGCTTAAGACTTTGTGTAATGTTTCTAAATGTTTTCTATCATCAACCCCCGTTAAAATGACATCATCTAAGAAAACTCCTACTTGAGGCAAATCTGCGAACATCTGCTCTAACTTACGTTGGAAAATACCTGGGCTCGACGATAACCCATAGATCAATCTATTATACTGGAATAATCCCCTATGTGTGTTTATCACCGTATATTTCTTAGAGGTTTCACATAAAGGAAATTGAGCATAAGCCTGTGATAGATCGATTTTTGTAAATTTAACTCCCCCATTCAATTTGACTAATAAATCCTCCACTCTGGGCAACGGAAAACGGTCTACCTCGAGGCACTTATTGAGTGTTAATTTATAATCACCACAAACCCGGATCGTCCCGTCAGTTTTCACCACAGGAACTATTGGCGTAGCCCAGTCCGACGTTTCAACTGGAGTTATAACGCCATCTGCGATCAGCTGGTCCAATGCGTGGTCCACCGGTGCACGCATTGCATATGCGAGCGGCCGTGCTCGCATAAATATCGGTCTGGCATCTGAGCGTACATGCAGACTTACTTCGCCACCGGTGTATCGCCCCAGCCCATCCGAAAACACATCACCATATCTGGAAATCACATCCGGCAAATTAAATGATAAACTATCACTGTTATTAAAGTTAACCTCCTTTAACTGAAATCCCAATTGATTAAGCCAATTTCGGCCTAATAAAGGTTTCCTACCTTTATCTATAATGTATAACTCTAGCTTTTTTGTTATTAATTTATATCTTACTGTAGGGCATATTTTCCCCATTGGCATAATTCGTTCACCTGTATAATACGACATAACAATGTTAGCATCAATTAATTGTAAATGTGCCAAATACTTTGTATAATATTCATAACTGACACACGATATTGCACTACCTGTGTCAATCTCCATATCTATACATTTATTCTCGACATATACAGATAACAAGTACGGTTTACAATTAATTGAGTTACAATCATTAAACAAATTAAAGTTTACCTGTTCGTTGTTTACATTATCTAATCCAATGTCATTATATTGGTGTACACCGTTATTATAAACCGGTGCTTCCGAAGGACGTCTCAACCTGGGGCACATCTTTTTAAGGTGCCCTGTTCTATAACACACTTTGCAAACATAACTACGAAATTTGCATTGCCACGATTTATGCTGCCCGCCACAAACATTACATTGCCCATCCAATTCTGAGCCACTGTGATTATGCTTTCCATCTAATTGAGCCGAAGTGCCGCCGCTACGGCTCGCGGCCGCCGCCGCCGGCGCCGCCTGTAGCTGTCTCGCTCCGCGCGCAAACGATGTAGGAGTTCCCTCTCGTCCACGTCGCCCCCCGCGTAACGACATGCCGCGCTGCGCTCGCTCCGTCGATACCGAGTGACACTGTGCACTCTCCGTGTACGACACTGTGTCCCTTGATTCACAACTACCGTCGACTATCGCAGCGTTCTTCTCGGCCGCTTCTATTGCGATCGCTAATGTTAACGCCTTTTCAAAGGTTAAGGTCTCCTCCGTGAATAAGCGCTGTCTGACCATCTCACTGCTGAGTCCACACACCAACTGGTCTCTCAAACTCTCTTCTAGCCATGATCCGAAATCACACCCTTTTGACAGCTTTTTGAGTTCTGCTACATATTCTGCAACTGTTTCTTCTTGCCTTTGCTTCCGTTGTCTATATATATATCTCTCCGCCAAAATGCTCGGTTTCGGTCGTAGATGACTATTCATAATGGAAACCAGATCCTTGAACGACTTGGTTGATGGTTTTTTAGGTGTACATAACGTAACCAGCAATTCGTAACTAGCTCCTCCCATTACTGTAATTAATGTAGCTACCTTGTGCGTTTCTTCGATATTATTAACTATAAAATACTGCTCCAACCGCTCGATGTACAGTTCCCAATTTCCCGCGTTTATGTCGAACGCTTCGATCTTGCCCACTGGAGCCATTTTTCGTATAAAAATTACTTTCTTTACACACGCAGCTTCTAAACTCGTCGCCAATGTTGTATTCCGTACTTTGACTCCGGAAAGGACTTGGGAAATGCGCACAAGAAAACAACCACGACCGTTACGTACTGGGTTTTAATGCAGAACTGACTTGCCGGTGACATATGTTATTTACCCTCACTTATACTACAACCTACCTACACCACAGGGATGAGGTTGCTCAAATCCTTTCCCAGATTTCACAGGCTCTGTTTACAGGTCGCGACTCAATATTACAGTCTAGTAGGGACAGACTTGGGAATACAGTATGGGGGACATATTGTAAATAGGTCCCTCGTATGCGAGAGGCGGTCTGGGTTGGTACCACCGCGTTGTCTATTTCTGCTGCCAGACAACAGTGCAGCACTGTTGTGTTTCGATTTAAGGATATTGAAGCCAGTGAAATTGCTGGGTATTGTGAGATTTAACATCTTATGTCTCGGGGTGATGAGCGCAGTTCAGTGCCGTGCAGTGCTTTGTAATTCAAAGTTATGTGTGGTGTTACTTCTGTTTATGGGCAGGCGCGGCGCTTACCACCAAGCGAGCGACTTGCGCGTCTCGCGAATTAAATTACGAAAAAGAATGACAATTATTTTGGTGCAAATAAAGTATTGTTTTTGTCCTGATGACGAGAAGGGTATGCTAAGTTATTTTTTTCTCGCGTTAACCTTCTTTCATCTCTATCCCATGGTTGCCTGTAAGATATTGCCCTGAGCGATAAGGCCGCCAATTGTTCTTCTCAATTTACTTATATTTTAGTGTTATGTCCTGTACTCCTTGTGTGCAATAAAGTTTCAATAAATAAATAAATAACCCTGTTTAGGGCTAATGTTGGCCTTCCTATATAGTAGTATCTACGTCGCCAGGTTTGGAGGATCCGCCGTAGTGTGACCATCGGCGTTCATGACTTCCTCTCAAGCTCTTTGAACCGTCCACGGGATCTGGCAGAGGCATCTGCAACTGACGTACTCCTGCGGTTTACTGTTCAAACCTAGTGGGGTAATTAAAATAACTATTTTTTTAGGGATTTTGGTTTTCTTGCTAGATAAATTCTTTAACATAGTTCCCTATTTCTACCGTCACATGGATAAGCAACGTAAAAGAAGAATGTACGGTTTTATTGTTGTACTGACTGACTTGCTTAGTTAAACACTCTCTTGTCTTCCTCTGTCAACGCGATTTGTTAAATGACTAAAAAGAGACGAAAATAGTGTTTTAACTAAACAGTGCTAAGACAGTTTATAAGTAAGGTACTTAGCATGTAGCAATATGAGAATACTATTTCTATTTTTATTTGTTTATTATTTGATTGAGTGACGAGACGAGTAAGGCGCTCATCTGATGGTAAGCGCCACGCCTGCCCTCACTGCCCACTGCATATTTACTTAGCATGATCGCATAACTTATAGAAAAAAAAACTTTGAAGGTGTTTTAGGTGGTCATGGCCACCCAGTGACCCACTTGCTAGCATAACACTTTTACCAGCAACTGCTATAAAAATACTTTATTAACGTAACCAACATCACACCAATCGTTCGCCAAATTTAACTTCTCATTAAAATAGGGAAATTCATTGTCTCTGTTATATAAGAGTCAAGGGACTCCAAAAGGTCCTTTGGAGTATCCCGGCTACTGTATCTAAGGTAAAATGACCCTGAGCGACGGCCCTCGTTAAAGATAATGGCGGTCGAAGGAAAATAGGTGACTTCAAGAACTTAACACGAACCGAAACATTACCCGCCTTAATTAATTACCAATGTTGTTTGAAATATAAAGTTTCATAACCCAGGTCTCAGCTACATAAGTATAGTCATTATGAAAACTAATAGAACATCAAGATTCTTTACTAGTGCAAACTTAATTAACAAAGCCAGCCCCCGTGGCGCAGTGGGCGAGTAGCCGACTGTGAAACGTGAAGCCGTGGGTTCGATTCCCGCACCGACCAAATATTTGTCTGATCCACAAATATTTGTTTCGGGGTCGGGGTATTGTGAGACCAAAACTCTCTCGTAGTTCCTGATACCCACGACATAAGACGCGTATCTTACTGTGGAGTCAGGGCTATGTGTGTGACTGTTGGGTGTTATTTATTAAAGCAATTTGTTTAAGCAAACACGTTTGTTTGAATATACACATGTAATTAATAAATCACAATGCATCGACACATAATTTAAGGACATCTTATGATGTAGTCAAACGTCGTGTCTTTTTTTTATTATCTAATGGTTAGTAGGCAATCTAGTGGTTAAAGGCTGTGGGTTTGATTCCCGCACCGAGACAAGTGTTTGTACTATGTGTGCTATGTACTACAAATATTTGTTTCGGGTCTGGGTGTTGTGGGACCGCAAGTCCCTTGTAGTTTCTGACACCCACGGTTAAACTAGTATGGGGTCAGTATTATGTGTGTGTATGTATATTGTGTGTATTTATTTACTTTCCAAGTAATTAACGTACAGTGCTGTTTATATTAATAATTTCTTCGTAAGTCCACTTATTTAACTAGCGTACGCTAGTATAAGTTGAAAATGTAATTGAGTCCTTAGATGCTATCATGTTTCCCATAATTTATATTTTATCATAAGTATTTCTTACCAAATTAGTAATTTGGAGATTTCGTGAATCAATTTACAATTGCATATGATTTGAAACACCCACGTTTAAGTCACATGTTTATGGAGAGACTTCCTTAAACTACTTAGCTGAGAAAATAAAAGAAAACTGTGATTTACTATGCCGCATAATACGATGTCCGCTATCAATGTACATGACACTGCCTTGTAAAAGAGTGTTTTCGTTCATCGATCGTTCATCGTTTTCGATCATTTCGCCAATGTCGTGCAAGGGACTCTTCATATAGAGCTTTATTTACATGGAGACATCGCATGATAAAGACGAGAAAATCCGAGGCATCTGCCTACAGTTCGAAAACACATATTATATAACAGTTGACGTATAAGTAAATGGCAGTTACCTATTAAATACTCACCTACGTAATACTATTATGAGAACCGCTCTCCATCTAAAAGAGGCTTAAATGGGGCTTAGTTTACCATTTTGCAAGAAACGTTTGGGCGTTGTCAACATCATCAAAACACGACCGGTTGTTTCACTAAAGACTCAGCCTCCTCTACAAGGGTCCCATGTTTTGTACCGCTTGTAAACAGATCGTTTAATTAGAATATCTAAACTAAGCTGCTGTAATAGTTGGACTAAGAACTTCGGGTACTTGAGCTAACAGACAATTTTCGGATGGAAACTTATTAAGGCCGATGTCTATGTTAATATGAGTCTTACGTTATAAGAGCTCATTTATGTTACTGAGGCTTGTATTGCGTATACTTTGTAGATTATAATGTTTACTTAAGTCTTGGGTATAAGCAGCGATATCTCAGCGGGGAGTGATACGGACTGTCGAGACGAAAGTTTCAGGTTCCAAAACAACTCCACGATTTTTTGAAGGTATGTGAAGTCTGCCAACCCGCATTCGGCCAACGTAGTGAACTAATATATTAATATAAATATATTAAAATCATCCAAAATTCAAAATAATTTTGAATACATGCAATTCTATATATATTATTAAGATTCCGTCAATACGTCTAGTGCCAGTTTGTCATAGAATGGAAGAAGGTGAAGAAGGGAAGAATGGAGAAGATACTCCACCGTTGCTCTTTATAATACTAGTTTACAATATTTCTAATACTGATAGCATAACATTTGCCAATTAGAATTAGAATTTACAATAAAATCTGCGATTTTGTAAACAGTAACACACAGCTATTTTCGCAGTATAAATCTACCATCAAAACATTAGGTGTTTTACAAAAATATATTTCGCACAATTCATCTGTCATTCCACGTGTATATCTGGGATATTATTCGTGTATGTCTCCAGACAAAGCTCACGTTCTGAATGTGATACGATGTGATGCGAAATGTATACATCCATCGGGGAATTTCTTTTGAATACTAGTATTCCATGTACGTGTACTATGATGAAAATATACATAACATATGAAGGTGTTGTGTGACAGGCTCCGTGGCAGAGATACGTACCCAGAATCCGTGGGTTCGATTCCCGCATCGAGACAGGTGTTGCTTTCGGGTCTGGGTGTTGTGGGACTGCTAGTCCCTCGTAATTCGTGATATCCAACTATACAAGTTTAACCTAGTGTGGGATCAGGGCTATGTGTGTGATTATTGGGTGTATTTATTTATTAATTTATTTTGGCTGTAATAAATTATATTTTGTCACTTCACATAATTATGTATTTTTTTATTATCATGAGCAGATCTCTTGTCTGATGGTAAGCGTCACGTCTACCTTTATATAATAGTAACATCAATCAGATCTTTTAATATTGGGTTTAAAGTCGCATAATGGCCAGTAATTTCACCATGGCCATTGAATGCCTTTCAAACCGAGCTTGGACACTAATTCTGCATGGTGACAAATAGAAAAAGCAGTAGTATCAACCCAACCCGCCTCTGACATACGAGGGACCTTACCTACCACCTAATTAATATGACTTAACATTTTTATTAATACGCTTACGGTATTCATATTTACTTATATACTTTACTTAAGCATTGCTTAGTTAAACATATTTTCTTTACCTGTCCCTGTTTTTAGTTTGAAAACCGTGTTAGTTACACAGTTGTGTCAAATCAAACCCGTTGATCACGCTTCTAGCAACCGAATTTTGACTTGACATAAAATTTGGCAGATTTAATTTTTACATTAGTCAGCCTGTCAGAAACCGGGTGTTAATCTTCCTTGGATTCACTAATTATCATTTTATTCTACATGTAGCAAAGAAAACAAAACAGAAAGCAAATTTTACTGAACATGTTTATAAAAAATATTTCATCCTTAATAATTTTATTGCGTAAATTACACAAACCTCACAATGTAACAAAAAATTAACAATGATAATTCAGACTCACAATCCGCTTTACCTGTCTGATGTCCTTTTCTTATCACATTGGCTCATGTCACTGGATTCTGGTCACTTACACAGGCTTAGCCGAGCTAGAAACGTCACCTTTAAAATCCAAGAAAATCCCCGGTAGTAACGAACAGGATTTGTGGCAAAGGAATGTTTTCCTTATATAGTAAAAAAGTTACCCGAGGTTTTTTAAAACTGATTTTGAATGGGACGTACATTTTTAATGATACGTCGATGGTATAATGGTACATCACTATAGTAGGTGATATTTGAATACAAAAATGTTATTTTATGTTATATTCAGAAAGACATTATTGTTAATAATAGAAAAAAATATTATCTATACATTCAGACTACAGTAGTACTTATAAAATACATACGTTAGGCACTCAAGTAAGGGCCTGAAGGAGAATATTGATTGGATATTTTTATTAAATCGTTAAATAAACAAGGCTTGCCGAATAGCATAACTTTATTCGTTGTACTGTATAAGTTATAACTAAGGAAAGGTGCATTTAAATCTTAGATTCCTAGACTTTTTTCTCATAGACTACTTTTAAAATTTAACTGGTTCCGGTGGACCCACTGCAGCTACATTTCTACCATAACTAACTATTCTTAAAATATTATCTGGCTACTTTGATAGGTGAAGTCAAGCCAACATTTTAGTTCTTCACTATCAAATTGTTGTCACGAATTGTGAACCCC
The DNA here is from genome assembly GCA_949126905.1 of Amorpha juglandis. NCBI lineage: Eukaryota > Metazoa > Arthropoda > Insecta > Lepidoptera > Sphingidae > Amorpha > Amorpha juglandis. The sequence goes on along the minus strand of OX421378.1, from coordinate 4,860,254 downwards.
CATTTTTGTGTCACACCAATGTAGACCCCCTGTATCACGGCGAATGCTCCGAAGAATTGTTTAACCTTATCCCATCCTCACCTTTCCTTAACAGAACCACGCGTGCTGGCTTGCGTTACCACGGCTTCGTGGTCTCCTCCATCTCGGCTCGAACTAAAAAGTTCGCAAATTCTTACTTCTGCCGGACCATTAAGCTGTGGAATAGTTTGCCGGCACACGTGTTCCCTCCTTTCTATAATATTGGGTCCTTTAAACGGAGTGTGAAGAAGCAGTTAGGCAGGCCGGCATGATTGTGCCGACCAACGATAGACACACTGTTTGTCTTTGGTCGACACTATTCCTGGATTGCGTTACACTTACCATCAGGTGTGGCGTAGTCATTTTGCCGAGCCAGGATATAAAAGACCCCCGTCGAGTCTCCCGTGGACCTCTGTGGGTCCACGTGGATCATTTTGAAAACTAATGATTTAAATTATATTGCTAGGTGCTGTAAATTGTTGCTTTGGTGAACAAAACAACATAGAAATTACGACAAAAACGTGATATAACTGCACTTATTCGAAAAACAATATACTAGCACAATTGTATTCTACGCTCAACAAATTCTCAACGCGTTGACTATTAAATATTAAAAATGTTGACGATACGTGAGCACTTTGCATACATTGCCTTGTTTTGTGTTAATATAAGCTTTATATCAATGATATAAGCTTACGTCGAAAAAATATTGCAATAGCTGCGTATACAATATTAAGTGCTCTTCGTGTTTGATGACCTGACGAGCAGGTCGCTCGCCTGATGGTGAGCGTCACATCTGTCCACGAATCGAAACAACACGAATTTCGAATTATGAAGTGCGACATAGCATTGGACTGCACTCATCACCCCGAGACATAGATGTTAAGTCTTATAATTCCCAGTAATTTTACTGACGTTCATGCTCTTTAAATCGGAGTACAACAGTGCTTACACACTGCTGCTAGGCGACAGAAATAGACAAAACATTGGCACCTTGACCTATCACTAGTAAACTTATATACACAATACGTATAATAATACGGTTACCATAAATTTATTTCTCCCCTACTTAAAGTAGAAACAAAACATTTGATTGTAATTAATAACTTTAATAGACGGAGGTAATTAAATACTTAAAATTTAAAAACGCTCCAAACAAATTATGAAAACAATTAAGCTATCAAACATCGAAGTTGTCAAAACTTTACGATTTATGGGGGCCAGTTTTGGGTGGGAGCGATTCACTTTGTAGGCCAGCCCTCACGGGGAAGGAGGTAACAGATCGTTCCTATTTATCGTAGGCCAAGTTTCCCTATCAGTAATTTGCCCAAACCATTACAGGGATAATAGACTCGGTTCGGTGCGTCTAAATAACAATATCACACTTTAGATTAATTACGCACGATGAAGCTAAACGTAAAATGAGCTGGTCTGTGCTTGATTTGACAAGTTTATTGTGCATTTATCAATTTGTGTGTTTGTGTATTAATTATTCGGTGCCATGAATGGGCAACTAAATTGTAAGCAGACTTAATGAACTTAAAGTATTTTATACATAAGTATTTAGACAAGTCATTAGCTGATTGTTTAACACTTTTAAGGGTTTTAGGGTTTCTGATTTTGCGTACAGCATTCTGACATTTGGCGATAGAAGGCACGACAATTGAGTGCTATCGAGGGCAAAACCAGCGCCTACTTTTAATGAACTCCTCGGACGGACGCCCAGCCTGCGCAGCCACTGCTGATGTAGGAACCCACGAATCAATCAAAAGTGCTTTCTTAGATATTTTTTGCATACTAAAATAATGTCGCCCAGGGCGCACTCGTGGCTCAAGCCAGCCTTGGCCAATACCTATCGGTATTGTCACTAATAGTCAACTATCGGTTGCGAGAAACCTTAAACCTCAAACCTCGGTTGATTTTTGTAGTATGACGTACATCGTCAAAGCCAGTTGGTGTCTTAAATAAATTCAACAAGCAGCAAATCATGACAAAAAAGAATTTAATCACTCATAATTTTGTCCCTCAACAAAATATTCGGAACAAATTGAACAGCCGTGCAATTGAATACAAAATTTAATTGTAAATGAAATTAAGATCGTCGGATTCCGCGCACAAAAGCCAGCTCACTAATTGAGCTTAGTCACGGAGTCTAACTATTCGCACCACGTCATAAGCCAATCAGCACTGTTACTGTATTTATTTAGTGCAACGTTAACTCATTAGCAGGCGAAGCTCACGGAATAAAGCAAGCTCACCGTATAATTACAGTCGGTTTGCTTACGTGGGCTGTTTTGTTAGAAATACTAAGTTAACAAGTAGGTATAGTACCGCCTTTGTTGACGATGCTGATTGTTTTCTTCGCCTGATTGTAAGCATCAAGCCTATTCATGGCCAGACGCATAGGATGTTAATGAGATTCATACTTCAATAGCTTGTTTATGGCGCTTAATATTTACATGCTACAATGAGCATTCGTCATTACTTCTCGCAGTCAGTCGCAAACTATTTGCCTAGCTAGTGCTCCAAGACTCACGTGATTTATACTCGTCATAAAATTTCTGCTTCACATATTACTATTTATTCTTTACGGTACACAACAAATCGCAGGACAGTTATGAATATTTTGGGAGATTTGTCTGTTTTTGTTCGATAACGGGTGTACATATTTTATTCACTCTATTGCAATAAACGGAGCCGAATTTGTATATGATAAAAATTGATATTTTTTTATATTTGATTGTATGACGAGATGAGCAAGGCAATCGCCTGATGGTAAGCGCCACGTCTGCCCATAAACAGAAGCAATTCCACACAGAACTTTGAATTACAAAGCTTCGCATGGCACTGAATTGCGCTCGTCACCCCGAGACATAAGATTTTAAGTCTCATAATGCCCAGTAATATGACTGGCTTCAATGGAACTTCAAATGGCTTCAAACCGAAACATAACAATGCTTACACTGTTGCTTAGCGGCAAAATTGGCAAAGCGGTGGTACCAACCCAGACGGCCTCTCACATACGAGGGACCTATCACCTTGTTTGTGTTGGTTATTGTCGGCCGAGAGCTCTTGTTCCCGGTATTTAGCCTACTAGGATGTTTTTGAGAATACTCCAAAGAGTTTCCTGTGTATGTAACAAAAAACAGCTACTTATCTTTTGTCAATCACCTTCAATAACTTTTGCCTTGGGCTCTTCCAAAAACACGGGCTTTTGAAACTACGCTATCCCACTGGATCCTCGAATTTCAAAACATCAAACCGATGGAAAAGATTCTAATTGGACTAATATTATATTTATCATTCGATTGCTTGTTGACACGACTTCATATTATTGGATTACACGTGTTATCGATAGCTTCCCGTATTAGGTACACGTAACAACATCAAATATCACGAGGGCTCAAATAACAGTATCTTCCACAGGTAAGAAGGCTTATCAATTCACAATGTGACGCCACGTTGTTGGTAATTTAACTAAGACGCGGCAGTGAGGAGTCAGTGATTCACAGATATTTTTTTTATGGGAGAGTAACTGTAACTTCTTGAATTAATGTGCTTTAATTGTTAAATATCGCTCGCTTAAACTTTGGCTCGCTTAAATTTTTTTGTGAGGAATTTTGCTATCTGAGAATTTAACATAAACATTTAAAAGGTACGTGAAGTCTACCAACCTGCATTAAGCCAAGGTGGTGGACTAACGCCTAACCCCACTCATTACTAGCAGCTCGTGCAGCAGTGAGAGAGTCCAATACACAGATCTGGAATTACATTATGTGCTTTTATAGCAAAAGAAAAGTAATAAACAAGCAGATAACTAGGTGGTAGGTACGTATGTAGGTATGCGAGAGGTTGCCTGGATTACCACCGCTTTTTCTATTACGTGAAAGCATTTTTGTTTCGGTTTGAAGGATACTGAAGTCTCTGAAATCATTAGGCATTAGGAGAATTTCCCTTCTTATGTCTCGGGATGACCAGCGCAGTCCAGTTAGAGACTGAATATACTATGTTGTTATAAAGAGTTAATTATTTAACTTATAAAGAAATTGAATAGAACAGAATTTTTCCTATTGAGGTTGACGCCAGGTGGGCGGCCCGTCGTAAAAACTACAATCCAAATATTTTCGTAATATTTGGTCAAATCATGTTCCGCCGACTCCACTGCGAGTGGGATAAAGGCAGGTGAAACAACAAGAAATAGAATAGAAATATAATTATTTCTTACGTTTACCCGAATGTTACTTATTGAAATAAAACTAATTTAAACGAATTTTATTGTGGTGGTCAGTCCACCCCGTGACCACGAAGGCTGAAAAGCTTTCAAAACGTCGACACAGAAATTAAAATAAAAACCGCGATAAAATCCATTTAAATTCGTTTTATTTCAAGGTATATAATTTGCAAGGTATGAATGCAGTGATATTCCTTCGAAAATACTAGCATGACTGTATGATATGCCTTAATTACCTCCTTCTGCTATAATGTGTTAATAAACCACGTCACTCCAGCAATATATTATTCCATTCTTTTCCACGATAATGAATAACACCATAAAGATCACGGTAAGTGGTCCTATAGGCGCAATATGTACATATTTTATGATGAGGCAGAAGGTCATTAGTCAACGCCTCACCAACGGGAGAGGGAGGGGGGGTGGAAAAGAGGGAGGGGAAGGGCTATTAACAGTCTGCTTCGGACCGCCGCAAAATGGCCAGTTTAGCTCGGTAATTTTCTGCTATCCATTACGTATTAATGCGGTTTCGATTCTGCTTTTATAGACATCGGTGATTCATATTGACGTATGAATGGTTTTATTTAATAGCTCGATGCTGGTTCTTGTTTGTGTTGAATTGACTTTTTTATTATTCTGAGTGATGATATGAGTCGATCACTTGCTTGATAGTAGCGTGCATAAACAGAAGTAGGTACACTACCAAGTACTTTGAATTACAAAGCACCGCATGGTACTAGATTACGCTCGTCACCCCAAGACATGAGATATTAAGTCTCTTTATGCCCAGTATTTCACTGGCTACTATGTCGCTCAAAATGGATAATAACAGTGCTTACACACTGTTGCTTAACGACAGAAGTAGATAAAGCGGTAACACAAACATTTATTTCGGTGCGGGAATCGAACCCACAGCCTCACGCTTCGCAGCTGGCTATTCACACATTACACCACAAAGGCTGTCAATATAATTTAATATTCTCAAAAAACAACTTAAAAACAAGAATCATCGGACATGCCCTTCCCGTCATTCACGCTAGTAAAAAGATAAATTGGCGGAGATATATCGTAGCATACATAGAAAAAATATACAGACAAATTAAAAGCCTCAGCCTTTTTATTTTTTAAAGTCAGTTGATAACTATCCAAAACATACTATATTCCTACTACTGAATGGCATAATAATGAGTATGTTGATTGCACAAAACTGGCAGTGCAACGTGACACAGAATTCTGAAGCTGTATATTACGAATGAGCAAACGTCTTGTTGCCCTAATTTGTATTTGCAACTGTAATATACAGGGTGATTGCGAACAATCACGTTTGCGTCGCCTCGAGACTTCGTGATTGGCGCGCCTCGATCGATGTTACACGCATATTTCGGTAATATTTTCCTCGCACGCAACCTGGGGTGTAACATTTCCTATAGAGCACATGATTTTTCCCCCAAAATAGTTCTGGCTGAAATGCATTGTCGATCAATGTCAACATTTGCACGCACGTGACCCAGTTTTCGTATATCTAACTGGCTTTCTGCTCGCGTCTCCGCCCGCGTTATACGAACTTGCCTTACCCCTTTTTCCCTTTACCACTTGATTTGAAAAATACCGAAATAGGTATGTATTTCACTAAATGTGTTGAAGAGTATTAATTCCAAGTTTCAGGTGAATTTTATCAAAAAAATATTATTCCCGTTACAATTTTGCCCCTGTCTCCCCTAAGTTATTGAATTCGGAGAAATCGTTCCTGAAACTTAACACCCTCTCAAAATTTCAAGTTTCTATCTTTCACTGAATTGGACGTAAAGAATCAGTCAGTACTTTGCCTTGGGGATTGTATTTATATGTATAAACACAGATGTAACAGACATTTTGTAAGGAAAATAAATACAATATTAACGTTAAAATGAAAATATATATTAGTACATTTTGGGAAGACAGCAATTTTATATCTGATTAAACTTATTGCCGAGTATAAATCAAATTTAGTAGCGGAGAGTCTATACATTTCACCGTTACCTTGAGACAAAATTGTTTTAACTAGTTTAACTAATAGATTTTATCTAGATCTAAAAAAAACAAAACCATATTTTTTTACATATTTCGAACCAGAATTCAGGGATATTTTTTATGAATAAAAATATAATATATCAACATTATGTTATCAAGGTAGATTAGAATCTACCCGGATTATATTTAATAGGGTCAGTTTTGAATTTGTAGCCACTATCGGACGGCTGACCCAGAATCAATATAAGAACGAACCGGGATCGAACGAATCGGGAACGACCCAGAGATCCAACCCGAAATCTTAGCACAGCAGCCGTATCGCGTTCGAATTATAACAGCGACACCGAAGCAGGCAGTAACAATTATGGGCATTATAAAACGTATTTTAACTTTAAACTAGGTTTATATTTGCCATTTTGTATGGGTTACCATAGTTACTAGTTGTTAGAAACCTAGTTTAAAGTAGGAATAGTTTTTGAAATAAGGACTATATACTTCTTTTGAATACACACTACACAATACTAGCTACCTATACTTTATTTTAATACTTTAAACTTTTTTATAAGCTTATTTTTAAAACCGATACAAATTCACAGATCCCGAAGAACACTTAGGTACTCATAATTTATATTCATTTGCTTTTATCACATAACATTTTCTACAATAACGTAGTAGTCTACTTTCCATATTTTTATTGAAAAGAAAAAACACATTTCCATTGAGAAAATAGACGTACCACACATCGTTTTTAAAATATATTCGTCTACATTTCGAGTTTATTCAACACGACATAAAGAGAGATACAAGTACTTTCACATAATATAATAGTATACAAAATATTCATTCAGGTCTCAAGTTTACGAAGCAGTTCAAATAGGCTGTATGCGGTATAGTCCCCGGGCTTTAGCATATTGCGGCAGTCTAGTGGCAGTAATTTAATCTCAAACTTGGGATGTTCTTGGAAAACACTGCAATATTTCACACCCTGAAACAGTCTGATATAATTTTAATGAATTATTTTTAATGTTGTGTAAATTTATATCTTATATGATTTTTATCGACCTTTGCAACCGACTTCAAAAAAGGAAATTCTTAATTCGTATGTATTTTTATACTTTAAGCCGGTAACCAAGTAAATGAATCACTTGTCATGCTTTTTAGGATATTATCTAAATCATAATCCTTCTACTCATGTCTGTCAATAAAATATTTATAACTATTGACACCATGCACCCCACGCGTTTTTTTTACAATTAAATACATTTTTCTTCAAATTTATGAAAATTTATTTTCTATTTTTAAGTTAGATTTTCTATAAAAGCGTATTTTTTAGTTTTTTTTAAACTATGATTTATTTTCTAATAGTTTTTAACAATAATTATAACGAATTTATTGAACAGTAAAGATTTTAATTATGGCGATAATACGCTAAAAGTGAATAAAAACGAGCATTGTATCGTCAATAAATCAGAAATCAGCGATATGAGTCGTTTAAAATCCAGCCTCATTTATTATGTAAGCCTACTTATCTACTTTAAAACATATCCCAATCGAACCATAAAATGGAATACAATACCAAAGTTATACCGTGATTTATAATAAGGTTATGTGGTACTTTCATTTATGCTACACACGTGAATACTGACATGTCCCGAGACATACGAATGTACAATACAATAGATACTTATGCCTCCATCCGAGTGCGCCTTACGTATTATCAGAAAATTTTAAGCTTTTGCAAGTGCAAAGCCCTACTTATACGGAGAGATTTTCTCAATTTATACGAAGAGATATTCTCATACGACATGGCGAGAATATACTAAAAGTTTGATATTTAACTCAACGATTCCTAAAGTGAGTTTCGTAGAAAAGACTAAGTTAGATTCATTATAAAAATTACTTCCGTTTGTCATTGAATTGTGGCGAATGTCTGATCAGATTCACAGAATATCCGTCCACGTTGAAGATGAAATCATACACAGTTGAGTGTTCCGTATCTTCAAGGTTTGGGAACCGCTAATCTAACTCATCAAAGATTTTCGTTTGCAAATTGCATGACGCGGCCTCATTGATTGAGAGATTTTTTTTGTTATATTTTTCTTGTTCTTCTATCTGCCCTTATCCCACTCGCGTGGAGTCGGCGTAATATGCTTTATAAATCTTATTACAGAAAGATTTGTCTTGTAGTTTTTACGATAGGCCGTCTGCTTGACGTCACCCTCTCTGAACGAAAAAACATTAAGACTCGATATAAATATTAGTGGATTATTTGTCTCAGTGCGGATATCAAACTCGCGGCTTCTCGCTTCAATTTCTCGATAAAAATAATCATTAAGGGCCTTCCGTGAGCAAACGACCTTGACTGACTCGCGCCATACTGAATCGTGTACTTGGCGTGTGCAGAATATGCACATTGCACGTATTTAGCGAATAATTGATTTAAAAAATCAGGTTTTGGTCTTTTCGAAAATTTAAAACGGGCAAAATATTCGTTATTAAATAGCCTATCTAGTGATGTTAATCTCATTTGATAACATTCTGTACTTTAAAAGCAGACGAACGGAATCTTTGCATTTTTTCATTTTTATGGTTCATTTATAACGACAATTTAAAAATATATATCAGCATTAACATGAATTTGAATCGAACAAAGTAAAGCTGACAGATTGTAGAAATATATTGTATATTTTTTTAATCAATATTTATTTTAAGTAATGACTAGATAGCCTCTAAAAACATCGATCGCGCGGCGTTTTGCTGGGGGTATGGCCTTAATGCACTAGTTGCAAGTCTGGCTACCGTCGGCGATACAAGTGTGAGCTGATGTTTAAAAAGAAATACTAAATGTTGCACAGCAGTATATTGCTAAATTTTCATTAATATGTCATTAATTTTTGTTACGTAGCCGAACGCAGGGACAAGTGAAAGGCTTGTTTGCTAATGACAAATGGTCAGGGGTCCCTCGGCTAGCTGATCCACTTGATTACTATCAAGCTCATTTTCCGTGAGTAGCTTCGTTTCGATGAGACGACCAACAATTCCCTATGCGAAAATTCTCTATTGTGGTAGCTAACAGAGGTAGCAAGGATAGAATATTTCGATTTGATGATACTCAAAAAATTATTGGAACGAAGTTCCTTACGGCAGGCTTGGAGGGGATAGGCATTTCGCTGCGTGACCGAACTGAAAAAAATGTGATAGTAAAACCGTAAGAAAAATGCGTGGAAAAAATGCGTGGAAAAAATGCGTGGAAAAATGCGTGGAATAAAGCGTTAAATGAGACGTGCGCAGGCGCGACAGTCAATGTGTCAATTTTAATGTCAGTCATTTCTATGTAATTTTATGTTGTCAAACAAAAATAAAGAGACATATTTAAAATGAAATTCATTCAGCCAGTTATAATTGAAGTATATAAAAATACTCCTTCGATTTTTAAAAGATTACGCTAGCTCGTTATTATTTACAATTACATAAGTTGATAAAAAATGCTATACAATAGCTTTACCGCGGCAGTCTCCGAGTGCCACACGTCTTTTTTTTATTTCTATTTTTCTATTCTATTTCTATGTAATTTTATGTCGTCAAACAAAAATAAAGAGACATATTTTGTTATTTTAGTTGATAATTTGAATTTTTTGCAATTTGTGTCGATTGTACATTAGCCGAAGGAACTTCGTTCCTACCTGGTGTCCCACGACACACACCAATTTTTTTTTAATTTTATTTGTAGGACAATATGACAGTTAAATTATATAAATATTAACTAAGTAAAAACAAAAAAATCAGCTGGTTAGTAATCATACAATCAAAAGAGATATATATATATATATATATATATATATATATATATATACACATATATATCTTACCTATATAATATCTTACCTATAGAATTATTCAAAACATAACTCGAAATTCAATTCAATAATACCGACGCAGCGTCTAGGTATCACTTCGTATTTTACTCAAAACCGACCGTCTAAAATGTATTTATCAGCTACGACGTATACTTAAACATAAGTACAAATTCTCTGCAGATATCAAATTAATATCTAACGAAGTTGACAACATCAAAGTGTGCTCGAACGAAACTCACCACAAGAATCAATTTAAGTAAATATTCCAAGGCTTCAGGTTTCAGTAAAGTTCTTACCAGACGTGTATCAAAGTTATATTTCTAATTAAAACCGGATAGTTTCAAACTACTCAGTATAATACAACTCATTTGTAAGAGTGGAGAAGGGCAAATTAACACAACAGTTTTATTTTGTTTTTTCTTGCGGTTACTTCACTGCTCCCGTGGTCTATAGCGTGATATACATATAAACCTTCCGGAATAAATTATCTACATGATGATAAAAACGGCATCGGAATCCGTTGTATAATTGAGGAGAAATAAGCGCACAGACAGACAAACGCAGATTGCAACTTTGTTTAACGCTATGTGTATTATATATAAAGGCAAAGGAGGTTCGCATTTACTCTATCTTTGGTACTAGGTGATAGCTCTGGGTCGGCGAGTAGTTGGTCAAGTCTGTAAAAGTGTATAAGCACTAATTTGTTTCGGTTCAAATCTCATTTAAGGGAGTGAAATTACTGGCATCATGTGACTTACAACTTATGTCTCGAGGTGACGGACGTAATCCAGTACCATGCAGTGATTTATTATTCATAGTTCTGTATACTATAGATGCTTATGTCTATGGGCAAATGGTTTATCATGGGGGAGCGAACTCCTGGTTTTAATATTCAAGCTATTAATTTATGAAATTGACACCTTTTTTGTGTTCGGTAGCCAAATAAAAAAACGGAATTATTAGAATTTCGTTATGTCAGTCTGACAGTTGTGTTAAATCTTGTTTTTAATCAATTTTTTATTTACGATGTTTTATTATGTAATTATTGAATTTCATTATATCATTGACCGATATAATATATCATCTAACATTTCTGTATTGACCAAAAACATTTGATATGGCGTAAATAAACGTGTGGCACTTTTCCAGCTCAGTATCAAAGAAATTTGAGCCCACGAACAGTTTGTTACTCTACTCACTCACTTAATGTTAGTTATAGAACTGTTTTGAAGTACTCCACCGCGACAAAGAAATCTCGACGCGTGTTGCGAGTCAGGTGATAGCGACAAGTTAGTTTATGAAATCGCCTTAAATTGCTTCTTTAAACTTTAATAATTTATTGTCTTTTTAATGCGTCAAAAATATGCTAACGTAAAGTTGAGTAAGCAATAAATTTTGTTATACTTGAACATAAACCTTCTGTACCTCGTTTATTGTTATACAGTTTTGTATGAATTTGCCTCGTTTAAACTTTATTTGTTCGATTAAAGTATTGTAATCTACGTCGTTTCTTTAATACCGTTTTATTTATAGTTGAACAATTTAAACTTTTATGGATGAAAACGTTTGCAATTAAAACTGAGTTTTAGTGTTTATGAGTTTCTATCACAAAAGAGCTACTTATCTCTCTTTAATGACTGCCTCGGTGGCGTAGTTGTATTGCTTACGCGGTATGACTGCTGTGCTGAGGTCTCAGGTTCGATCATCGGTATTGTGTTTTTCTATAACAAAATGCTCATTATCAGCCCGGAGTCTAGAAATGTGCCCAGTATGGCGATCGGCTGAACGCTGAGAAGCTTTCGAAACGTCGGAATCAAAATTAATAAAAAACCGCGATAAAATCCATTTAAAATAGTTTAATTTCATTGTGTAATATTCGCGTAAACATAAGTAATAATTAGTTTAAAAGTCATGCAACAGTACCATTGTATGAACGATTATCTGACAATTTGGTAAAATTGATTCTTTGCTATTACAATTTATAAACGGGGCTACAAAATTACTTTTAAATCGGCAGTTCATCAAATTGGATTTATATTAGCGCGCCAGATAACTTGCGGTCATTACAAACGTCCGATTCTTTCACAATTCAGCCATTTATCTCAACGGACCGATCCTTTCAATAGATCTTTTCACTTTGTTTTTATGGAAACTGTAAATCTGATCGCTACTTGGGAAAAGAACAGAGGAATTAAGCATTTTTTTAAGTACTAATTTTTCCTCGCGGCTCCGCTCGCGCGATCTGGATTTCCAGGATAAAAAGTAGCCTATGTTACTAAGTGATAATGTAGCTTTCTAACGGCAAAAGATTTTTTGAAATCGGTCCAGTAGTTTATTCGTTATATTCAAAAATACAAATCTTTCCTCTTTATAATATTAGTGCAGATAGATAACGATTTTTTTTTTCGTCCTGGCTCGGTAAAATGACTACGCCACACCTGATGGTAAGTGTAGCGCAATCCAGGAATAGTGTCGACCAAAGACAAACAGTGTGTCTATCGTTGGTCGGCACGATCATGCCGGCCTGCCTAACTGCTTCTTCATACTCCGTTTAAAGGACCCAATATTATAATTAATGGTATTATTAATGGTACAGTTGGAAGGGAAAGGCCTCAGCGAACTTTCTCATATCAAGTCGGAATATTTTCGAGAAAAGCCAGGTCAGAAGTACCCTAAACCGACGTGCATACATGAAGAATTTAATAAGAATGATGAAGGTCAAAAGGATGTGCAAGGATTTTAGCAAGTGGTAATCCTCTAAACAAGTGGTAAACTTACCACCAAGTCAATTTAAAGCTGGAATGATGAAACGAGTAACTCGGTCGGCTGATGGTAAGCGCTACGCCTGCCCATAAATAGAAGCAACTCCACACAGAACTTTAAATTACAAAGCAGTGTATGGTAATGGACTACATTCGCGCGTCTGATACTTGACGAGAATACATGCTTCAAAAACGGATTCTAAAATTACAGCCTCCGTGGCGCAGCGGGTGAATAGTCGGCTACGAAGCGAAAGGCCGTGGGTTCGATTCCCGCACCGGGACAAATGTTTTTGTAATCCACGAATATTTTGTTTCGGCTCTGGGTGTGATAGGACCGCAAGTCCCTCGTAGTTCCTGATACCCACGACACAGCGTAACCTAGTGGGGAGTTAGGACTATGTGTGTGACTGTTGTTGGGTGTATTATGTGAATAATGTGTCACTGGTGTACTTCTTACTATTATTATTAAAAAAGTATTAATCTTTGATGTGAATATTTGGTGTACTCATTACTATCATTATTAAAAAAAGTATTCATCTTTGTTACAGAAAAGAACCAGTCAACCAAAACTACGCAGCACATGTGCAAAAAATGTGAGCAATGCACGGCAGGCAGTGTGATATAGTGTTGTGTCGGGTGATGTAAGTGACTATGTGGAGTGGCAGGTGGGTGACGATGGTGGCGCTGCTGGTGATGGCGGGAACCGTGCGCGGGTGGGACTGTATATGCAATCCGAGGGAGTGCGAAGTGCTAGAACCGAGTGGCTGTCCTGGACTCGGGATCGTTGTGTGGGACCCGTGTAGGTAAGTTCACGATGTTTACTTATTAGAATTTTGGTCGGTTTGTTGTGCGCGCTGATCTCGACAATGTCTGAACCAATTTAAGAATAGAATAAAATTGTAATTACACACAACATAAATAGGATAAACACTAGAAAAAGAAAAAGTGAGGCCAGTAAATAATAAAAATTTATGATTTATTACAGCAAAAATAATACAGCTTTGCGAATTTACAGTTGAAATATTTTTCTGGTGGTAGGATATTCATATCCACCCGGATAACGACCACCATATACAATACACATGTTGCTAAAACCTGTCATAGTGATCCACACGCCTTGTGTGGATCGTGTTCCAGGATCAGCCAGTGTATATCCAGTTCTCCTGAGGGGCTTACGGCATGCCTTGATGGTTGGTTGGGGTGGGTATAAGGGTACATTCTTGTTTTACTGTGCCTGCATCGGTCATCCACCTGTCCTGTCGCAGGTCCCTCGATTTGCTTGTTCCCGCTTCGAAGACGAAAGAAGCATTTATACAGGCTGGTATGACTCTGGTGACCACCGATAAAGTCATTGGTTGTCGGTGGTCGCTAGTTTTTTGGACTGCACTACGGTTACCATCAGATGTAGTGCTGTGTTGTGTGTCTACCTAGTCCTTTACTGGTATGAGAGTTTATATTTTATGGTTCGTTGTACAAGTCAGCCTATTGTGAAGGAAGATACTACGTGAAACTTATATAAAGTTGGAAGTCAATCTGTTCGCTTGTTAGTGTTTAGATGAGCTTCGTGTAACCAATCGTTAGCAAATTTGGCTTGTGTACAATTTGTTCGACGCAGTAATTTTATAGTTTTACTAGGTTTTGCTCGCGGCTCCGCCCGCGTGATCTGCTTTTTCCGGGATACAAAGTAGCCGATATCTTATTCTGATGTATAAGCTGTATTACTGTAAAGTTTCATTAAAATCCATTCAGTAGTTTTTACGTGAAAGAGTAACAAACATACATCCATCCATCCATACTTACAAACTTTCGCGTTTATAATATTAGTAGGATAAGTAAATATGAATTCGGTTTAAAAGCAAGCAGTGATTGCTCAGCGGAAAGTGGTACAGGCTGATAAAATGATGGTTGTTGGTTCGTAACCAGCCCAATGGCATGCACCTCTGGCTTTTCTAAGATACGTGTGTATTCATTGTTATTTATCACTTTTTTAACGGTGAAGGAAATATTGTAAGGAATCCTGCACACCAGAGTTCTCTATAAGAATTATTTTCAAGGTATGTGTAGTCTGGTGTCATCGTGATGGACTAAAACCCAACCTCTCTCTTTCGTAAAGGAGGCCCAGCAGTGGGACGTATATAATACAGGGCTGATATTATTTATTATTATATATTTATTCTATACCTACAATACTCTATGTAGGTTTCTAAATTTCGTTGAAGCTTACGTACAGTAAAAACCTATTTGCAGCGAAAGACTGATCTACATACTTAGCCAAACTTGAACAGTGAACTTCAAAATAAGGAAGTCGTTCGACTAATGCAATTACGTAACTTTAGTTGCAAAATTTTGTTCCGGGAATCCGGACAGAAAAATAAAAAACATTTTCCTGAAAACGTTGTAAAGCAAGATTTTTAATGTTTTATATTTGGTATTTTAATCGCATGGTCCGTTTTGAATTCAAACCTGTCATAGTGACCTGTATTTATTTGGGTTAGGGGTTCGACTTATATTGGTTTATTTATGTAACCTTCTGAACGGAATATTAATATAATCGAATAATCGTTTTAGAAAACTATTACAGCTTGTACTAAGCCTACTGATTTGAAGGCCATTAAAGTTATATTACTAGGCATTACGATACTTCACATCGTATATTTCGGGATAACAATCGCAGAGTGGTAATATGTAGTGCTTTTTAAAGTGCTGAATTTTCCGTCGTGTTATTTTATAGCAGAAGACGGTAAACGAGCAAGTAGGTGGTATGGGATCACTTACCTGATGGTATGTACACATAAGGAATCATGTTGAGTTGAGTTGTGGACATTCAATGAAAGGGATAATTAAGAAATTGGAAAGGTTAGGGCCACCGGATATATCTAAAGATACTTGACTACCCTGGAATTCAAAACCGACTATGTATAAATTTATCAATAGAGATATATTATTATTGATAATATCAACAGTCAACAAGGAAAATCAAAAAGTATGTGACATTATCATCCACTTTGACCTCAAAATGAAAGAAAACACAATGACAAGCTAATATTTTTTCCAAAAGGTAAAATTCACACAAAGGATTGCCCCATTAGGAAATCGATTCCATCACGGCTCACAGCCCACCTACGCATACTATAGCAGTGATACCGCAAGACATGTCCGACCTTTTTCACACACTATAAAACTCCTGTCACTATTGGATCTTTTTGGCTCCTTTCTTTCGGAATGAGACGTTTGAGCACCCACGCTCAATATAGGTTCGAAGATATTAAACCAGTGACCTGTCACATTTTTCAAGCTTCCAAAGATTCCAACTTACCTTTACAACTGTCGGCATTTGATATCAACCCGTAAAATCTTCTATCAATCTTAGTATGTTAGCTTTCGTCCGCAACATCGGCCGCGTAGGATAATAGAATAAGGAATATATTAAATAATGTTTATTAAAATGGATATCAAATGTGTCAGGACGAGGCCTATGAGAGAGGCCCTGACAAATATATTCAAAATTAGTCTGTTACATATTCGGATTTACCAAAGTATTTTGTCGAAAACTATCTAAAGCCCCTATATTTATATATGTATAATATAGGATAAGTAATATAGTTTTTAGGGTACGATTAGGCTGGCATCGTGAAAATATCACCAAAAGCCCGCAAAATACAGAAAAATAAAAAAAACATGGATACCCGTAATGTAGTAACAGCATGTGAACTGTGAACTGAGGAGATCCTGGGTTTGAATGTTCAGTGATTTTTCTGACAATTTGCTATGGCAAATCTGATGTGTCCGGATCCTCTGTGGAAGGTTGGCGTCAGACAAGCTGAGCCTAACCCTTTTTCCAACGTACATAGAAAAATATAAATCATGTAGGGCCGACCCGCCATTGATGAGAATTAAAAGAATGATGTGACTATTAACGCACACTGCGGAAAAGTATTACTAAAACATCCGATTTGATAGGGCCCATTGTATGATTTATCCGTACACCTTTTATGATATAAATGAAATACACTATATACTAATTTGATATACTGAGTTCACTAGTGATATATTATGCTAACAATAAATGTGCAATGCGGACGCGTTATGATGGTGATTGATTTTACAGTGTGAATTTAATGCGTACAATGACAAAATGCTGAGTTTGTCGTCGTGTGTTGGTATGTGCGGTTGGACCGTACAACCACCGTACACATGGTTAAAATCCCGCCATAGTGGCTCGATCAGGCGAGTCGCGTTCCGGGGTCAGCTAGTGTATATGCAGTACATTCAGGTCGGAATAATTCTGCCGACCGTCTAGGGACGCAATGTCTCTTAGCGGTTGACATTATATTTAGACTGCAGTATATTTAATATCAGATCCATTTTGCCGTGTCAGGACTTCTAACTGTCTTCTTCTAGTTCCAACTGTCCTTTTCCTACTTACAGTAAGGCCCGCGCAACTTACATTTTAACACATGTTACAGTAAGATTTGGCTTGTAGTTTTTACGACCGGCCGCTTCTCTGACGTCAACCCCTCTGGGGAGAGAAGAGCTGCTATCTCTAAAACGTTTTATTAAAACGATTGAAGTTTACAACACTAAATTTTATTGATAAAGCAATTTAGTTAAACGTCTTGGTTTGATATTGATTTTGTTGGGTAGAGACAAATTAGCGCCGGCTTCCTTTGTCACTGCTATACCTTAGAGAAGGTATTATGATAACTTTTTCCATAATCTATAATTTTAATGTGAAGAAACGCTGTTTAAGTTAATACACATACACATTACTAACTCTAAAAATCTTTTACAAAACAAACCCCTGAATAGTAGATAATCGAAAATTTTAATATATGTCTTTAATTCAGAAACTTTGAAACAGTTATATTAGCATACATATTTATGCAGACAAAATATGGCATCGATTCTACAACTTTTATAACAGTATGTTTGATAAAGTATCGGTTTAGTGCTGTAAATTACCTTATAAAATTCAATCAGGTATAAAAGAATTTCTAGAGAGAATTTTCTATATTATTTTATGGAAATCCATTACGTGAATGATATGGTAATTTGGTTTAAATGTATTTGTATGAAATGTAAAATATAATATCCTAATAACATTCTAAACTATAATCGATAAAAATAAATGATTTTAACTTATAATTAAATGTTCAGTAGAAATAATCGTCATTAAATTCAATGATTCGACAATTTCAATTACGATGCTTATTTTAAATTCTTGCTCAACGACATATGCAAGTTCCTTGATTTTAAAATTATTCATAAGTGATAGCTTGAATTGAATTGAATACAATTATAAGATAACCTGCCACGAAATTTGAACACGAACCAATGTCTTTGCCCTGAGTGGGTTGCAACGTTTACATATCAAACAAAAAAAAAAAACAAAACAAACTATTTCATGTACGTAGCCACAGAATCAAACTGGGCTCATCATGGATCAGGATCATCATCCAGGACTACCATTTTCAATTTGGCGTTGAAGATCAATTGTCTGAATTCATTGCTATTATAAGAGGTTCTTTTTAGTTCTGAATATTGATTGTCTAATATCGTAATATAGTAATATAGTTTATTTCGGTTGCCAGCCAGAAACTTTATATAAGCATTAATTTTAATGTTATTTGTTTTGTTTATTTTATTTTTGTCTAGTGCAATAATAATTGATATCAGTTATAAGTGTAACTAGATAACGATGTTTTAATTTAATAGATATCACTGGCAATCCAACAAAAACAAAGTAACAGATATATTTCAGGCATAATAATAACTTTAGTTTGGCACAGTATTTTATTTATACACTTTTGATAATATTAATTACCAATAACATTTCCTCCTCAAAATAGCTCGGATCGTTCTTAAGCCGTGTAATAACAAAGGATGATGGGATCATGTAGCATAGATAATATTATAATAGTCGTATATTGTTAGTTGGGGAAAGACCGGACGCGGATTTCATAAACAGGTCAGGGAAAAATCTTTATGAGAAAAACAGCCGCCACTAAATGCAAGACCAATAGTGTCTCCAAAGATGCTTAATTTATAAATATTAACGCAAGGCAGTATACACAGAAAAGACAGTAATATAAAATTTAATTGTCTGTCTGTTATAATTAGCACCAATATTAAAAAGATATTGAATGTTTGTTTCTTATCTGAATGTCATTTAATATCGATGACATGAGAAATCCATGTACAATCATAACTCAATACCACATTTCTCTTACAGATGCTGCAAAGTATGTGCAAGAACTGTAGGCGAAAACTGCGGCGGCTTCAGCGGGACTTGCGAGCCAGGACTCAAGTGTTACGAAGGGTCATGTACGCCAATCACGTGAACTAAACTCACACAAACAAACTGTATTATATGTGTATAGTGTTGAATAGAAAACATATCGCTGACAAATGAAAATGAGCGGACCAGCAAGACGCGAGGAGATTCATCACACCGGGTGACAATAATCTGTTTACGGACGGCATCGTGTGATGCTGTATTGTAAGTGACATGAACGATAGGTTTCCATTAATGAAAGTTTTCAATACTGATATAGAGTTACCTTCATGGCAACTAATCAAATTAGTGACTTTTATCGAATATATTTTGTATAAAAAATTGGATGTAGTATCACTTTTATCACCTGTAAATGCAGACTACTTTCGTATAATAAACATGATGTTTAAATTCATAAATATAATATGTTGTACAGTCTAACAGTTTGAAACCATGGTTCTTTCTGTTTTATGTGTAAAGAATGAGGATGATGTTTGGGATATTTCATGTATTATATTCGAAGATGCATTAAGCATCTCTTTTTCATTTAAGACATGGGCTGTATGTAATACAAAATGTTTATCTGGATGTAAAAAATAATAACTCAATAATCCAAATTATATTCTTAAATCTCGATCAACAATATACTAACTTAAAGCATTTATTAACAATGATATTGTTTAAAATCACCAATATCCTTGCTTCAGGAAAAAACATTGTGAAGCACAACACAAATTATCTTTATTACCTTTATTTATTACGACAACAACCAAAGTAAATAACGTAAACATCAAAGTAATAGCAAATAATATATTGACAATAGCTATTATGTTTCCGAACTAAAAGTTCCCTTTGATACTGGAACGAATGTGTTTTTGTGTAATCAAATTATACCATTAGAAGGGTACGTCGGTGTGTAAATATTCTACGTGTTGTAACTATAGGGTTGTATGATAAAATAAGTTAATAAAGGTCTATATTGTTGGCGGAATAATAGCCTGTTGTTTTGTTTTGTAAAGTATCTAATCTGTTCTTTACATTTAAAGCGTTTGATTATTGCGTTTAAACGTAGATTAACAAATCTGTGTTTTATCTTCTGTCTGGTTTATATTTTTTCCAACGCAAGTTTGGATTGTAATTTATTGTTTTGTGCAGCATGATACTTTTTCAATAAAATAATCGATAAATCTTATAATAAAATGCGTATTATATCAGATAAAATGCAATTACAAATTTAGTCATAACCTCAAATCAAGGATACATGACCAAATTATATAGATAATAGGTATAAAATAATATACAACTGAACATGGCCAGCCATTTCATTGTTCGTTGAGTTAAATCTAATTTCATTCAGTAACCTATTTAGCCAAAAGCTTTTGTCAATTTGTTTCATAAAGTAAGAGATTTTAGTCTGTTTAGGCATTTACGAAATAACAGACTTAAATGTTATTCTGTAATATCAATATTACAATACGCAATATAAGATATTGGCAAGTAGCTGTGAAGCGAGAGGCCGTGGGTTTGATTCCCGATAGACAAATATTTGTGTAATCCACAAATATTTGTTTCGGGTCTGTGGACTATGGAACCGCAAGTCCCTCGTAGTTCCTGATGCCCACAATACAGGTTTATTCTAGTGTGGGGACAGGTCTATGTGTCTGACTGTTGGGTGTATTTATTATTTATTTTAAGATTGTATAGTTAACGCGGTCTGTAAAAATTAACATGTTAAGAGTAATTTACTGTCCCAATATTTAGCAATAGCTTCCTATATTTTACAAGGTGGTTGGTCTATCGTATGCGAGAGGTCATCTGGGTTGGTACCACCGCTTTGTCTATTTATGCCGCCAAGCAACCGTGTGTAAGCACTGTTGTTCTTGAAGGACATTGAAGCCAGTATAATTACTAAGCATTATGAAACTTAACATCTTATGTCACGGGGTGAAGAGCGCAGTTCAGTGCCATACAAAAAAAATAGGACATTACACATGTTGATTTGTAGATACAAACGCATGCCCCTCCAGGTTACACGAGTCACAACCTTTTTAATACCGAATCTTGTGGAATAGTTTCCATACATTCTTAATCCACACTGACCCAATATTGTTAAAAATTCACGAAGTTACGGAATTGAATTAGCACTGCACAGTACCAAAACCTTCGGCGTGTTTCCAATGATTTAATTACGGGTCTATTCCTTCTACCTTGTGAACAAAATGTATCACTAAGTGAATAATGTATCTTCAACTCACAATTATTCGGAAAACCTGAGTTGCTTGGCTTGATTTTATTTTATTCTGCTAAGATAAAGTAATTTGTTAATTTCGTGATTTACCGTCCTAAGTTAGGTTATTTACAAGCTTCTAATTAACTTTACCTGTATGTATTTTAGAGACTATCCCGCCCACACACCCACCACTGTAACTCCTGTGCACCAGGATCAACAGTGGCACGCATTTTTGACACCGAGCAGTGAAGCTCGGCGAGTCTCTGGGATGCCTAAATGTCTTTGTCCCGCAACGAAATTATTCAGATAGCTGATAGAAGGTTAGGGAGGAGTTGGAAATATTAATTGTCGACCTGTATGTATGTATGGATCAAACGTTGCACCTGAAATGAAAGCCTTTTCTACCTGACCGATTATGAGGTTTATTTTTTTACGTAATCGAGATCTCCCCAGGGAGGATGACGTCAGGCAGGTGGCCCGTCGTAAAAACTCCAAGCCAAAGCCTACTAAAACAATCATCATCAATCAATTATCATCGTGTTAAAAAGAATGTTGTGCAAACCTCACTGCGATTGGTATAAGGGCAGGTGAAAGAATATGCATCAAGTAATATAAATAAATAAATAATAATAAATCAACACACTGACTGCCTCGATGGCGGAGCTGTATTACGTATGCGATAAGACTGCTGTACTGAGATTTCGGGATCGATCCCCGAGTCGAGTAAAAGTGATATTGGATTTTTCTATCACTAAATGCTCAGTATCAGCCCGGAATCTAGAATTTGTGCCCGATATGGCGATAGGCTCGCCCCCTATCTCATTCTGGGACGGAAATAAGCTCGGTGAAATGTAGGTATACGGGTTACACCCCTGCCTACCCTTTCGGGGATTACAGGCGTGAGTGCGCATATATAAATAAATACATCCAACAGTCACTCGCACAGTCCTGACCCCATATTAGGTTAACCTGTATCATGGGTAACAGGAACTACGAGGGACTTGCGAGCCGACAACACCACGACCCAGCGATGTATGACATTTTTAATCCCTACTAATATAATAAATGTGATTGTAAGTTTGTTTGTTACGCTTTCACGCCAAAACTACTTAACCGATCATCATGAAACTTTAACTAACTTTGTACACATATTCTTGGAGGTATTAGAAGTACTTATACCCCATAGGCTACTTTTACCCCGGAAAAATCAGATCACGCGGGCGGAGCTGCGAGGAAAAGCTAGCATACAATAAGCGAAACATGATTCTCTACAATAGACAAAAATACTTAGAACACATACATTGTTTGTATAAAAATGTAATTAAAACGTATCTATCTATTTCTGTGTGCTTCCATGTTACACGTAGTAGTAAGGTAACGTTTATTGTGTGGTATTTGTGGCTATTCTGCCGTCACCGACTAAACTTAATTTAACTAAAATTTGTATTATCCTAATGATTTCTTACGTTTACGCGAATGTTACTCATTCAAATAAAACTAATTTAAAAGGATATTCTCGCGGTTTTTTTTTTTATTTTGAACGTTTCGAAGACTTTTCAGCCTTCGTGGTCACGGGGGGACTTTTCAGTCCCCCCCGTGAAGAAGTTTATATCCTATCAAATTGTTGTGTCATGAATGGATCTAAGATAAGTTTGACAGAACTTAAACTACTTTGGTTAGTTTAATGACTGGTGTCGTGGGTGTACATGGACTTTGGAGATCATTTACCATCAGGTGACCCACTTGCTCGTTTGTTGCCCACTTATAAAAACGTGGTTCCGCGTGGTTATGGCAGGACTAAATTTTAATTAATTTGTTGCTTAAAAAGGTTAACTTTCAACAGCTAAAACCGAAATAAACTATAAATTACTTTTGAGTATAGTTTAGTCGAGTAAAAGCAGAATATCTATTGTCTCTCGGTTTTGTAAATATCATCTGATTAGCATTTTTAAACTAGTATGTATGAAATAGATACCCAATATGTAATCGATTGTAGATATTTCGATATACTTATAAGGTATTTAAGAAAAAATGTGGGACTTCCACATATTATAAATTATTTTTATTTTATCATAAATTTTAGTTTTAGTTTTATTTAAATGTCGGTAGCACATTGCTTGGAAAACAAAGATGGTGGTGTGTAAATAAATGTGATGAAAACGTTGGAAAAATGTAATTGATATTGTATTATTATCCCTAATATTTCTATTAAAGAGAGTGCAATCCGTGCTACAAAAAATACTTTGGAAAAAATAATAAAAATCGAGGGTTCCGTACACACAACATAGTTTTTTTACTGTTTGTTGTGTTTTAGTATATTATTATATTAAATAACCATCGCCATAACACATATTCTGTGAAAGTCTCACCCGGTATTATGATTCACATATTCACGTATTGTGGTTCAGAAGACAGAGACTTTCAAAGGTAGGATAGACAAGCAGACATATGGCGTAGGCCCTGTAATAGAATTCCATTGGTACTCTGGACACGAAATCTTAAAAAGTCTCCTTCTGCCCGCCCTTATCCCACCACAGTGGGTTTAGCGCCAAATGCTTTTTAACACACGGTACAGAATGATTTAACTTTTTAAGATGGAACCCTAAAAGTCGTTCGATATAAATGTTTAATATTGTTTTTAATACATCGTGACCGTTTTAGAACGAACTCTTGTGTTTTTTAAAAATCTAAAGAAAGAAAGAAAGTCTACGAAAGAAAAGTCATCTAGAATGACTTATTGTGTTACGCATTAATTTTGTATATACAAAGCGTAATCGATTTATTTATTAACTAGAATCATATTATTCTGAAACCTATGTAAATTATATTTAGGTTTAAGGTTTAGGTTTAAATTATATTAAATCAGGTTGTTTTATAATATTATTTGTATTAAATAAAACAATCAATTAAAGGCAAAGAAGCGTTAACTTATATAACTGTGTATTTTTTTTTTTTTTTTATACCATGGGCCGGCAAACGAGCAAGTGGGTCACCTGATGGTAAGTGATCTCCACCGCCCATGTACGCCCACCACCAGAAGAGTCATGGGCGCGTTGCCGACCTTAAAGGAAAGGGATAATTAGGGATTGGGAACGGGAGGGGATTTGGGCGTCCGGTTATCTCACTCACCGTACGAAACGCAGCAGCAAGCCGCTACTTTACGTCGGTTTTCTGTGAGACAGTGGTAACGATCCGGACGAGCCAGCCCATTCATGCTGTAGACAAAACTGTCTACAGCGTGGCTCTACCACTCACAATATAAACATTTATGTGTTATTGTATATAATAGGAAATGATTGCTTAATACCAGTATCTAGTCATAATGCCACATTGTATTTGTGAAGATGTAAAAATTGATCCAAAGCTACTTGTTAATTGTGCACACATTGAATAAATAAGTTAAAGTATTTTCTCTGCTGTTTCATTGTGAATGCTAGTCGCCATGTTTTTTTTTACCGAGAACGGCAAAGTTACTGCACTACACCTGATGGTAGGCGTAGTGCAGTCCAAAAAACTAGCGACCACCAACAAACAATGAGTTAATCGGTGGTCACCAGAATCATGCCGACCTGTATAAACGCTTCTTCCCTCTTTGGAGAGAGAAGAAGCAAAACGAGGGGCTTGCGACAGGACAGGCGTATGACCGATGCCGGCACAGGGATACAAGGATATACTTCTATACCTGCCCCAACCAACCATCAAATCATATCGCAAGCCTCTCGGGAGAGTCGGATAACACTGGCTGATCCTGGAACGCGAGCCACACAGGGTGTTTGGGTCACTATGGCAAGTTTTAACACCATGTGTACGGTGGTCGCTATCCGGGCGGATATGAATATCCTACCACCAGCAAGGCTAGGTAATGTAAACACGACTAGAACAATAGAAGTCTTAAAAATATCTAGAAATGTTCGGTTTATTATTTACAGAATTATAATTTTGTTATTACTGTGATAAAAACATGATCTCGGTCATCACGCGATATGACGTGATACATCCATCTTATTTGAGATAGACGTTTTTTTTAATTTCATAGGTTTGTAACAATGTATAATAGATATTTTTGATAGGTGGTAGGTTCCTCATATACGAGAGGCCGCCTGATATCTTCAATTCGACTATTTCTGCCTTCAAGCAGCAATTCGTAAGAATGGTTTCCCGTTTAAAGGATATTGTAGCCAGTAAAATTATTGATAATTGCGAGACTTAATATCATGTCTCGGGGCGATGAGCGCATTTCAATGCTGTGCGGCACTTAATAATTTGAAGTTGTGAAAGGTGGTCCTTCTGTATATGGGCAGGTGTGTTAACCATAATGCCAACTATTCGCTAGTCTCATTATTAATATCAATAATAAAAAAATCTTGGTTATCTTAATATCCTTTGTATAAATATCGCTTGTAAATGCGATGGCCGAAAATATTAAAACATTTCCTTGATAAAAATACAGGTAAATCGTACCTTACATCTCAGATAAAGACTTGAATAATAAGAGTGTATTCAATATCTTCAAAAGCTTTCATCTGTTTACCGCTGAAAAACAAGGTGGGCGTATTTTTTTACATATAAATAATTGATATTGAAAACAAAAATACAAAGAATATTTTATACCCTTGGCTCCGATGCCAGAAATACTGTTATTCAGTGGCTATCATTACCGTTTTTCATAGAAATAAATTATAAGATACAAGGAAAAGAGAAGTAATAAATAAATAAGGTTCCTCGCGTTGTATTTCTTTACAATATTATAGAAGGAAAAAAATTGCTAAGACAGAATTGCCTTCTGAAATCTCACAGAGAATATTGATTAAAATTAGGCAGATGAAGTTGTCTGAAAAGTAATATTTTATGGCAGATATAAGTTTATTTATCAGTAGAGAATATTATGTTAGCCAGTCTAGCATCTTTGCATACTATTTTTCAGCGATTAGAGAAAGATACATCAAATAGAGGATGAGAAGATGTGTATGACTCGAATATATTATTACTGTTATGGAATTCTAGTTAAAAGAGACCAGTAAATGTGAACTAAATTATAGATCTAATTTTTGAGAGGTATAGCTATAGATACTTTTGTCTAGAGCATGAATGAGCCTGCTCGAGCGGCTCGTTACCACTGTCTCACAGAAAACCGAAGTAGATTAGCGGCTTTTCAGCGAAGCGGCAACTTGTTACTGCGTTTTGAACGGCGAGGCCAAAATCAGCCTTTCCTTCTCAATACCTCAATTATCCCATTCCTTTAAGGTCGGTAACCCATGATTCTGCTGCTATTATTGGCGTACATGGGCGTTGGAGATCATCTAACATCAGGTGACCCACTTGCTTGTTTGCCGGCCTATGCTATAAATAAAAAATGATAGAAAAATAACTCTTTATTAATGCAATTTTAAGGAACAATACAAAAGAACCTTTCACTATAAAATGTCCACAGGCAGTCCTATAATCAAAATCGATTTATTACAGACAACCTCAATATAAATTGTTGATAAAAGGTCAGTAGAAAAGAGGGGGTGTATAGGGGAACATGTTTATTTAACAATTATATAATAAATCAAATATAAGTACAGTATAAATATAAATTATTTTTACTGTACTAGAATTTATTTTCGTTCATTGATTAATTGCCGCAGTTCCTCATAGGGTATCATAGGATGTCTCTTACTGATGGTAATGACATTGCATATGTTTATTTAATTATTTATTTACTTACTTCTATTCAAGCTCGCGCCAGATGGAATGCAACGACCTATACCGACAAATAATGAGTTTATCGGTGGTTACCAGAATCATGCCGGTCTATGTAAATGACTCTTTATATATTAATGAAGAAGCAAATCAAGGAGCCTCCAACAGGACATGCGGATAACTGATACAGGCACAGGATAACAAGATGTATTCTATACCCGCGGCAATCAACCAATAAGTCATGTCGCAGGCTGCACGGGAGAATCGGATATACACAGGCTGATCCTGGAACGCGATCCACACAAGGTGTATAGATCCGGGCGGATAAGAATATCCTACCATCAGCAAAAAATCATATCATAGGACGGAAATCAGTTCGCTAAGTCATCGGAGCAGATTTAGTTACACCTCTAACTCTTTGAGGACACAGGCGCAAGCTTATGTAATGTATTTTATAAAGAACTCTTGCAAATCTAATTTTCACTCAGTAACACTATAATACAAAACAAAACGGTGAAATTCCCTCAGGAACACATAAAATACCTCATTAAAAACCAACTTTAATTGTCGCGGTCCCACCACAAATCCGGAGTACAAAATAACTATCCGCTTAATAGTAAAGTGTGGGCAACCCTGTATTATTAAATTAAATCCCTTACAAAACTTAGACACTTCAAACTATGCAAAAACGTTATGGCAGACATTTTCCTTTACATAAATTAGAAAAGCGATATATTTTTCTCCGAATCTTCCATCTAAAATCACAAGCTGAATTTATAATTGCGTTCCACGGTGTTATTTATCTAAGGAGTATTTAGTAAGGGCCTCTTATTAATTAATCTGAGTTGTTTGAGTTTCGGCTGTTAAATCATATTTCGGAGCGATTGAAGACGCAATATTGAAGAAGAAAGCAGAAATAGCCCTGCGTAGTGATATGGACTGCCTAACGAAACTCGCAGATTCAAAATCAGTCCCATAGATAGATAGGCACTTGACTTTTCGAAGTTACATGGTTATTAATTTTTAATTAATGCTTGCTTTAACGGTGAATTCTATTTTATATCGAATGGTTAATCGCCAACCTAATGTCAAGGTTATATGATTGAGCGTTGCTGTCAATTGACAACAATCGGTACCAACTTTTTATGTGCCCTCTAAAGCACGAATATCATCATCTTCATCAGTCACAGGACGTCCACTGCTGAACACATCCCACAAAGATTTCCAGACCAACCTGTTGGAAGCGGCCTGCATCCAGCGACTTCCTGCGACCTTTATCAGGTCGTCTGTCCACCTTATAGGCGGACGTCCAACGCTGCGCTTGTATTAAAAACATATTTACTGGCAGAATAATCGAGAATGATAAATTCTTGAATCCCAGTTTTCAATATAATTCATAATCGGACACGTATTCGAAAATAATTTTGATATAAAAGTTATTTATCGAACCGTACTATCTGAGCGACATGGAATTCTGATATAAATATGTATTTAATATCCAATATACAATGTTAATTTTATAAATTGTAGCGCAGTGGGTGAGCAGCTGCGAAGCTATAGGCCGTAGGCTCGATTTCCACACCGAGGCAAATGTTTTTGTGGTCCACAAATATTTTTTTTTAGTCTGGGTGTTTTTTCTTACCAAAGGGGCTGACGTCAGTCAAGCAGCCGTTGGTAATAACTGTCAAAAGTCCTGTAACATGAGTTAAAAACATATCGCATATACATTTGTATCGGTGTGGGAATCGAACCCGTGGTCTATCGCTTCACAGTCGGCTACTTGCCCAATGCGCTACGGAGGCTGTTATTATCATATCGTTCGAAATATCTTCTACAATTCTCTAACTATCAATAACTTACGTATGACTTGTCGATTTACGGGATCAATCTGGAGTATCAAATCAAGATAGCTAATGGAATTAGCCATACAGAAAGAACGTAAAAAAGTTTTTTAAAACATAATTAGTATGCACTAAAGCTCTATTAAAGTTGGCTTAAAAAGTTCGGATGGTTATAAAAATAAAAGTTGGTTTAGCTAAAGGTCAAACGTCGGAATAAAAATTTGTTTATGCATACGAAATTTCCATTTTGCAAGTTCATTTTAAATTCATTATTAACTGCCAAAATGTTAAACTCCAATTCAATATTACAATTAGATATTTACAGTTTGTATTTAGTTTGCCTCCTCCTACGATACGCCAACCGAACTAATGTTGTCTCAATAAATATCTTAACTTATATTAATTTTCGAATATTTACATAAACGACAGATTGAATTAATCAAAATGTTTCTTTTTTTGATCCTGGCTCGGCAAAGTGACTACGCTGCACCTGATGGTAAGTGTAGCGCAATCCAAGAATAGTGTCGACTAACGATAAACAATGTGTCCATCGTAGGTCGGCAAGATCATGCCGGCCTGCCTAAGGGCCAAGGGGGAAGGGGAAGGAAAAAGGGATGGGAAAAGGGTTCGGATCAGGGGGCAAGCCCCCTGGGGCGAACCGGATATACACTGGCTGACCCTGGAACGCGACCCACACAAGGTGGGCCACTATGGCAGGTTTAGCACCAGTGTACGGTGGTCGCTATCCGGTCGGATACAAGTATCCTCCCACCAGCAAAAATGCAGTGCAGTGAGAACGATACAGAAAATAGAAGGGAGTAAGAAAAAAGCCTTATGAAAAATACGTGGCATATACCCGTAGCGACCAATACCCGGGAGGAATTTACTTTATATCTGAAAATGGTTCTACTTGAAGCTTAAATCAATTAATTTTTTCCCATCTTTCAATTTGTGTTTTTTTGGAATACATTAGTATTTAAATGTAGAAAAAAAAATTGAATATAATACTAAACATACCATTAACTTCATAACAAGGCCGAACAAAGAGATATAATTTCTAATTGAAGTTTGCCCTGAATGATCTTGATAAACAACAACAAATATTAGTTCTACCAATACCTTTTATCAATTTATGAATCGTCTCTTTGACCTAAGTAAGGTCGGAACAAGGACGGTGTTCCAATCAATGAACAGTCAGATACGGTTACACAGATCAGCACGAATGCGAAGATAAATATGATCTATCCGATTCATTTATTCCAATCGGACGAGTACGTAAAGCTGTTGGTACACTTGTTTCTTAGTTTTTCGTATTATTCATGTACATGTAGATTGACGATCGAATAAAACTATCAGGTCGGTTGCCTGATCTTTAGCGCCACGCCTGCCTACAAACAGAAGCAACATCATACAGAAGTTTAAATTGCAAAGCACTGTACTGAAATGGATTACGCTCGTCACCCCAAGATATAAGATGTTCAGTCTCATTATCTCCAGTACTTTCACTGGCTTCGATGTCCTTCAAACCAAAACACATAATAGTCAAGGATCCCTGACTATAAGTGATTATATACAGTACGGCAACCCAGCCGGCCTTTTGCATAGAGGGACATTCATAATACCTAGTAAATTACTTATTATATGTACAAAATAACTTGACCGGGTTAAAGTTGGTAATTTCACCAGCCTTTTACTTTTACTATTTCAATTTGACCAAGTTATTTTACGAGTACTGTACAATACAGTAGATTATGATCATGTCATTGAGTATATACAAAATGTAGCAATTCTAGGGATTTTAAAAACTACGGACCTTACTTATAATCGTAATTAAGCACTGATTAGTTAAACACTGATTTGTCTCTTTCTAGCAACTTTATCAACAGTGTTGACAGAGAAAGACAAAAGGCTGTTTAACTGATCGTGCGTGAAAAATCTATATAAGTAAGGCCGTATCTTCAAGGACCTGATTAGTGATCAATTAAGATATTACAAACACCTATAATATAACTAAATTTTTTTCATATATCCTGGCTCGGCAAAGTGACTACGCTACACCTGATGGTAAGTGTAGCGCAATCCAGGAATAGTGTCGACCAACGACACACAATATGTCCATCGTAGGTCGGCAAGATCATGCCGGCCTGCCTAACTGCTTCTTCACACTCTACTACAACAAAAACAACGGGTCTGCTGAAAATTAATAAAAGTTTCAGTGTAAACCTAGCTTAAACGAATTATAATTTCTGTTTTCAATCAGGGACATCTATTGTATTCAAGGATACATTTATTTCAATGACCTTTTAGGAAAATATGTATATTTTGAAACGACATTATTTCGTGACCTCACAGTAATCATATTATTAAACCAACGTCTTTTTTTAATGACATATTATTGAATATATTTCCTTCTATATGTCTATATTTAAAAATCTTATAAGATCCGAATCACATTCCGGCGTCAGCCAGTGTTTAAACACTAACTTCTGGCTGGCATAACTCTGCCGACCGTCAATGCAATGTCTGAAAATGTCGATTAAAAGTATGTTTCGAATTATCCTACTAATATTATAAACGCGAAAGTTTGTAAGTATGGATGGATGGATGTATGTTTGTTACTCTTTCACTTAAAAACTACTGGATGTATTTTAATGAAACTTTACAATAATATAGCTTATACATCAGAATAGGACATAGGCTACTTTTTATCCCGGAAAAAGCAGATCACGCGGGCGGAGCCGCGAGCAAAAGCTAGTATTATTAAAAGGGGTTTTTTTTTTAACAGAGGGCGTCAAACGAGCAAATGGGTCACCTGAAGATGAGTGGTCTCTGCCCTTGAATTTACATAATTTCAGAGACATGGCTGCGAAAAAGGAAACTTAAGGACCGGTAAGGAACAGGAGATTTGGGCCTCCGGATATCCTAAATACCTTATGAAACTCAACAGCAAGTTCACGTCGATTTTTTGTGAGACAGTGGTAACAGCCTGGTCAAGCAGATTCATTCATGCTGTAGACTTAACCAATTACTAATCCTTGTACTATACGCAAATTTAGGTTAATAAATATAGGATCCCTTATCAAGAAAATGTGGTAAAACTTAGTATTGCGTGTTAGGAGTTTATTATAAAGTTACCACATATCCAACCCTTACTTATAAACTTGTGTGGTTAATAAATAACGATCTAACTAATTATTACCTAACAAAGTTTTGTCCGTTTTACAGAAGCCTGTGGTTTGAAAGTAAAGTTTAAAATTATAACGTGCTTCCAATATGAATTATTAAATTAGCTGCTAATTCTAACTTGGTTCTTATATTGAAATCACTTGTACAATTGCTAGACTATTTTTTCTCCTCTGGTGTTGGGAAGGTAAATCGTCAATGGACATTGCTAAAAAAATGTGGAAGGTTTCTAGTATGCGTGTGGTCATCTGGATTGGTATCACCGCTTTATGTATTTTGCGGCCAAGCAGCAATATGCAAGCACTGTTGTGTGCCGGATTGAAGGATGATAAAGCCGATGAAATTACTAGAATACTTATTACATAATATATCAGAAGAGTAGAGAGTGCAGTGCCATGGAGTGCAGTAAATCAACATTCGGTTGTAACATTTTAGGTAACAAAACAATGCAAACATTCAGTAAATATTTTAAGTCAACAAATTGATTAAAAACAACAAAAACAACGGAGTGATAATCCCATTACCGTGTCGTGTGCAACATGACATAAATACGTTTGTGAACATCACTATTCAATTTGTATTTGAGTGGTTTACTATAGTGAATTAAGTACCGTATATTTAGAAATGGACATGCTGTTAAAAATATAATATAACTAAGTAATATTATAATAGGCTAAGTATTTTAAACCACAGTATTTGATATAAGTTTGACTCCCTTGTTTCTCTGTGGGTGTCTGTGTATTTATCTATGACATCGTAGCGATGAATTAAACGATTTGAATTCAAGTTTTAATTTGAAAGCTGGTTTAATCATCGACTTAATCGAGATATTACTTAGCTATGTTAACAGCCATTCAAAGTTACATTTTTTTGAATTGACAGCGTCGAATTATATTTGAGTTATTGATTAGAAAAAAACATATGAGTTGATGGAAATAAGTTCGACGAAATATGGGTGCACTAATGGCATAATTTCCTATCCTATCAGGTATACTGAATGTATACCATAAATAAGAATTTAATAAGAAGCTAACATTTGCTCGAAGTGAAGCACAACGAAACACAATAGTCCAACACTGCATAAAATCCTTATTCGTTTAACACACAAATCTTATTATGGTCAGGGATCCCTGAGCCATTTTTCCACTTGATTACTATCAAGCTAATTTTCCGTGAATAGCTTCGTTTCGATGAGACGCCCAACAATTCCCTATGCGAAAATTCTCTATTGTGGTAGCTAACAGAGGTAGCAAAGATAAAATATTTCGATTTGATGATACTCAAAAAATTATTTTTTATTTTTTGGACAATATGACTGTTAAATTATATAAATATTAACTAAGTAAAAACAAAAAAATCAGCTGGTTAGTAATCATTTTTGATGACCTCGTTATCGATACATGTTGGAAGCAGGGGACTCTTTGATCATATATTTTGTAGGACAAATATTTTTTCGAATAATTTAGATAATTATCATCAGATTTAAAATAAAGAAAAACCAGTTAGTAATAAATTTTGGGACTCATCAAATTGACATATTCTATCCTTGCTACCTCTATAGAGAATTTTCGCATAGGGAATTGTTGGGCGTCTCATCGAAACGAAGCTACTTACGAAAAATTAGCTTGATAGTAATCAAGTGGAAAAATGGCTCAGGGATCCCTGCCTATTAGACTCGCTTCTCCGAAAAAAATCTGTTGTTACAAAATGTAAGTTCAATATACAACAATCTGCTTACTTGCACTTCATAGTGGTCCAAAGTGTTGGCGCAATTACAGCCTGAGGCGTTTACTTAGCGAGCTCCCCTCGAAGTATCTTCTCGGCCTCCAGCGGCTCTGTACATACAAATAAGTGTCTAGTAGATTGTAAATCAGTAATACAAACCAAAACGTAGCAGCTAATTATAACGGATTATGTATGATTTAGATACTGACTTGATAGGGACTTTAACTGTTTGTATGAGGGTAAGGATATATAAATAAAGTAAAAATAGTGCGTTTTCTGGTGGCTTCGTGGCTTGTCCGTATAAATAACCTGGCTGCTTGGTATATCACTAGTAACTGTGGTTCAAATAATAACAGATAAGCAGTGAAATATTACCAAATATGGCAATAAGAATAAGAAATAAATCCCTTTTAAAAGCCTGAATTAAATAATCAGAGTTAGTCGAGTGGGATTAGCTGTCGGAAGTCGTGGGTACAAAACCAGCCCCAGGGCGAGCACATATGACGACATTTGAAATACATCGTAAAGAAACTTACATTTTTGAGGCTTCCCGATAAAAATTTCGAAAGTATGTTAAGTCTACTACTCCGGGAACTAGGCCAGCGTGGTGGACTAAGTCCTAATTCCCCTCTATACAGGAGGCCTATACCTAGCTATAGAACAATATATATTAAAGGGCTGATATTATTATAAATTAAACAATAAGTAGCTAATTTATTACAGACTTGCACTACCACCCTGTTTCTACTATATCACGGACTCATTTGTATACTGTAACGCTGTGTTCATAGTGAAGATTATTTCACTGCGACCGCGATAAACAAGATTAATTATATCATTAGCGTTTTAGATAACAGCTCGTTCTGACTAATACTGTGAAGGCTCCCCAAGCCTTAGAGAGCATTCACAGCATGTAGATAAAAATCTACATTCAAATGTTTATATTTCGAACATTTATTTTATTTTATTTTGGCCAGTGACTCCGCCCGCGTTTATTACTTTTTACTGGTCCTAAAATTTCTTTTGCCGAGATATGAAGATGGGGTACTTTCCCTGCCTACGATATCCCCTTTCTCCTTACCCAATTTCATTAAATTCCGTTCAGCCGTATAGCCGCGAAAACGACACAGACAGAAGTACTTTCGCATTTACGTATAGATTATTGGAAATATTGTTCACCGTAGAAAATTAGATCTCAATATTTTTAACAAAACCGTTATCAATTTTATAGTAGTAAATACAACATGGTAAGGTAATAACTTTCAATTCATAATAAAGTCTGGCTTCGCTGTGATTCCTGGCATTGGTTGAAACTGAAGTTATCCCCACTTAATGTGGGGACTGCTCCTCATATGGTTCCGAACCATTTTTTTGACACTTTAACACATACACTTTGACACTTTAACACATTTTATTTTCGTTTTAGTATAATATAAAGTATTATTCTGCAGCAGTATGCTGCTGCGTTTCGTATGGTGGATCAGATTTGAGTAGTAGAGCCACGCTGTAGTCAGTTTTGTCTACAGTATGAATTGGCTTGCTCGGGTCAATTCTTCTAGTACTGTGGGCGTAATTAGGCAATGGAGATCACTTACCATCAAGTGAGCCTTCTGCTCCTTTCTCGCCAATGCTCAAAAAACCGTTTCTTATGAAAGGTTAGGCGTTTTGTCCACTATAGTCGTTGAAATGCGGCTTGGGAGAAGGTCAAAATTCATAGATAGAGTTGTCAGGTATGCAAGTTTTCTTGCTATTCTTTCTTCACGGTTTAAGCCATTAACGATAATTAATATTAAAAATTGGCTTCGATTCATCTTTTGTAATCCCGTAAAGAATTTCCGATCTTAATTGTACTGTAAGATTTGTTAGCGATCTTAATCAAATGTAGGTATATGGGGGCCCATATTGGAGTAAATCCCATCGAAAACAAAAGTAATCATTAATGGTTCATTTGGCGGAGTTATAGATAGGTATATAAAAGTACTTACACAGATGATAGAGGACCTTCTACCTTCTTAAGTTAAAGTTAATAAAACATAACATAACCAACTATATTTATTTATAATTCAAAATTTAGGTTAAGTACTAAAACTATTTGCTCCCTAAATACAAAGATACGACCTAACTACATTTGAATGTGTTAGGTACAGCATTGCCTTCCACTATTTGATTGTTAACAGCGTGATAACAATAAATATAAAGTACTCTAAAAGTCATTATACAGTTCTCTAATGTTTCTAAGTAGTTACATTAACAGAATAGTCATATAAACACTCCATTTGGTTAAAGTACATATTTAATGCTTCTTGTTTAGGTTGATTCCCATTAAACATTTGATTCATCTAACGCACCTTATCTTTTAATGCTTTTCATATCTATAAATAATAAATTATACTTCTATAGTTGGCACATAGATTAAAGTAGGTACATACATATAATAAGCTCACGGCTTATCCCGAGCAATTCATATGTGAGTTTGAATCTAAAATTCAAACACGAATTTTGATTGCTTCACCTTGTTATTGAACCCAAGACCTCACGGTTCTCAGCTTTAGTATGCTGCCCCTAGACCAATAAGGTATAGAAAAAATATCATCACATATCGGAAATAAAAAATAACTACATGAATTTAAAATGATAATAATTATAAATTAATGATGGATCGATAAAATATAAATAACCAATATAACTAAAACCAGTTACTTGTTGGCATAGCAAAAGTGCTACGACCAACAACAAATACGAAATAACATCAAGCATAAGCGACGAAGAAACCATAAGCTAATAGAGCGTAATAGTTAAGTACTTTTTTTCACTATTTACTCAAAGCTATTGCATGCAAAAACCATAGCCATCATTCAGAACATTAAATTATATGCGGCAACCCTGGTATTCAATACCACATAGATATTGGTCTGTATGAGCGGCTTTGTCGTCACCGCACGACATTCGATCAGGATTTTACGACAAGTGGATGATCAGTAATGGCCAATTAATTTTACGACGTGCCACTTATGACAACCCTAGCAGTGACTTGGCATCCCGAGGTTTCGCTTGATAATATTGAATAGCTTTTGTGCTACGTGTCGGACACTAACCTTTTGTTGTGCACACAGAATGACATTGAGGACTATACTAAAATTGTACTAGTTTACGATGCAACCTATGATATTGGAATTTCAGATTCTATGGATAACCAGGTGTTATGTGAAATAGAATTTACAGATTCGTATTGTTTATACATAAATGTTACATTGTTTTACCTCTAAAATTATTGGATACAGTTTGTATAGGAGAGTGTTTTGAAATCGATAGGGTACATTACTTAATAATAGTAACACTAGCTGTGTTCGTCCAATCTTACAAATAAGCCTTTCCAAGATCGTGCCACCTTTGACGGTCCTTCGCCTTCCTTATCCAGTCGCCTTCGCTAACAAATATCAGGTCATCAGTTCAGGAGCTTAGACAGACGTGGTCATCAATCTAGATCTTTTGGCCCCACCAGTCATCATTGCGGTGACAAATATTGCCTGTCCATTGCCACTTTAACTTGCAAAATCGTCAAGCTTTGTCTTTCTCCGACGAATTTCCGGATGTGGCAAGGGTCCGGATTTCCGATTTAAGTGTTTCCTCATTACTAGTAAATCCATCATCCAGGGTATCGGTATAGCTGTTACGGCTGTTTTAATATCGTTGTGGCCTAATTATTGTTATCACTTAGCGCACACGTCCATTTCCTATTACATCATGCTAGTATTGAAATCACATTGATTTGGTATGAAAGTGAATGCTTTTCTATACTTATGTTACTCCACATAATATTATTAAGTTATTCTGTAATGCTTACTATCGAATTCTAAATCGATTACATTGTACACGAATGTTCCCAATAAATACCCGTCTTTATAGCTCTTAAATTGTACATAATATCTGATAACTTCATCCAATATAGTGAGTGGTGTATTCACAGAGCTCAAGTAAACATGATCTGTTGATTTCATTACATTATGGAAAATATCGTTAACATTTGTACATGACATGGAAATACTAAATACATCTCTTGAAATTCATACATACCTAGTAATTACTATTTACTTTAATATTATTTTTGATACGGTTACTATGCTACTGCCCACGCAATTTTGACATCTTACATTTTATGTTTTATATTAGTAAATATTGGGTGAATTACTAATATTCAGAAACTAAGTTGCTGTCCCACAAGGTTCCAACGGAAAAACAGCGCTACGGTTTAATCTGTAGCATAACGCTGAGTTGATACCTTTACAGATTTGCACGAATAAAGCTTTTTGCTTTCTTTCTAAATGAAATAATAATATAACCAAGGATTTTTCTATAACAACATACAGTAAATACAATTTAAACATGAAACTAAAATCTCTTTATCCTACCAGAATAGAAAACTATCTACAGTCAATGTTGTCTGTGTTTCCAATTGTAGCCTGAAATCGGAATTCCGTCGGATTCCAATATCTTCGGATCTTGTTAAATCCGACTGAAATGCTGGGGGAAACTTTCGCTTTTTGTACACGAAAGGGGTCGGCCGAGGGTTGGTGGTGAAATTGAGTTTCAACCCTGTAATTAATGCTAAACAAATATAACTCACGTTAGTGTAACAACCCTGTAATTAAAGTACGGTTTGATAGAGTTTTCTAACGAATAATTTGTTAGAATAGTGGTCCATTTCACAATATTCGAGAAAAATTTACCACCAATTAACGTATCAGACAATTTTTTTATATTACCTAGAGACAGCTCTCCGCTTGTACATTTGTCAGTGTGTATTATTTTATTTACACTTTATATGCAATGTATATAGGCGGACTTAATATATGAAGTTTTGTATTTGAACGTGTTATATTTTATTTGGCAAGTAACGACAAGCGCTAACTGGCGCTAAATGTATAGAATTTGTAAAATTAAATATTTATTATTAGTAAGATAAATCATTCAGGCATATAGCGATTATCAAAAGTGATTTTCGTATATTTTTATCGCTTGACCCTTGATTGAAAACTGAGAAATATTTTTATATATAATCATCATCACCAGCCACAGGACGTCCACTACTGAGCATAGGCCTCCCCCAAAGATTTCCAGACCGACCTGTCAAAGTGACGAAAGTCACCGACATAGCCGAGCGGATTAGCAAGCTGAAGTGGCAGTGGGCAGGCCACATAACTCGAAGAACCGATAACCGGTGGGGCAGAAAGGTTCTGGAGTGGAGGCCACTTACGTGCAAGCGCAGCGTTGGACGTCGCAGGAAGTCGCTGTATGCAGGCCGCTTCCAACAGGTCGGTCTGGAAATCTTTTTATATATACGGTATTATAAGGATGCGATATTACACTGTGATTTATCTTTAAAGAAAGAAAAGAAAACTTATACGTGACCTCCAGTGGATTTCAATCCAGAAATAACATTATTTTTAATATCTTTAGTTATATTCTTGTAACGAAACTGAATAGCTTAAGAGTTAGTGATAAGAATAGTTACATTAAGAATTTTAATGAATTCGAGACCGAGGAATAGAAACAATTACCTATTACAATGATTTAAAGTTAATCTAATTTTAAAGCTGTAACAAAGAAAAATATATTTGTTAAAAATAACGTAAATATAATATAAAGATCTGATATATCCGAGCATTCTCCATAAGAGTTTAAAGGATATGTGACGCCAATTTTTTTTTATAGCATCGGTCGGCGAACGAGCAAGTAGGTCACCTGATGGTAAGTGATCTCCACCGCCCATGTACGCCCACCACCAGAAGAATCATGGGCGCGTTGACGTCCTTAAAGGAAAGGGATAATTAGGGATTGGGAAGGGGAGGGGATTTGGGCTTCCGGATATCTCATTCACCGTACGAAACGCAGCAGCAAGCCGCTACTTTACGTCGGTGGTGTGAGACAGTGGTAATGATCCGGTCGAGCCAGCCCATTCATGCTGTAGCCAAACTATCTACAGCATGGCTCTACCACTCAAAAAATATCAGCCCGCACCAGCCCAACGTGATGGAATAAGATCTGAGTTCTGACTCCGCCCATTAATAAAGGAGTCTCGTGGCCACCACTGGAGCAGTATATCATATAGAGCTGATATAAAAGTGGTAGAGCCATATTATAGACATTTTTGTCTACAGCATGAATGAGTCGACTCGGCAGGGTTGTAACTGCTGTTTTACAGAAAAGCGACATAAAATAGTAGCTTGCTGATGCGTTTTATATGGTGAGTGAGATAACCGAAGGCCCAAATCCCGCTCACCTTCCCTTAATTATCTTTATCCTTTTAAGATCGGCATTCATAATTGCTCTGGTATTGTAGATGTTCACGGGTAATGAAGATCACCAACCATCAGGTGACTCACTTGCTCGTTTTTCGACCTCTGCTATAAAAAAAATGTGATATTCTTGAGAAAAACTTCAAGTAAATCAACCGAATAGACCTTTTCTAACGTAAACTTATAGAACTCGTTGGGAATCTAATAAATGAAACGAGATGACCTCTTTTTCCACTCATAGATAGCGTATTTTACCCACAGAAGGCTCTGAGTTAAATGATTTTATCAAAATACGTTCGTGATATGAAAGCTCACTATATAAAATATAGCAAGAAATAAAAAAAAATACCAATATTAATGTTCTACTATAGCTTATGTTTAATTATATAACTAGGTGGTAGGTGCCTCATGCGAGAGGCTATCTGAATTGATACTACCGCTTTGTCTATTTCTGCCGCCAAGAAACAGTGTTTAAGCACTGTTTTGTTGCAGTTTGAGGGGCATTCAATGTGAAACTAGACATTATGAGACTTGACATAAGATGTCTCGGGGTGATGAGCGCAGTCCAGTGCCATGCCAAAGTTCTGTGTGGTATT
This sequence comes from Amorpha juglandis, assembly GCA_949126905.1. Lineage (NCBI taxonomy): Eukaryota > Metazoa > Arthropoda > Insecta > Lepidoptera > Sphingidae > Amorpha > Amorpha juglandis. The sequence goes on along the minus strand of OX421378.1, from coordinate 4,819,546 downwards.
GCTTATATTTATGGGCAGGCGACCTGTTTGCTTAGTCATTTAGACTAATAAAAAAAATAGTTAAAAATAAGACATCCCCCCTTAAAAATCCCATCACCCTTTCCCAATTCTATAATAATACTCTCCCTTTAAAATGCGCAATAGGACCATGATTCTTCTGATATTGTGGGTCTCATAGATGGAAAATTCCGATGGTTGAAATAACATGCATTATTTTAAATACTGCATTAAATATACGTAGTTGTGACTACTATATTTAATACTCAATAAATATTGTTATATATTTGTATAAGAGCTCGATGTTGCAAGCACATAAACCCTCTACATTACTATTTTATACATAAAATTAACATAAAATAGACTAACATTGACAAATCATTTTAATTTGCAATAAAGGAAGGCGCATCATAATACATTCAATTACATTCGATTTTTTTTTCGAGTTTCGCAAGAGGCCGGTGTGAGCTTATCGGGGAAAAGATTTTTTGCTGACTCGGCCCGGCTACCCGCTGTGGTCCTTCTGATAAGACGGCATTTTCTTTTCGTAGAATCAAACTAATAGTTTCCCTAGAGGCTTACGTAATGTAATAAATTTCATTTCATCCTGACATATCTGTCTTTTCTATTAACTGCTATTAGGGTTTAAGCGAAATCAATTGTGAAATAAATGTATTTAATGTTTTATTATTAACTAGCTGTCCCGCGCGGCTCCGCCTGCGTGATCTGTATTTTCCGGGATAAAAGTAGCCTAACAGTGGCGCCATCTGTCAGCAATGTGTCACGCACCGACGCCATCTACTTAAAATATTGGTTTGTAGTACATGCTATGTATCAGAGATGGCGCTGTATTTAAAAAATGATTTTCCCTATTTTCCCGCTTTTCTATTGAAATTTTTCCTAGATTTTCGTTGCTATAAACCTCACGGAGCCCGAGACCTTTCCAACGAATGCAAAATCGTGGAAATCGGTTCGTGCGTTCTGGAGTTATATCGTCAGGAAGGAAAACCCGACTTATTTTTATATAATAGATAATATATGACTGTTCTTACTTATGCTCCTGAATTGCTCCGAATCCGGTAATATTTAGTCACTAATTACTAACAGTATTTACGTATTGTACTCATAATTACTTTCGTTCTTTCGTGTATAATCTATCTACACTAATATTATAAAGAGGAAAGATTTGTATTTTTGTATGTATTGGTATTGGTATTGGTTGTGGGCTCCTTTTCCCGCACTTAGCCTGTAAAAATTCAGGCCATTGTGCGTGATATCCGTGCCGGCTATAGTGCAAGCCAGCCTAACTCCGACCAGAAGCGCAGGATCTTCCTGGTTTCTCCACAGGCTTCTCGGAGTGACCCCGGTGAGTCGAGGATTTCTGCCCGTTGTGCAGCTACACCTTCACATTCCAGGATGACATGGGCAGCTGTTTCATCGACCAACAGACATCCCCTACATAGGGGGCTGTCAGTCATACCTAGAACATATAAATGTTTGTTTAGCGGGCAATGTCCAGTGATGGTACCTACGACTATGCGTAGGGATGCCCTGTCCAAAGATAGGAGGCGTTTAGTCAGACGAAAATCCGGGTGTGGCACGGTTTCCCGGGATTGTCTGCATGTACTAATATTCGCCCATTGTTCTGCGTGTTGTTTTTGTGTTCTGTGACGCAGCCATGTCCTCAGCTGGTTAAAGGGCAGTGGCAGTATTGGATTAGGACCCATCAATGCCTGGTCTGACCCTCTTTTAGCCAGCTCATCAGCTGCGTCGTTTCCTAGAGAGCCACTGTGCCCTTTTATCCACTGCAGGGTAACTGAGTTTATTTTCCCTATACCCTCCAGTGCCTGGTGGCACTCTAGTATAAGCCCTGATTGGATAATTTTGCTGTCTAGGGCTCGTAATACCGCAGCGCTATCGGATACAATTCGTATTTTATAGCCTGTAAGGCCCCGTTTTTCCACTGCTTTGGCAGCCTGTGTAATGGCGACACATTCACATTGGTAGATGGAACTGTATTCGCCCAAGGCCATTGATATCTTGATGTTCAGTTCTGGTGAAAACACTCCTGCTCCCGATCCTGTCCTTGTCTTTGAGCCATCGGTGTATATGCGCAGTTCGTGTGTGTCTGACCAGTCATGTTGTTCTTCGGTCAGCTGGACAGTGTAGCTTTTGCTGAAGATGTGTTGTTTGGGTACCCTGTCGTTGGGAGCAGCCATCAACGGTTGGTAGTTGATGGCTTCTTCCAAGATTTTGGCATGGGTACTATTAGCTGTACCCCAGAGCTTTAGCGTCTTTAGTCTTATTGCTGCTGAGGCCGCCTCTTGTTGGATAAAAAGATCCAAGGGCGGCAGTCCCAGCAGGACCTCCAAAGCTGCTGTGGGTGTGGTTTTCATGCAGCCCGTTATAGCTGTGCAGGCTAGTCTCTGGAAATGCTGCAGTTTGGTTCTTGCTGTGGTTAATTTGGTTCTGGGCCACCAGACGACAGCTCCGTAGGTGAGGATTGGCCGTATCACCGCAGTGTATAGCCACCTGACAATTTTGGGGTGTACACCCCAGGTTTTGCCAAGGAGTCTCTTGCACTGCCAGAATGTGATACAGGCCTTCTCTAGTTTGTGGTCCAGATGTTTATTCCATAACAGTTTGTCGTCCAAGATGATACCTAGATATTTTACCTCTTTGGTGAGAGAAAGTGTGGTACCTTGGAGTTTAGGTAGGCGAAGATTTTCTATTGTTCGCTTCTTTGTGAACATTACGAGTTCAGTTTTTGATGGATTTACTGTCAGTTTCTGTTCTGAGCACCATCCTTCGACGATATTAAGGGCCCTTTGCATGAGTTCGCATAGGACTCCTTGGAACTTACCTTGTACAAGGATCGTTACATCGTCTGCATAGCCGACAGTGTGGAAGCCTGCTTCGTTTAGTGTCCTAATGAGGTCATCCACCACTAGGTTCCACAAGAGCGGCGAAATGACCCCCCCCTGTGGGCAGCCCCTCGAAACAATGGCTCGGACAGTATCATTGACTGTCACTTGCACTGCCCTCTCCCTCAGCATGCTTCCGATCCAGTTAGTTATGGACCGGTTAGCGTTGTGGTTGAGCAGTGCACGGCTTATGCTGTTAAATTGCGTCTTGTCAAAAGCCCCCTCTATGTCAATGAAGGCTACAAGCGCTGATGATTGTGTTGATAGTGCATTTTCGATTGGTGTGATTACACTGTGAAGTGCTGATTCGGTTGATTTGCCTAAAGAGTAGGCGTGTTGTTGGTTGTGTAGAGGGTGATTAGCCAATGCCTCATCTCTGAGTGCCCGGTCACACAGTCTCTCCATTACCTTGAGAAGGAAAGATGTGAGGCTAATTGGTCTATACGATTTTGGTTGCGTATAGTCACTCTTACCTGGTTTTGGTATGAATACCACTTTTACTTCTCTCCATTTGTGGGGAACGTAGCAGTATTTTAGGCATCCCTGATAAATCCTAACCAGATGTGGGGCTATCGTGTTTTTGCCCCACTGAAGGAGTCCAGGGAAGATACCATCTAAACCGGCCGCTTTGTAGGTTGAGAAGGTGTTTATTGCCCATACGACTCGTTCTAACGTGATTGTTCGCTGAGCAGTTATGATATCGTCGGTGGTTGTTTCATTACATACCTGTTGGTTCACTTCTCCCCATGTGGTGTTATCCGTAACAAGGCATCCTGGGAAGTGTGTGTTAAGTAGCAGCTGACACATTTCTGCATCAGTTGTTGTATAGCTGTTGTCAGCTTTTTTCAGGGAGCCAAGGTTACGATCTGGGTCTTTGGATAGAACTTTCCTTACCCTGGCTGCCTGAGCGTTTGATTCAATGTTGGTACAAAAGGTTCTCCAGCATTCTCGTTTGCGTTCCCGAATGCGTTTCTTATAAGCCGCTTGGGTTATTTTGTACGCATCCCAGTCTTCTGCTTTCCTTGTGTTTTTTGCTCTGTTAAACAGTTTGCGTAGTTTGCATCTCAATTTTTCGAGTTGAGGTCCCCACCAGCTATTACGATTGGCGGTCCTCGTCGGGTGCCTCGTGAGTGGGCACGTTTGTTGAAATGCGACTGTTAGTGTATCAGTCAGTTTATTCACGTGTTTCTCTATGTCAGCTGGCCCTCCATATTCTTCAGGGATATGCTTGAGGTTAGGGCTTTCTGACACTAGCTTACCGAACCTTACGCAGTCAGTTCGTCTGGGATTGCGCCAAGGTTCAGGCTTCTTAGTGTCCACGTTCAGTTTATATCTTATCCATCTGTGATCAGAGTTGGACAGTTCGTTAGATACTTGCCAATCGGATATGGTTTCCGATACGTTCTCCGTTGACAGCGTGATGTCTATTATAGTTTGGTATCTGGAAGTCACAAAAGTAGGTTCGGACCCCCTGTTTAAAAGCCTGAGGTTTGTGGAGAATAAAAATTCAACCAAGTCATCACCTCTCTTGTTGGAAGCGCCGCAGCCCCAGATGGTGTGGTGTGCATTCGCGTCCGCCGAGATGATTAGCTCAAGCTTCTTGCCTTCGCAGTGTCTGATAAGATTCGCTAGCTCAACCGTCGGTATGTCCGCGTCGCCCGGCAGATAGGCTGACGCTAGGATTACTTCTGGGATGCTAGGGCAGCTGCTCCGGAGCCTGACCGTAGTCAGATCTCTAGAACAGAACTCACTTATTATAACTGCGTCGATTGATCTAGGTATGTAAATGCAAGTGCGTGGGTTAGTTATGGTGGTATCAAGGAGAATCTTACCTCCGATGTTGCTCAGACCGCAGATTCTGTCCTTCCTTATCCACGGCTCCTGGATAAGGGCGATGGTCTTGTTGTTTACCTCCAGTAGTCTTCGCAGGGTAGCCGCCGCGGCTTGTTTGTGCTGGAGGTTGGTCTGTATTATGTTAGTGTGGCGAGGAGGAGCGAAGAGGGCTACTCACCTCCTCATCCGTTCCTAACGGAACGTCCTGGTCGGTCAGATGCGCGACAGCCTCCTCTAGGTCACCATCACTGGCGTCCCCGTCGGTGGTAGTCAGCGAGCAAACTGAACTCCCATCCTGCCTCTGCCTTTCGGCGGAGGAGTGTTGGGTGACCATTGGTTCGCCGGCCGCGCTCTGCCTTTCGGCGGAGTTTGGTTGGCTAGCCGTGGACGTAGACGCAGCCATCACCGGGTCCGTTCCAGCGCTCACCCTCTGCTTTGCAGTGGAGGGGTCGCTAGAGGTCCCGGGTATAGGCGCCGTCTCAGCTTGGTCGGGTGGCACTTCCTGCAACCTTCCCTTGCTGCCGAAGAAGCGGATATAGGCGTTGCCCAGCTTGTAGAATAGCTTCCGCCCTCTCGCCAGTATGTTTGGTATCTCCTCGGCTGGTATGCCGAGCACCAAGAAGGTACCCGGAGGGTTCCCCTCCTGGCGCTCAATGCTGTAGAGAGACCATCTGCGGACCTGGTACCCCCTGTTCTGACAGATCAGGATACGTTGTATCGTACCGATCTCCTCAGAACAGGCTGGCAGCAGAACCGCGGACTTCACCCTTTTGGGGATGTCCTTCTGGCATCTCACAACCAGCCGAGTCCCAGGGATTGGTGATTCTAGAGTGGCTACAATTTCTTTTAGCCACTCTACAGCTTTCGAGTCCTCACAGTGCATCTTGAGCACTCCTTCGCTATGGAAAGGTTTTCCATGGAAGGCAGGCACATATGGGATTGTATGTGACGCACTTGGAGCTTCTGCTATTCCTATGATGCAGGACTCCAAGGTGCCCGTGATGGCTTCCACTTGTGTCGGTGTCAAGTCGGTGAACGGCTCCGCCATCACTGCAACAAAGTGGTCGTTTAGTACCACTTTGTCCGCATAGGTGGCGGCTCCCCTGACCGACCCGACACTGGTGGACGCTTTATGTTTTTTCACCTGAGTTTTAGGTGATTGTGTGTCGTCGGGGCGGGGGCGCTTGGGTGCTTTACCTCCGCCGTGCTGGACTGCGGACGTTGCATTGCCCTGACCCCTACCACCGCGTCTTCGTCTTGGTTTGCGGGGAACGTTAGACTTAACTTTCGTAACCCCGCTGGATTGGGCTGCTTGTTCAGTGCTTGCCTCCTCCCCACCCCGGTTGCCACCAGGGCGGTTCGGTTGCTTTGCACTTACTACAGCGGCGGGGACCTGTTTCGGTCCTTTGGCGACACCCTGCCTTTCGGCGGGGGGTTGCCTCCTACCCTTTCCTGGTTCCTTTTTGTTTCCCCGTTCTTCCATGCGTTTATTTTTTTTCCGCATGTCAGAAGGTGTTTTCTTACGTTGAACCACCTGCCAGACCTGTTCACCAGCCATCCATGATGTTGGAGCGGTGGCGGTCGAAGTGCTAGGGCCAGGCGCTTCCAAAGAGGAAGCAGCGACCGGCTCTTGTGCGTTTCGGGGCGCTTCCAAAGAAGCAGCGACCCTTTTGTCGCAGGGCGCTTCGTTAGAAGCAGCGACCTGCTTGTTGGTTTTGGTTTTACTCTTCACTTTTGGCATGATGAGTGTTATAAATTATCTTCATTCCCCGCGGCGTCCCACCCTCCAGGGAGCCCGCAGTTGGGGATGCTCATTCGAGCACCAGGACCTACCACAGGGAGTATAGGACCCAGAGTCCGTGATGCAGCGAGTCCGCACGGTGCGAGGGGGGCTATGGCTGCCGATACCGAGATTTTGGATCGAGCTCACCATAGGCCCCGCGCTCCGCCGACTGCGCACCCCATGACCCTGTAATCCTCGCTGGCAGCCCTTAGGGGGTGCCTCTACCGGTTACCCCAGGTTGGCTAGTACCTGGGGCTACCGTTTAGAGGGAATGCCGGACCAAAGAGGGCGTGTTGTCCCCGCAAGTAACAACAACCGACTTACGGTAGACTCAACCCCCCAGGATTCCATTATCCCCTCGTACGGCGCTCAACTACGCACGGTACAAGACGTAGGTGGGCTCAAACCTCTCCACTACAGAGAGGTCGGTCTGACACGCCCACTGGTCATGACCTACCAGTCCTTTCAGCGTTGCAGCTGGGTCACTGGTGGAGCCTCTTCGGATAAACTCCGGTGGTTGGAAGGGTACTTCGCCAACGGTGAGCCAGACCCCTTAGAGGGAGTGACTCGCCGTTGCCCAGGTATACCGGCGGTAAAGGATAGGCATTCCCCTTGGACGTATCCGCAAGGACTACATATCCTGCCGCACACGAGGAGGTGGCCCAACACATACCCATTTTTGTATGTAATGAATAAACTTAACTAAACTACTAGACCGACTTGAAAAAAATCTTTCACCATTGGAATTCTACATTATCCCTGATGAACATAGGCTACTTTTTATCTCGGAAAAAGAAGATCACGCGAGGAAAAGCTAGTTTTAAATAAAGAAAGGAATAATCTTTAAATCTTATAGCAATTTAACATACAATACAACATATAATACAAGATCACGTCTATCTGTATTCCCAAAATGATTATCATAGGTGTAACATGTATACCTACGTTTCGTCTTATGATTGTAATAAACTGAATTGACTGCCTCGGTGGCGCAGTTGTAATGTGTACGCGGTGCTGCTGTGCTGAGGTCTCGGGTTCGATACCCGGGTCGGATAAAAGTTATATAGGGTTTTTCTATCAACAAATGCTCAGTATCAGCCCGGAGTATGGAATAGTGGCCGTAATGGCGGTAGGCTCGGTACCTATCATATCATGGGGCGGAAAAACGCTCGGCGAAATGTTAGTTTACTTTACAGAGTACCAACTCTGCCTACCCCTTCGGGGATTACAGGCGTGAGTGTGTATGTATATTTAAAACAATTTAGTTTTATGAAACTAATGTTATACGACTCGCATGGGTAGTTTTTTTTCAAATCAATATTAAAACAATTCGCACAAACTACTCAATTTCGAAACAACCAAATTAATTTGAACATTGTTATTTATTTTATGTGGAAGCTGGTGTTGCTACGCTATATTAAAGAATATAATAATAAAATTGAACAACGTGAAGCTATTGTTCTTCTGTTCATTAGGGCTTTAGGATTAAAGAGTATTATTATATAGACCACATTCATACGCTGCGGCAAGTTATACAAAAAACCGAGGAGTATAACTTGCCACTTTGCTTAGCGTTTGTGGACTATGAGAAAGCCTTCGATTCGATCGAGACCTGGGCAGTGCTACAGGCTCTCCAGCGGTGCCACATCGACTATCGGTATATCGAAGTGTTGAGGTGCTTGTACAACAACGCCACCATGTCGGTCCGAGTACAAGAACAGAGTACGAAGGCTATTCCACTACAGAGAGGCGTGAGACAGGGAGATGTTATTTCTCCGAAACTGTTCACTGCTGCGCCGGAAGATGCCTTCAAGCTCTTGAACTGGAAAGGATTCGGCATCAACATAAATGGCGAGTACATGACTCACCTCCGCTTTGCCGACGATATCGTGGTCCTTGCGGAATCGCTGGAAGACCTGAGTACAACGCTCGAAGACCTCAACAGAGTTTCTCAACGGGTGGGCCTTAGGATGAACATGGACAAGACGAAGGTCATGTCGAATGTCCATGTTGTGCCCACCCCGATTACTGTTGGAAGCTCATCTCTCGAAGTTGTCGACGAATATGTCTATCTAGGACAAGTAGTCCAATTAGGCAGGTCCAACTTCGAGAGAGAGATCAATCGTCGAATCCAGCTCGGCTGGGCAGCGTTTGGGAAACTTGGCAGGGTCTTCTCGTCTAAAATACCTCAGTGCCTGAAGACTAAAGTATTCGATCAATGTGTGTTACCAGTGATGACATACGGCACTGAGACGTGGCCTCTAAATATGGGCCGTATAAGACGGCTCACAGTCACTCAGCGAGCTATGGAGAGAGCTATGCTCGGTGTTTCTCTACGTGATCAAATCAGAAATGAGGAGATCCGTAGAAGAACGAAAGTCAACGACATAGCTCAGCGGATTAGCAAGCTCAAGTGGCAATGGGCAGGCCACATAGCTCGCAGAACCGATAACCGATGGGACAGAAAGGTTCTGGAATGGAGGCCACGTACTGGCAAGCGCAGCGTTGGACGTCCGCGAGCGACGACCTACAAGGTGGACAGACGTCCTGATAAAGATCGCAGGAAGTCGCTGGATGCAGGCCGCTTCCAACAGGTCGGTCTGGAAATCTTTGGGAGAGGCCTATGTTCAGCAGTGGACGTCTTGTGGCTGATGATGATGATGATGTTATATACTAGGGAAACAATAACCTAGGCTGGGAACCGTCATTTATAAAGGCAGTACATAAGGATGTTTTAATTAAGAATAGGTTTTTTCTAGCTTATTTCAACTTTACTACAAGACATAAAAAATACATTTTAGCTAAACCTCAGATATAATTTTAGATATTTCAGATATTTTCCTCAACTTTTCTTGTATCTTTCTTTTAAGGTCAGCAATAGTATTGTGGGCGTTCATAGGCAGTGGAAATCATTTTTAACAAATTAACCACTTCCATTTCTATAACTGGACAATCACAATTTATGTGTGAACTAGCTTTTCCTCGCGGCTCCACCCGCGTGATCTGCCTTTTCCGGGATAAAAAGTAGCCTATATCTTATTCTGATGTAAGCTATATTATTGTAAAGTTTCATTAAAATCCACTCAGTAGTTTTTACGTGAAAGAGTAACAAACATCCATCTATACTTACAAACTTTCGCGTTTGTAATATTAGTACGATTTACAATACGAAAAACAATCACACATAAATACCCGAACTGAATTTTTTGCCGGTATGGTTTTGCTCGACCTAATCACATCATGAAATTTTATTTTATATCATATAATTTATTGAGGAAAAACAAATAATTACACATTGGCCCTTATAAACTTTCATAAGCAATGAACAATAAACAATATTTTCGTCTCTTTCTGGCCTTTTTTATAAATCGAATACAGAGAAAGAGAAAAGAGTGTTCGACTAATTAAATAAATCATAAGTAACATTTAAAAGTAAGGAATATTAGGTTTTAGACTAAGATAAAAAAAAAATGCGTAACTAAATCAATTTGAGATTGAAGATCGACGCAACATAATACCGATTGCCTGTAACTACACCTTCGGAGATAAAAGCGTCAAATGTATTGTACATTCCTTGCAAATTGTTTAAACTTCCAACCATACTTCAACTAGAATAGGGGAGGATGTAATTCACTGTTAAACCCAAATAAACAAAAACTCATTTGTCAACACGTGCCCGTAAAATCGTAACTCATTACGCATGCAGTGAGTACAGGACAAGTGGTAACGGGGGTCCGGTGACACGAAAAGCAAGATTAGGCCTACATATAAAGTTTTAAATTAAACGCGCCGCTCGGGAGGGATAAAATAGTGAGCCACGTAGGCGCTTAGAACTCGCTGGCTCATTTTATCTTTGTGTTTACGTAATTATTTTAAAGCCTTTTGTGCAAAAGGCGTTGGTAGGCGTGTCCCGAATCTGTTGCTAGCTTAATTTATACGTGTATCTAAATTTTACATAGATTTATTGTGCTAATTTTTAATTGTTTTTAGAATTACCGTGTCGTGGTCATTTTATCAGCACCAGAGGCGCAAATTACACCGGAATTCATTCGATTCAATACAATGGTTAAATTCCTTGTATATCTCGATATGACAATCCAATTCGTACGCTCCGCATATCTCCATATCACTACAATGTCGACACAAAGGTAGCCGATACGTGCGGGGCGTACAGTTCTGGCATATGTGCTCCCGCTATGGTCAGGTAGATTAAATGAATTTTAGGAAATACCATAAATGTTGAGTTTGTTTTACAATAACAATAAAATATCGATCGCCAACAAAATAAAGGAGAGTGTGTGCACGAGAGCTACATGGGTTAATCCCGCCTTCCCCCTTCTACCATCGGAGCACCAGACACACTGCAGGATATCATCCCAACTTGGTTGATATTACTCATATTCGCATCCAGCGCTATAAATCATCTTTTATAATACGCACAGCCAAAGAGTAGAATTCCCTGCCAACATCTAATTTTCCGAGTGCGCACAACCCGAAGCTCTTTAAGAATAGTGTGAATCGGCACCTTCTGGGTAAGCTCGCTCCATCGTCGACCTCATCTTTGTCCATGCGGTTAGATGGGCAAACCCATTTTTAATAAAAAAAAAAGAGTTTCTGTCACATGAAACGAAACTCACTTATTAGTTTCTCGGGTTCTGTATGCAGCTGTTAGTGAAAGGGTACCTGATATTTTTGTACCCGACTGAATGGCGACCACAGTACAGTGGCGAAAAACCTGTTCCGTATTGACTCGTTCAAGCGAGTTGTGTTCTGGGATCGGTCAGTATATATAACTTTAGGCCGGCATAATTCTGCTGGCTTTACTGTACTTAACGTGATCAGGTACAATGTAGTCACTACCGTGCTAGGATAAAAAATGGATGCCCACAGTATTAATATGTCAACCAAGGCTTCAAAATCCAAAATTAAAGTCGGTAAGATCTCTCCATAGTAAACCGATTTGAAGTGGATTTCCCTCCATTAAACAAACTTAGCCGTAATATTATGTTCACCCATTAGAAGATCCGTACACAAATAAATAAAATAATAATTATATTTTAGGTGCAATATACTACTGCGGTCATACTAATCTCTGTGCACCATTAAATTATAAATCATTTTAACAAAGCCTGTGAATTATAAATTTATAATATTGGAAAATGTATTGCGTTTAACCGATACTGCCCCACTATGACTCCAAAAAGACTGTGTTTGACTGTGTGTAACTGTGTTCCAAAGCATGACAACCTCTCTAGCGCAGCGGGCGAGTAGCCGGCTGTGAAGCGAGAGGCCGCGGGTTCGATCCCCGCACCGAGACAAATGTTTGTGTGATCCACAAATATTTGTTTCGGGGTCTGGGTGTTGTGAAACCGAAAGTTTCTCGTAGTTCCTAATACCCACGACACAAGACTCGTATCTTAATGTGGGGTGAGGAATATGTATGTGACTGATGGGTCTAAAAAAAAAAAAAAGTACGAGGCGCCCTGTTTATTGCCATGATGTGATAAAGGACGAACGTATCGCGATACCCAATTTCGTGATAGAAAAACCCAATAACACCTCTTTTTCCTTAATAGAACCACGCGTGCTGGCTTGCGGAGCCACAGCTTCGTGGTCTCCTCCATCGCGGCTTGAACCAAAAAGTTCGCAAAAACATACTTCAGCCGGACCATTAAGCTATAATAGTTTGTTAATAGTTAGTTTGCTGTTAATTTCTCTGAATGAATTGGCAGTAAAAAAATAAGTTCCAAAATATAGTTGTTTTTTTAAAACCTAAAATTTACAAGATCCCTCCATTGTAAGAGTCCGTCTGAGTTGGTACCACCGCTTTACCTATTTCTGTCGCCAAGCAGCAGTGTGTAAGCGTAGTTATTTTTTGGTTTGTAGGACATTGAAATCAGTGAAATTACTGGGCATCATGAGACAACTTATATCTCGGGATGACGAACGTAGCCTACCGCCGAGCAGAGCTGTGTAATCCCAAGTCCCGTGTAGTGTATCAGTTTATGGGCAACCGTAACGGTTACCATCACGCCATTGTTTCGTCATTCAAGTACGTTAAAAACGAATATTTCCCCCAGCTCCCTTAGATTATGTTAACAAATAGGCAGGTATATTTTATCCAAGTAAAATTTATCCAACAAACTCACAAACCACAAGCTTCTTTAGTTTATTAAATATATTCCTTCACAAAACTGTATGAATATATTAAATACGTTCACTAGCTTTACCTTTAACACATATTACGCTGCGGTTATACAAGAAACTTGGAGTAATTTTATAGAAACCCGCACCTGTGATAAAGTAGAACTACTAACTGTGTCGCTAAAGACCACGTCTTACAAGGATGAGCTCCGAGTTTAAAGATGTATAACTTACATAGCTATGGTATTTCTATAAATGTATTGGTTTAGTAAATATATTTTTCAAATGAAAACTATAGTCGCGTTGAGCACTTTTTTGGTACGGGATAAACTTTTGGTTTCGCGTCACCGACATGCTAATGTTATTTCTGAATAACATATCGCATATACCTGACCCTGTGCTGTGCGCGTTAGACGCTTTTTGGGTGGGTGAAATCTTGTGCGCTCTGAGTATCTGTAGCTATATGTGCAGTGCAGTGCAGTGGAGTGCAGTGGAGTGCAATGCAGAGGAGTGCAGTGCAGAGGAGTGGAGTGGAGTGGAGTGGAGTGGAATGGATTGGAGCGAAGCGGAGTGGAGTGGAATATTAGATGGATATTAGATTTAATTAGGCGAATTATTATAATTAAGGCGATTGTTAAATGATATGACTCTCAACGAAAATAACTAGTTGGACTGTACCTCTTGTAACATTTTTATACATACATCACCATATACACATACTCTTTTTTATCTTGGCACGGTAAATTGACTACACTGGACCTGAGGTTAAGTACAAAGCACTCAAAATAGTATGTTGACCGTTATGAGACACTGTGTCCCTCGACGGTCGGCAGAATTATGCCGGCCTATAGTTACTGGATATACACTAGCTGACCTCGGATCTCGATTCGCCTGAACGATCCACTATGGTGGGTTTTTTTTCAGTTGGGTACAAAAATAATCAGGTACATTTCGCCAAATTCCCTCCCACTCCTAACTCCGTACTATGTTAATAATTATAATATACTAGCTGTCCGTCGCGGCTCCGCACGCGTGATATGCTTTTTCTGGGATAAAAGTAGTCTGACAGTGGCGCCATCTGTCGAAAATTTGTCGTACACACTCAGAAACCTTCGTGGGCTCATGCACAACAACTTTGCTAAAGAACATCACATGATCAAATACAGAGTTTACGATTCTATAAAGGACATGCAAACATTCATTTTTTATATATATCGATAAAAGGGAGATCATATATTTCATTAAAACAACTGTGCGTGAAGCTAACTTCGTCAAACTTCAAGTAAAATACACGACTACCCACAAGTGTTAACTTTGACTTGGTACAATTAACACACGGACTTAAGCAAACTCATACCCTTCCTATGTCGACAGTCGGACGACTAATTAGGTGGTTAAACTATTTGAATAGGTATATCGTTTTATTAACATAAAACAACATTGTACTCATTAACCGCTGAATTAATAAATAAATATACCCAACAATCATACATATAGTCCGGACCCCAGCAGTAACATATAAGTCTTGTGTCGTGGGTATCAGTAACTACGGGAGACTTTTGGTCTCATAACACCCAGACCATATCATCATACAAACTACTTTTATTTTAGAAAAAAATAATTTAAAAAAATAGGATATCGCGAAAAAAATTAACCTTAAAAAGTAAACTCTGTGAACTGAATAATAACCACGTGGACGAAGTCGCGGGTAACAGCTAGTATAAAATAAAGTCGCTATTTGATTCTGCGTCTGTGTCACTTGGTGTGGTACGGACTGACGAGACAAAGGTCGCAGGTTCGAAACCAGCCCCAAGAGCACACACCTCTGACTTTTCTAAATTACGTGTATTACGTAAACCGTATACCTGAGATCTCGATAAGATTTTTTGAAGGTATGTAAAGTCTGCCAACCCGCATTAGGCCAACGTGCTCAGTATCGGTCCGGAGTCTGAAATTGTGCCTGGCATGGCGATAGGCTCGCCGCATATTACATCAAACTAATGTGGATGTACTGGTTACAACCCTGCCTACCCCTTCAGGGATTACAGGCGTGAGTGTGTATGTATGTATGTATATGATTGTACAATAAATCAAAATCCAAACGAAGGGATCTAAATATACGAATATTACTTACTACAGCACCAATGCTCATAAATTGAATTTATCACTTTTCATTTTCGTAACTTACTCAATCAAGCGAAATTGCTTTGAGTTAGGTAAGCTGTTTTAAAATTGAAACAAAATAAGGTTTAAAGGCGAAAGATAGAGAATATGTAAGTACTTATAAAATATTCACAAGTTTAAAAATATAAGGTATATATATAAGGCATATTGATAAGTATAATTATCATAAATTTCTAATTTACATAATTAAAGATTACTTCAAACGCATATTTTAGTGTTCTTTTTATATCATGACTTTCCAATTCTTGTAATAACAATACTATACCCTATCGGTAACAAAAAAAATTGGTAAACAAAAATTCACGTCGAATTGAACTTTCGTTCGATGCTTAACGTAATAGCCGTTCTAAAATGTTTATTTTATTTTTTACAAATTTCCGGGTTCGACCGGGTCGTGAGTACTGTCTCACAGAAAACCGACGTAAAGTAGCAGCTTGCTGCTTTGTTTCGTAAAGTGACATTTCCGAATCCCTTAATTATTTATTTCCTTAAAGGTTTGGCAACGCGCCCATGATTCTTTTGGTATTGTGGGCGTGCATGGATGGTGGAGATCATCAAGTAATCCACTTGCTCGTTTGCCGTCCTATGTTACAAAAAAACAAACTTCTTAAAATACTAGGTATGAAAAAATAATAAAATATATAAAATGTACATTAAAATAAGGATACACAAAACGTACATCGTTTGTACGTAATAAACAGATATACCTCATTTATTTCACAGCTTCCGTATCGTGACTGTTATGAAAGGAAAGCATTTACGTCATCATATATTACTTTGCCTGTTATTGTCCACGGCTTTGTGGGAATATGTATTAGTTCCGCAAATTCACTAAGACTTTCACATGTTCGATTTTTTTCTTTTTATTTGCTTGAATGACGAAAAGAGCAGGTCACTGATGGTACGCGTCACGCCTGTCCATAAGTAGACGCAAGACCACACATAACTTTGAATTACAATGCACTACATGGCACTGGACTGCGTTCATCACCCCAAGACACAAGATGTTAAATCTTATAATGGCCAATATTTCACTTCAATGTCCTTCAAACCGAAACACATCAGACGGCCCTCGCATATGAGGGACCTACCACATATATAGTAATATAGCAATACAGCAATTTTTGTACAATCTTCGTCCTCTGTGGTTCTTCTGAGATCATACGAGGTGATAGTTCCTTCGTATACGAAAGGCCGTCTGACTTAACATCTTATAACTCGGGGTGTTGTGCGCAGTCTAATGCCATGCAGTGCTTTTTAATTCCAAGTTCTGCTTGATGTTGCTTCTTATAAGCAGACGTGCTGTTTGAAACCAGGCGAGCAAACTTCTCGTTTTGTCATTCAGCGTATTAATAAAATAGAATATAAAAATTTGGTCCCCCTATTACAGTTAAATTAGAAGTTAAGCAAATTATCTTGTGAAGTATCTAGTTATTGACAAAGAAGTAGCGTTACCTAAAAAAAATGGGGTTGAACACGGGGCAGTAGCAGAAAGCCGAGGGATGATATCTCTTATGATCGACATTTTATCCGACCGGATAGCGACCACCGTACACTGGTGCTAAAACTTGCCATAGTGGCCCACCTTGTGTGGGTCGCGTTCCAGGGTCAGCCAGTGTATATCCGGTTCTCCCCAGGGGGCTTGCCCTCTGATCCTAACCCTTTTCCCATCCCTTTTCCTTCCCCTCCTCCTTGGCTCTTTGGTAGGCCGGCATAATCTTGCCGACCTACGATGGACACATTGTTTATCGTTGGTGGACACTATTCCTGGATTGCGCTACACTTTCCATCAGGTGTAGCGTAGTCACTTTGCCGAGCCAGGATAAAAAAAAAAATAAAAAAAAATAATATTTGAACTGCACTGTACTTAATAGGTCCAGTGAAGGCACTTTGTGCGTGCAAGGATAAAAAAATGGACTCTCATACATTGTATATAAAAAGTTTTATTTTCACTGGCAATAGTATATTATAAATATTATTTTCCTTTGTAGCAAGAGGCGTCGTTCGAACTCTTTGACGTCAATGAAAAGATGAAACGCTACAGTTTTATCGCAGTGATGTATCTCATAATTTTAGCTCGGGAAAGCAATTTGTTAATTATTACGGTCTACTTGACACAGCAATTAATTTGGCAATTAATAATGAGCCTGCGCTTCACACAAATGTAAATCAAAATACGTTAAAATATACCCGGACTAAAAAACGAGTGAATGAAGTAGTAGATTTACATTTTTTAATCTTCGTTATATAAACCGCGCTTCGCTTTAATTTTAGCATTTAAAAACAGTCCCAAATACATAATGAAATAATGGCAACAAGGGAGTCGCCTCAAACACAAAAATCATTTATTTTTAAATAAAAATACGATCAAATGTTTATTTACTTCTATCGGATGTAAAGGGATGGCTTCCCAAGTCGAAACGGTAATAAAATACTACCATAACATAAACGGAAAACGCTATTTCTTTGCTGTTTACTTGCCATTTTAGAAACATTATCAGAATGGCGCTCGGTCGCCGTATCGCCGACTCGCGCGTGTTTAATAACGTCACGACAATAGCCAACCGCGCGACCAGCAATGCGAAGCCTAGCGATTTTTCGGGAGATCTTCCAAGTTTACCTACAAAAACACCGATTTAATACTGATTAATTTTATATCATATTAATCGAAGATGAAATTAGTTTTCTAGCGACTCTCATTTTTTAACCGACTGTATTACAGTAATTAGTATGAATTACTAGTTTGACATTTTCAAGAGTAATTTTATACGTATTCGAAAACAATGAAAGTATCTATAACTCCTACTAGAGCTACTGAAGATCCCCTCCCCTTCCCAATCTCTAATTATCCCTTTCCTTTAAGGTCGGCAACGCGCCCATGATTCTTCTGGCGGTAGAGATCACTTACCATCAGGTGACCCACTTGCTCGTTTGCCGGCCTATGCTATAAAAAAAAACAGTATTCGAAGGGAGTCTCCCCAAGCTTAAACCGTGCTAAAACCACAAGAGACTCCATTGATTCATTAACTAATTAAAAAGAAAAAGTATCAACTTTAAGAAAGATGACAACTTTTCGATCCTTTACTTACAATTATATTGGAGAACATAATTCGCTCTCGATATCTGTCAAATGCAAAAGTTAGTTGTAATATGAATTGTTTAAAAGCGTCGCATCACTCGGTCTATAGTCTACGTCGGCCGTCTAGTTCTGCGATTAACTATTCTATTCATAATATGACAGGCTGGAGTTATTCCATTGGATCTTATCGTCTATCTTGACTTGTCTTTTGAATTGGATTGTTTTACATCGAAATTCTAGTTCGATGACTTGTTAGACGTAAAATATTATATTCACAATCTGTATTCTTGGCTGAAATTGACGTGATAAGTCAAAAGTTAGTTAAAGTTTGTACCTTTGACCTTCGGCTGGCAGACGTCCGAGTGCCTTCGTAACCTATGATTGTAGTTAGTGGTCTCTAGAAGGGTCAATAATTGATTAATGCGAATGTATAGATACATGTATATATGATGATTTTTTCCGACTCTTCCTATTATTAAACTTTTCTGAGCATAAACACGGTAAAATAACAACACAACCATACATTCATATCTAAACCCGAAATCTCTTTAATCTGCAGGATATAAATAGCTCCCGTCTCACTGCCACGGGATTTCTGAATATCCGAATATTACTGCTTTAGTGTGTGGTGGAAATAAATGGTATTTTTTACCACGTAACCATCAGCGTGCTGGAACTGTGAAACCGGTGAGTTCAAATTCTACGTCAGGCAAACAATATGTATATGAGAATTTTGATTCGAAATATCTGATATGAGTTGCTTGATTAGTTCCTCAAGGGACGAGTTTATTTAGAACCCATGACGTAATAAGGCTCGCGCCCTATTATATCATGGCTTATCGCCGTTACGGGCGCAAATTCTAATCCCAAACAACATGACTTCTGCTGGTGACATGACTTGTGCTTGCGACATGACTTGATGATTGGTTGGGGCGGGTATAGGCGTACATCCTTATATATTTCAGCTAAATTCTATTGATTATAAAATAATCCAAGAAAATCGGTCCACAATTGGCTAAGAAGTAGATGATATAAAAAAAGCAGAAACAAGTATTATACGCGCTGAATTCAGAACCTTCTCCTTTTTGTAGTCGGTTAATAAGTTCAATGCAAATACAAATTTGTAATAACACAACATTACATAAGCCTACGCATTCATCCCCAAAGGCGTATGCAAAGGAGCAACGAGTGTTGCACTAACATTTCTCCGAAATGATTTTCGTCTCATATCCGATATGTGAGACTAACCCTATCCATCATGTGTGATTTTTCGAATCGAAAACTCAAACACCAATTGTGATTGCCCGACCTTAGAATCAAACCTAGATCATCACGGTTTTCCGCCTTAATACGCTGAAACTAGATGCCGATCTTCCATAATTCATAAAAAGAATAAAACACAAAGAAAGCTATATTGCATAAAAAACTTTCTCTAAAAATATAGGTCAATGCAAAAAGGCAAAAAATCCTACTCGTTGCGGCAGGCTGCTGAGGATTTCGTGAAAGGCGTCACAGCTCAGGCCAATAAACACTGACGGAGGTGGTTTGTCTGGCGATGAAATGAAGGCTGCGGATATATTTAGCTGGGAAATTATCGCTCTTACCGGCACCGAAATAGTTTTAGCCTATAAATACGTTTCGATCAATATTCTTGTTTGCTAAATACATAGGCTCACGCCTTTGTCTCTTGAGTAGGCAGAGATATAACTAGTACACAAACCGCTCGTTGAACTTGTTTCCATCCCATAATATAATCGGTAACGACCTATCGCCATTTAAGTCGTTTTAATCCCGTGCAAATAACGTGTGATTTATCAAATCGATAATACAAAAACAAATCACGATTGCTAAAATTATATTAACTTGATAAAGCTCCCAAATCATCGTAGTTTAAATGTTCATTATTAGGTCCGATTTTGCCTCGGCTGATCCAGATTTCACTAAGGTAAAATTGAATTAGTAATTAAATTGGACATTTTCATTTTAAAACGGACTACTTCTATTTGTGTGTATTCGGTTAGAATTAAAGTATTTTCCAATTCATTTCAATATTTATTCTCATCAATGTTTTTTCGCTCAGTGGGCAAGGCGCGAAGTCATGGGGCTCGCTGCTAAGCGAGAGGTCGTGGATTATATTCCCGCACTGAAACAAATGTTTGTGTGATCTACAAAAATTTTTTTCTGGTCTGGGTGTTATGGGAACCCAAGTGCCTCGTAGTTCCTAATACACACGATACAGTTTCACCTAGTGTGGGGTCAGGTCTATTATGATAATTATGGAATATAGTTGTAGCAATTTAAAAGAGGTAGGTCTTGTCAGAATATATTTTATTATGATTAAAGCATGCATTAAACCATGCAAAATATCGAAAAAAAATGACAACAATAATCGTATAAGGTGAAGATCTGAAGATGATAAAGTGTTCAAAGAAGACTTTTTCTGTTAGATCTGTCTACTGATATTAATTGCAACCATCCTAGAATATAGAGAACCATAAATTGTTTACTCGAATTTGATACCAAAAAAAAATCCATTGAAAATCAGCATTGCAGTACTGCTTAGGCTGTACTACAGCATGTGGCTGAATGAAGAATCTATTGTTGGAGCAACATAATATGTTAAACTAATTGAATAATGTAAATGTACCCTTGATTTCCTCTTCTTTTCTTACTTTTAATAGCAGCCGAAAGGTTTAATCATATAAGAATAGGGATATTCCTGCCAGTAAGGGCCACGAAACATCTCCTTACCTTTAAAACCCATAAAGATTTATTGTTAATTTACCCTACTCCTTCCTGCTCTTGTCCCGATTTCCATATCCTCCACCATAGTCCGTGAATCCCTCCATTTAAGGATCCCCTCCCTCTTCCCATGCTTGTTAATGTGCCTTTTCCTGCCAGCCTATAGCGCGGCGGTTATTCCAAAGTTCCCTTAATTTTAAGTTAGTCTTATTAATGACAAATGTTCTGTACTTGACCTGTCATGAGCGCTTTCTTAGCCTACATGATGAATAAAGATTATGATTTTGATTTCAATCTTAGCTTCTTAATTAATCTTAGCTTAATCTTAGTTTGCGATAAAGTGTCTTTTAATAACAATATAAATAACGTCCATTTAAGCTGCGAAATATTCTGGCTTTAATGTAAAGTTTTAGAACATTTTCTCTTACAATATGCAAGACTAAATTAGTTTCGCCTTTTTATTGAGTACATAACCCAAAACGTCTACGTTTTATTATGTATGAAAGGATTTTTAGCTCTTCATTGGATTATAGAATCTAATTTAAAAGGAATTGGCTCTTCGATGTTGTTGATTTAATATAAGACCGTTTTGATACCTTTAAGAGCTTATGTGAAAGATAGTAATATAAACTGTATTCTTAGATAACTTAATTTAGAAAATTTAAAGATACCCATTTATATTATAAATGTGAAAGGCTTTACGTTAGGAATGCCTCGTTGCTGAGCAGAGGTACGACTGCGGAGCTGAGGTCTCTGGTTCAATACCAGTGTCGGGTGATATTGGGTTTTTCTATCACGCAATGCCCATCAGCCCGGAGTATGGAATTGTGTCCGGTATGGCGATAGCCTCGCCACCTATCACATGGGACGGAGATATGCTCGGCGAAATGTGAGTGTACTAGTTACACCTCTACCTACCCCTTCGAGGATTCTAGGTGTGAGTGCGTATGTAAAGATTTACGTTTGTGAGATTGCGAATTTGAATAATCGTTAACCAGTATCGCCTTAAAAACTAAACCGATTAAGATGTTAGGCACACAGGTAGACCGTTAGGATTATAGGACATAAGCTACCGCTCGCGACAAAGTGCTGGCACGTTTGGGTTGTCACCACTGGAAACTGTAAAGTTATGGCTCTACCGTTGCATGTCGTGCGGTCAGTATCGGCGGCCCAATGCGTGTTTCTATCTAGCAGAGCCACATGAATTGAATTGAGCCAGACTGACAAAATTGGTGTTAACTAGTAATGATTGTAAACTAGTAGTGTTTGATGAATGTACCTTCCAAAATAAACAACATTAATCAATGTACATGTACAATCAGTAATAAAGACGGAAAAGGCATATATAAGAGTCGACGCCTCGCAGCCCTGCATTTCACCAATCAGACTATTTTCTTACCATAAAAGACAAGATGAGCAGGTCGCTCATCTGATGGTAAGCACCACGCCAGCCTCCAAACAGGAGCAAAATCACACAGAACTTTAAATTATAAAGCACAGATGTTTTTTTACGGACATCAATGTAATTCAATTCGACACAACATTGCTTACATACTGCTACTTGGGATATAAATAGACTAAGAATGAACCAACCCAGACGGTCTTTCAAATACGAAGGACCTACCACCTCGTAATGACCTACAAACTATTGCGCAGATGAGAGTGCTTCGTTCCAAGAGATTCGTTCCAATAGCTGCGCCCCAGGATACGTAGCTCTCCATTGTCTTTCATCGTATGCTATGCCAAAAACTAGTTATAATAATTGTAGCAGAGTTTCAATTAAATCGCTGACTGCTCCTCTTATCAACACGTACATTACCGTAACAAAAGTTATAGAACGGGTTATCCCAGTGAGCTAGGAAAAAGGCAAAATAATAACAGGAAAATAATAGAAATACACGGACAGGAACAACATTCTATTTACAAAAGTAAAACTTAGGGATACTGGAAATTGAATCGCGTACCTACATCGCTCCAAAGTGTTGGGTCCGGACTTTTTCAATCAATTTAGAGAAAACTTTTCTCGTTCTTTTTCTTAAAATATTTCCATCCCTATTATAAATACTTGCGAGAATATCACTAGATTTTAGAATCTTTCTTTCTGTCCTTATCCCGGCTTATGCCAGAGTCGGCCTTTCCATTGTGATTTGACGGTAGATTTCGTATTATAAGGGGTGACCCGCCGTCTGACCCCTACAATCTGCGACAGGAACTAAGTTTCGCTATTACCTCGTCTGTTAATCAGCAGAGTGTAGGTACCACGTGCAGGTGAGGTTGGCTTAAGGCCTATGATGTTGATGACCTACTTACACTCCGTCACGAGACTTCTGCATGGTGTTGCTTCTGTTTATGGGCAGGCGTAGCACTTCCCAGCTGGCAAGCAGATTAAAATTGCGAAAATAACACAAACCAAAAACATTTACAGATAACCATAATAATTTAAATCATGTTCTAAATTCCATTGAGACGTAAGTAACACATACCTAAACCCGATAGAATGAGAGTGAAATCAGTGTAAAATATTGTGGCTTTCCATTTATCACACAATTAAGTCAGAGCAAGGCGTGCCGTGTCTTCCTTAGTATATCATTGTAAATTGCCCGTGAACCCTCCCCTAGAAACCGCTCCGTAAGCACCGCGTTTTCTTGATTGAATCTCTGAAATATACGTTTAATATCGTGTTTGTTCATGGCAAATATGTTTTGTAAGGTTAATGTATTATTTATTAACATTTTCATATTAATATCATCTTCGCGTTGTAGCTTAGAAAAACCACTTTGCCATTGCATGCTCAGGAGTTTTTTTTTTATTAGCCCTGTATATTATATTCGTCCCACTGCTGGGCACGGGCCACCTCTACTGAATGAGAGGGATCAGGCCTTAGTCCACCACGCTGGCCTAATGCGGGTTGGCAGACTTCACATACCTTCAAAAAATCTTATCGAATTCTCAGGTATGCAGGTTTCCTCACGATGTTTCCTTCACCGTTAAAGCGATAATTAACAATTAATATACACGTTACTTAGAAAAGTCAGTGGTGGCTCTGGAGATAGGCAAAATAAATCGATTAGTAACTGTTTATTAAATACTAGCTTTCTCTCGCGGCTCCACCCATGTGATCTGCTTTTTCCGGGATAAAAAGTAGCCTATGTTTATCAGGGATAATTTAGGATTCGAATGGTGAAAGAATTTTTCAAATCGGAACAGTAGTTTTTAAGTTTATTCGTTACATACAAAAATACTCTTTCCTCTTTATAATTTTAGTGTAGATACCTTTTCAATACTGCCGTGTAAATAAAAGTTAAATAAACATTACGGTTACTTTTAGTTACGGATGAAATATAAAATCATAAAAATTATTCCAGAGGCCTTTAACACTATATCACGATAATTAATTCGTTCGTGCTTTGAATACGTATAACGCAAACAAACGCTTTAACTTTAGTTGTTTTTAATTAATTGCTCCCGAGGGTTGGTGGGTTCACGAAGATTTTCGGGTCAAGGCGAAGGGCGTTTCGTTGCGGAACGTGAACTAACCTAGTTTTAAATCTTCTCCAGGGATCTCGGAAAAATTACTATCGCAATTCAATTCTTAATTAATAGGGTAATAATATCTTTTTTTGTTATAAAGATTATACACCTGTTTCAAATCAATGGAATAATTGTATGTAGTATAGCTACAAATATTTTGTTCTTGTGCGAGTAAAAAATTTGCGATATTTTAAACATTTTGATTTTTTTTACATTTGTGACGGATATAATTCCCATGAGGTGGTTAAAAGTGTGTCGAAGTTTTGATTGGCGAGTAAAATTTAAATTAATTATATTGACAAACAACAAAACGATATAATAGCTCAAACCTACGCATTATTTGTGAATTATTAAAAATAATAAAATGTACTTCAATAGACCGGTGTATACAATTTGAATAAATATGGATTTCTCATTGCGCTTTGCTCGTCTCGTCATTCAATCAAATAAAAAAAGCAACGTCTCTGTAGTCAGATTACTTATATTCCACCCCATAAAACACAAGATTTCCGCCATTTTTACTAAATGAATATTAATTTTTTGAACAATAAATCCAAATTTTTACCAATAAATCACAGAGCGGCCGCGAATTCGATCCCCGCACCGAGACAAATGTTTGTGTGATCCACAAATATTTGTTTCGGCGTCTGGGTGTTGTGAGACCGAAAGTCTCTCGTAATTCCTGATACCCACGGCACAAGGCTCGTATCTTACTGTGGGGTCAGGACTATGTGTGTGACTGTTGGGTGTATTTATT
Source organism: Amorpha juglandis (assembly GCA_949126905.1). NCBI lineage: Eukaryota > Metazoa > Arthropoda > Insecta > Lepidoptera > Sphingidae > Amorpha > Amorpha juglandis. Next base: position 4,794,572 of record OX421378.1, on the reverse strand, counting down.
TAAATGAACTGTTCCGATCTAATGTACAGTAGTTTTTATTTATTTAAACTGTATTATATAAGTACTAGTAATATAGCTTATGAGACTATACATTTGGAAAATAAAAGTACAATTGGCAGCCTTATCGCTCTAGGTAATCTCTTACAGGCAACCATTGGATGGAGATAATAGGTAATAGGAGAAAGATAAGGCAGTCAAAAGTGTACATCAGCCTAATAAATACATACTAACACATAATAATAAAATATATATAATGATTTCTTATGTTTACGCGAATATTACACATTGAAACAAAACTAATTTAAACAGATTTTATCGTAATTTAAACGGATTATATTGTACTCTGTCCACCCCGTGACCATGAAGTCTGAAAAGCTTTCGAAACGTCGGCATCAAAATTAATAAAAACCGGCAATACAATCCGTTTAAATTAGTTTTATTTCAATGAATAATAAACACAATGCATAAATACACATATACTAAACATAATATGGTATATTAAATATTTTTATCACCAATACAGCTAGTGTTCCTTTACCATTTTTTAAGACTTTATTCTAAGTTACTAAACGAGCGTATGGATATACGCATATAAAAAGAATATTATAAAGGCGTATGACCTACATATACTCTATTGTCTATTTAAATAAATAGTGTTCCATAAGACAATAACAAATCCAGTGCAATAAGAACTCCGCTTGTCTTCCATAGGTTTAGCACTAGTCTTTTTTAGTTTTAGTGACTTATAAATCGTTTGCAATAAAGAGTTTTGTATTGTATCAAATACAAACTTCTGATTAACGTAGTCAGGTCAAAGATACATCACAGTTTCAACGTATTTCTTTTATACGATGCCTAATAAATATCTGATAATGGTGAAACGCGTCCATTACACCGGCCAACTTTATCTTAAAAACAAAATTTGCCGCAGGGGAAAAATTCTTTTTTATTTTTCTTATAGTAAGATATATTTTTTAGATACAAGCGGACCGTTTGATTTATGATTTGTTCATAAAGAATGACCTTGATAAGGGATATGAACTTGGCCATCGATATTTATGATAATACTATTGGCCGTTTGTCTCGAAAAGCTATAATGTCGGCTATAATTCCACAGAAAGTAATTGGAGGATTTATTTCAATATGTTGAAGTTAATTATTATGGGTTATTACTGCTGTCTTACACAAAACCGACGTGATGTAGTATCTTCGGTTGTGTTACATACATTGATTGGGATATCCGGAGGTCCAGATACCCTTGTCAAACTCGTCTACGAGGCCGTCTGGGTTGATACCACCACTTTGTCTATTTCTGCCGCCAAGCAACAGTGTGTAAGCACTGTTGTGTTTCGGTTTGAAGGACATTGAAGCCAGTGAAATTACTGGGCATTATGAGACTTAACATATTGACTTAACATTATGTCTTGGGGTGACGAGTGCAGTTCAGTGCAATGCAGTGCTTTGTAATTCAAAGTTCTGTGTGGTGTTGCATCTATTTATGGGCAGGCGAGCTCTGGTGCCTTTAAGGGTGCGGACTCGAAGCCGGCGGGCGCGGCGGCGGCGCGTTAGCGGCGTGCTATGAGAAATTAGTGTCTGATCGCGAACGAAATTGATGTGAATATGATGTTCCATATCAGAGTTCTATCAAAAATCATTGAAATAATTTGCTCCACCACGTCGGCGGGCATTTTTGAAAATGCACAACACTACGTCAATGCAGAGGGGCGGGCACCGCTCGATTGATGCGCATCGCTCGTACGCCGCTCCTCGCGCCGCGCCGAGCCGCTGCCTTCGAGGCCAGGTCCATGTAAGTCTATGCATTGAAAGGCACCGCTCCCGCGCCGCCGCCGCAGCGCCGCGCCCGCTGACTTCGAGTCCGTAGCCTAACGCTTGTCCCTTTACTATAAGGTATCGTCTGCATACACAGTAAATACTCTGAAAATTGTATTCCAACTTATAAACACTGAAACCCTTTCTTACTAGCAGAAATGAATGCGAAAAAACATTTTAATTATAAGAGCTGTGTATTTATGCTGTGGGCGTATTTAAGCTACCTTTTGAGGGGAATTATAAAGAATCCCCACTCAAAACTGAGCTTCGTGTTCAGCTTTAAAATGGAAATGCAGTATAATACGCGGATGAGAATGGCTTACTAGACAGTGTCCAATGTTTAATACGGAATAATTTGAGCGCTATTTCTATTAAACAAGGATTTTAAGTTGAACTTATTGGTATTAGTAAGTAAGAGAGTATTGTTATTTTTCCTTTCTTTTTTCGTTCGAGAATATTTATCATATTTAGAGTAATATTGAAAAACGAATGAGATATACAAGAACGGTAATTTGCTTTCTGTTCACTGCGTAGGGGATATGTCCTTATTACTGAAGGCGACGGACTCGAAATGATATTAACGAATGACAAAATTGCAAAAACGCCGCGCATGTCAATAAATTTAGAGGATATTTCTATTTGCTGTATAACATTGAATTATTATTTTGAGATATTTCAAGAATTGAAATAACGAAAATGTTGGCTTGACCTAAATAATATTTTTTTACTTTTATTAAGTTATCCTCGACTCTTGATATTTATCTAACTTTGAATTTGATATTCAAATAGTAAAATGTCTGTCTGAAATTATATTCGTAATGTCAAGGTAATATTTTAAATAATTTGATTTCGGATGACTAGACATACAATTATAAGATAAAAACGAGATAAATTGGTTTTAAAATCGAACAAACCGCAAAATCGTAAAATAAAATATCAAGAACTATGATTGAAAAATCAGATAAGCATCGTAAAGATACGTCGACATTTGTGGCAATTCGACGTACTGAGTCTTAGTAAGTACCGTACTCTGTGACTGTCTCACATACTTGCTACGCATAATGTGGAGTAGAGTTGTAACAATGTTCGTAAGTTTCGACAAGGTGTCGATCACGTACCTAGTACAATATTCTTTGAGATATCAGAACGAATCACTTCGTCACATTAGGCCATAACATTTGACCAACTTCCACACTTATGTGATGTGTCTCAGTTGTAGACTCGGTAGGTTGAAATGACACCAATGTAGACGCACATTATTATTTTTGATTGTTTTCAAAAGCATCTATTATTTATTAATTATAAACTAATAGTTTAAACAATATAATCAATATTTTCTTGCCCTTTTTGGTGACATGAAAGCAAATAAAAAAAACACAAATACATGTTTGTTTACTTATTTAAATGATTATTACACAACTAAGACAAACCAAATCGTAACAACTGACGAAATATAATTAACATACTATCCAATTATAGAAGCACACGACAGGAGAAATTCTCCAAAGTGGATGTAGTCTGTAAAACAAAACCCAACCGCACCTAATGAGAGCTCATTTAGATAATAATTTCCTCGTAAAAAGAAATTTTGGTCGAACAAATCAGTTTTGTTTTCACGAATTTCTTTCAGTCCCTTTTGTGAAGATTGGGTGTGTGATCTTGTTTTAGGTTTTTTTAATTATTGGAGCATGTTTAATTTTTAAATAAATGATGTAAAGGGCTGTACTCAATGCTTTAGCATGTTTAATCGTTTGCCGAGTTTTTGTGCTAATAATACTGTTCAAAATTATATTGTGAGGTATTATGAATACTATATGTTACATATCCTGTATTTATATTAAAGATATGCATCTGTCACTATTTACTTAGAATATGAATAGGATGGTCTAAGATCCCGGGTAACATCGACCTTCACCCATCTGTTTACCGGATGAAAAATATATCTTAGGGTATAAAATGTGTTGCTGAACACATATCAATAGGGTTGCCTAAAAAAATATGGTCAAGGATATGTTTTATTAATTTAAAAAGAAAGATATGATTTCACTGTCATGCTCACCTAATAAATGAACCTTCAGTTGTGTTCAGCACACGCTTGCCTGATAATCCTCTACAAAAATTTCGAAGGTATGTGAAGCCTCGCACCCCGCATTAGGTCTGCGTCATCATGTCGTCATGCGTCAATGATATATATTTTACAGCTGTTTAAATTACCTGAAACTTCAAAATATCTAAAGTTATTTAATATAAATTCTTCGAAAAATGTACAGTCATATATAAAGACAGCAGCATTTTATTATTCATCTAAACGAAGACTCTTCCCAACAGGGATTCGCTTTTTCCTGTCCATTATTGCGTTCACAAATGCGCTCGAAAGATAAATCTTTTCAAGTTTAATGCAAAAATTGTGTTTCTGAAGCAAAGGGAAAGTTAAGATCGCTTATAAATTTTTAACTCATTTACAAACTTGAAGTTAAAACGAATAATGATGTATTTTGTGCTAAGATCCGTATTTTGAACTCCTATAACCTCTGAAGTAGCGATAAATACATATATACTCTTCATCTACAAATTTGAATTAAGCCTAATTTAAATGTAGGTTTTTGAACGACGTATAGGTTTAACTCGGTGGTGACTGTACCTCCTATGCGTGAGGCCGTCTGGGTAGGTATCACTACTTTTTTTATATTTGCCGTCAAGCATATTCAGTATGTAAGCACTGTTATCTTTCTGCTCTTGTTCCACTGTTTAGGGAATAACTGGGATTGGATTATGTATTTATAACTTGTATCGATATAGTATTATAAAAACTTGTGATCTCGTAATTTAAAACGACCTATCTGATTTACTCGTAGTTTGGGGTTAGCAGTAGGGCGAATTACCATCAGGGCGAAGCTCTGTCATTTGCTGTTTATTTTATAATTTTAGTGAATTGTTGTTTATAGGAGTAACATATAATGTGAGAAACCACGAAACATATTATAACAATTGGATCTGTGATTGCTGAAGGATTACCTACAGCGAAGTATTGTTTATGTATATTATCTGTTCGGTATTTCGGTATAAAGAAAACGTTTCGTTTGGATATCATAGGATTTTAATCAGAGTAAGTTTAATAACATGTACAGCTATTTGCATTGGCGAGCAGAGAAAGAAAGGAAGGAACGAGACCCAGATGTCAAAAGTCACAAAATGACATCTGTCAAATCTACATTAGGTTGCGTTTAGAAACTGCATTATGCTATATTCCAACATTATCATTTTATCTTGATTGTGGGCTCCTTATCTCTGCATCTAGCTCGTAAAATATCGGGCCATTGCGCTTGAAGTTTATGCCAGCTAGGAATCTAGCCAGTCTAACTACGACCAGAAGCGCATGATCGTCCTGGTGCCTCTACAGGCTTTCTCTCGCCGGGTGTGTATCTACACTTTCTCGTTCCAGAATGGCGTGTGAATCTGCCAACAGGCATTCCCTACAAAGGGAGTTGTCGGTCATACCTAAAACTTACTAATGTTTGTTAAGTGAGCATTAATGATATCATATATTAATCGTATTTTTTCCGCCACTTCTATTCCCACAGTGACATTGGTGATAGCTAATTTTTTTTTTTAATTGATTGAACGATTTTTTTAATTGATTGAATGACGAGACGAGCCAAATGCTCGTCTGATGGTAAGCGCCACCCCTGCCTATAAACAGAAGCAACACCACACAGAACTTTGAATGAAGCAAAAGAAGCACTGCATGACACTGAAATGCGCTCGTTACCTGAGGATAAGGATAGGATGCCTGATGGATATAATAGCAATGAAAGTATTTAATATGCTCTAAATCCTGGGTCTATACCTTCATATTTTATATAACTCTATATATTATACAATACACGCAGCTTCAAGAAAAGAATTCTTGGCACCGTGCCAGAATTTTAAGGCGTCGGAACATTTATAAATCTGACAACATACGCTTAAATATTTACGTAAAAAATTCTAACAATGCCCTTTAAGATATGTACAACAAAATATATCCGAAACATAATAGGCTATTTACGAGCTTTGTCAGGCCTTCCCAGCACATACGCCATCCATCATCGCCTTTGACATAATAGGTGCCAAGGTTAATACCCGCACACACACAGCTTTATAAATCTTCGGATACGCCAACCCGTGTGATCCATCAATCATTCTTTTATTTTATATTTACTTTGCAAATCGAATTAATATTAATTGTAAGGTTATTATTAAGCTTATGGCTCGGTCGGTTATTAAATATCGGATGGGGATACCTACTTTAAATTTTCAGCCCCTCCGTGCCTCGGAGGCAAGTTAATCTGTTGTTAAAAGGTTATTTTAAATGCTAACAAGTCTTAATGTTATGCAACAAAAACATTCTCATATTACTGTATTCACTTCTTGGCCACTAGTGTCTCAGATGCTTCCTAATTGGTTTAATATATCGTTGCCTTTTTTATTATAATAAAATATTAATATTTTATTAAATTCGTAATAGAAATCGTACGGGAAAAACTAAATAAATAATTATTTAACTTGACTTATTAGCTAACTTAAGGTAGTTAATACCTTGTTTATACTACTCGAATAATATGATATATTATCTTACTAGCTGTCCCTCGCGGTTTCACCTGCATGATACTACACTGCTCCCATGGTTCATAGCGTGATATACATATAAACCTTTCTCATGAATCACTCTATATATTGCTAAAAACTGCATTAAAATCCGTTGAATATTTTAAAAGATCTAAGCAAACGGACAGCGGAAGTGACTTAATTCAATACTATGTAAAGATAAATCAACTGTCCAATCTATGTAATTCTAATCAAACACGAGTTAGAAATTGTTTGTCATCAATTTGTACATTAAAGATTTTTATCGAGGCCATTAGACATGGGCAATTTGTTAAATTGGAAATTTATTTAATTGCCATAGGATAGAACAGTCCTCAAGCGACCACCGTAAAAATGAGAAGCATTAGCACGATTTCTAAAGTATCTCCTCTTGACTTGCCCCAAGTGAAACGTAATAATTTTCTCTACAACGGCGTCAGTATCATAAAACAAATAAAATGGTTGATTTATGTGGAATCTGTGTTGGGAATAACCAGATTGTACCTGCTGCAGTACAACAAAGTATTTCTGAGTTTGACTTACCTGTACGCGTCCGTCTTAATGATATCTGCTGTATTAGTGATTGCAAGATCAGAAATGACCAGTTCTATATATTTTGTGGTACAAACTGTGTTGACGATTGAATACCTTGGACTGATCGCGAGTGCTATATTGACTAAAAAGAAGAAATTGAACAGTTTCTTTCAAAATCTCAGTAAATTTGATCACATTTTTAAAGTAAGTTCTGATCACGAGTTTCTAAGTACAACGAAAAAAAGCTTGATTTGGACTTGCGTCACGTTTGCATACAATATTATGGAATTTTTATTATTCGATGTATACATTTCGAATAAATATAGCGATGTCAAAGATTATAGTTTTTTGGTTCACTTTGTAACATCGTTAGGACACGATATGGAACAGATCTTCTTCTTTACATTGCTAAGAATTATTTTCACGAGACTCCAACTAGTAAAAGCGCACGTCAATAAGGCATTTGGTGTGAACAATAGAAGAAAAAGTAATAAGAAGACGGATAAAATTGAAACATTATCGAACAATGCCCAACTGGATATTGCCTCCCTGCACAAAGTATATGAGCTGTTGCACAAGTGCTCTGAGCAGCTAAACTCGATCATGAGTTTTCCGGTAAAGAATATATTTTCATACTTCGATATTAGAATGCAATTTTAGGAGTGCTTACAACGTTCTGCTTTCAGATGTTATTAATAATGTTCGCATCAGGGTTCACGACAACGATGCTTTTGAAGTTATTAGTGAAGGTCATACAGATAAATGAAAAATTAAACCCAAATGTGAGTACGTTTGTTAATTCACAAAAGTTTCTCTTTACCCATTCAGGTTAACTTCAGGCTAACCTTCCAGAAGTTATAGATTTTTCTCAAAAAATAAATAATATTAGAATTGAGTTAAAATTAATCATTTTATTTTAAAATACAGCGTGGAAATCTGAAATCATTTTATGTATAAACTATCTAAAACACGTGATTCAGATAATCATTTGATTGTTTTAATAATGGTAAGCGCCACCACGCCTGTTCATTATCAGAAGCAACACCACACAGAATTTTGAATTACAAAGCTCTGTACTAGACTGCGCTCGTTAGCCTGATATGTAACAAGACTCAAAACTTACCAACACAGACGGCATCTCGCATACGGGAGACCTATCGCTTATTATTTTTTCAGTTAACAACCATATCGGTGATATATCTTGTGGTGAAGTGCGTCAAGTATACGCTGTTCGTGGTCGTGCCTTGCTACTACTCCAGCATCACTTCGGCACAAGTATCTAACATACGGACAACGCTGCATGATTCCTTGAATACGATGCCGTTAGGTATGTCCGTAGTAATTTTATTTTTGTATTACACAATTGTCTACCTTTCACATTTTAGTCACAAAAATGTTATGTAACATTGTTATGATTTACAAAAAAAAATATTTAAGAATAACATTTTCATTATAAATATAAAGGGAAAATATGAGGTTTAAAAAGATAGCCTGACAAAAAAGATGTTTTATCCAGACGTATAGAAAGCCCTACCAATAACAGTGCGCCTTTTAAGAATAACAGTGGATACAATAGCAATTCTAAACTAACTGAAATAAAATGTACTTTAAAAATCAATACACTTTGTTAAAGCAACGGCCGACTAAGGTGCTAGTGGGTCACCTAATAGTAATTCTCACCGCCCATGAACACTACACCCAAAGAATCAAGGACGCGTTGCTGACCTAAAAGGAAAGGGTAATAAAAAAAATGGTAGGGCAGGAGGTTTTGGGCCTCCGGATATCTTACTCACCATACTAAAGGCAATATCAAGCTGCCAAATCACGTCAGTTTTTTGTGAGTCAGTAGTAAGAACCCGATCGACCCATCCCACTTATGCTGTTGACAAACGAAGAAATGAAAACAGTATTTACAGTACGTCGTATTTTGTCAAATACTTATTAATTAATTTATAACTTTTATATATGGCATCAAGGATTGTACATCAGTTTTGTGAATTAAAATAAAAAAAAAAAAAAAAAAAAAAAAAAAAATACTTTTTTCGGATATACAGGGTTAATTTTAAACCACCAGCAACCTCGCAGGACCAAATAGCTGACCCCATACGGAACAACTTTTGTTCTACGAGTTTGTATATAACTCAATATATTTAAAAAAAAATGATTTTACAAGTTTTTGTTGTGTCGTATTTTTCTTCGTAGCGTTCGGCGTGCGCGCGCGACTCAAAGAAGCCGCTCAGCTGGCTCGGGCGATGACCTTCAACGCTAGCTCGGTTCCCCACGCTTCGCGTGTTTGCTTACGTAATCTGCGATGCGTGTAGGTAACATTCAAGACGGAAATTAAATGAATACTTATTTTTGTATGAAAATAAAATCTAACAAATTATCAAAAGTCGTAGAACAAAAGTAGTAGCTTATAACCTTAGGTATCTACCCCTGCGAGGTTGCTGGTGTTTTAAAAATAACCCTGTATACTACAAACTCTAGAAGCTAAGGATTAGGATTACCATACTTTGTTTTGGTTTGAGGCAAAAACAATGCAATTTCATGCAAGTTAAAAACATATTAGTAAAACCCATTACTGCAGACTGTTTGAAATTAACTTATGGATTATGCTTATGCTATTGCTTTTACATTAGACAAGCATAATACTCTGGTAATCTTCTATGTATATGTGTAATATTATAACAATAGTGAAATTAAACATAGTTTCAGTGTATTTGAAACAGATGTAATATAACATTCAACAAAAATTATTTGTTGTAAAAACCATTTTAATCAACTGACAAATTACAAGTGACGTTAGCGTGACATTTGCTTATCGCTTACGAGTAACCTTTTTACTAAACAATAAGTAGTAAAATTATGACTGACAATGACAATAATCGAAGCTTTATAAAAAAATTAAAGCTTGTCACATTTTGAGATTAAGATTAAGAAATAGGCCCTTATGTTGTTGGCTTGTAAATTGAGCAATGGTTTTTGATTTAGAGTACAAAACTCTGACTCTTCGAATTTAAATGTGTATTCCTTCTTAATTAACGAATGCTTCATATTGTAACATCGGAAGAAAATCTACGTACCTCTCGATAATCTCTGTCTCGATAAGGATTTCGAAGATATGTGAAGTTTACGTAGCCGCATTAGACCAGCGTGGTGATTAATAGATGAGTCCCAGTAGTGAGACAGTAATACAGACTGTTTTTTTTTTGTTTAATTGAATGACGAGATAAGCAAATCGCTCGCCTGATGGTAAGCGTCACGCCTGCCCATAAACAGAAGCAACACCTCAATATGTCTCAAGTCAAGCCAAGTCTCATAATGCCTAGTAATTTCACTGGCTTCAATGTCCTTCAAACCGAAACACTACAGTGTTTATACACTGTTACTTGGCGGCAGAAATAGACCACCTTGTAATTTTATAATTAAACTATGTACGTATTTATAGTACCTCTCCGTATTCATACACCAACCTTAAAATTCTTCAGATACGAACAAAATTGTTCGTTAAACGTGAAAACGTTTACGATTGTCACCATATTTGAAGGGTGTTGAAATGTGTCAGACACACTTTATGGGCCTAATAAATCTATCATACATTCTTTTATGATCTATAAGCGTAACGCATACCAGTTTAAACGACAAGGGCGTGTTGGAGGTCATATCTACTAAGGATGGATGACCCGAAAGGTTCATGACATGATGACATGATCAATGACTCTTGAAAGATTATCAAAAAGTTAACGTTAAGCATAGAATTGAACGTCCAATTATTTACATGCAAATAATATGTTGAAAATCTCCAGATATAAAAATATAATGGTCGACGATTTCAACGATCTATAATCGTGTTTAGTCCTTAAATATGTCAGATTTTCATACGGTTTGAGGTTTATTTATGTTTAGTGGATAAAGATATTAAGGCTCGCTGAGAAAGTCGCCACAAGTGTGTCTCAGTCAGAGACGGCATTTTACTATAATTCTCAATATGACATTTCTGAGAATTCGAATATTTCTACAGTCAGAGATCACTGCATTCCACTGCACTCCACTGCACTGTGCACTGTGAGTTCCATTAGATTCTAACAAATGGCGGTGTAAGTAATTTATCGGCTGGATTGAGTAAGTTAGCAATAGATGGCGCATATTGTATTGAATAGTTTACTACAATATTATTTAACATATACCTTAGGCACAGCAACGCGTGACCGGGTCTGCTAGTGTTATATAGAAAGTTAAATGTTATAAGAAATGCAAGGAAAGTATGAAGCATTTGTAAACATACTATTTTATACCTACCTTTTTTGCAGATAAACTGGAGCGTCGTCGAGTTAAAGCGTTTTTCCTTTTGACTAAGGAGAGCGAATTCACTTACGCTTTCGGGGGTGTCATCAAACTCGACATGACTTTGCCTTTGAGTTACACCAGCCTTTGCACCACGTATCTGGTTATTATTATACAGTTCTCGAAGTTTCTTGACTAAAGATCGAAGAACATTAAGTTTTAAAATAACTTTCAGCGGTTAATTTTTTTCACCTAGAGGACTTTACTTAATAAACGATATTCAATCACTGATTAGTTAAAAACACTGTTTTGGTTTTTGGAAGACTTTTGTAAGTGTAACAAAGTTACTGTTCCGTTCTGAGTGGTAGAGCCACGCTGTTGATAGAATGGGCCGGCTTGACCGGGTCGTTAGAACTGTCTCGTAGAAAACTTACGTAAAGTAGCGGCTTGTGTTTCGTATGGTGACTGAGATATCGGGAGGGCCAAATCCCCCTCCCCTTCCCAATCCCTAATTATCCCTTTCCTTTAAGGACGGCAACGCGCCCATGATTCTTCTGGAGGTGGGCGTACATGGGCAGTGGAGATCACATACCATCAGGTGACCCACTTGCTCGTTTGCCGGCCTATGCTATAAAAAAAATCCTGATGGTAAGTGATCTCCACCGCCCACGTACGCCCACCACCAGAAGAATAATGTGCGCGTGGCCGACCTTAAAGGAGCTCAACCGTCAGATGACCCACTTGCTCGTTTGCCGGCCTATGATTTAAAAAAGTGTATAAATTATCAGTGATTGTAGTCTCTATTTGAAGATTCATAATGACGAATTTTAAAATAGGAATCGCCTAGAAATCCATAATAGATTAAAGATATCCTTGTTTAGATTGTGTCTGATTGTATGGATACAATCGGACACAATCTAAACAAGGATATCTCATAATTTTTAAAATTTTGAGCAGTAGACTTTTGCTGCTAATATTTTTGTATATAAATTTAGGTATAAAAAATATAGTTAACTTTTTAAGCAGTAATAAACCCTTACGTAAGTATTTCGTGGTTTATATTAAAAAAATTCACTCAAAGCACAATGTATTTCTTTTGTTACAATTCTCTTTACTTTTTTAAAAGAAATTATAGATATATACACAACAATGGCATTGTTTCTTCATAAAAATGTATTCAAGATAATAAATGCAAACAAAATGCATTTAGCGAACAATTTCCTTTGCATCTTTACGGGAAATATCATTCCTTTTTCTTGCGAACAATTTTAAAGTCAAATAACACAATCGCTTGTTATACTTTTATGATTAAACTACTGTATTTTATAGATAAATAAGACTTATCTCGAAATATAGTTTTTTTCCAGAAAAAAACATGATACGTCCAGAATTTCGTCTAAAATAATATAGCCGGGAAAGCTAACTAAATAAATTTATCAAATTTAATTTGTCTTTATAATGAAAATGCTGCCATATTTTTTTAATTAGTGACCTTAATTTACTTACCGTATTTATAGCCTAAAACTCTTTGCTCAGAGGCCATTACACCAAATTCATGATACGAGCAACCGGCGGTATATTAGGCTCGTTTAAAAAACGAATCGTCATTAAGGCCCCTGTTGACTGTTATGAAAGGCTAAATAGTCGCACAAATTACGCGAAACACGTTCAATGTTGATTAACTTTCGAAGGGGAAGAGGGGGATGTACTTCGGACACTAATAAAATCAAATTGGGTTACATCGATACTGTTGTTTTTTTGTCGATAACAAGGATTGGACCTGACATGGGCGCTTGAAATCATTTAATGTAATTTTTGTTCGGAAATTTAAAAATAAAATTATATAGTTTCTATATATGAAATGGGATATGATTAAGGTGAATAGTGAATTGGATAAACGGCTACCCTATCGATGCTGATCCTAAAGATGAACCGGGGATTCAGCTAAAAAAAATAACGACAATAATCCTACTTCCTACTACTATTTTAAATGTGAAAATTTGGATGTCTGTAAGTTATATCGACTAAACGGTTTTGGGTGAAATTTGGCACACAGGTAGACCTGGACTAAAACATAAGTCTTTTATCCCTAAAAGACCGATCACGCTGGCGAAGCCACGAGCAATAATTAGTAAATAATAAAACAATACGTCTCATTTAGATGGAGAAAATTTCTTATACGACATAGGCGAGCGGTCATTTCTGACAGTCTCCGTGGCGAAGTGGGCGAGTAGCTGGTTGTGAAGCGAGAGACGGCTTTGATTCCCGCACCGAAACAAAAATGTTTATGTTGGGTTATTGCAGAAAAAACACTCAATTCAGCAGACACGTTATCACCGAGAGGTCATCGATCAGAGAGCGAGCAAGAGTGTTTGACAGCTTAAACGTCAATATCAAATGACACTTGACAATTCACATCATTACAGAATACAAATAAATAATATTTGACTGTGTTTACAACATTTAATCTAATTGTGTGATCTACGTATATTTATTTCGGGTTTGGGTGTTTCTCCCAAGAAGCGTTAACGTTGCCGATCGTCAAAATTACAAGACAAATCTTTTTGTAACATGTGTTAAAAAGCGTGTTGCGCCGATCTCACTGCGAGCGGGATAAAGGCAAGAAGGATGCCGTCATTTACGAAGCCGCATCATAAAATTATTTTATTAAACTGTACGACGCATCCTTGACAGATTTTATAATATCGTCTTTATAACTCATTATAATTTCTCCAGCATAAACAGGTCGTAGCAACTTGAGATGCCTTTTGCCTTCAAGTCAATCTTCATTAAATAGTAAGCGCTCTTATTATTATGACTTAAATCCAAAGGCAAAGTATTGTAGTATTATCTTAAAGCGTGTACCCTCTCATAAAATTTTACTCAGTTAAGGGATTTGGGCCAGGGGCCTCGGTCGTCCATCCCGGAAGGTCCGCTGGGTCATTAGGTCAGTGACTTAGGAAACCCTCCCTTCCTCCCCGGAGAGTAGCAAGGCATATTTAGTAGATGTAAATGAAGGGTATGCTGAGATTGGTTAATGAATAAATAACGTTACATTTCACACCAATGTGTTTACTGTAGGATTATTACATGTGTCGTGCGAGGCGAAAGAGTCTCCCGTCTCTCAAGATTACTGACCTTAATTTACCATTTATTACACGGGTCTACAAAAAAAAAATTGTTCTTTGTCCTAAAGTTTATTTTATGATTTTTCGGTTAATTATGCACAAAACCGATAAGAAAATATATTTTTTTGCTATAAAGTTTGCTTTTGTGATAGTTATAGTAATAATACTCATTTTAGATTTTTTCATAAATTTTAATACTTTTAAATCTACTGCGCGATTAGAGTGGGGTTTTTACGTTCAAAAAGTGCCGCTAGATGGCACTCGAGTGATAAACAACGATTAGGTGTTTTGTACAACTCTAAAAATATCGTCGCGAAAGTTTAAATATGATGCTGATGCATTTTTTTATATATATGGTCAATCTATTAAAGTTTGCGATGTAAAATACGAACTAAAGACATCTGACGTTCTCTGTGAAGCCCACAAAGCATATTTTGACTGTCTTGTTCGGCATCAAGACAAGCCATGGACTCCACATGTTGCTGGTAGTTATTGTAAAAGATGTTTGGAAGGTAAGCAATTTTTTATTAAGCAGTGAATCAAATATGATAGATAATATATACATTTTTATTAAAGTGAAACTTCTTTAGAATCGTTGTGCTTTGAAACTCGATGAAACGAAAATGCGTCACGACAAAGATATACACAAACATAGGATTTAGCCTGCGAGAGAATGATATAGATTACAAGTCAGAAGCAAAAGTTAAAGCTGGGGTTTTGATGGTCCGCAAATTAGACAAATTTTCGCCGATGAAAAATTTCCAACGTTGCTGAATCGTACTCAAAAAGCGTGTAGTTTTAAAGCAGTAGTTTCTGGATTTTTAGGAAATAACAAAGCTAAAAACTACGTAGTTGACGATATGCTAAAAAATATTAAGGCCATGCTCTGTAGGATGTCATTAAATGTACATATGCTACATTATCATTTAGATACATTTAAAAACAACATGAGAGCGTATTCAGAAGAGCAAGGAGAACATTTTCATGAGGACATTATGAGCTTTGAACAACGTTATCAAGGCCAATACAATGAAAAGATGATGGGAGAATATATTTGGGGCTTAGTGAGAAAAAGTACTTATGAACATAAAAGAAAAAGTAAAAGCGTGCACTTTTAAATTATTTTCCACTTATTGTAAGTTATTTTGATAGTAAAGCTTAATAAATAATAATAAAAATATTTATTTGAAAAGTTTGATTTTCAATAAAAAATTAAAGCCACAGATTTTGAAATATATCTCTAAATCGGCCTCCTCAATACAAAAGCAAACTTTTTCATGTCATATATATTTTTTTCGTCTAATTACGACCTAAAATATCGAAATATTATGCTTTAAAGTCAGGGTCAAATTTTGTGTTGACCCGTGTTATCCATTGCCTTAATATACAGTATTAAAAATACCCAATATTCAGCTTGCAATTCAACTTACGGGTCTATTTTCTAAATGCAGTGCTGCCTTTAGTAGGTACTATTTTACCCGAAAAAACAGGAGATTTACAATTAGACGCTTTTTATGCATAACCACGCATAACTCCGCCAAAGTTAGTATCAATAATTGGCTATGCTACAGTATCACCGACTCAAAATTATTTACTTTTGTTTTTAGCTTTTAAGTATTTTGAGTCGATTTTTTTTGTTAATGTTTTTACATTTGATTTCAACTCAAAGATTTCTTCATATTTAATTAAAATGATCATCTTGTCGTAAGCTTTTTCCCCAAAAAATTGAATTGAGAGTAGTTGCTGAATTTGAAATTCTTGAATATTGTAGTGGGTTGCATTATTGTTAAACTCATGTGACAAATCGATTTGCTTCTTCCCTCTACAAAGAGGGAGGGAAGAAGAAAGCATGACTCTGTTGACCGATAAACTCACTGTTTGTTGGTGGTCGCTGGTTTTTTGGATTGCACTACGCTTACCGTCAGGTGTAGTGCAGTCACTTTGCCGTGCCAGGATAAAAAAACACATATTTTATCTGTTTTTTTATCAATAACAAAGTGACTAGAAACAACAGCAGCACCACTGCTACAGTCCAAGAGAAGCTCGGTCAAGCAAATTACAAACTTTGTTATGCTAAAAATAATATTCAAATATAATTATTCTCAACGGGCAACCTCAAAGCGTGTGCGTGTCACGTGATAACAAAAGGGACGAAGGTTGCTTTGAGCCTCAGCACACGCAATACCTGAGGCGAAGAACTAGGTCCAGACAGACAAATGAAAAATTATCACTTATTCCATACTAACGATTGCGTGCCAAGGTCGCTTCATTTGAACTTGACCTTTAGTTTATATACAACTTCATTTATGACTGGCATAGATAATACAAAGATCGGAGGAAAATATTCTTTCAAATATTTTTTAGTTAATAGTGGTTTATAAGCACAAAGAAAATATCATAAAACCACGTTCTGAGGGAAAAGCTAGCATAGCAAATAATTAAAGAAATAAAACAATTTGTTAAAATTTATTTCTTTAATTATTTGCTATGATTTCTATCTGGAACAAGATAGATACATATACATACATACATATAGCCCATACTGAGTATTAATAATATCACTTATGTTCTCCAGTGATAGGAGAACATAAGTGATATTATTTAAGGGCCGTCCGTGAGCAAAACACCGCGCGATCGAGGTTTTTAGAGGCTATCTAGTCATTACTTAAAATAAATATTGATTAAATAAATATACAATATATTTTTACAATCTGTCAGCTTTACTTTGTTCGATTCAAATTCATGTTAATGCTGATATATATTTTTAAATTGTCGTTATAAATGAACCATAAAAATGGGAAAAATGCAAAGATTCCGTGCGTCTCCTTTTAAAGTACAGAATGTTATCAAATGAGATTAACATCACTAGATAGGCAATTTAATAACGAATATTTTGCCCGTTTTAAATTTTCGAAGAGACCAAAACCTGATTTTTTAAATCAATTATTCGCTAAATACGTGCATATTCTGCACTCGCCGAGTACACGATTCAGTATGGCGCGAGACAGTCAAGGTCGTTTGCTCACGGACGGCCCTTAATATTTTACGCGAGTAAGCTTTGTAATTCTTCAAGTAAATCGGAATGGATGGTTGTTTAAATATTACTTTGTGAGTTCTAAATATATTTTATATTAGTGTTGTTAAATATCCATCTCATTTCACAAAAGTATTAACATAAATCGAATATAAGTATGTTAATTATATGACCCCGCCGAATATTGTATGTAAGTTGTAAGATATAATGTAAACTTAAGTACTTCTTAATATTTTTTTTATTACTTCTTTAGATACTCATTTCAAATGGGGTTCAGTGCTATTCTGGTAATCATACATGGTGATATAATTCATTTGGATTACACGGTGATTACCATCAGTACCAGCAAGACGAGCAAGGCGCTCGCCTGATGGTAAGCGCCACGCCTGCCCATAAACAGAAGCAACAACACACAGAACTTGCGCATGAATGGCGCTGAACTGCGCTCGTCACCCTGAGATATAATATATTCAGGCTCATAATGCTCAGTAATTTCACTGGCTTCAATGCCCTTCAAACCGTAACACAACAGCGCTTATACACTGTTGCTTGGCGGCAGACAAAGCGATGGTACCAACCCAGACGGCCTCTCATACAAGGTGCCACCACCTTTTAAAGTGTATACACTGTATATGTCATTGGTACTGTCACTTTGCCTAAGTGAGAAATCCCGATACCAATAAGTACTCGCATTTTGTGATACATGCCGAGTAGGTACTGCAGTAAAACAATTGTAGGGCCTGAACAATCGAAACGGCAAAAAAGAATTTTGGGATTTTCCCTGTGTATTGTAAATTATATGTTGCGAAGCTCGTCGCAACTTTACCTGCGGCAAAATATTATGCCCAATCAGCGTTTAGCGAATAACCATTTTCTATTCCTGGGATGATGAAATTGTGACTCGGCAAATTTCGATTTGGGCGAATTTGTCGTTCGAATTAATAACACCGCACAATTCAGTTTATTTTTTTTCTGTATTTTCGTCACAGTAAATCTGATATGATGTATAGGACCTTAATAAGAAAGAAAGCATTTATTGGCAGACATAAGGTGGTACATGTAATGTACACTCACGTAATGTAATTACCGAAGTGATAGGCAGAAGTGTAAGCAATACACCCACATTTCGCCGAGCATATTTCCGTCCCATGATGTGATATGGCCTATCGCCATACCATACCATACCATACCGGATATAATTCCAGACTCCGTGCTGATACTGGGCATTTCATGTTAGAAAAACCAAATATCAATACAAAACCAAATATACAGTTGTATGCCACCGAGGTAGTCACATGTACATCCGCTGCATTATAATTTCGTTTTCTATATTATTAGTTAGTATTATTTCATTGCCGTGCAATGTTTTATAATTCAAAGTTGTTTGTAGAAAGGTGTGGCGATTACAATCAAGCGAGCGACTTACTCGTCTCGTCATTCAATTAAATAAAAAAGTTGGCAGTCATAGGGACTGCAGATAGAAGTTAAAACTTATAACTTAAGTATATTTATTCACTCCGCTCAACAGTCCGCTCAACAGTCTGTTCAACAGTCCGCACAACAGTTCGCTCAACAGTCCCTTCAACAGTCCGCTCAACGGTCCCCTCAATAGTCCGCTCAACAGTCCATTCAACAGTCCACTCAACAACACACTCAACAGTCCGCTCAACAGTCCGCTCAACAGTCCACTCAACAATCTGCACAACAGTTCGCTCAACAGTCCCTTCAATAGTCCCTTCAACATTCCGCTCAACAGTCCGCTCAATAGTCCGCTCAACAGTTCGCTCAACAGTCCCTTCAACAATCCCTTCAACAGTCCGCTCAACAGTCCGCGCAACAGTCCGCTCAACAGTCCGCTCAATAGTCCGCTCAACACTCCATTCAACAGTTCGCTCAACAGTTCTCTCAACAGTTCGCTCCACTCCGCTCCACTCCGCTCCACTCCACTACACTCCAAAAAATAAAACACAAATAAATCTAAAATGTCGAAACATACACTTATAATTTTACTTCATCAACTTGTGTCATAAATTGGATTTTCGTAAAGATTTGGTTATGGCGGACGCTCGCTGGATTTAGGGAAAAAATTAGCCAGATAACATTGAAGTTTATTGCTAGTCGTCCGTCTACGGCAGAATTCAACAGAAGTGAAGGGAACGCGCCCTTTTTATCTGCAGGAAACTCGACGCTGAAGGGTTTTTGGCGACAACAAAATATTATAATCTTTTGTATTTTTCGGGCACGCCTTTTACCTGGTTGTTTTTATTAAAAAACTCCGTGTTTAGGGTACCACTTAGTTTATAACCAGGTGAATATTTTTTGTGTATTAAATTACGTACGGTTTTATACATTCATAAACATATAATCTCACGCTTTTATTCCCCCGAAAGGGTAGGCAGAGTGCATCTAGTGCTGTATTCAGGTTTTGTTGAGCTTATTCCCGTCTCATGATGTAATAGGGGGTGAGCCTATCGCCAATTGGCCTATTACCACAAATTCCAATCCCGGCTTATATATGCAGCTTTACGAATCGAAAATTCAAACACAAAGTGGGATGGCCCGACCTAGGAATTGAAGTCAGGACTTCACGGTTCTCAGCCTTAGTAGAAGCCCACTAGATCAATAATATAATTTAATTAGATAATTCATGGTGACCAGCGCAGTCGCGCGCCATGCAGTGCTTTGTAATTTAAAAGTTTCGTGTGGTGTGTTTCTGTTTATGGACAGGCATTAACATCAGGCGAGGGACTTGTTCGTTTCGTCATTAAAGCTAATAAAAAAATCTGATCCTGTTATACAGGGTTATTTTTAAAACACTGACAACCTCGCAGGAGTAGATTCCTAAGGTCATTTGCTACTACTTTTGTTCTACGACTTTTCATAATTTGTTAGATTTTATTCTCATACAAAAATAATTATGAATTTAATTTCCGTCTTGAAAGTTACCTACGCATCGCAGATTACGTACGTACTACACGCAGCGCCCGCGTCAGTTCAATGACCGGCCGCGCCGTATCGATCGATAATACCTACACGTACGAACACAAACACTACACAACAAAAACTTGTAAAATCATTTTTTTTCTTATGTATTGAGTTATGTCCAAACTCGTAGAACAAAAGTTGTTCCTTATGGGGTCAGCTATATGGCCCTGCGAGGTTGTCAGTGTTTTAAAAATAACCCTGTATTATTATTATAGCTATATATCCGAATATATGTTACATCATTAAGTCATCAGTGCTATAAAACTAAAACAAGGATAAAACTACCATTGTAATATTCATAGAACATGATGCAAGGCAAATAAACTTTAAAACCATATACATTAAAGTTTTATATTCCAACTAAATAGAGATTAAAGGAATAAAAATGTTTATGATCCCATAAAACAGAATCTGAAGTATACAGGGTCCCTGGGGAACGACAACGTTCAACCCTTGATCTAAAATGGAATAATCTAAATTCAACATAAAACTAGACTAAAGGACTGAATTATGACCAGTCGAAGATGCGATGGAGCAGACCACCAACCCAGTGGTCAGATGACGTGTCTGAGTAGCCTAAGATTCTGAAAATTACGTGACGAGTTAGCGACGCTCCTCTGCCTACGTGGGGCACTCCTCCAGAGTATGCGCCGCGTTATCCTCGTCGCAGTTGCAGTGGTGACACTGGTGTGTCGACTCTCTTCCGGCAATGCGGCACAGCAACTCCGATGCAAACGTGCCCCGAGAGGACCTGCACCAGCTGGACCTGTCAGTGACCCGTCCCGCGTCGATCCAATCACTCAGAACTGGTGGGAGGATACTTGTATCCGACCGGATAGCGACCACCGTAAATTGGTGCTAAAACCTGCTATAGTGGCCCACCTCGTGTGGGTCACGTTCCAGAGTCAGTCAGTGTATATCCGGTTCTCCACAGGGGGCTTGCCCCCTGATCCTAACCCTTTTGCCATCCCTTTTTCCTTCCCCTCCCCCTTGGTCCTTTAGCAGGCCGGCATGATCTTGGCGACCTACAATGGACACATTGTTTATCGTTGGTCGACACTATTCTTGGATTGCGCTACACTTACCATCAGGTGTAGCATAGTCACTTTTCTGAGCCAGGATAAAAAAAAAAAGAAAACCGGGCGGAGAGCCCCGACAGTCCTTACACCAGCTGAAGTATTGGCGCCCCTCAAAAGAATTTATTGCCTACTTTTATATACTATGGATGGAATTACTTTATTAGGCGCATAAAATGATTTAACCCTATAAAAGTGTACACACAAAATTAATTAAGCATCGCAGAGGTAATAAAAGTGGCAGATGCTTAAAATGTTATCAAAAATGCCTATAATATTTCATTTTACTGGCGTATTTTTAGCGTCAGTTAGATATTAATGATGAGATGAAGGTAGTTTTTAAATGATTGTAACCTGCCTAACGAGGTGCTATCAAATAAGGGCATTATATTATGATTTACATAAATATTCTGGCGACTAACGCTTGAAAGGACCCCTTAAATTCTACCTATCTCATTGCCATACCTGAAATGAAAACAAAAGCTGCTAACTAAAATTACCAGTAACATCAACGTTACAAACAGAAATTTAACATCACATATTGTTTCATTTCAAAGGTAAACGTTGAATAAATCCACGAAACATCTCACATAAATTCAGTTTGAATGTGAGGACAAAATATAAACGTTCAGAGCGCGCGTCGACGTGTCCCAAGTCAGGACAGTTGCAATGAAATATGCAGAGGAGCGCCGTGACTAGAGTTACCCGCACAGATGTCGCTCCGAGCCCAGGCCGCAACTAGCCACCGTGAAACGAGCTAAAACCACGTCCAGCTTTGTGTTATTGTATTGTGGATTTGTATTACATGGCTTACTGATGTTTGGAACAGGGCTTTGGTGACAGCAGTGTACAGCCCCGCTTAAAATGCAAATATTATAAACTAACATTTAATACATGTAATTTTGGTCCGATCTTTCTCCTTGCATTAAAATGAATATCTGGCAGCGATTAAGCTGGAAGACCCCTTCTAAAAAATTCCGACTATAGATCGTCGCTGTGTACTACAAAAAGTGGTAGTCTCAATAAATCAGTCTGCCAAGGAACAGTAGTGGGAATTTTTCGGGTTCACCGGGGAGTACCATCTCGAAAACACGTGTTCTTAAATTACTATTGATTTTGGTATTGGGCAAATATATACAGTGCTCTCAATAGTGACCGCAATAAGATCGTTTATGATTTACTGAAACATTTTTGAACAGAAGCAAATTAAGGGGTTAAGGTTAAACACGTTATTACAATGTAGGTAGAGTACCTAATTAGATATTTTAAAGCAGGAACTTCACTTAAAGAGTTTTAAGTGAACTGGTGTCCTAAGCAGCATCATCAGCCATTTAGCAATAAAGCTTTAATGGGACTATGAAAAAGAATAGTACGCGAGAATACAGTATAGAACCTTTCGCTTTACAAAATTGTATTTAAATTAAATCTTTTAATTGTGCTTTCGTTATCTAAAATTGTTGTCTGGTCTTCATAGGAAGTAACAATTCTTCAACTGTAGACACCAGTTTAGACACACATTTAAGCAGAACGGTATGTACGTGTACAGATTATTCTATGCCATATTCTTATTCAAATGGAATAGTAACTAGAAATTGGATTGACTGCTATAGGCTTACGTTGAGTTTTTTTAGCTTCTTAAACCAACAAAGCTATTCCATTTTTTATTGCGTGAATAGTTGTTAAGACTCTCGTTTTTATAGAATACTAGCTGTCCCGCGCGGCTCCGCCCGCGTGATCTGTATTTTCCGGGATAAAAGTAGCCTAACAGTGGCGCCATCTGTCAGCAATGTGTCACGCACCGACGCCATCTACTTAAAATATTGGTTTGTAGTACATGCTATGTATCAGAGATGGCGCTGTATTTAAAAAATGATTTTCCCTATTTTCCCGCTTTTCTATTGAAATTTTTCCTAGATTTTCGTTGCTATAAACCTCACGGAGCCCGAGACCTTTCCAACGAATGCAAAACCGTGGAAATCGGTTCGTGCGTTCTGGAGTTATATCGTCAGGAAGGAAAACCCGACTTATTTTTATATAATAGACGACATTTTTATTTTGTAGTCATGGTATAATTTTATGAGTCCATTTATAGCGTCTATGATAATACAGACAAAGTAAATAGCCCTACAAGGCGTAAAACTTTATGACTCGATTTTTTTGGGAAATGAAATAAAATAATTATTTAATAAATGAAAATAATTGTAAATAACATCGATAATTATAGCGATATTGTTTTCATTATAACGCGTTCACATGGTTCGACTACAGTTGATCAAATGTCTTGAGTGAATAATACGATGGAGCCATTTAAACTAAAAGATAAAGAAGACCAGAGTGAATAAAAGCTGTAAGATTTTTGTTGATCAATTCGAGAGAAAGTCCATTTAGACGGGTCAAATCGCATGCAATTTACCAGTTGATTAACTAAAATGGTACCGTGTGAACTGGCTATAACGTTGTTCAAATGTAAAGTTATTATATCAACATGTTTTTTGCTGAAGATATCGAAACTGATAAACCGACTAGCCTACACTAATTATTTATTTTCTTATTGAACGCTATATTTTCATTGAAATATTAGGTGAATACAACCTCAAACTGAAAAACAATACACGCTTCACAAGCATAAAGCAAACGGACAACGTTCAATAATAAATCATGAAGGATCCCAACATAAGTTCTCTCAAAGCGGCCTATAACCAAGCCACCAAGGCCTGCAAGAAGGCGTACGTCAGAGCGGATGCCCAGCGCATCAACAGGATTGGACGGACTTTGGCGGATCATCCGACGAGCAGTCGTGCTTATTGGAGTCTTGCCAAAGCCGTCCAATCTAATTTCTGTCGCCCCTCGTTGCCACCGCTGAGATATCCGGATGGATCCCTGGCCCATAGGCCGCAAGAGAAAGCCACTCTTTTGGCAGAACTCTTTGCGGCTAATTCGCGGCTCGAGGTCGGTAATGCACTGCCGCCCACGGTGCCTGATTGCGGATATTCCATGCCGGATGTTCGTATCAGGCATTGTGATGTGCGGCGTGAATTGCAGACCCTCGATGTCCGCAAGGCTAGTGGTCCCGATGGTATCCCAGCGGTGGTTCTTAAAATGTGCGCAGCCGAGTTGTCTCCTGTGCTGACGCGCCTATACCGTTCTTCCTTCTTCTCAGGTATTGTGCCCCAATCTTGGAGAGAGGCCAATGTGCAACCGATCCCAAAGAAAGGTGATCGGTCGGACCCTAACAATTACCGTCCAATCGCCATAACCTCAGTGATGTGCAAGGTAATGGAGCGGATCATAAACGCACAGCTGATCCGCTACCTGGAGGATCACTCGCTGATCAGTGACCGACGGTACGGCTTCCGGTCTAAACGATCAACGGGTGATCTTTTAGCGTACGTGCTACATCGCTGGGGGGAGGCGGTTGACAAGCATGGCGAGGCTCTAGCCGTAAGCCTCGACATTGCTAAGGCATTTGATAGGGTCTGGCACCGTGGTCTTCTCTCCAAGCTTCCGGCATATGGGCTCCCCGACAACCTGTGCACGTGGATCTCCGGCTTTCTGCATGAGCGCAGAATGCGTGTCCTTGTTGAAGGGCATGCTTCACGGCTCATGTCAGTTAATGCTGGAGTCCCACAAGGCTCTGTGCTTTCGCCCACCTTGTTTATTCTGCATATCAATGATATGTTACCACTTGGTAACATCCATTGCTATGCAGATGACAGCACAGTGCATGGGCGTTACTGCAGTAAGCCTCCTGGTTGCCGGGAAGTCACTGAGAGGCAGCGAGAGAATCTTGTCATTGAGCTCAACCGGACCCTGGATCTCATTTCGGAATGGGGTACAAGGAATCTGGTTGAGTTCAATGCCAAGAAAACTCAGGTGTGCGCGTTCACGTGCAAAAAATCCCCGTTCTCTCCCCTCCCCAATCTTCAGGGTATCCCGCTCACAATGCGGAATAGCCTAAATATCCTGGGCATGGATATTTGCTGCAATCTGAATCCAAGGAACCACATCGAGGGCGTAATATCAGCCACATCGCGCAGGGTCGGAATCCTGAACAAGGTGCGTCGGTATTTTACACCCGGCCAGCTTTACCGCTTATACAAAACGCAAGCAAGGCCGGGTGTGGAGTACTGTTCGCACCTTTGGGACGGTTCCGCCAAGTACCTACTCGATGCCTTGGACGGATTGCAGCGACGGGCTGTCCGCATTGTTAATGATGCAGACGTTACAAGACGCTTAGAACCGCTACAATTGCGGAGGGACATTGCCTCGCTGAGCGTCTTGTATCGTTTGTATCATGGCGAGTGCTCTGAAGAATTGTTTGACCTTATCCCATCCTCACCCTTCCTTAACAGAACCACACGTGCTGGCTTGCGGAGCCACAGCTTCGTGGTCTCCTCCATCTCGGCTCGAACTAAAAAGTTCGCTAAATCTTACTTCTGCCGGACCATTAAGCTGTGGAACAGTTTGCCGGCGCACGTGTTCCCTCCTTCCTATAATATGGGGTCCTTTAAACGGAGTGTGAAGAAGCAGTTAGGCAGGCCGGCATGATCGTGCCGACCAACGATAGACACACTGTTTGTCGTTGGTCGACACTATTCCTGGATTGCGCTACACTTACCATCAGGTGTGGCGTAGTCATTTTGCCGAGCCAGGATAAAAAAAAAAAAAAAAAAAAAAAAAAAAAAAAGTTTCAATACGTTCGGTTATTGACCAAAATTGCCACTGGCGACGAGCATAAAGGACAATACTTCGTACAAGTACATTCTGTATCTAAATATTTGGAGTAATTATTGTATGAGCTATTACTGTTGTAGCAATGCTAGTAGTTTGTGCTGACTGTGTTTTATATGAGGATGTAGTCAATTAGTAGACTGCCTCGGTTGTAGTTGTATTACGCACGCGATACGACTGCTATGGTGAAGTCTCGGGTTCGATCCCCGGGTCGGGTTAAAGTAATATTAAGTTTTTCTATCACGGAAAGCTCAGTATCGGCCCGGAGTCTGGAATTGTGCCTGGTATGGCGATAAGCTCGCCTCCTATCACATCATAGGACGGGGATACGTTTGGCGAAATGTGTGTGTATTGGCTATACCTCTGCCTACCCCTTCGGGGGATTACAGGCGTAAGTGCGTATGTATATATGGGTGATTCTACAAAAATTGGGTAACTCAATGTCACCAGCCAATATATACAAAGTCTTATTATATTGTATTGAAATAACAATTTATTTTAAAACAATGAAAAGTCCTTTATTTGGTCACCCAATTTCACTTCTTCATTTTAAATACAAGTTAATAAAAAAACAAAATTAATACTCAAAACGTCAGTCCGTTGGCATGTCACAATCCCGAAAACCAACAATCAAGTGACTATCCATTAAACATTATCATTTATTTAGGAAAACTTACTAATTTACTACAATCTGTGATGTACATAGTATTATATACTACAACTTTCATAATGCAATGTTCTCCATTTTATTTAATAAAAAATAAGAAACTTTGTGTTTAGTTTCTTTCGTCAGTCCGTTGTGTGTTCTTTAAATTTAAAATTCGCCGAGAATATCACCGAGTCAAGGTCAAATCCCTGTTTAAGTTTTAATGTTGCTAATGAAGTTAGTTGCGGACCGCACAATTTGACGGCCGCCATAATAGTACCAGTGTTTGGGTTGTGTTTGTTGTCTATACACGTGCGAAGCCAGTCAAAATGTCAGTCCTGTGGTGAGTCGTTATTTTCTTGTTAATCTGAGGTTTATTTTCATTTATACATAGTTAACTATGATTTGTTAAAATGAAGTTTGTTGATATTCGAAATTATCAAAAAAAACATTAGTTCTGATTATAACCTCAAATTATGCCTATTTCGTCAGTCCGTTGGCGTCAGTCCTTTGTCAGGTATCGCGCCATAGGACTGACGTGTCTCCATAGCACTGATGTTTTTTGAAGTGATAACTTCTTATGGGAGGGTGAACCGAAACGTTCCGTAACGCGAGCGGTCCCTCGACCAGCCAGCGTTAGCTGACCTCCCTGGAACATCGATAATTTCGAAGTCCCAGATGGCGCCACACAGTGACCAGTCGGCTTGGAGCGGACTTTCACAAGACTTTGACCGGACTATTACGGCAATAAAAAAAAAATAAAAAAAACTTTGAAACGACTTTTACCGGACTTTGACAGGACTTTGACCGGACTTTGACTGGACTTTGACAGGACATTGACACGACTTTGACACGGCTTTGATAGGACTTTGACACGGCTTTGACACGACTTTTACCGGACTTTGACAGGACTTTGGCAGTCAAATTCAGAAAAATTTAAATATCTCACAATCTACTTAAAAAAGTGACTGGCCCGATTTGGAACAATATAATCATTAGATTAGCCATCATATAGACCCGAATTTGTAATGATTTGATTGAATAACTATAGTAAACAAAATATCCTCAAAAGTTACCCAACTTTTGTATAATCACCCATATGTAGTAAATTGAAATTATTGGTGTAATAAGTCATCTAAAACATAATAGGATATTTATATGACTCCAATAACTGAAACTAGGCTGTTTCAAACTATTTCAAAAATAATGATTTCTCTACGCGAATATTACACATTAAAATAAAACTAATTTAATTTTGTACCCGACGCGACGTTTCGAAAGCTTTTCAGCCTTCGTGGTCACGGGGGAGACTGGCGAAGGCCGAAAAGCTTTCGAAACGTCGAGATCAAAATGAATAAAAACCCACGATAAAATCCATTTAAATTAGTTTTATTTCAATACTTCAAAAATAATTTGAAAACCGTCAATAAATGCTCGTATATTATAAATTCATTTACTTACTCTTCAAAAACTTCATGACATATTATCTCGATGAAAAAGAGTATATAGTTAAGTGTCCTCCTCATAGCTCTGACTTCGTTAATTCCTCCTTCGCTATCCAATCTATCCTCCTTTGGAACGCACTCCCGCTCGAAATCAGGACGTCCACGACACGGTTGGCTTTCAAGATGAAAGTTAGGCAATTATTACTGGCTGAAGAAGCAAATTCTCCACGGTACATATAGTGTAAATATATATTAATCTATAAGTATATATGTGTATGTTTGTATATATATATTGTTTATTTATATATTTTATTTGTTATTTTTATGTATATAATATGTATTAATATGCGTATGTAATTATTTAGTTAATTATTTCTTTATTATATTTACATTTTTATTTATTTTATTATGCACCTGCCTCAATTATGTTCTCCACCACCCTAAGGTCGACTAGGAAAAAATGCCTAAGGCATTAAAGTCCGCCTGGTATACCTTGTGTACAAAGTTTAATAAATAAATATACCAAATCTGATATTTAGCAGCACTCAGGTGAAGTTTTCTTGGAACAAACTTTAGGCAAACGGGACGTTTCTTCAGCCATGCGGGAGTTTTTAATTTGATTAATAAAAGTTGTGGAACTACAAAGTCAAGCAAACATTATTGCACACATATATTTTTATACAAGGAAGTAGGTCCCTAGTATGCGAGAGGCCGTCTGGGTTGGTAAAAAAAATTACATGTTACTTAATCATTAATAAGCTTAATTATAAACAGCGATAGCTCAGCGGGGAGTGGTATGGACTGGCGAGACGAAAGTCGCAGGTTCGAAACCAGCCCCAAGAGCATACACCACTGGTTTTTCTAAGTTACGTGTATATTAATTGTTAATTATCGCTTGCTTTAACGGTGAAGGAAACATCGGGAGTAAACCTGCATTCCTGGAAACTTGATAAAATTTTTCGAAGGTATGTGAAGTCTGCCAACCCGCATTAGCCCAGCGTGGTGGACTAAGGCCTAATCCCTCTCATTCAGTAGAGGAGGCCCGTGCCCAGCAGTGGGACGTATAGAATACAGGGCTAGTAAAAAAAATGTTACTTAATCGCAAAGGAACGATGATCGCTGCAGCGCATAACTTTATTCATAATACTGTACAATTTCTACTCAATGACATTCATAGTATCGAATTTACATATAGAATACTTTTATCCAGATGTGTGGAACGATTTCTCTGGTGGCAGATTTCTCGTGCACTTAAATTGACAGATATAAATTACTTGCAGCAACTGGTTACGGAGTGAAACCAATATTGTACGACGATTTTAAAAAGAAGTTCTTTGATTCTTCGTTTTTTTGACGTACGAGGCGGGATATATCAGCAAAATTAGCCGTGAAATATGTCGTGGGTGTCAGAAACTATGAGAGACTGGATACTGACAACCTCCGTGACGCAGCGGGCGAGCCGGCTGTTTTTTATAATTTTAAGAACTTAAGAAAAAGCTTTTAATTCTAATTACACAATTACCTAGACTTCAATTTATTATGCAAATAAATTTCATCACAGAATATATTTATACTACGTAATTACATGTCAATGTTTTTGTGTAGCTTGCAATTAATTTAATTTCAATCATCATAATGCATATTTTATGTACTTCGTAATTAATTGGCAAACAATAGCCAAATTATTTAAACACACGGTTGGAAATTGTCATGGATGACTGTGATGGAATATTGATGTAATATTTCAACAATTATTAGAGCGATATGCCAGTAAAGTGCGGAATGGACTGCCAAGACTGAAGTCGCAGGGCCAAAACCAGCAGCCAAGGTACATAATTCTGACTTTTTTTTTAGTTACATGTAGGTATATATTTTATTTGATTGAATGACGAGTCGAGCAATGCGCTCGCCTGATGTTAAGCGCCACGCCTGCCCATAAACAGAAGCATCACCACAGAGAACTTTGACACTGCATGGCACTGAACTGCGCTCTTCACACCGAGACATTCGATGTTAAGTCTCATAATGCCCAGTAATTACGCTGGCTTCAATGCCCTTCAAACCGAAACACAACAGTGTTTACAGATATAGACAAAGCGGTGGTACCAACCCAGACGGCCTCTCACTTACGAGGGACCTTCCATCTTGTAAATATCCATTGTCAATCATTCATCACAGCGCAGCAGGCGGGTAGCCGGCTGTAAAGCATAGACCGCGAACACAATCCTCGCACCAAGACAAATATTTGTGTAATCCACAAATATTAGTTTCAGTTCTGTGTATTGTGGCACCGTAAATGCCACGTAGTTCCTGATATCTATGATAAAGGTTAACTTAATATAGAGTCGGAACTATGTGCGTAACTATTGGGGTGTATTTATTCATTTAACAATGAAGGCAAATATTATGAGGAAACCTGGATACTTGGGAATTCTCCTTAAAAATTTCGAAGGCACTATGTTAAATCTACTAACCCGCAATGGGCAAATAAGGTAAAATAAAATTCAAGCCCTGTCATTGCTCCGTGCCAGAAAAAGGCACGATATAATAGGAGGCAGCTGTTATTAAATAAACGGATAGAGAGCAGGGTAATGCGTTTAGATGTTATAGGATTGCTGGGCACAATAATGGGAGAACAATTCGCTCGAACGCCTTCCTTTAAGAACCGATCTCATGAAATTAAGGTCTTGAAAGTAAGGAATCCTTTCAACTGATTTATAAGAATGAAAAATTGATTATAAGAAAGTTATCTATTAGATGGGTATCCAGAGGCGCAAACCCCTCTTCCCGATCACTTAATTATTCCTGTTCTTTAAGTTCGGTAATGTATCCATGATTATTTTGGTGTTGTGGGCTTCATAGGCAGTGGAAGATATTTTCCATCACGGGATCCACTTATCGATAGCTGATATATAAAAAAATGGATAGATGTATTGGTAATTTGTAGGCGTTATTGGAGGATGGTTGTTACTAATCAGTTGTTACATAAACTCCGGTGGTGTACAGTATTAATAGTGAATACATAATAATATTGCATGTAGACTTACTTACGCTAAATTTATTCCAAAAGATTTGTCACGTCATTTTTATTTCTCATATATAGCGCCAAGTCGCCTCTGCAGCGGCTTCCGTAATGGAAAATGGCTTGCATGAATTGTTCCTTTTATGCTTTCGTTCCCCAAAAATACCCACTGCACTCTTGTGAATACCATATTAGAATAAAATATTTTATTTCGCAGCTGGCGTGGTGAATTCAACAATGTTTTCTATTTCAAAAACGTGTAATGAAATTGTTGCGTAGTTTATGCGATATCATAGAGCAATATTGAGACTGCAGCTTTAAAAGCATTCCGCTGTGGATTTTGTTATTTTATTACAATTGTCTTCAGTGGTTTAATAAAAGTGGCATTGGCATTTTGAGTTAAGAAAATACTTAATAGTACTATCAGGGCATTCCCATTTGATCTTACTGTGTGGTCAGGACCATAAGTATGAATGATAGGTGTATTTATTTATTGATTAAATTGAATGTATAGATTAAAATAATACTTAAGTAAATAATCATGCCGGGTAGACACACTAGTTATACGCTTCGTTGGAGAGACAATTACATTATAGTAAAAATATTACAATTACATATATTATATAAATACATAAGGTTGCCTGGAAGAAATTGCCGTTAGCGATAAGGCCGCCAATTGTACTTCTATATGTTATATTAAATTATATGTTGTGTGTTTTCAGTACGTTTTGTGTGATGTACAATAAAGTTATAAATAAATAATTTATAAATGAGGTGGTCGCCATAGTTGCGTCCCAGTTCGTGGTGCACAATTTTCTTTCCTCGGTCTAGACCTGACACCACACTAGTTGAGCCTGCATCGTGTGTATCGGGAACTACGAGGTTCCCACCACATCCAGATCCGACAAAAATATTTGTGGATAACACAAACATCTCAGTGTGGGAATCGAACCCATGGCTACTCGCTTCGCAGCCGGCTAATGCGCCACGGAGGCTGTCATTATCAAATTATAATAAAGTAAACAAAACATAACTTAATCAAATCATATATCATCAAAATGTAACACAAGGTACGAAATTGTAGCAAACAGACGCGGTAAACATTTCCAAGGGCCTTCGTGAAATCTGATATGAAATATGCAAAAAGCGTTTCTGCCTCACAGTATGTACTTGCTTTTACGTAACCGGGATACAGCGGGCACTTTATTGAATTTTAGTTACTCAGCGAAAGCGGATTTCTATTAAAAACTTTTGTAACACAAATGTTTGTGCAAATTTCGTTCATAAATAGCAATAGTTATCGCTTGGATTAAGTTTGAGTTGAATAGGTAGGTGCTTCTGGTGCAACCGAACTATTTAATGTAACAAAAATAGTCTAATGAAACTAATAATTAACGCCGTTTTTGACGAAGTTTTGTAATTCGATTTCCAAATTTAATGTCTTACTCATTCGATTATTTTTACATTACCAGCATATTTTCTGCTATAGAGTCCTGAAAATACTTTATACTCCGTTACTGTATAGAAATATTATAATACTAGCTTTTGCTCGCGGCTCCGCCCGCGTGATCTGCTTTTCCTGGGATAAAAAGTAGCCTATGTCTTATTCTGATGTATAAGCTATATTATTGTAAAGTTTCATTAAAATCCATTCAGTAGTTTTTACGTGAAAGAGTAACAAACATACATCCATCCATCCATACTTACAAACTTTCGCGTTTAT
Source organism: Amorpha juglandis (assembly GCA_949126905.1). NCBI lineage: Eukaryota > Metazoa > Arthropoda > Insecta > Lepidoptera > Sphingidae > Amorpha > Amorpha juglandis. The sequence continues at coordinate 4,761,508 of OX421378.1, read as the reverse complement.
AATATTAGTAGGATAGGACTCATTGACGTCTCTAGAAAGAAATACACTGAACAGTCACACAAACAGTCCTAACTTCACACTAAGATGCGAGTCTTATGTTGTAGATATCAGGAACAATTCTTTCGGTCTACATACTAACGACATTGCGTTTTGTTTTTTTCTTATTCCACATAAAATCACTACATGTCGTATTGTAATATTTGGTAATAAGAATTTTGCATGTAATTTCATACAGATGATGTAAAAGGAGGTGTATGACTAGTTTAATAAAATTTAAATAATAGAAATTAATGACAGTCTGAGTAGATGAGTCCATGGTGTATACTGACAGCCTCCGTGGCGCAGCGGGCGAGTAGCCGGCTGTGAAGCGAGAGGCCGCGGGTTCGATCCCCGCACCGAGACTAATGTTTGTGTGATCCACAAATATTTGTTTCGGGGTCTGGGTGTTGTGAGACCGAAAGTCTCTCGTAGTTCCTGATACCCACGACACAAGACTCGTATCTTACTGTGGGGTCAGGACTATGTGTGTGACTGTTGGTTGTATTTATTATTTATAGTATTGACATGCAGCTACGGCCAAAGCAAAGCACCAAGTACCAAAACCTACCAAACGACTGGTTTTACTTAAAAACTATTTACCTATTACAATTCGAGGCACGATTGGACCTAGGTATGCATTATTAGATTTGAAAACCTGAACGACCGAGCGTTTATTATGCATACTGTGTCCCTGTATAGGCCTGGTGGGCTGATTGCGAACGGTACGCAATGTGTTAACTTTACTGATATGAAAAATAGGGATTATCAAGGCCTTGAAAAAAATCAGACAGGGTAATCAAATCCAAGAAACCGGCATATCTGTATGATAAATTTGATTGGATTCGAGAGCATAGCAGTTACAGAACAAGAGGTTCGCAATTCCTAATGAACATTCCACGTCACGGTACGGCCGCCTTCCGGGACAGTTTTAGATTCTGTGCTACTAAGTGCTGGAATTCACTTCCCCCGCCCTTGCGCGACCTTAAGGGCAAATATAGTTTTAAAAATAACTATAAACGACTTTTATTAACTGCACAGAAATCTAAACCATAATACATATTAGGTATGTGTTTGCAGTACTTACTAGCACTTTCTGATGCGTTATGTACCTTTTCTGCCGTCATTGTGTATTATATTTTGTTGTATTACGTTATTTTTTATTTTATTATCATTAATTTAATATTATTTTTGATATGGTTACTACTTTACAGTTCACGCATTTGTTTATATATCTTACATTTTATGTTATGTATAAGTTAATACTGGGTGGATTACTAATATTTTGAAACTAAGTTGCGGTCCCACATGGTTCCAACTGAAAATCAGCGCTACGGATTAATCTGTAGCATAACGCTGAGTTGGTACCATTTCTGCAACTCTGTACATAGCAGTAACCAACGTTCTTGATAATGTATTATTAGTACTATAATTATTAATGTTTGTTGTAATGTACAGATTTGCACGAATAAGGTTTCTTTCTTTCTTTCTTTAATGCTTATCCAATTGATTGATGTAGGATATACTTAAGTAAATGACGATACATTGAAATAAAGCGGATTTTAACGCGATTTTTTTTAATATTTGGAACGTTGGGATCAAAATTTATAATAAAAAGCGATAAAAACCGTTTAAATTTGTTTTATTCCAAAGTGTAATATTCGCGTAAACATAAGAAATCATTATGAATGACGATAGTTGCGACAATGTAAAGTTTTTCATGCTTATGGAACTTGTTTGTAGGTTATATAGATTTTCTTTTTTGTGTGACGACATAAAAAGTTGTGATGGAGATTTTTTTAAATCCGTTGTTTTAAAAATATATTTTTTGTACTCAACCTTCAGACTATTGGATGGTCTAATAAAGGTTATGAAGAGCTATTCGATGCAAGTGTTACTCATGTACTCATCATGACTTTTGAATGAAAAACTCTGACCTCTACCCCTCGATAATGTTTTTATAAAAATAATTTACAAAACGAGTTAATTCCACAAAGACTTAAAGCAAATATATGAAAGCAAGTAATTCGGCATTTACTGAAAAAGTTCCACAAAAATTGGACAGATTAAGCGAACTCTGACGTTAGCCGGAACAAAGCGACGCGACGTGGAGGAAGATAAAGCGCTGTGACTGACTCGGAAAAATGATCCTGAAACTAGAGTGCACATAGGAAAATCATTATTAGAGATAATGTGGTACGAAGATTTAACTTCTTTATCCTACTAATATTATAAACGCGAAAGTTTGTAAGTATGGATGGATGGATGGATGGATGTATGGATGTATGGATGTATGTTTGTTACTCTTTCACGTAAAAACTACTGAATGGATTTTAATGAAACTTTACAATAATATAGCTTATAACATTAGAATAGGACATAGGCTACTTTTTATCCCGGAAAAAGCAGATCACGCGGGCGGAGCCGCGAGCAAAAGCTAGTATATTATATTTTGTAGGTTAGTGCTACCGCTTTATCTATTTCTGTCACAAGGTAGTAGGTCCCTCGTATGCGAGAGGCCATCTGGGTTTATACCACCGCTTTGTATATTTCTGCCGCCAAGCAACAGTGTGTAAGCACTGTTGTGTTTCGGTTTGAAGACCATTGCAGACAGTGAAATTACTAGGCATTATGAGACTTAACATCTTATGTCTCGGAGTGACGAGCGGAGTTCAGTGCTATGCAATGCTTTGTAATTCAAAGTTCTGTGTGGTGGGCAGGCGTGGCGCTTGCCACCAGGCGAACGCCTTGCTCGTCTAATATAAAAAAATATCGAGCTCCGTTTATTTATAAAAACTTTATTGTACATCCTAATAAATAAGAAAACAAAAACTATTAAAGAAACTAAAAGAAATACTTATAGCGGTATTATTACCAACTTACGCTTTTTTTTCTTTACCTTTCTCTGGCTTTACCTTAATCCCTGTAGCGCACACTGTAATTTGTCCTGAGAAAAAATCAAAACATTAAATATTGCTTCTTTAAAAGTAGTTGAATAAAAATTTTAAAAACCGTACTTCAACGTCACAGTCGCGGTTGCGGTGCAAAGCTTTTCTCACACTAACCTATTTAAAAGTAGCTTAAGAAGCTTACGGCGAAAGAGGTTAAGTGCGACGCCATACCCAGCCACGTTATAGTAAATAGTGCTGTCACATCATAAGAATCGTGAACGTTTTTTTTTTATTGGAACGTAGTTCCTTATCGCGCGTTGCGAAAGGGGGCTAGACGGAAAAAATTGGTACGAAAAGTTGGCACGAAAAATTTGTCACGACATAATTCTCCGACCAGCCAGCGTTAGCTGACCTCCCTGGAACATCGATAATTTCGAAGTCCCAGGTGGCGTCACACAGTGACCAGTCAGCTTGGACAGGACTTTCACAAGACTTTGACCTTGAACCCCAAGCGTGACCTTGACCTTGACCCCGACCTTGACCTTTACTCCGATTTTACCTAGACTCCGACCTTGACCTTGAACCCGACCTTGACCTTGACCCCGATTTTACCTAGACTACGACCTTGACCCCGACCTTGACCTTGACCCGATTTTTACCTGGACTCCGACCTTGACCTTGACCCCGACCTTGACCTTGACCCCGTTTTTTACCTTGACTCCAACCTTGACCTTGACCCCGACCTTAACCTTTACCCCGACCTTGACCTTGACACAGACCTTGACCCTCAAAATTAAAATTAAAAATAATCGAAAGGAACTTCATTCCATCCGGGTGTCCCTTGACACCTCTCATTTTTTTGATTAAATAACGAGTCGTTCGAGGCACATGCCTAATGGTAATCGCCACACCTGCCCATAAACAGAAGCATCACCACACAGAACTTTGAATTACAAAGCGCTACATGGCACTGAACTGCGCTCGTCACCCCGAGACATAATATGATAAGTCTTATAATGGCCAATAATTTCACTGGCTTCAATGTCCTACAAACCGCAACACAACAGTGCTTAAACAGTGTTGCTTGGCGGCAGAAATAGACAAAGCGGAAAAATAGAACTGACCCGGTACGTCAGTATAGTGGTTCGTTCTCACGTATTGATCCATGTTTTGATAAGTGTGCAGATTACTTAATTCGTCTTAATGTACCATGCGTCGTTAAACTTAAAAAAATGAGTTCAGTTTCATGGTGGAGGATAAATTGTAACAACATAGGACCACCAATCATTGTAATAACATAAGATTTCCAACCTTAAACTGTATGCGTGATATAGTTGTTATCTTATCATGTCTTTTACCTATTCTATTACATCAGAAGACTGAGATTCTGTTGGTTCAATGTCATAAGTATTGAGCTATCTATAAAATCCTTACTATAATATTATGAATTCTAAAGTGAGTTTGTTTCTTACGCTTTCAATCCTCAATCTGATATTGATATTGATCTGATATTGATGAATTTTGGTACAGAGATAGATGGGACCCTAAAGGCGGTTATAGGCTACTTTTTATTTCTGAAATGCTATTAACGCGGGCGGCGCCGCGAGAAAATCTATTAATATCAATCGTGAAAGTGTGTTTATTAGTTAATCCTTTCAACAACATCGATCAGCATTATTTTTACATATAGCTTTTGGGCCGCAAAGTGACAAAGGCTGTTTTTATCCGGAAAATATGACGAAAAGATCTAAGTGGCCGAAATACGAGCAACAGATAAAATTCAGTAATATGGAACTAGTTACAGAGAGCACATATATAGTAACTAGTTACAGATATAGTATATCGCTCCCATCGACTCTATCTAGTTCACGATAGTTCAAAAGACGTTCACCGAACTATTACCCACGCGTGTCGCAAAGCGCCTTCCTACTTCCGAACTGAACTAGACCGTTAGGAGTGTTGTCGACGTTGTTACCAGCTAATTATTAAACTAGCCGAGTAAATATTTCCTTTTTGCCTTAAAATAAGTTTTGCGAAGAAGTTGAGAATATATTACAGTCAACCTGGGTAACTTAAGCTTTCAATGTAACATTGGCTCACTAACTTGTATTTGAACGTTTAATTTTTTCTCTTCTTACTGAATCACTGTATAATAATAAGTTGTTTAATTTATGAAAGTAAATAGTGTTTTTAAACGAAACCTGCAGGGACAATTGACATTTATCAAATATATTTTTTTTTCTCACCATTCAAAATATGGGCGGTAAACAGAGTTAGAAATATACTTGCTAAAAAGTTGTGTATAGCAGTTACTACAGAAGAACAACAGAAGGCGAGTTCAGTTTTATGTGGAAGAATCATATGTTTTTTATGTAATAACACTGAAATATCCCGCGATATTGATAGATTTTTTTAAAAATCTTTAATTAATCATCGATCCGTTTCATTTTCACCCCATTTGGGGTAACATTAGCTCGGGGCGAGGACAGACAATGCGTGAAAATTTCAATTCTGCAAAAAAGTTTTGAAGGGTGGAAGTGGCCATCAAAGCTTGACATATTTAATTGTCACCCCCGAAATAAAGTTAGTCAATTTGGAGGATCTAAAATCACAAAACGAGGCGATTCTTATGCGATTGATGATCAATTTCTATACATGGTATGGGGGAATTGAGAGCCGATATTATGTTTCTTTTTTATAAGTGATTGAGTTTGTTTTATTATTTTAGGCATTGCTCAATGATTATAAGTACATCAAAACCTGATTAATACAATAATAACTTGATTTAAGAGGTCCATTAAATAGAAGTTGATTTCGATAAACCAGGTAGTTTAATATTGTATTAATATGGCAATCCTACGTTGCCACTAAAAAGGAGATAGTGATATAAACGAAATGTATTTTTTTATCAATATGACAAGCTAATCTTACCGAGGAGTAAAAAAAAACTACATAAATTATAGATTTTCTTCATCAACTCCTCATACTTATTAATGTTACCCAAATGTCAGTGTAACTTTGGCTCACCAAATTTTTGGTAATTTAAGGGTCTTTTATTTATCGTTTTGATAAATAACACAGGAATTTAGATTATAAAGCTCAATATCCCACTAGAAACACTCATTTATGACAAATAACAATAAAAGTAAATCCGTACTACTATAAATTACCTCTAAAGTGAGCCAAAATTACCCAGATTGACTGTACTTTGACTTTGTACAATAACATAGCCTTCGTAGTTATTACTGGCCTTACGATTAAGTGTTCCAAATTCGAACATGAAAAAAAAACTAAAGTCTGATACAGAGCTATGAATCGCTTGCAATCATATAATAATGTACTCTGTGCTTGCAATGTTGCAAATAAATACAGTCACTATGTTGTCCTAATAAATTATTAACTATATCGGATTAAGATAAATTTCTATCTGAATCGGTCTTCCGAGCTGGTGGTAGCTTACAAGAACTAGAATAAACAATAATATCATAATCCTTAGGTATCATTTAATGCAATTACATACATTGGACTTATCAACTTCGAACCTAAACCTATAGATATTATGCGAACCTTAAATAATGGTGCAATAAAACATCCGTTAGACAAAATATTGGAATACATACCATACATTTCTAAAAACCAATTTAAACGGATTTTATCGCGGTTTTTTATTAATTCTCATCCCGACGCGACGTTTCGAAAACTTTCAGGCTTCGTGGTCATGGGGTGGACTAAATTTAAATTAGACCTTTATTTCAATGTGTATTAATCGCGTAAACATACGAAATCATAACATTATCTGAAATTCATATTTCAGATGATTCATTCACATGTTTCTATTACAACATTTACATGAGAACAATATGATCTAGCACGAAATGAAATGACAATCTTTCAGTAACAGTAGAGCTGCAATTTATTATCTAGTTACAGCTTCGCATTATTGATAACATCAGTCTATTATAGAAATGGTATTGGAATAGCGCAGCCATTGCCTTTGTCTACGTGTCGTCTTCAGAAGCTCCGTCAGCTTATACGAAGATACTAATTAAGTACTATAATAGATTTAAATAATTTGCTACGGCACTCATTGATAATACAAAATCTTCGGCGATGATGATGATCATATACAAAACTATTTTTTATTTATTTAATTGAATGACGAGACGAGCAAGGCGCTCGCCTGATGGTAAGCGCCACGCCTGTCCACAAACATAATCAAAACCACACAAAGCTTTGAATTACAAAGCACTGCATGGCACTGAACTGCGCTCGTCACTCCGAGATTTAAGATGTTAAGTCTCATAATGCCCAGTAATTTCACTGGCTTCAATGTCCTTCAAACCGAAACACGACAGTGCTTACACATTGTTGCGTGGCGGCTTAAAACTTTGATAAATAAAAACTCTATAACTGGCTTCAAAATAAACAAACAACTGTGTACACTAAAATTTGCTCAAAATATGAATTATAATAAGATGAAAGGTAATATAATTATTTCCCGAATCGGTGCTGATCGGATGACGTAGCGTGGACTCCAAAAAAAAAATGAAATCTTCCTCCTTTATCTAAAGTTATTTTGAATATCGTGCTTATATTAGGAAAATAGGATGATAAAGAACATTCCCCGAATCAGCCATTTATAATACCATGTGTTTCTTACGCTTACTACATCACAAACCATTAGGCTTCGTAAAAATACTTTTTTATGTATGAAGGTTCGTTCATATACGCATTTATTTTTAAATTATGTAATAGAAAAAATATGTCACTGATGAGCGCTTTCAACAAAATGAGTAATATAAATTAATGTCTTTATTAGATTTTTTTAAATAGACAGAATAGGCCAACGTGGCATGCTGTTACATTTGTACGGTAAGTAATAGTAACCTAATCCCTATTCTTTTTGTTTGAGGTTGACAGCACACTTGTGGACTAATAACTAAGAATATTTATCTGTAATGGAGAATACCCTCTGTCAGGTACTTGATCCGTTAATGGCCAGTGTTATAAAACATATCATGATGAAACTCCCATGAGTTTCATCATTTATTATTTAATAAAGTACAATGTCATCTACTTATCATAACATTCATCATATTATGTTATTATTTTTATTACTTATTAAAGTTGTAGTATTAGTGAGGTCGTACTGCAACATCAAACAGAATGAGATGTACCTTTGCTGGCACTTATTTAAATTTCTATCCATCCATCCATCAGCCTAGATTCGTCCACTGCTGGACATAGGCCTTTCCTTCGCGCCACCCTTGACGGTCCTCCGCCTTCCTCATCCAGCCGCTGCCCGCTACTTCTTTGAGGTCGTCGCCTGTCCTGTCGCAGACCCCTCGATTTGCTTTTTTCCTCTCCGAAGAGGGAAGAAGCATTATACAGGCCGGCATGACTCTGGTGACCACCGATAAAATCATTGTTTGTTGGTGGTTCCTGGTGTTTTGGACTGCACCACGCTTACCATCAGGTGTAGTGCAGTCACTTCGCCGTTTGCTCGAATAAAAAAAAAGTTTAGTTAAGTAATTATAGGAGTTATTATTGTATAGATATTGTCATTGCTTGTGATAAGTTTGTAGTGCCCGCAATTAATTTTTTCTTTCTTTTCTTTCTTTCTTTATCCAATGACAGAATTTGATATACCGATCATTCTAAGTCGTGCCATATGCACGAACCACATGAATGATTACGACACATTCATAACCATGGTGTATATAAACATCATCATAACATACGTCCCTTCTCGTTCTTAGATTCAAAGATAGACAGCATTTGCGTAAAATACACTTTTATACATTATTATGAATAACAAAGAAGGAAACAATAGATGAGCATCTTCACGTGACAACTTATTTCACTCTCTTATGACTTAGATCTGCCATAGTATTATTATATTTATACTTATATCAGTATAAACATTCTACGGTATGTATTTTACAAGTAAGAATAATGCTATATTTTTTTCCTATAACTTGGCAAAAAAGTGACTTTTATAACAATATAAGAAGAGGTAACCATTACGTCGGCTCATAAATAGTTACATCAATGAATAATGTTTCTTACGTTTTATCGAATGTTACTCATTGAAATAAAACTAATTTAAATGGATTTTACTACGGATTTTTATTTTAATTTTGGTCCCGACGACGTTTAGAAAGCTTTTCAGCCTTCGTGCTCTCGGGGTGGACTTCAATGATGGTCGGGACCAAAATTAAAATAAAAATCCGCGATAAAATCCGTTTCTATTATTTTTATTTCAATTAATAGTGTGTTACAAAGTACTACATGCCATGAAAATACGTTAATCATTATCTTATTTAATGTCTCAAAAATTCGAGATAACACGCTGTTTTTAGAAAGAAGATATATTTATACCACACTGTGGTGATGTTAAGCAGATGCAGCAACTGCCGTACTAGTATATAAAAATTACGTATTCCACAAACATTTTTACGCACACAGATTTCAAAATTCAAATTCTGAACAAATGTGGGACATTGAATACCCGCCGCAACCCCAAACACTTTCCACCGTGCATATGTAAGTGGTGGGTTATTCGATTACGTGAACAGTCCCCGAGGTGTTTGCTACAACACGCCAACAATAAAACGAAATGAATCTCGGACTCGCTTGAACTGCTTGTTCTGACGATAAACATCTAGATGTTAATTCTGTTGTATGTCAGAATTGATCTCAGTAGGTTCATGCGCCATTAAGTGGGGTGAATTACGTAGAATAATTAAGAAATATAAGTAAACTAGCATGCCCGGCCACGCGTTGCTGTGGTTAAGGTATATGTTAAATTATATTGTAGTAAACTATTACATTATGAGATTTAACATCTTATGTCTTGGGGTGACGAGCGCAGTTCAGTGCCATGCAGTGCTTTGTAATTCAAAGTTTTGTTTGGTGTTGCTTCTGTTGCGTGGCGCTTACCATTAGGTGAGCGCCTTATGGCCGGCGCTCATTGACGGCATGGCACGGCAGGTCATGCTGCGGCATCCCGCGGCGTCCCGTGGCATGCCGTGGCATCCTGCTGAATGCCCAGCCACTCTCTCTCTCTCGCGCACCGCGGCAATCCGTGGAATGAAACGGCATGACACGTCTGGCCGGAGCATCCCGCGGCGCGTCGCGGCATGCCACAGCATCCCGCGGCACGTCGCGGCACTGTGGTATTGAAATAAAGTAACGTGAATTCTAAACGCGTGGCAATAAGATTCAAAATAACTTGATTAGTAATAAAATCCTTTGCCATGCCATGCCGTGCCATGCCGTCTATGAGCGCCGGCCCTTACTCGTCTCGTCATACAATAAAAAAAAATAAGTAGAATGAGGCGTCTAGTGTCCTCAAACCATATCAATGTATTGAACAAGTGGTGGATATGTAGCAAGCGCGGCGGATGGCCGACAATCCTCTTATTTCCCGTCCGTCGTCCGCATGACCCGCACTTACACTTCAACTGTACAAAATGGACCTGTGCACTCGAATGCATCGCCTATCTTAGGGCTGTCAGGATAATCTATAAATCGGCGAGATATATGGTTTTACGCTTGAGGATGCTTTTAGATTGAAGGTGGGGAAACGTTTAATTTTTGTTTAATAATTACACAATCCTAACTACGTATATTCTTAAAAAATCCTTCTCTCTACAAAACACCACGCAAAAATAAAACACTATGAATTCAAAAGTACCCCATAAATAAAACGAATGCAAATATGGTAGTTGACTTGATTTTTTTTAATTATGTTAATCAAAAAGTTACGTTACCCAAAACCTGTTGAAACAAGAATTTCATTAATCTGTCCACAAAAAAATAAATTAGAAGCTATTCAAATCTGATGGAGGGGCACTTATCAAATAACAGATGACGCAAACTTTGACGTCACCGTGGCAAATGGCCATTACGGTGCACACGTGCGAGTGGGATACTGAGATGACCCCACTACGCGCCCACCTTTGCTCATACCAATATTCAAAATCATATTTGCGGGCTCATTGTTGAACCGATTTTGATTATGTTTTAACAAAAGGGTTTCTTTTTCATATTATTTTCTGTTGCATATAAAATAATGTATAATATTCAACATAGGAAACTACCATATCGAACACATGAATTTAGAAAGCCATTATCATAGCCGACATTCGCCAAATATGTTCCAGCCTGCGATTTGACATTGAAGACTCCAGGACAATAAGCACTTCGAAGTCTTTTTTTTATATTTCTGCTTCATGGCAATCTGTTTACCAAAAATAAGCCACTTTGTTTGATTTCTCAGTTTATGTTTTCCTCAAGAGCCATACTTGTATAAAAATTATTTTCACACGACTCTCTTGATGTCAAAAAATGTCGAATTAATTTAAAAAAAAAACTTTAACAGAACACAAACAATGTAATATGTACAATGAAAAATAGAGCACGTACCAACCCTAGCCATTATCGTTGCCACTCTTTTCCGTAGCGACCACGTGAAATCGAGCGAAACGCATTACTATCGATAAAATCCACACAATGATGCATGTACTGCGCTGCATTTAACATAAGTGCTGCGACCGGTTCGATTCTAGTTGAAGGACTACAGTATTATTGTAGTAGTATTGAAGATATTATATTATTTTCTGTTCTGAGACTAGAACACATTAATTTCTTGTATTTTTATAATGAGAGTTATAATTTTATTTCTTCTTAGTACTCTCTATAACTAATGATCACATATTGCAAAATGTTTTTTTTAGCAGAGAGTAGCACACTAGCGATGGGCTCCAACGATATTCCGATAGGTGTTAATACTGGCCTTTCCATAATATCGCGGTCAACGGAAACCCTAAAGGACTGAAGTGCGCGATTACATACGTAATGTTGGTCTCGTGACATAAAACGTAGCGTATATCTTTATAGCCCAAGTTGGATGTAGTATTTTTATATTATGAGATAAACGATCCTTCGTTTCTGTGAAATGTATTATTGTTGTTCTAGGATAACTACATTCCCTACCTTAAACATATCAAATGTGATTTGACTTAATAAACTTCCGCATTTTACATAAGATGTTAATTTATTGTAAAAATAATTGAAGAGTAATATTGCTTACATTATTCTTTTGTTCTTTTCTGAAGTCACAATTAATTTGCAGCAAACAAGTTTTTTTATAGATGTCTAGAAAAGATTAAATGGGTCACCTGATGGTAAGTGACATGCACACGTCATGAATACCGGCAATATCATGAGTCATGGATGCGTTGCCATATTGGAAATTAAACGGAGAGGATCGAAATAGGCCTTCGGAACACAACAACAAGCCAAGTTAAGTCTCACAATGCCCAGTGATTTCACTGGCTGTAATTTCCGTTAAATTAGAATACGACAGCACTAACACACTGCTGTTGTACGACCGAAATAGATAAAGCTGTGGGACCAACCCAACCGGACAGCTAATAAGAATTTTAAAATCAATACGTGAACACAAATAGAGGTAAGAAAAAATGATATGTTAAATAGAACAAATTGCACTGCGGACATTGAAATCCCTCAATCTGTATCCAAATTGGCAAAATGACAGCGATATGGGGAAGTTTTTCCAGAGTCATTAATAACGTCGACCCTCCATAATAAAAGATTGATCCTCTCATATTTTACACTGCAATGTATTTCCGAAGTTCACCGGTCCCACCCCGTATATAAAACATTTCAACCTGGATTATAGGTAAGCCTGGTTTTAGCGCATTCTCCTCGGCCGATTTTTCCCATAAAGCTTTATAGATTAGTGTTCTTTCGTATTTGCTGCGATTAAAATGTTTTTGCTTAATATTTACGGGATTTTTCCGTTGACCACCTTAAAATCCACTGAAGTGTTTTATAAACATTTATCACTTAGTAGAGATTCTTCTTAGAATTGTGTTCGTGAAGATTAGTTAGAAGATTACACAAATGTTATTTTTCACCTAGAAACCGACTCGACTTGTTTATAGCCTATCTCAATAAAATTAAATAAATAAATAATAATTAAAAACACACACCCAACAGTCACACACATAGTCCTGATCCCACAGTAATGGTACGAATCTTGTGTCGTGGGTATCAGGAACTACGAGAGACTTTCGGTCTCACAATACTCAGACCCCGAAACAAATAATTGTGGATCACACAAACATTTATCTCGGTGCGGGGATCGAACCCGTGGCCTCTCGCTTCACAGCCGGCTGCTCGGCCGCTACGCCACGGTGGCTGTCAAAATAAATAAAACAATGAACTTGGATATCATCTATAAAAAAAGTAAGGCAACAAAGCATATCTTGCAATAACACAGCTTGGATTTTGCAGAGCGCATACTGGCTGCTACACAAAAAATAATGAATGAGCGTGTTCGCACTAACAAAGTTCTGAATAACTAAGTTAGATAAGCAGTATAAAGGTCTAAACGATTCATACAGAGTAATGTCAGTCGGAATGTTGATTAGTTTCACAAAATATACGATACAAAACAAAATAAGGTGTCCCGGTCGAGAACTAAGTCAGATATTCTGCGAGTTTAACTTAGATTACTTAGAACGTTCTTCACCCCAACATGACCATTATATAAAAAGCAGCACAGATTAAAACACAACTAAAGAAAAACAAACAAAAGTAGTTAGAGAACGTTCATCGACCACTCATCAAGTGTCTGTAAAGAGAGTATCTTTATACAATGATCAGCCGCCAGCATTGTCATTATTTTTATTTAAATAGTATTTTACAGAAAGAATGAACACAATTGGATTCCTTTTTTCATATTGCTACTCCCTGATCTTGAGTATCTTTCTTCATATTTTTTTTTAAATGTGCAAGTTCAGTTCAGTTTTCTTAAAGTAAATGCATGAAGATACTAATGATTGTAATTTACATTTTTCTTTTCGTTAATATAAATTGATATTTTTTTCGTTTAATTCAACTTTTTGTACAGCAAAGATAAATAAAAATAATACCAAACCTGTACTGTACATGTCTCAAGGCAGGGATCGGTCCTCCTCTAATGAGTGAGAGGGGTTAGGCCTTTGTCCACCACACTGGCCTCTTTGAGCAGATTTCACTTACCTTAGATTTTTTTTAAGAACTTCTGAGGTATGCAAGTTTCCACACGATATCTCCTTCACCGTTAAAGCAAGTGATAATAATTAACAATGATTACACACGTAGTTTAGAAAAATAAAAAATGCATGGCCTTGGGGTTGGTTTCAAGCCTTTTCTTTGTCTTTTTTTCACTTCACTTTTGTCTCTGCAGTCTGCACCATTTCCCGCGCAACTATCGCTGCTTTTACAGAATAACTCTCATCAAATAACATTCGTCATATATCCCAGTCTAAAACTGTTTTTAAAACGCAATTTTAATTCCTTGAACCCGCTCAAGATTTACCTCCGGCCGCGCCTTTAAAATAAGCCGATTAAAATTCCCATTATAATATACATCAAGAAAATTCAGTTTTCATTAAAAAAAACAGATTAGACTGTACAATTACGGTGATGACAGGCGCAGTCACCCATAAAACAAGACCACCCTTTTTTTATTTACGCCGTCCAGAAATAACGCTGGATGTTGTTTAATTATGCTGGTTGAATTATTTGCCGCGTGTTTTTTATCGTGGCTTTGCAAAATTACTGTAACCTGATGGTGAGTTCGGTTTAAATAAAAAAAGACGACTTGATGTAATTTACATCCCAGATCGATACTCACAAAAAAATGCATTTTTATAAATCTGTTATTTTTGTTTTTAACGTTTTCGTGGACTTCTGTTGTTATCGTACAAAACGTACTTTTTTTTAAATGATTGAAGGACGAGACGAGCAAGTCGCTCGCCTGATGGTAAGTGCCACGGCTGCCCATAAACAGTAGTTAGTACAAAGAACAGTAACACAGAACTTTGAAAGTACTGCATGGCACTGAACTGCGCTCGTCACCCCGAGACGTAAGATTTTAAGTCCAATGCCCAGTAAATGCTTACATACTACTGTTTGGCGGCAGAAATACGAGGGACTTACCACCTTGAGTTTCTTATGAGTATTTTGATAGAATATACTATGTTTATTCTAACCCACGCCTAATGTGAGTTTTTTCCGTACCCGTAGCGTCATTATTCACATATTCACGAAAATATGCATGAGAACAGCCCCTAGCAAATCGTATTGAAAAAGTATTAAATTTTTATGCACGTGTTATAGAAATGTGTGGTCATATTTAAGGGTCGTTACATATTCACGAAAATGTGCATGAGAATAGCCCCTAGCTAAGCGTATTGAAAAAGTCTTAACTTTTTATTTTTATGCAAATGTGTGGTAATACTTAAGGGTCGTTACATACACCTGACAGTAAGTGCTGTTGATTAAGATCCGGTAGGTAGATCTACCAGATCTTATCAAAACCTAGACTGAGATAGTACAAATGCCTCAGAAGAAACTTGTAACTAATGATGTAACTTGATAGCTTTGTTGCTGCATTTTGAATTTCTGCTTAAGACTGTAACTCTACAAGTCTAATTTAAAAATAAAAGAAAAAAAAGTCCAGTTAAACCTGAATGTAATTACCATTCCTTCATTCAATTTTATTTCCAAAATTATACTAAGCCCTCTGGCGATAAAAAAAAGTGATTCAATAAAACCCGAGACATTAAACTTAAATGTATTCTGTAATTCAACTTCAATCTCCGCTTTTATTTTAAAAGTCAATAAAAGATGTTTTGAGTTAATACAAAAGAAATTTCAATAGATAACATCAATGTCGGGCTTTTAAATACATTTCTATTTATATGTAGTTGAGATAGCGATTTCTTTTGAATTAGGAATAGCTAGTCAACTTTCAATATAAAATCTGAGATTTTGTTCATATTTAATCGTTCCGCTTCTTTCATTACATGACACAAAAACCCTGAATTCATTGGAAGGTATTTCACAAATTATAACCTAACCCCCGATCGATTTGAATATAGCTGAGTTCACGTAGCCATATTTATTCTCCACACACTCCGTTTAAAGGACCCTATATTATAGGATGGAGGGAACACGTGTGCCGGCAAACTATTACACAGCTTAATGGTCCGACAGAAGTAAGATTTCGCGAACTGTATAGTTCGGGCCGAGATGGAGGAGACCACGAAGCTGTGGTAACGCAAGCCAGCACGCGTGGTTCTGTTAAGGAAAGGTGAGAGTGGGATATGGTCAAACAATTCTTCAGAGCATTCACCGTGATACAGACGGTACAAGACGCAAAAATTCAAAAAGCAACATATTCAAAAAGCCCAACACATAAATATCTACTATTAACTATCGAAGATTTGGATGCTGCAAACCACCTGATTACAGCATCAGCTCAAAGTTACCTAGCTAAGAATACGCAATTAAGTTATCTTTCAAATTAAGAACTGCTTCCATCCATTCGTTTAAATGTTAGGGCCGGCGCTCATAGACGGCATGGCACGGCATGGCAAAGGATTTTATTACTAATCAAGTTATTTTGAATCTTATTGCCACGAGTTTAGAATTCACGTTACTTTATTTCAATACCACAGTGCCGCGACGTGCCGCGGGATGCTGTGGCATGACGCGACGCGCCGCGGCATCCCGCGGCGTCCCGTGGCATGCCGTTTCATTCCACGGATTGCCGCGGTGCGCGAGAGAGAGAGAGTGGCTGAGCATTCAGCAGGATGCCACGGCATGCCACGGGACGCCGCGGGATGCCGCAGCATGACCTGCCGTGCCATGCCGTGCCATGCCGTCAATGAGCGCCGGCCATTAATCGCTATGATGCCACGGACATACACAGTCAAACAGACTTTGTTAAACGTATGTGAATGATTTTTTAAATTATAAACCGTAATTGTTGACGTTGTTATTGCGATGAGATAAAATAAAATATGGCAATATTATAGATACATGTGAATCCAGTTTGACTAAAACCTAAACCGCAACTAAGTAGATCAATACCTTGATTAGGACAAAGGACATGTGTGAAAGACATGTGGCTGGGCCTGCGAACGAAAACTAGTTAATCAAACTTCAATGAAAGATATGAAAAAATATATTTACATTATATACATAGTTTAGAAAAAATACCATACGCTCTTGCAGGACTTGTGTCCACGTTGCCCTCCCCCTCCTACCCGCCGACTGCCGACCCCTCTCATTACCCACCATACTTGCACTCGTAGCAAAAATACTCATTAAAACTTTTTTCTCTAAGACACGAGAATACCGCAGCCGGGTTCCTGACATCCTCACAGACAAATAAAACTTTGCAAAATTAAACTCAACGTATAGATAATTCAAATCGAAGGTTTATTGAGAAGTATGAAGATAATCCTAATAAATTAAATATATACATTGGATAACTAGTTTTAAGAAATCGAAATGAGAGCATTTGAAGGTGTTTACGGTTTTTATTTATACACTTATAAATAAATAATAGTAACCTTTCGGCGGCGGATGGTGAGCTGGGATGTGATTTCCCGCTCGAGTTTCTTCCTCCTTGGGCAACATGACTGTTTCGCAGTAGGAGGTTTCATACATTTTCTACTAGACTAGTGTACCTAGTAATTAGCCTGTCATTTAAAAAAATGCATAAACTGCATAATTCATGAAATGAAAATGCTAAACTTACTTTCATTAATATTCTTACTCTAAGAAAGCTAAATGCAAATTCATACCTGCAAAGTTAATAAATTCAGTCATTAAGAAAATTATGCTACTGCACCACTAATAACATGAAGTCATTCCATTAAATAGTTAACTTGGCTATTCAACTATATGAGCTGACTTGCGTACCACTCTATGTGCTATATATATCGTGACATTTTTACATTTGGACGTAGTTACAAAAACAGGGGCCAACCCACAGCATATTCAAATGGAGATAATGATTTTGTTATGCTAAATTCATTATTACTAAAAAGCAGCGATAGCTCAGCGGGGAGTGGTATGGACTGTCGAGACGAAAGTCGCAGGTTCAAAACCAGCCCCAAGAGCATACACCACTGACTTTTCTAAGTTACATGTATATTAGTTGTTAATTATCTCTTGCTTTAACGGTGAAGGAAACATCGTGAGGAAACCTGCACACCTGAGAACTCGATAAGATTTTCTTACATATATACTTCGAAGGTATGTGAAGTCTGCCAACCCGTATTAGGCCAGCGTGGTGGACTAAGGCCTAATCCCTCTCATTCAGTAGAGGAGGCCCGTGTCCAGCAGTGGGACGTGTTACAGCTAGTAAAAAACACCACTATTATTAACCATAATTATTATTCAACAATATTTATAATCTTTAATACAGTATTTTTTCCTTATCGAAAATTAATTAACAAATAATGAAGTAACTTTCACAACATCCAATAACAGAAACGGATATTTATGAAATGCTGGTTTTCATTGCAAAACGCCACCGTCCTTTGCGTTAGTGCAAACTGTATCAAAACATTGCAAGTCGGAGTCATCGATGCACCGAAGATGTATTTACTTAATATTTTATTATTTATTTCAATAATTTCCTGGAGCAACGCAGTGGTCTTTGATAGATTCAGTGGCAAAGAAGTCGACGTTGCAAAGTCAAAGGAATTGCGATCAAAGAACGCCTCAGAGTGAGTTTTTTTAGCAATTACCAGAAATAGCAGTTTTTTTATTTTTACAAGTACCGTAAATTAATGCACTTTAAGCTACTCTTTAGTAGTTAAAAAGGTACTACAGTTATTATTATAAGTGAATTTTTACTAAGATTTACAGCCTTAAAAAGTAGTGCACTTAGATTTTTTTTATTTTTATGTATTATTAACTTTTATTTAAGCGAATATTCCTATTTCTATTGGATGTTATGTATTCCTGTTATGTATATGTATTCCTAATTTTATTGGGCGGACATGGGCGTTTGAGATCACTTACCATACCTTTTTATATTTCGTCATTAACGAAACGAGCAAGGCGCTCGCCTGATGGTAAGCGCCGCGACTGCCCATAATCAGAAGCAACATCACACAGAACTTTGAATAACAAAGCGAAGAAGTTTTCGAAGTGGTAGAGCCACGCTGTAGACAGTTTTGTCTACAGCAGGAATGGGCTGGCTCGACCGGGTCGTTACCACTGTCTCACAGAAAACCGACGTAAAGTAGCGGCTTGCTACTGCGTTTCGTACGGTGAGTGAGATATCCGGAAGCCCAAATCCCCTCCCCTTCCTAATCCCTAATTATCCCTTTCCTTTAAGGTCGGCAACGCGCCCATGATTCTTCTGGTGGTGGGCGTACATGGGCGGTGGAGATCACTTACCATCAGGTGACCCACTTACTCGTTTGCCGGCCTATGCTATAAAAAAAAAGCACTGGATGACACTGAACTGGGCTCCACCCTGAAACATATGATGTTAAGTCTCATAATGCCCAGTAATTTCACTGGCTTCAATGTCTTTAAAACCAAAACACAACAGTGCTTACACACTTTTGCTTGGCGGCAGAAATAGACAAAGCGGTTGTACCAACCCCAACGGCCTTTCGTATACGAGGAACCTACCACCTAGTAAATATACTATCTTTAGTTTGAATTTTTTTGACTTTGAAGTCGACCTCGCATATCAGGACTTGAAGAAAGTTATACAAATATGCCAATCGCACCCATCTAGATCAGCCACCAGGATACTATGTATAGCATTAAGTCGTTGTTCGTAGGCAGTGTTCCGTTGAAGTAAAACCATGCACGCCACATGAAGGCAGCCGTATAGACGGAACATGTAACAACTACAAACATCCAGCAAAAGGAGCAGCGAAAGGACCGTATCTGAGGCTGCTCAAACCAGACTATGCTAACAGTAAGACAAAATGCAACGTTATTAGAATCAATAAGATGATAATGTATATTTTCATGTCGTTCATTATAGTCGGAGCCTATTCTATAAGTTCGAAACGAAGCGATGAAGTTTGGAGCATATACAGAGTAAAGTAGTTATAGTATAACCATTACAATAATAATATTTATAATATCAAAAACGTGTGGTAGTAATTTATGTAAATTACTAATAATACCAAATCCACCGTCCAATGATGGGAAGGTGGACCCTGGCATTAAGCCGGGATAACGCCAGGCAGAAAGAAAGAGATGATTTGACTCCAGCGGGCCAATTTTCGTAATTTAAAATGTTCAAAATATCATTCCGATCTAGTTCCAGTGCCAAGAAAGTTGCAAGTGGCATTCCGTAAACCATTACTATTGTAATGCTATCGAAAGTTGACTAAATTGACATCGAAATGTAACTGAAATGATATTGTGAATTAACTGAAATATAGTCAATCATATCGATACTTGTATATATGCATGGGTAATATTCTATGTAAATATGTAACAATCAAATCACAAAGTCGTAAGGAAACATTATATATTAACAATAAAAATACAATACACTATTACATACACACACATATTACACATTGCAGCTGAATCCACGTTTTTTGTACTGTGTGAACATAACCTCTTGGATAATGCACTGCCCTCCCTCCTTCAGAGTCGGCCCAACGCCTAGAATTGGTGACCCGAGCTGCTTCAGTGAAATCCAGAAACAGTTCTAATTGTTTCAATAACACTTTACTAACAGTCCACGATATTGTTTTAACTTTCAATTAGTATTTATAGCGCGCAATGGATAACCATAATTAACTTATTATAGAAATTGAAAGATACGTACTTAAATAACATACACAACAAAATTAAATCACGGAACAATATGACAATAACAATAGGCATTCTTTTTTAATAATAATTTTACGGCTCTCGTTCTTAGTACGTTGAGCCTGCAATAACAAAGGTGTAATCACTGGGTGAACCACCACAAAAATAAATTAATGCATATGTTTTCACTCACAATTCACAGAAATCTGAAAAAAACGGGTTTTCAATTTAGAGGAAAGATAAGAAATTACCTAATCAATTAATAAATTATTAAATCTATTAATCAAATTTTAAATTAATAACTTCGTGCTAGAGTATTAACTTTTCCATCCGTCAAAATTACTCACATTGGCAATATATTTTGTCCGCTGGCAACTTTATTATAACATTCGCTTTATATTTTTTATAACTTAGTTTGTGATGGGTGACATTAGTTTGGAATTGAAATGATATCGAATTGACATCATAACGCTACTGGAATGATATTGGAACTGGACTGAACTTTAAGCGGAGCAGAATGCCACATATTATTCAATTCGTAGTCTAATCTCAGTTTGGTTAAAGTTCAGTCTCAGTTAATGTTAAATACGAGAATTGGCCCGCAGAAATTCTCCTGTCATGAAAAAATACAATGGACTCGCTAACCACGTATAAGTACTGTAATATAAACAATTATACTGCTGCAAGAACAATACTTCGATCTTTAACTTTTTTATTAAATAACTACATGGTAGCTATTCCACGAATATCATAAAAGTATAGAATTTTAAAAGCCATTTGTAAGATTATTTTGTATTTCTTCTTGTTTTTCTTATGTACGTAGAGAATAATGGGAAGTTGTGGTTGGTTCCACGTATCGTTGAATACAGAGATTCGCAATATTACTTTATAATTAATAATAGTGAACTTCGAGCATTAAACCCGAAGTAGAATATTAGAATTGATACATCCACATTACTCTTAAAATCCCTATGTTAAAATAAAACGCCATCTGAAAAGTAATACCTATTCAATCATAGTAAGTACCCTCCTGAAATAAATATAATGGGATCTTGGATGAAATAATATTTATGTGTAAAAAAGAAATATAAAAGATATACCAACTTGATATAAAAAATCTACAGAACGTGACATTCGCAAAAACAAAAATGGTGAAGACTTACCATCAGCTCGAAAAATCAGAACAGAGTTACAGACTACAGGACGGGTTGAAGATCGTCACACGTTCAACATAGCTACGTACCACATGTTGGAATTTATTCACAGAGATATAAGTGTTCTAAACGGACCACGTAAGTAAGAAATTACAATCACCATTATCACAATCACATCTACAGAAGTAGTACACCACATTTACAGTACAATCACATTTACAGAAATCACTGAAGAGTTTCACCATATAGCGCTGGCCGTCGATTCTACGTACCAAGAAATAAAACGACTCTAGAACCCGCTAATAAATACACCCAACATGCATAGCCCTTACCCAACATTACAATAACTTGTATCGTAGGTTTCAGGAACGATGAGGGCTTATAGGCCCACAACAGAGGGACCCAAAACAAAAAAAAAACAAAAATATAAAAACGTCACTGTGGTTATAATTAAAATAGCTCTTGTCCACGAGCCATACACTATAATGCACTAAAACTATAATAATACAAGCCCTGTATTATGCATGTCCCACAGCTGGGCACGGGCCTCCTCTACTGAATAATACCTCAGGTATGCAGGTTTCCTCACGATATTTCCTTCACCGTTAAAGCAAGCGATAATTAATTAATAATTAATGTACACATAACATGAAAAGTCAAAGGTGTATTCTCTTGGGGCTGGTTTCGAACCTGCGACTTTCGTCTCGACACTCCCCATTGAGCTATCGTTGCTTAACTATAAACTACTGTAATCCGTAGTACCTATCAACCCTTTACAGTTACTAATAATGTACTATATTTTGCATTAAAAGTCACCAACATTGCTTCTTTTTTACTTTTATGATATCGTATCAGTGGATTACTTGAGAAAGAGACCGTATTGCTGTGAGCTGGCAGGCGAGTCGGACCCCCGCTGCATACCCATACGTGTGCCAGCCGAGGACCCGTATCTCAAAGTGACGGATGTGCGCTGTCTAAATTTCTCACGAGCGGAAACTTTTCAAGACATGGGCTGTACACCCGACACAATACATCCAGAACAGGTAAACTGCTTTGAACTTTATCTTAAGTATTTCTAAGTTTATTTCTTGGCAAATTGCTCAACACCTAACGTTTTAACCGACTTCCAAAAATGAGAAGGTTTTCAATTAGGCGTTTTTTTATCTTTATCCTATTTTTTCAAGTCGGCTTTAGGTTTTGTGAAATTGTTATTTTATGACAAGTAATGATCATAAATCTAGATCCATAATGATTATTCTTGAATCTTGAGGAATACTTTGTAAGATCTCTCATCATATACGATCCGTACGTAGGCGTAGGAATCAATCTCGACCGCACTTCACTCATAAAAACTATATAAAACTTTTTAACAATAATTAAAACCGGCTCAAAGGTTAAAAAGCTAAAAATAAACCTAAACAACAATTTTGAGTCGGTGTTGTTGAAATTTTAATGGTGTTGATACCACCTACTCCAAATTTTTGTTTAGATTTGTTTTTAGCTTTTTATTTTATTAGTTTTTCTATTTTTTGTTAATTGTTTTTTATTTTACAATTATTTACGAAGGGGTCATTGGAATTGGTGCATCGATGTCAAAGTTTTAGTCTTTCATCCCACATACCACCCGAATTTGGGATATTTTTATTACTTCATTTCAAGTTTTATCTACTTTGATGTTACCAGTAGTATTATACAGATAGCTCTAGTTTTTAGTTGGAATACTTTAATCGCGTATATTTTTTGACAATACGTTTCCAATACGAATCTATACATTATAAGTTATGTGCGAAAACGATCGAACATCAACGTCCCGTTTAACACGCATGTTCTGATATTAAAATATTCAGAGAGTGAGTCAAATCGTGACTTTATCCTCATGGAAACGAGGGAGGAATACTAATCCTTATCGAAGAACGCAGGCCGAGAGAAACAAGTAACCTTGGCAGAAATATTCTCCCGTATAAAGAGGAAAAAAGTACATTACGTGGAATCATAATCCAGTTATTATGTTCTTTATCGGTTCATTATTATAATATTAATCTTTGTTTTTGTGAGGGAATTCTGTAACCGATGGATATAGAATTATGACTATTTTTTGTGGTTCATAAAATCTTTGCTCGTGATATTAAAGGAATGAATTTGCTGATCCGTCATAAAGTCTACTTCAATTCTGTCACGTTCCAAGGTCAGCCAGTATGTATGCAGTAACTTCAGGCCAGCATTCTTTTGCACCCTGTACTGTTATCAAGAGACATTAAAATGTACACTGCATATACTTAATATCAGGGTTTAGTATCACTTTGCCGTGCCAAGATAGAAAATAATAACATTTCAACTTAAAAGTAAATAACAACCATAGGTACTGATACAGCACGTAGAGGTGCTATAAGTAAGTTGCCGACACATCTTATTTCACGAGAAATGCTGACATCAAGCAGGTGGATGAAAGTTCAAATAAAATGTATGTGATAATCCAATGTATCCAGTGTAGTTTCTTTCTTACTTTAGTTTAGTTTAAATAGATTTTATTCGTACACGTCTAAGAAACATGTCGATTAAAAAAAACGTATTTCATTCATACATATTCTCATTCATATTATACGGCCCATTCGTTTAGGTCCTACGACACCACAGACAGACAAACGGATTAAAATTATAACACCCTTTTTGTCGGCGTTCAGAAATACTGAATTCATACTAGTAGGTAGAAGAAAGGGATGGATAAATAGAGAACATACACATGATATAGACTATTTGAATTCCTCAAACAAATCAATACTAAGGTATAATCATCCACGTATATATCTTACATGCTATACTGCACGTATCACTTCACTGCATATGGTGCAGCGAGATTATTATCATCGGACAATTTGAATTTTTTCCCAAACATAAATCAAAAACGTGCGCTTTTCATAAAATAAATAAAATTATCTTTTACAATAAAATATTTTTCTACCAGAAGATGGATTAAAATTGAAACGCTATTCCATTGACCCAAACAATGTTACAAGCTAAAATGATTATAGCTATCAATACGACGCCACGTGTTACTTAGAGAATTTCGAAATTCTTTCTAGAACGTTCCGTCAAGTCACTTAATAGATAGTAGGCGTGTATTGATCGACCGTTTTATTTGATTTCATTCATCCGCCTGTCAATAGAGATATCTGAATCTTACTTTTTTCTTTGTCTACGAACTATGAAGTCGCAGCCGAGTTAGCACATTATACTGACAAGAAAAACAACGAAAACTCTTGTTTCTGATGTCTCGTCATACAGTTTGAAAAAATGATAAAAAACACTTTTCTGTTATAATCTCGACTATAATTGTATATTAATGGTGCTTAAAACGCTTTTTGACGTTTTTGAGATACCATCATATACTATTTGATTGTATATATTTTTTTCGGTTCCGCATTCTATTATGTGAATACCCTCAATTATATTTTAAATAGATTCCAAATTTAAACATTTATAATTTACCAAATAGTTACTCTTGATACCAATAACCCGCCTAACTATTTTTACAGTTTTTATTGATTTTACGGGCAATGCGAAATGTATTCAACAGACTGGTTTATACCGTATCACTTACATTTACGTTACCACTAGCTGTCGCTCGCGGCTTTACCGCAGACATATAGCATATAGCATGATATAATAATGAATAAACCTTAATAATAACTTGGGAACCTTCAAGAAGAGAGCGTATTCTTTCCTTAAAGGCCGGCAACGCATTTGCAAGCTCTCCGGTGTTGCAGATGTTCATGGGCGGCGGTGATCACTTTCCATCAGGTGAGCCTCCTGCCCGTTTGCCCCTTTTCTCATAAAAAAAAACCATCCGTAATAAATTCTCTAAATTATAGGGATATTAGCATCTAAATCCATAGCATAATTTACGAGAAATATGCGAACAGATTGACATATGTATATAGCGACCATGTTTTATACTATGAATTAATTTACGTTTGAAAATTTAGTGCTAGAAATATGGATCTTATTAATACGTAACAAAAGTTTTCAAGTTTCGTCGAAGTTAATAATTATTAATGCCACCATTTTCTTGGGAAAGTCGTTAAAATCCAGTTTCGAAAACTTTCCCGCGTCACACACACGGTTGATTAAAGTTAAGCCGAGTGAATAAAGCAGAGATACGTCAGATGCATATTTATCTTGTTACACGTTTTATAATATCGTTTTCCTAGTTTGGCTTTAGTTATGTGTTACCGAAGTATTTAAACTCGGCTATTTAAGAGATTCTATAAGAATATTAATATAAGAGAAGGAATATAACCTACTAAAATTAACGAAGATGTTCTTAATTCGACGCGTATATTTTTCATTTATGTGACACGTTTTTTGTAAGTATGTATGATCACGCGGAACTTTTCATAACATGGTCCAATGTTTTTATGTTTAAACGAAAGGGAAGGGAAGAAGGGGCTACTGGACTTTCTAAAAATAGTATGAAAAAAAATGTTTTGTTTTAAATAATAAATGCAATATTAACAAATTATATAATATTTTTTTAACTTACATCTCTGCTTTTAGATCAACTATCAAACTCCACTGCTAGACTTGTCAACTATTTACGGTACAAACAACAAATCAGCTGCGTTTATTCGAAAAAGGAAGCATGGATTCATCACGTTGGAAAGGAGAGGCGAACGCTACGTACCACCGGCTAATATGACTAGAGTTAACTTAACTATAAGTGATCTAAACATTGCCGTAAACATGTCTCAAGATATATGTCTGCAAAATAGACAAAACGAGTCACGGTGTTACGAGTTCGGTAAGTATTCACCATAGGAAATTCAATATCCGTATTAACCGACCAAATACTATCCTAGTAGGAGTAGAAACTCCTATTTATGATATTAAATATGAAAGTGTAGATGTTTTTAAGTTTAAGACCTTGATTAAAAAAGTAAAAGACACACTTTTTACTTCAGTAAAAGACATTCACGCGGGTAAAGCCGCGAGCAAGAACTTTCGTCTTATGAGACTCTGTCATAAGATTCTATGTAATAAATTAAACTTTAGGTAATTATATAAAGTACAAACCAACCGAATTCGGGAAAATCATTAATCATTCAAAAAGGATCACACCTAACATTCTACAGACTAACAATGTAACTCTAGTTAAAGGCGATCAACATTATTACCATATTAGATTACATAAAACATATCGTAATTTTATTTCTTTTAAGGTTTTCCCGAAGCTGGCAACTTTAACTTGCGTACAACGACGCTTGCAATATTCTTTATAAGAGAACACAACCGACTGGCAAAGATACTTCACGAGATCAACCCGTGTTGGGGAGATGACAGGCTATTTAAAATCGCTCGACAGATCAATATAGCCACTGCTTCCAATATATTCATGTATGAGTTGCTACCCGCGTTGCTAGGTAAGTAGAATGTCAGTTGTTCTGACATTATAAATGGAGAAAGAGTGTATCTGTTTGTTGCGTCTTGAATACATTATTCAAGTTGAAAGTTAAAACCAAAGGCCTTATTACAAAACGTGGTCTAACTTTAAACTGGGCTTACGTGTTGCTATGGTAACCTGTAGCTTTTTATCGGTATAATAGGTTTAAAATTAGACTGTTTTGTAATAAGGCTGCTGTTTAATCTCGGAATTTTGAGGTTGAGTCTTTATGCACTGGATCCTAATCTAGCTAGCTAGCTCTTATCCGAAGTAGCCGTCGGATCGACATTCCTACTACCGCTACGTAGTACTATTTGCTATTTATTGTTGGTAGTGCTAGATCCGGATTTCGTTTTCCGAAGACGAGAATATCTCCAGCTCGGATCATAATCTCGGATTTGCATTTACATTCATACTATGCGGTTATAAACCTCAGAATTCAATAGTTTCTATTGACCTAATCTATTGATTTTTTAAAGAACAATAGAATATGTAGGACATATTTCGTATTAAAACTTTCCGTCACGAATAATCGAGATCACGAAAATATACATCGGTAGACATAGATTTCTTTTCTATTCAAATTACAAGCTAAATTAATAACAAAAATTAAAGAAATAGAATTTATGACATGAAGGATAAATATTTAACTTTTTACATTCTGACGTAAACCTTAGCGAACGTCTTGAAGTCTTAAACTTGAAAAGATCTGTACTATATTTTTTTCATATACACACATATATGGGTGTGTTTTCCTATACATAAGGGTTGTTGTTGGTTGTTGACGTTAGGTAGGCGGCCGGTAAAACTATATCGGAAGGACATTGAAGCCAGTGAGTTTACTGGGCGTTATAAGATTTAACATCTTATGTCTCAGGGTGACGAGCGCAGTTCAGTGCCGTACAGTGCTTTGTAATTCAAAGTTCTGTGTGGTGTTACTTCTGTTTATGGGCAGGCGTGGCGCTTACCATCAGGCGAGCGTCTTGATCGTCTCGTCATTAATCAAATAAAAATCTATACTTCCTATCTTATTCTATCCAAAGGCTACAAGAACATGGTGAACTATGGTCTGATATCAGATCAGGTAGAACACGTGTCTGCATACGATGAAGATGCAGTGCCTCTTGTGTACGCGGAGTACGAGATAGCTGTCAGATTCTTTCACACAATGCTAGATGGCAGAATTAAGTAAGTATAATTATGAATAATAGCCTATTATAAGGATCTGTTGTAACAGATCAGGCAGACGAGTTTGTAGGTTACCTGATGGTAAAAGTTCACTGCCACCTACACACAATACTACAAAATAGTTGCTCCGTGACATAAAGATACTGTTTGGTTATAAAATACAGTAATGACCTGACTAAAGTTTATTTAATTGAAAATATACAATTTGCTTAAATAACCAATATTTGGTGATGACCAGATAGTCATCTGCCTATCCTTATTTCACAAAATGAAAACCTTCATTAATCCATCCATCCATCAGACTGTTCGTGCACTATTGGACATAGTAGTGCACGGATAAAGGCTTCCTAAATCATACCCGCCCTTGCCGGTCCTCCACCTTCCTCATCCAGCCTTTTCCTGCAAAATTCATCAGGTAATTTATTCAATGGGCACGAGGTCGTAGTATCACGCATGGATAGACATAGCCTCCATCACGTGGCTGCCCCAACGAGCATCTTTGCGACAGCAGATATGGCTAATATACTGCTATTGCTGCTGTTGGATATGAAATAGTCTGTTATCAAACTAAATTGAAATCTTTAAATCATAGGAGATACAACGAAAAATATCACTATATAGGAGATATCTCTGTAAGTGAAACTCTGTATCGACAAGACGTTATTGAACAAAACAAGAATTTTGAAGAAATCAATCGTGGAACATTCGCTCAGAGTGCTAGTAAAATTGATGACATTTTGGACCCCGAGGCAAGTTAGAAAATGATTTACTCAATGATTAATTCAGAGATTGAAAAAGATCTATGATAAGTTCACTAAATTACTTTGTCGTCAGAGTTATTTGAGTTAGACGATAATCGAATTTCATTCGATACGATTTAATTGGATAACATTGATAAGGCTGTAAGAGAAAAGTATGTTTTGTCATTATTCTATCAGAAATAATTATAATATATTAATGATGTTTTAAAACTGATCTGTCTACTGCTGTCATTTGGCAATAGCAACCATCAACTTATCGTGACTCTTTAATAATCCTCAAAAAGCCTCATTATTGTAGTACATACTCGATACTAATCATTTTGTGCAGCGATTACGCTACTTATGTGATACAGATTTAATTACGTACAGATTATATGAGATACATCATTAGATTTCAGAAAATTTCTACGGAAATCTGCAACGAGTTCATGATATAGGAGCAATCGATATCCAAAGAAGCAGAGATTTGGGTATCCGTGGATACAATGACTACAGAGATCTATGTGGATTGAAACCCGCCAAAAAGTTTGAGGACTTCTTAGATGTTATGGATTATGAGGTGAAGTATTATAATAAAACGCTTATATCATGATATGTCTAAACAAAGTCACCTTTGCTGGTGTTAGGATATTCATATCATATGACCAAGGTACACATGATGTCAAACCCTGCCATAGCGACTCACACACCTTGTGTGGGTTCCAGGATTAGCCAGTATATATACCTTGTGCCAGGCCTTGTGCCTGCATCGGTCATCCAGCTGTCCTATCTCAGAACTTATTCAGCACTCGATTAGCACCTTCCCTCTTCGCAGTATAAAGAAGAATTTATACAGGACGGCATGATTCTGGTAACCACCGATAAACTAATTGTTTGGACTGGTGGTTTTTTGGACTGCACTGCGCTTACCATCAGGTGTAGTGCAGTCACTTTGCCAAGTTCAGATAAAAAAAAACTTTATTGCCGCCGCCAGTATACCGAATTAGATCGTTTGATTACAACCCACCAATCCCAGAAATGTATAATATATTACTGACGCCGGACTATTTACAATCCATCCTAGTTAACTACAATAGCCTATTCTAAAAGAAAATAGAAATATGTTTTCCTTTTTTAATACAGAAAGTAGAATCACTAAAGAAGTTATACAACGACACGGATGATGTTGATCTGTTAGCTGGTATTGTAAGTGAAAATAAAATCCAAGGAACATACGTGGGGCCGACACTGTTCTGTATCATGGCAAAGCAATTGCAATTATTCAGATTCTCGGATAGATTCTGGTACGAGAGAGGCGATCAGCTGCACAGCATGACATTATGTGAGTTTTAATCGCGTATATATTTATCAGTTTTTCGTATCTAAAAATAATCTAGCATTTTAGCGTTGGATTTATATTTACGTATGCATTCTGAAAAAAATATACATTAATATGTACTCTAGTATATGAAGAGAAAACTTTGTCTATTTTAAGCGTATTACTCGCACGAAGGAGTATGATTTGATATAGTTAAAGTTTGTACGGAGGAGGAGTGCAGAAAGTTATTTATATACAACATGTTACAAAAAGATGTGGTCATATTTAAGGAGCATTACATACTCCTAGCAGTGAGTTAGTAAGCAGAATATTTGTGTGATCCACAAATATTTATTTCGCGGTATGGGTGTTGTGAGAACGAGTCTCACTTAATTCCTGAGGTGGTGGGTCCCTCGTATGCGAGAGGCGGTCTGGTTTGGTACCACCGCTTTGTCTACCAAGCAACATTGTGTAAGCATACCATCAGGAGAGCGAATTGCTCGTCTCGTTATTCAATTAAATAAAAATAATTATTCACAACACAAGACTAGTATCTTACTATGGGGTTTGAACAATATGTACAAATAAATGTACGTTTAGATACAAAAACATTTTTTTTCCTCAGCCCAACTGAACGAGATTAGAAAAACTAACATGGCTCGATTCGCTTGCGACAATGCTGAGGGCATCAAGTTTATTCAACCGCAAGCTTTCCTCAACGTTAAACCTGGGTAACGAATCTATATATATATATATTTCGATAATATTATAGATATCTATATTTTGTATATATTTCGTTTGGACTGCCTCGGTGGCGCAGTTGTTTTGCGTACGCGATACGACTGCTGTTCTGAGGTCTCGGGTTCCTTCCCCGTGTCGGGTAAAGTGATATTGAGTTTTTATATCCCGAAATACTCTTCATCATCAACAGCCCAGAGTCTGTAATTATGACCGGTATGGTCATAGGCTCCCTCGTGTCATTCATAGGATAGAAATAAGGGTATATTAGATACCTTTGTCTATATTATGCACATTTGATAATAATTCCTATCAGCTAGTTCATCAGGTGGTAGATCTCTTGTATGTGAGAGGCCGTCTAGTTTGGTACCACCGTATTCTTTATTTCTGGTGCCAAGCAGTTTTGTGTAAGCAGTTGTATTTCGGCTTAAAGGACATGTAAGCCAGCGAAATTACTGGGCTTTATGAGACTTAACTTATTTCTCGGGTTAACGAACGCAGACTAGTGCCATGCAGTGCTTTGTAATTCAAAGTTATGAGTGATGTTGTGTCTGATTATGGGCTGGCGTGGAGTTTACCATCAGGCGAGCGATCTGCTCCTTTCATCATTCAAACTAATAAATCTACTAATACGTTTCAGAAATATGCCAATACCATGCACGCATATATCCGGCCCGGATTTCTCAAAATGGCGCGACGATACCTGCTTTAAACATAAGTATACCCATGAAGCCACACACATGCCTATTGGACACAAAGACGCGAAAGACCCTTCTGTAGACTACTCTTCTTTTTTCAATGATCTGTTGTCCAATAAGCCTGATCTACTAGTAATGTGAGCATGTAACTGGGTGAGACTGGGTGATACTGGCATGTAATTGCGATGGGAATTGTAATGTAATTTGGCAGAATGATTAGGTTAGGATCGTTGTAAGGCTTGTTTTCTAAATAAAGATTTCTTAATAATTAATGTTTTCTTTTTATTTTTAGTTGGAGTAATTTTGTGTATATTTTATGGTAGGATACAGAGTTCACTATTAAATCTAGAATCAGACATGGACATAAATTATAATAGCCTAGCCCTGTAATAAAACGTCCTATTGCTGGGCCCGCCTTCCTCTGCTGAATGAGAGTGGTTAGGCCTTAGTACACCAAGCTGGCCTAATGTTGATTGGCAAACTTCACACACCTTTGATATTCTTATGATGAACTGCACAGGTATACAGGTTTCCATATTTTAGGAAAAAATACCGTGCTTTGAGAGGTAGAGCCATACCGTAGACAGTTTTGTCTACAGCATAAATGGGCCGTCTCAACCGGGTTGTTACCACTATCTCACAGAAAACAGACGTAACATAACGGCTTGCTGCTACGTTTCGTACGGTGAGTATCACCTATCTATCTTGTTTATCTGGAGGCCCAAATACCCCTCCCCTTCCCGATCCCTTAAGTATCCCTTTCCTTTTAGGCAGACAATGCGCTCATGAACCTCTACTATTGTGGACGTACTTACATGGGCGGTGGAGATCACTTACCATCAGGTGACCCACTTGCTCGTTTGCCGGCGTATGCTATAAATCAAAGGTGTCTTATACGTTAATTGGTGGTTTCATCTTAATCGAACATTATGGAGCAGGCCGTTAGTAACCCAATCGTTCATTCTCCTTGATATTTTAGAGAAAAAATTTAACTTTTATTGGCTAAACAGATTTTATTCAAACACAAACACAACAATCTTGATTAAACAAGTTTAATAAAATTTTATAAAAAAAACGTTTAATCGGTCCATTTATTTAGGCGTTACGATGCGAAACACACAGAGATTAAAGGAGAGAGACAGTAGGTATACAAATGGGTAAAAAAACAAAACACCCTTCTTTGTTGAAGAGGCATAAAATCAAGTCTTTTAATTAAAACAACTATCCTCAACTATCACTAAATAAAAATTAACCAGTAAAATACCCGGCAATATTTACGTAACAAGATAATTTAAAATCTTGTTAAGCAAAAGCAATCTTCTGTGCCGAGCTCATTGCACCAAACAATCCTGCTAAGGATTTCCACTCGCTAACAACGTTTTTATGGCCAAAAACTTAGAATAGGTTATCTCAACAGTTTTTTTTTATTTAACTGAATGACGAGACGAGCAAGGCGCTCGCCTGATAGTAAGCGACACGCCTGCCCATAAATAGAAGCAACACCACACAGAACTTTGAATTACAAAGCACTGCATGGCACTGAACTGTGCTCGTCACCCTGAGACATAAGATGTGAAGTTTCATAATGGATTAAAATGGATCTCAATTCAATTGATTTATTTAAATAGCACTGTTATTTAAAATCTATATAATTCTTGAAAAAGCTATACACAAGTGTGTGATTTTTAAATAGTTACGTATTTATCTAAAACGGAGAACGTAATAATAGTTTAAAATTCCGTGGCGTGTAAAAGATTGTGTTCTATTTGAAAACGTTCAAATTCATACCACTTATAACAGGTTCACACGTTTCGATTTTAATTAATCTGCTATATCACAACCAATTTAAACTGTCTGAACAAAGTTTCAATCGAATTGATCAATAAAAACCACGCAGCTTTTGCTTGATCAGCTAAAATCGAACAGTGTAAATCCGCTGCAAGTAGAATACAAATATGAAAGGAACATAATCTCACGTCTACATTCAATCATGATTTTTATTCATACTGAACCCGAAGGGACCTCGTACCAAAGAACTTAATTACACTCTAACACCCACGGCATCTAAAACCGCATAAATGTGAGTTGGACCGCACGCCAAGGATTCCGTAGCACTTTTGAATTTTTAGTATTTTTATTCTATGCTAGGATAAATCTAGTTACTAGTGTGCGAGATGCTGTCTGGTTGGTACAACAACCTTGTCCATTGTTGCCGTCAAGCAGCAGTATGTATATAAGTACTATTGTGTTTCGGTTTGAAGGACAACGAAGCTAATGAAACTACTGGAAATTATGAGACCGGTATGGTGATAAGCTATTACATGATAGGAAGTAGTAAGTTCAAAATGTGGGTGTGCTAATTATACCTCTGTCTACCCTTTTAGAGATAAGAAGCATGAGTGAGTATGTATATATCAAAATATCCGCCATAATAACGTTCAAAAGATAAAGCCCTTTAAAGTTATGAAATACAGACTGACAACAACGAAACAAAGTAAAAAGTGTTTGTGTCCAATTCACACACGGCAGAAGTGAAACCTCAGCATTATTAAAATAAATTAACTAACCAACGAATTTTAATACGGAAATGCATAAAATAAAACACGTGAATAATACGTCACGTTGTTTATGACTCATTTTCTGAAGGCTTCGTTGTATGCAGGCACAGACACGTGATAGCATAATTGTAATCTATCACATTCTCTCTCGCAGGCTAAATACTTTTTTTT
Organism: Amorpha juglandis; assembly: GCA_949126905.1. Lineage (NCBI taxonomy): Eukaryota > Metazoa > Arthropoda > Insecta > Lepidoptera > Sphingidae > Amorpha > Amorpha juglandis. Next base: position 4,726,906 of record OX421378.1, on the reverse strand, counting down.
TACTAGCCCTGTATTATATACGTCCCACTGCTGGGCACGGGCCTCCTCTACTGAATGAGAGGGATTAGGCCTTAGTCCACCACGCTGGCCTAATGCGGATTGGCAGACTTCACATACCTTCGAAAAATCTTATCGGGTTCTCAGGTATACAGGTTTCCTCACGATGCTTCCTTCACCGTTAAAGCAAGCGATAATTAACAATTAATATACACGTAACTTAGAAAAGTCAGTGGTGTATGCCCTTGGGGCTGGTTTCGAACCTGTGACTTTCGTCTCGACAGTTTCATCGAGTTTGAAATCACAACGATTCTAAAGAAGTTTCACTTCAAAAAGGTTCCGTTAGAACCCTCTGGCTAAGGAGCTCTAAAAATTGATTGAGCACGCATCCCTAAAAGAAACCTAGAGATAGTGCACTCCTCAGTTATTCAACGGGGAATTGAAGTAATTTCCAGAAGGTAAATTAAAAAGAAACGAGCTTATCTTGGCGAGCCCTCGTCGCAATTACACTCAGGCTAAACAAGTTAGTTTTTTTGCTCCCATTCGGTTTTTTTTTCGGACTCTGAAGCAACTCAGTTAATCTGCCACGTCCTAGTGTTTTTAATTTTCTTAGATATCAGACGTTGACAGTGCAGGTTTCTTTTAATTAATGTGCACCACGTCTCTATATTACAAAGTATGTATAATGATTTCTTATGTTTACGCGAATATTACACATTGAAATGATATTAATTTAAACGGATTTTATCGAGGTTTTTTTATTTTTGTTTTGATTTTCAACCTTCGTGGTCACGAACAAAAAACCGCGATAAAATTTAAATTACTTTTATTACAAAGTATTTTACGATCGGCCAAAGTTTATTCCATATGTTTTGGCTTAGCAAGGAAATGTTTTTGAGCTCGTTGAATTAAGGTAGTGTATCAATGTAGACGGCGTTGCCTGGGTTAGAAATTGTCTTCGGTATGACAATGAGGCTCGCTCCCATCACAATATTATGGAACGGTTATAATTTCAGCGAACTGTATGTACATAAGTTGTAACTCAGCTTACATCCTAAGCGTAAGCTATAAGCTTTGCCAAGCTAGTAAAACTACTGGGTATTAAGAGCCTTAACATCTTGTCTCGGTGTGACGCCATGCATAATACTCAGTAATTCAAAGTTCTAATTGATATTATTAATATTAATGAGTCTACTAATAAATTCTTATCATCAGTGACAAATAAAAGGCGTGACATTTACTAAAAGCCGAGCGAACTGCTCATCTATCAAGATAATATCGATGAGATGATGAACTTGGTCAAAAATATTAAATTAAATATTAAACTATATTATGCGGTGGCTCGTAATTGGCTTATTCATTTTACCAAATATTATTTGTTACTGATGGCTGTGAGCCACCCAAATAAAATAAAATAAATTCAACCAACGAAATGTCTAAAATCGAACAAAAGAACTATATTTTACAGACACTTCACAATAATAAAGGAAGAAAGATGGCAGAGGCATGTTTTAAAAGCTATGTACAACCATTTCCATAATATAAATATTGAGTCCAAGCAACAGATGGAGCGAATGTAGGGTCGCTGCACGGAAAATAATATTCATAAGGGCCACAATCGTAAACGTTGAAAACTAAACAAAATGTAATATCCAATGATGTATAAGCACGAGGTCTCTAAAAATCCTTCAAAAGCACGCAGCAATGTAAGTGAAATAATTCGAAATTGTTTAATATTTCATAGATATTATTGTGGTGGGTAAGCAACGGAGTTCATAGGTAAGGTAACAGTGACAGGCTTTTAGTATCAGCCGGCACCGCAACCCGCACATATGTTACTAAGCAATTTTGAAATTAATTCCAAATATTATATAGAATTTAATGTTTTCATTTGAGCGTGAAACTATTGTTGCCAATTTAAACAATAAAATACAGTTATTGCTATATTACGTATGCTGGTGGCAGGATATTCATATCCGCCCGAATAGCGACCACCGTTCACATCGCGTCGTTTTGAAACCTGCCATAGTGACCTACACACCTTTTGTGGAATGCGTTCCAAAATCAGCCTGTTTCCGTTTATCGTATTAGTATATCCGTTTCTCTCGAGGGGCTTGCCACATGACTTGCGATGGTTGGTTTGGACGGGTATTGGGTACATCCCTGTGCCTGCATCGGCTATCCGCCTGTCCTGCCGCAGGCCTCTCGATTTATACAGGCCGGCATAATTCTGGTTACCACCGATAAACTCATAGTTTTGTCATCGGTCCTTGATAAGTATGCCAAATTTCGATTTAATCCGACGTTTTGAAAAGGTCAAATCATGTTCAAAGTTTCCGTTACATACTAACATATATATGAAACTTTTTAAACCGTGTTAAAAATAAAAGGATCAACAAACAATAATTAGGTTTAAGCACATATCACACAAAAATACGTTTTTGAAGCAGCTCCATAACACACTATTATGACGCAATGAAATAATATAGAAACACCAGCCATATCATTTTGTTATGACATACCTGTTAAAAGATGGACGTCATTCAAACATTTCATTTAAAAATAATGGGACCTTTCCGGAATACTGGCGATGGAATGGCCTCTTTTAACCCGAAGACACCCACCCTAAGGCTAGTGGAAGGGTAAATTGGTACATTCTGAAGCCACATTTTGTACGGACTGTCCATTATTGGGGTCTTGAGCCAAGGCCGAGGGAAGTCGATTTACTGCTTAGCTTACCGAAACGCTGATTTTATTGACGTAACCTTTGGATGTTTGAAAACCTTTGTATAATATGAAATCTATATACGACTTTTGTGCGTTTAGTTTGTAATTTATATCAAGTAAATGAATAGTTCGATTTTCTGCACGATAAAATAGCTTACTAATGTTACATTTATATTATACTAGCTTTTGCTCGCGGCTCCGCCCGCGTGGTCTGCTTTTTCCGGGATAAAAAGTAGCCTTTGTCCTATTCTGATGTATAAGCTATATTACTGTAAAGTTTTATTACAGTCCATTCAGTAGTTTTTACGTGAAAGAGTAACAAACATACATCCATTCATCCATACTTACAAACTTTCACGTTTATAATATTAGTAGGATTCCAATAACGCTGGCTTAGTAATTCTAGTATTAGAATAAGAACAATCAAATACCTATTATATTTTGCTTTATCTGAATAAATTAAACCCTATATCATAATTTACTTTGTTTAATGTTCCACTACAAGTAATGTGATTTGAATATGCCTTAATTAAGATTAAGATCAGAAATTAAATCGAGCTACGAAAGTAAAATAAAATAAATCATAATTAGCATTGCTTAAACTTAAGAGTCCTACTGCTATTATAAATTTGTAAGTTTTGATGTTTCTGACTTTAAAGATTTGTAAGTTTCTGAATTTGAATGTTTGTTAGTCAATCATACCTTAACCTCAATGGATTGGATGAAATTTGGCAGATATGTAGGCTATGAATTGGAATAAGACATAGGCTACTTTTTTATTACGGAAAAGACATTCACGCGGGCAGTTAGCGAGCAATAGCTGGTAGGAAACAAATGGTATAATTGAAGTATGGCATAATATTGCTGATATCTTCAAGCAACATTATATATAGGTATAAGCAGCGATGGCTCAGGGGAGTGGCATTTACGGACGAAACGAAAGAAGCACATTCGAAACCAACCCAAGAGCATGCATCTCTAACTTTCCTAAGTTACGTGCTATTCATTGTTAATTATCGCTTCTTCTAACGGTGAAGGAAACCTTTGTACCAGAGAAATTCTTCATAAGAATTTCGAAAGTATATGAAGCCTGCCAACCCGCATTGGGCAAGGGTGGTGAACTAAGACCTAACCCTAATTAAATAGAGGAGGCTCGTGCCCAGCAGTGGGACGTGTATAATACATGGCTTGTATCATTATTATTTATTAAGGTGGACAGACGACCTGATAAAGATCGCAGGAAGTCGCTGGATGCCGGCCGCTGCCAACAGGTCGGTCTGGAAATCTTTGGGAGAGGCCTATGTTCAGCAGTGGACGTCTTGTGGCTGATGATGATGATGATGATATGTATAACAAACTACAAATCGACAGATTGTACAGATCAACGCCCCTAAACCGGTATTGTGAAGATATGTTATATAAAAAGCAACACACAGACACGATAAAAATGGAATTGTAAAAAGTACTGTGAAATAGGAACGTGGTTGAGCTGTTGTTTTCACGGTTTGTATCATTTCTATGCGATGTATGGAAAACGCTAACGTAAATCTACGTGACTTGAGTTTATTTTTTATTCCACAACAGATTATATCTCGTGAATAAAAATATCGATATCATAGGGATGTTACGTGTTTCATTTTTATTGTAAACTGAATATTTATTTCCAATAATGAAAACGGATATGTTTTATTAAAGACATAAAGGTGGTGGGCGTATGCGAGAGGCCGTCTGGGTTGGTACCACCGCTTTGTCTATTTCTGCCGCCAAGCAACAGTGTGTAAGCGCTGTTGTGTTTCGGTGTAAATGACATTGAAGCCAGTGAAATTATTGGGCATTATGAGACTTAACATCTTATGTCTCGGTTTGACAAGCGCAATTCAGGGCCATGCAGTGCTTTGTAATTCAAAGTTATGTGTGGTGTTGCTTCTGTTTATGAGCAGGCGTGGCGAGCGCCTAGCCCGTTTCGTCATTCATCAAATAAAAAATAAATAAAATAATAATAAATACATAATCTATTCTTCTCTGTATTTAAATATTTTTATATGAGATAATACGAATTTATTTTAAGAAAGAAATAATCCGATATATTTGCCATAATTTTATTCCTTCAACGGTAGACAGCGGCTTAGCTGTGCCCTTGGCATTGCCGATGTCCATGAACGGCGGTGACCGCTTACCATCCGGTGGACGGGCCGCTTGCTGTAGCTATCAAGGCAAAAATATTTCAAAATAGTTTTTGTTAATACATTCCAAGGCTATTAGTATATTATTATTTTTATTTTTTACTGTACAATATCAGTGATGACATGATAAAGAAAAAATCACTTTCTAAAAGAGCTCCAAACTGTGTACCCACCGCATAGCGTAAGACGGCCTTGATTGTGCTTTTCTTCTACCGAGCCGATATTTTTCTAGTCCAATGTAGAAAACCACATTACGTATTTCTGAATTATGTACACATTTATGAACATATTACATTCACAACACGTAACAAACACGTAAAAAAGATAACCAACCGCGCCCTCGAAACCGACATCTATGTTTGCGGCGGACAGCTGCCATCATGGCTTTCAAAACCTCAATTTTTTTACACCCTACAAACTATACTAATTTTATTCTACATATGCAATCAGGTTTAAAAAGAAAAAATCTATTTTTTAGCAGATTTAGTTAGATTAATATCTTTACATAGTATAAAATGAAGTCGCTTCCGCTGTCTGTTCAACGGATTGTAATGTAATTTTCAGCAATAGATAGAGTCATTTATGAAGAAGGTTTATATTCATAATACATACACATTATAGTAGACAAAAGCCGAAAATTTCAAGGATTTGTAATGTGATGTCGGAACAAACATATTGTTGTTACCCGTGCGAAGCCGGCGCGAGTCGCTAGTTTGTAATAAATATCATTTATTATCGCAGCATTTGACAATCGTCCACACATAGAGATTGTCATGCGTGTTAGTTACATTACCGAATATTATTTTCACATTATTTCGCTACCACGAAATGTTACAAGTGCGGACGCATTTTTATACACAATCACACACCTGAAGCAAAACCTAGGTCACAATGACTACTTTAGTAATAATCTCATATATCTAAATGATAATACTTTATACGAGCATATCAAATGGATGTAAACTAAATTCTACACAGAAGTCTGCATAATAACACATCCCTATGTTATTGTCATAAATCTAATTTTATACGCCCTTGTCATACGCCTAAGTACATAATTTGTCAGCAAGATTTATTAAGATAATAGCTTTAGGAGGCGGATTAATGTCAAGGGTGATATGAAAAGACGAAATACATTGTTTAAACGTGTCAATGTGAATATATTTTGAATGTTATCTCATGAATTAATCATATTAATGAACAAGAAAATATTGTTACAACAGGGTATTGACTACGTTTCTTTTAATACATTATTTTATATGTACTGGAGGATAACACAAAAAAATCAATATTGCGAAAACCTAAAAAAAAAGGCATGGGCATTTGAGATCACTTATCACCAGGTGATCCATTTGCTCGTTTCTCGGCCACTAATAAAATAAATCGAGTATTTTTGTATGGCACAAATCTTTAAACTAGTTAGCTTGCGTACAGCCGTAATATAAAAAAATAATATTAGGCCTGTGCAGTTCCACGGCTAGATATAATTTCCTTAATTGAATCAATAGATAGTACAGAAATACCAAAATACTATGCATAAACATATTATTTCATAACATAAGCCGGGAAACTGGGTCTTATAGAATGGTTTGATAATAAATACTCTCCACCGTCCATAAACACAAACAATACCAAAACAATCATAAATTCTTACTTTAGTAGAATCCAATACAACACATTTTGCTTTATAAATAATACATGGCAAAATATACATAATAATAGTAACTCCTAATAAAGAAATATATTTACAAATATCGACCTAATTATATTGGGCCGTATATCTAGAATAATAACAAACAATATGCACAGTTAAACATTGTAGGTTACCTATTGATCATCGTGCGTCGGGGGACATATGTGTATTCAATAGCGAGCACTAGCCATTGTAATCGGTGAAGCGTGAACGTCAAACACAATACCTACTGCACTCGAGTACTAGTCAGGCTTAACTGGCAAGCTCTTTACTAAGATGTTTATGTTTACTGAAATAAAACTAATTTAAACGGATTTTATGGCGGATATTATTTTATTTTTAGTCCCGACGCGACGTGTCCAAAGCTTTTTATTTTGTAGTACTTAGCTCTATGCATTATATCTATTCTAACTCCTACATACACAGCGTATATTTATACTTAGGACAATTTATTTCTATCGTCAGTGGTTCCTAAACATATTAAGATTCGAAACAGATTTCGTGTATTAATTTTTATTCGATTAACTCGTACAATCGATGTCAATCTTTCAAATTATGAACTTCTTTAGATTAATTTGTTATCAGGGAGGTACATCCCTTTACGGCATTTTCTGTATCGCAAAGTCATAAAAAGAAATGAATTATAGATATATATATCGAAATACTGTTCTTTGTAAAATGTACTCCAGTAACACGATCTATTCTAGTAAACGAGATCCCATTACTGACTGCTCAGATCATTCGATCGGGAACCCTGTCGCGTTTTATAAGATACGAGAACCTAGTAATGTGCAGTCCATTTTTGTAGACTGTATACAGACTTAAGAAAAAGCAGGTCACACTAAAATGTTTATATTTTTATCCCCTAAATATGAGGGGTGTTGCAAGTTTGCCCCTTTTTCTATCTGTATGTGGCATTGTAGCGCAAAAACGGACCGATTTAAATATGCATTTTATTTAAAAACTAGTTTAAGCGATATGATTCTTAGCTATGAAAATCTATCATGTCAAATAAATCTTTTCCTAGTTATTGATGTTGGGAGTTTTTGGTCTTTCAATTTCTTTAGTAAATATAAAATCATAAAACCAAATCTCGATCAGGCAACAGTATCTAATTGATATAGATCGTGTCTGGGCGGCTTTAACGCCTAGCAAAAACTATAATTCATCTTCCAAGATTATGAATAGTTTGATCTAAGTCAATTAGAACTAATGCGCTGTTATTCAAGACTTGGGACATAAAAAACTGATAGCTGGGTCGATGTTAAATGAAAGACCTAACGACCTAGTTTCGGAAGCCTCAAGTTGTAAGCGTCTTGACTTTTGCTCTTATTACAAGAACCAACCAATTATCTCCTTTTCCGATTTCAAAACTGCTGTTTATTTCGTTTTATAAAAGGCCAGTATGCACCGATAGGAAAGTAATTCTCATGTATATTTTGCAATGACCAAAGAATTTTATGTTTAGGAATGGTATTTGATTCTCAAATTTGATTACAACTATTGTATAAATACACAAACTTTGCGTACAGGTTGCGAATAATTGTATAAATGCGAGCAAAAACCCGTGTTCCGAATTTTATCCTGTCTTTTACATCCGATTAAAAGTTCATAGTTTATACCTCTCTTTTTATGTTTAGGCTACTTAGTTTAAGGATTTATAACTAATCTAGAAAAATATTACAACTACGATAAAAAGGGTTGCTCCAATTCATTTTGTCTAGAATATGTCACCCGGGATAATCTACTAATAAAATATCAACTGCGTGTTCCAGTACGCGCGTAGTCTAACTATGTTTCTAATAGCTTTCTCAACATGCTAAACTCATTATTTACTTCTTCCATCTGCCCTTATCTCTCTCGCAATGAGGTCGGCGCAACATGGTTTACTGAAAGATTTGGCTTGTAGTATTTACCGGCTCGTTCGACCGGCCGCCTGCCTGATGTCAACCCCTCTAGGGAGAAAAGACACCCAGACCCGAAACAAACATCACACAGACATTTATCTTGGTGCTGAAATTGAACCTGCGGCTGCTCGCTTCACAACCAGCTTTCACTACGCCAAGGCTAAAACTATTTTTACTCTCGTCTATTATTAGTATAATTTCTCTGATCTACTCAATTGTCAATTACTTTTAAGCTTTCACAGCATTTGGTCCCATTGCTCATAACTTACACTAACTCTTAAATTATGCTTACAATAATTCCAGACGGCCTTCTGAGCGCCATTGACATTGATTGATAATCCAGAGCCTAACTGTATTGCCGGCTATTTGCTTAGAGAAATCAACAGTAAGTGATTCAGATATTAATGACTATAACTGCTGAAAACATGTGTATGTCATGTTATTGGGTGATTGATTACCGGTCAATATTTGTTGTTTGACTAAGTACTTGGGCGGTGGAGATCACTTACCATCAAGTGACCCACTTGCTCGTTTGCCAATCTATGCTATAAAAAAATACTTTAACTCATACATGATCCCATACCTTCGTTCACCTCTTCTTCAGTATCCCTTTCCTTTGAGGTCGGCAACTCATCCATGTTTCTGCAGATATTATGGTTGTGCATGGGCGTTGGCGATCAGTTACCATCAGATGATCTACTGGCTCGTTCATTGGCCTATACTATAAAAAAATCCCTACTACCAGGAAGTCCAGTGACATTACTTAGTCAGGTTACAAAATCTTTATTGACTTTTTATCATTGAAATAACATTGTTGTTATATCTGCAATTTATCAGCTTCATTCGTAAATACTTCTGTTGGCAAATTGTCAATCGTTTCGATTCGCCAGCGCGGTTTTGCATGAGAATTGAAACACCAAAACCAACAAACAGTGAAAGGATTACTTTTTTAAACGAATGTGGTCATCGCAGTTTCACAATTTAAAACTTAACCAAATACTGTTGTTCTAAAGTTTGTGAGAGAACAAAAATAGAAATCGAATAAAATAAAATGGGAATCAATGGGTGATTCAAAAATGTAGCGTTGTTTTTAATTCGAAACAGAAAGAGAAGGTTCATATCAATCATACCTATTTGAAGGAGGGGAGGGAGGATAGGTATCGATAACGAGGTCATAAAAATGATTACTAACCAGCAGATTTTGAAATGAGAGTTTAAAGATATGTGTGTAGTATGACTATGAGAGATAGAATGAGAAACAGGTAAGAGAGAGGTATGGTGTGAGAGAATATGTAGTGATGAAGATTGAGAAAGAAAACAGACATGATTTGGGCATATAGAGGATAGATAAAAGAAGTTTGACAAAACAAATATGCACGGCGAGTGTGAATGGTACAGTTGTGAGGGGAATGCCTCGGCGAACTTTCTCAGATCAAGTCAAAGATATTTTCGAGAAAGGCCAGGTCAGAAGTACGCTACACCGAAGTGCATTCATGAATAATTTAATGTGACTGAAGGAGGCCAAAGAGGTGTGTGAGAATCGTAGCAAGTGGAAATTTGTTCTGTCTGCCTACCCCTGAAAACAGGGAAATCGGTGAGAGTGAGTATGCATGTATGGAGTATATTGACTTCCCCTTCCACAATGGCTATTACAATGCACGAGTATCAGGGAGATAATGAGATACATATCAACCTTAGCTCAATTATAATTGCAGCCTTATTATTCACCAACTTTCTTTTTTTTTGCAAAAGGATTTCTTTTTAACAAGCTTTTTTTCCTATTATTTTCTATTACTTATCTACACTAATATTATAAAGAGGAAAGATTTGTATTTTTGTATGTAACGAATAAACTTAATAACTACTGGACCGATTTGAAAATATCTTTCACCATCAGAATCCTTCATTATCCCTGATGAACATAGGCTACTTTTATCCCGGAAAAAGCAAAACACGCGGGCGAAGCCGCGAGGAAAAGCTAGTAATGCATAAAATTAAACATCGAAAACTAAAAGTTGAATACAAAGTGAACGTGTCGCTATTGTCACAATCTCTTGTCTCCTGTATCTTAATATCTACCTTTAGAGTACATCCACCTTTACCCAAGTCAGACACTCAAGACGCACATCGACCGTAACCTGTAATCGACGTGGCGTCATTTACATACCTCACCTTTATTTAACCGTCCGTATCCAATAATTGTAACTGTCAAAGGGTTATCAATTAATTAGTCTGCGTTAATTAATAAGAAATGGGTTCTGACAATCGGCGTTTAGCTGGATAATCCTATTAGAATAATTGAATGGAATATCTATTAACCACATTGGAAACAGGTTAGTGTAGTAACAAAGGATATAATAGGACAGTAAATCTAAACACAGGTGAGATAAACCTGACGTTACGATTGATTGGAATAGATAATGTTCTGGAACATTGATTAATTAAGCGTTTATCGTGTGTTGAAAATAAAAACACTGATTACCATCTTAGTAATTTTATTAAGAGCTAATGATGGAGTATGAGGGAAAATGGATACGCCTCCTCGGATAACAGCGAAAGCACCGGGATTTGGTTTGTAAAGTCCATTGTTTGTATCCAAGATTATTCAACTCAAAAATCTTTTTTATTTGCTTCAAGGCAGGTTGCTCGACTACTAGTAAGCCTGCCCACAAACAGAAGCAAAACCAAACGGAACTTTGAATTAAAAAACATTATATAGAACTGGATTGCGCTCGTCACCCCAAGACATAAGACTTTAAGTCTCGTAATGCTCAATTACTGGCTTCAATCTCCTTCAAACCGACACACAATAGCGCTTACACGCTGCTTTTTAGTAGCTGAAATAGGCAAAGCATTGGTACCAACTCAGACGGCCTCTCTCATACGAGGGACCTACTACTTTGTAATCTTACTTTTTTTTAATTAATGCCTTGATACCTGCTGCTTCAGGTTGGTGCAGCAATCTTCCACCCTATATTCTTAAATGTTACTGCTTTTCAAATTTTGCCTGATAATCATTTTAGGTAAAAGTTTACTCTTACCTTTCATCATCATCAGCCACAGGACGTCCACTGCTGAACATAGGCCTCCCCCAAAGATTTCCAGACCGACTTGTTGGAAGCGGCCTGCATCCAGCGACTTCCTGCGACCTTTATCAGGTCGTGTGTCCACCTTACCTTTAATGGAGATCGAATCTGCCTAAACATTTTAGCAACATGCCTACACAAAAACAACAACACATAACCTAGTTTCGCTAATGGGTCAGTTAAGGAACACTTCGACACGGCAGTGATCACTTCCCTGTCACGCGAGAAAGCAATCAACGGACCAATCACACCGGCCCGTAGAAAACCCACACACTAATAAGGTAATGTCGGATCAATTATGCCACACGCCATACGTATACGCTCTAGGTGCTAAGTGAACGAGACAAATAAGTATATCAACTAATAAAATATGTTTTTATTATATAGGCTGGCAAGTTTACTTTTTGGGGTTAATGTTTAATATATTTCAGTTCAGTTTTTCAAAACATTAGCCACGGCACCACTCGTGACTAACGTCGGAGTTGCCAAGTGATTCTGCGTATACACTTTGTTTTCTGGTCGATATGCGGAAAAATAATTACTTTTTCGATAAATAGCCAGCCGCCTGCTTGAGATGATATGATCATAGACTTATACTGTCTCTATGGTTAAATCATAACTGTATAAGAAGATAATATAATTACTGGATATTATTTCAAAGATAGATAGAAGATAAGATTTTAAATGTTAAAGTGGGTCTCCACTTGTAGCATGTCGCCGCACCGACAGGCGTGACTGTAAAACACACACATGAAAAACTCACAAGTGTGGATTGATGTTACGACCTGATTTCTTGAAGCAATTCTTTCAGACATTTTGAATCTCATTTATTTAATTAGCATTTCGCCGTGTCAAGTCATTTAAGGTTTAGCATTTTTTGTTTTAGGTCACTTTTTTTTCGATTTGGCGTTGTACTGTTAGCCTGACGCGAGTCGGCTTTCTACAGCTTGACCGGACTTTCGGGCGAACGCTTTAGGCGCTCTCAATCCTTACAATTTTTAAGTCACGGCAAAATGAAACAGTGCATGCATGTTACGACACCCGTCCACATTAGCACAATAATTATGTGTCACATACAGTACACGGTGCGGTGAAATGTTGCAGATGTGTGGTCGCACCTTTTTGTCAGGGAGTGACGAGCGCAGCGCAGTGCCATGCAGTATTTGTAATTAAAAATGTGATCCCAAAAACGATACAAACGTTTGTGTGATCCAACAGTATTTGCTTTGGGACTGGGTGACACACGAAAGTGTCCCGTAGACACAACACTCCTGAGCTCACTGGTAGTACTTTGTGTAAACTGTTGGATGCTATAATTGTTTAACTTGAAATATTGTAAAGATTATTTATGACAATATTTCGAAGATATATGAAATCAGTCAACCAGTACTAGAGCAGAGTGGTAGACTATGGCTAACCTCTTTTATTCTTTACAGAAGATTCATGCCCATCAATAGTACGTGTTTAATCACGGCTAGGATTATTAATATTTATTAAATTATATCTAACACAATTCACAAATTCCAAATTAGTCAAACAAAACAGCTAATTTTCATAAACCCAAACCCTGACCACACAGGTCATTCGCACAATTAGGATTAATTTACCACAACCGCGTCGAGATCGATCCAAAGCCTGTTTTGTGTTAATTATCAAATGAAATCGTTGTTTCCAATGCTAACACTCGCCGCATAACAAACGCTAATGGAATACTGCTGGGGACAATCAAGAGATTGAAATCTATATCTTGTTTGTTTGCATTAGTATCCATTGTGTTTAGTGTGGACATTGTGAATTATATAGAGTTGATGATGGAAGAAAACGGTGATAGCCTAACGTCGAGCGGTATGGACTGTTCAGATGGAAATCGTAGGTTCGAAACCATCCACACACACCTCTGACTTTTTGAGTATGTGAAAATTTGGATGTTTCAGACCATTTTTTATCACTGAAAAACTCAGCCACGGGGGAAGTGTAAGAATAAGCTAATACATACATCATAATAATTCAAACAAAACCATCAAACCAACAGATTAAAAGAGTTGCTTCTAACACCTCTATACCGGTAAATTAGGAACGAACCCAGTATTCTGCAATCAAGATATGTTAATAGCCCTCTTTGATATTCAAAGTTGTGTGCAGATGGTCCTCTACCACTATAGCCAGTATCTTGACCACTAGGCCTCGGTTACTGTGTAATTAAACACATTGTCTTGTGGATACATCTTACTGTTATCTATATATGTATAATTACTTGTCCTAACTGATTTATGAACCCAGAGCCAAAACTACTGGAGCTATAAACTCGAAGTTTTGACAGTTAATGCCTATTATGTTGTAAGGAAGGATTTACACCTAAGAGGGTAAAATAAGGGATCAAAGGTTTTATGGAAGTAGAGGTTCCTTTTTTTTATCCTGGCTCGGCAAAGTGACTACGCTTCACCTGATGATAAGTGTAGCGCAATCCAAGAATAGTGTCGACCAACGACAAACAATGTGTCCATCGTAGGTTGGCAAGATCATACCGGCCTGCCGAAGGGCCAACCGGGAGGGGAAGGAAAAAGGGATGGGAAAAGGGTTAGGATCAGGGGGCAATCCCCTGGGGAGAACCGGATATACACTGGCTGACCCTGGAACGCGACCCACACGAGGTAGGTCACTATGGCATGTTTTAACACCAGTGTACGGTGATCGCTATCCGGTCGGATAGAAGTATCCTCCCACCAGCAAAACCACTCCTGCGAGGTTGTTGGTGTTTTAAAAGTAACCCTGTATAATATAATACTTAACAGGAAGCATTCACGAATCCGAATATAGCAAAACTATTTATTTATAACATTAGGATCTAAAGACTGCATTTTCTACAATGTTCCTCAGCCAACAACTTCAAACAACTCAATAACCATTATACAATACCAGGATACTGGGATGGCTGGTTTTATAGCCAGTACAGATGTCAACTCGGCCCGGGAGACTCCGTTCAAGTTTGCTCGTCGAGGACCGTTAAAAGCACACGCGTCAAACTTTGATTGCACACCAGACTTCTTTACGACTTTTGTTTTATTCAAGAAATATTGGCGTTTTAAAATATTGCCGAAAGGTAGGCTTTGTGTGATAAAGCGTTTTGTTAGGTTGAAGGAGTTTTCGGTGTCAAAGATAAAATATTCATGTCTAGATTCCTTGTGTGTATTAGAGCTTGGTGAAATTCTCTTGGAAATAAATACAAGGTGGTAGGTCCCTCGTATGCGGGAGGTCGTCTTGGTTGGTACCACCGCTTTGTCTATTTCTGCCGCCAAGCAACAGCGAGTAAGCACTGTTGTGTTTCGGTTTGAAGGACATTGAAGCCAGTGAAAATACTGGTGATTATGAGCCTTAAAACCGTATGTCTCAGGATGACGAGCGCAATTCAGTGCTATGCAGTGCTTTTTAATTCAAAGATCTGTGTGGTTTTGCTTCTGTATACGGGCAGGCGTGGCGCCTTGTTCGTCTCGTCATTCAATAGAAAATAGAAATAGTATTTTATGTTTTCTTTTCTTTTCTTCTTCTTTTTAATACAGTACAATCGAAGGTCATAATTACGTATCTAAAATTCATGCAGATACGATTACAGGAACCGAATGAATTAATCGAATGTAACATTATAACATACTAGCATTTGCTCGCAGCTCCTGGGCGGTAGAGACTAATTACTATTAAATGACGTAAGCTCGTATGCCGCGCACTGCTATTAAAAAATCCCACGAGTTACCCGAAAATGGAATTTGTATCCGATATGACGAAGGGGACGCTATTATAGAACCAAATAAGTTGTCGAACTGTTGATGCACCCGTTACCCTTCCACCTACCCCTGTAGACATACAAGTATCATGGCTGTTACACAAGTTCTGTCAAATTAAATCCAGATGAATGTTACTGCAAAGATCGGATTTCCCGTATTATAGCACATCTTTCTGAAATGGCAAACGTTCAGTACATGTCACATGTAAGATAGTAACGGATTGTGCTTGATATACTCTTTCACGCTACATTCTATTTTAAATTTATAACGCGCTCTTTTGTAAAGCGCTTTCTGTGCAGCGTCAATTTAACACTCCCGTATATGCAATACTTTTATTGCTCTCACGTCCGTATAAATCGTACTCTTCTGATCTGCAAATAGGATTTTATAAAGTTATATCAGTCGGTTCCATGATATATTTACATACTGAATTCAATATTGATATGGAAATATACTATAGTATACAGCAACGTAACATCATAATGAATTTTAGGGGTATTTAAAACTTAAAAGATGATGAAGATAAGTTAGATATAGATAGAGATACAAATAACAACAAAAAATAATATCATTAGATTTAGATAGAGAGACAAATTGAAGTCATGAGAGGTGATCTCTATGGAAGCAATGGCGAATAGCGATGGAAAGCCTATGCTAGTAATTCTTTACATAATAAAATCACAAGTGTTTTATCATATCAAGTGTATTATGCACTACGCATGATAATCCTAAAATAGGTGTCATTTCTATGATTTCTTACTAAAATAAACTGTACTGCTTTAAATCCTATTACATACTGTAAACCCTTAAAATACACTCAATTGTTATATTGTAAACAAGTGTTGAAAAGAGTAACGCTAGAGTGTCTTGCCCATTCTTCTCTATCAAAAACAGCGTTCCGAACCGGCAGCAGAGTTATTGAGGGAATAACATTATACAAAATTTTACGGATTCAATAAATATTTTGAAATTTGTATTTGAAGAGTACATTTGAAGTGTATAAACAAACGATTTGAAATCACAGTTAGGTGAATTAAAAGTTTATTATTTTCTTATTATTATGTTTTATATTTTGATTATATTTGTCAAAGATGTACTAGCGATGATGTCCTTAAACCATCGCCGCTACTACAAAGAATGTTCAAGATCAGATGTAGTAGAAACGTATAAGTAGAAACACGCATCCTGTTCGTAAGCAGGGATAATATCAGACGGAAAGACATATAGCACAGATGATATCTGAACCGCAGGGTTTTTATTTTATTTGACACACTTTATACATAAATGTATAGGCGGATTTAATGCCGGAGGCATTCTCTGCCAGTCAACCTAAGGTGGTGCAGAGATAGAAGAAAGTAGGTGCGAAAATAAAGACCGTGTTAGAAGATTAAATATTATACATAAAAACTAGCTGTCCCTCGCGGCTTCGCCCGTGCCATCTACTTTTTCCGGGATAAAAGTAGCCTAACAGTGGCGTCATCTGTCGAAAATTGGTCGTACCAACTCAAAAATCTTCTTGGGCTCATGCACAACAACTTTGCTAAAGATCATCACATGATCAAATGCATAGTTTACGATTCTATAAAGGACTAAAGACAAACATTCATTTTTATATATTATTTTAGATTTGCCATAAGCTTAGGGAAATTTTAATCGAAATAGAGTGAAAAACATTTACATAAAAGACGATAATTGATCAGTTATCGAGCGGGATGAAAAATGATTAAATAACTAAAATGGCTATTAAAAAATAGGGGTTGGTGATAAAAGGGTAAAAATTTTGGGTTCTATGTATTTTTTATTGCCACATTATAAAACCAAAAAAAAATGTCCAGAAATTAAAAATAATGTTGAGGGTGAACAACCCTTATCACTCAGGCGTATGAAAAATAGATAGTAGTCGATTCTCAGACCTACTGAATATGCATATAAAATTTGGTAAAAAAAAAGAACGGGAATTGGGTTTTTTCTTAACGCTAGAATTTTGTAATGTACAATAATTTTAACCTCATAGATGCGAAATCTCTATACCCGTCAGACACAAGAATGCCACCCAAGGGTCCGATAAGTACATACATGATTACAATATAATGACATAGTGTGAAACTCGGCAGTGTGACAACGTTCCAACAAGCACCAGCTAGGTGATTAGTACGGGCAAAGTTCAGCCAACTTTAACTCACAAACTTGATATTAATACACTCCAATTAAGTTTGTGAAACTTCGTTATCTGTAAGGCCCGAACGACTTAAGGAGACATTAGATAAATACACATGTAACATCGACGTGAATGTTCGAAGTGAATAACGGAATGAGCGGAACTGATAACTTCTGGATGTTTGCACTTCCCGAAGTTGCAACTGCTGGTGGAGAGGATAGGTCATAGGTGTAAAACAACAAACTTAGGAACTATCCACCTGCACTGATTACTTCCCAAAGTGTAAATAACACATCTCGGGTAGTAGTTCTCGCTGCTGTCGTGGTCGCTGAGGGAATCCTTCCATGTGTAGAGGGTTATGAGTCCACATAGCAACTGACTGATGTTAAAAAAAGATTGTTATTATTGGAACAGTATGAAGGTAAAGGTAAGGTCTTTAATATAATGTACATATGGCCTATGCATATGTCCAGCAGTGGATTAACACGGGCTGATAATGATAATGATGATGAAGGTAAAGACTGTAGTATTCCGTTTTTATTCGTATTTATCTAGCCTCTAACCGCCCTTTATAGCTAGCCCCAGAATGCACATAGCTTGTAAACACTCTATACACACACAACTAAACCCTCAATTATTAATATTATTTTCAACTTCGACAGATAACTCAGCTCACTTTTATAAATACACTCTCGGGGTATTTTTATAAGGTGTAATTTGTCGTAAATGTCATAATTCTAATTCTAACTCCACTATTCTTAATAGTGTCGGCAATTTGTTTGTATACTCAATTGCTGTACACCACATAACCATTACAATAAACAATAACAATAAATAAAATTGCTCCAGTAACCCGATCTTTCGTTCGGATACATGCTGCAAAACACCATAAGCAACTGTGCACTAGTCTAGTGCAGGGGCGGTTTTAATAGTAGTCGCAGGTACTGCCTCACGGTACCCCAAGACCGTCCCTTATGCATCTAAGAAGGCCACCGCTAGTCGGTCAGCGGGAGAATGACCGGTAACTCCGTCCCACCCATTTTTTTTTTCGCAGGGAAAGCCGTTTATTGCTACCGCCCCACTGGGGGGAGGTGGAACGGTTATGTTTGGTTCTACCGGCCTTACGACCCAGCCACCCGACCGCTGAGCCGAGTCCCTAACACTATATACAACCTATGCCGGTAACTACCAACTAAAACCCCGCGGTGACCATCTTCGGCGCTTAAGGGACGGCCCCGGGTTTCCCGAGGCGAAAAAGCACCCCGGCTTCAGCCGGTACCACCCACCTCAACTTCTCGGAGCGTTGCAAGATCTTGCATTGGTTTTATGATGGTCATCAAAAACACCCTATAAAAATAATGTATTTATAAAAACACTGCCATCATCGCCAAACTAATCGGATTTAGCAGTAGGCAGCCTGTACAAACAAAGCCCTGTTTTTATTCCTAAATTCCTTACATTTTAGGAATCTTTCAAAGAGAATTCACGATTTAACATACATAATGCTATATCAACAAAACTTTGTACGGAAAAGCCTTCGTATTTTCATAAAACAAATATTAAGATGGATGTAGCAGTTCGTCGTACGTCAGTGGTGTTTTTTACGACAGCGGTGGAGATACGGCAGAAAGAATACACTTTATTTATTCTGGAACAAGGGTCCAGTCACGTAGTACGTTGGTACGCGAAACTTACAAAGGTAACATTGTAAAAAAATAAAACAGACTAGAATAATCAACATAGAAACGGGGACATTATTAACATACAAAAAGATATAAAATATTACGGCACTTTGTTCATTGTAGACATTTGTTAAACACGACCTTTCTATCACCTTTTATTTAGTTAGAGTTGTTTACAAAATTACTATTCGCGTTGGTCTATTTATCCGCTTAGTTCTACACTACGCAGTAGATTTTGATGGATGTTATTTTTTAGTTATTTTTTTCCGGAACGTTTATATGTATAATACATTTAATTTTAATTTATAAAAGGCAATGAAATATCGATGTTTTAATGTTTAATTAAGTTGTGAAAAAACACAATTTTCACATGTTTGTTGTTTGTCAGAACTATGACGGAAAAGACTGCAGAAGAAAACCAAAGGGAGGTAACAGGCAAACGCTAGTTATACTATAAAATTAGTTCCCTTCTTTATATACTAAACTTTTATCCTTGCATAACATAATAATCACACACCTGTATCCCCGAAAGGCCAAACAGAGGTCCAAATAGAGCAGTGTTTCCCAACCTTTTTTAGGCCATGCCCCACCTTAACATTTTTTTGTTAAATATTTCACCGATATCTAGCATTGCATTTAAATAACCCAAAGCGAAAGGGTTAAAGTCGTGTCGAGTCCATTTTTAAATTGCCCCTTTTAACTATCAAATTGCCCCCCTGTGGGGTGTGGGTCCCACGTTGGGAAACACTGAAATAGAGCACCCACGGTTTCGCGAGCTTATTTCTGTCCCGTAATATTATGTGGACCTATCACCAAACCAGGCAGTAATTATGGCATATCATGTGGAGTTTTTTTTTTTTCAATCGAAAACTTTAGCATGAATTATAATTGCTTCAAAACTAAAGTTGCAAAACACAATACACAAAACTGATAACCTCGTCAAAACCATTATTATGTTGACAACATTTGGTTTACATTTTTGACCTTCAATAAAAGTGATACAAAGATCAAATCGGTGTGAATTCTTTTTACAGGTTCGCTTAACATTTGGCGCGTTTGGTCCATATATATTTAAATATGGACATGTTTATCAACATTGTATCCATGTAGTGGCCTATCTTTATGAGTATGGTGCCATCAAAATGCAGTAATTTACGTTCTCCCGTGGGAACACTTCATCGCCCGACGGCATTTTATGTTAAAAACTCATATTTGTCAGAGCTTTTAGGTGTATTGTTTTATTAGAGCATAAAAAGATAAAGCACCATGCTTTATCTTTTTATGCTTAAATTAGGGATGTTTTATAGCTACGTTCCACCCGTAACTTTACTCATTATAATAATTAAATCTTAATTACACGCAAGGTTATTAACAAAGTAGACGAATTGGACTACATTCTATGGACTGTCAGGTGTAGTGTAGTCACGTTGTTAAGATACAAAAACAAGTTTAGAACAAAACCAAGTCGATGACAGTCAAGCAAGTTCCTAACCGTTACTATTATAAGTAAAGTCTCATAATGCCTAATAATTTCCCTGGTTTCAATGTCCTTCAAACCGAAACACAACAGTGCACTGTTGCTTGGCGGCAGAAAGCGGTGGTACCAACTCAGACGGCCAATCGCATACGAAGGACCTACCACCTTGCAATCGAAGTAGATAAAAAAGATTACTAACAGCTACAGCAGCAGCTAAAGCAGCGACAGCTCAGCGGGGACTGGTATGGACTGTCGAGACGAAAGTCGCAGGTTCGAAACCAGCCCCAAGAGCAACCACTGACTTTTCTAAGTTATGTGTATATTAATTATTGTTAATTATCGCTTGCTTTAACGGTGAAGGTAACATCGTGAGGAAACCTGCATACCTGAGAACTTGATAAGATTTTTCGAAGGTATGTGAAGCGTGGTGGACTATGGCCTAATCCCTCTCATTCAGTAGAGGAGATCCACGCCCAGCAGTGGGACGTATATATACAGCCGACCATACATTTATTTGTTACATCTTCATATTGTTCGTATTTACAAGAGGCAGATGTATGTAATTAGTGACTAGGCTCCGCGCTCCGTATTTTACTTTGACATCGGGTTTTACGTGATTTATGTGATTAACTTACATTGTGAGCGAATTTCTTGTGTAATTAAACTCATTTGAAACAAGTCTACATTACAAATTACAAGTACACAAAGTGACTATGAATGTCTAAATAGTGATCTTTTTTTATTTATTGATTTTTACAAAATAATTTGTATGATATAATGAATAATTTGTGATGTTATCATTGTATTCTTCATGTATAAACATAAAGAATACAATGATAACATCACTTAAACCTAGGTTGGTTTCTGGGTGATGTATGTAATACATTTTTTTATTTTTTTATCTTATTATCCTTCTATTCTATCTATTATCCTGGCTCGGCAAAGTGACTACGCTACACCTGATGGTAAGTGTAGCGCAATCCAAGAATAGTGTCGACCAACGATAAACAATGACATATAACATCTCCGACATTCTACTTATATACATATAACAATTAATTATACTAACACATTCTATTTTATTCATGTACAGTAGTGTAGCCCTTATAAGTTTTCTAAGAAATATTGCTTAAGTTTATAATTAACATTGTTTTTGTTTAAGATATCTATACGTACCGTTTTATATACCAAAAATAACTAGAGCTTAATTTAAGAATTTATTTACAGATCAGACATACATACATAATGCAAAATGGAAGCTGATTGTATCATCATCATCAGCCACAGGACGTCCACTGCTGAACATAGGCCTCCCCCAAAGATTTCCAGACCGACCTGTTAAAAGCGGCCTGCATCCAGTGATTTCCTGCGACCTTTATCAGGTCGTCTGTCCACCTTGTTGCTGATTATATAGTCACAAGTAATGCTATAAAAATTAATATTGATCTAGAGTTACAAAACCTATCACCTTGCAATCTGTGCAAAAGTATTTCACAATGCGCTAAGTGAAACTAATTAAATTACTAAACGTATGCACAAAATAGCATTTTTATCTATTCCAATCTTAAAACAAACTTGAAAATTTAAGATATTTTCAAAAGATTCTTGTTTACTTTTTAAAATTACATCGCTTCTCACGTTCTGTACTATTTCCACTTAAAGTTTGACAGTTAAAATGTTGAATCTTCCGATAACAAGTGACCGGAACGCGTCGAGAGTTTCCGTAAACAACTTCACTTTGGATATCGCAGTCAACGCTTGTTTACCTGCGAGTCCGTACACAGGGATTTGATCATAGCCGTATTTTGTAATGAAAACTGAGTTTTTAGTAATATAGTTTTCATGCGGTATTTTTATCGGTATTAAAACGTAAACTATCATATTGTATTAAAAACGCCTAATAGATTTATAACAGTTTTATTTCGACCATAGATTTAACCTAGCCTAGCTTATTGAAACCAATTTTCGTTGGAAGAATTTTTTAAGTTATACTATCTTAAATTTTTCATAATTTTCCACCCGCAGACACGCATATTTTAAAAACTTATGACTTATGTAAAAAGTCATTTAGTAACCTATATATAGTTTTTAAGGCCCTTGTTCATTGATACATGAAATATGTGTATCATTGAATAAGGCCCTTAAAAATGATACAGACGTTGTGCAATGAAAAAAAACATCTCTCAGTTACATGTATGTATGAAGAGCTATCGCAATTTTTTTAACCCTTTGTGTAGCAGTTCCTACAACACACCTACTATCCAAAATGTACCCATATAGTACTAATAGTCCCCGAGTAATATGGCTATGACATATGGACGGACATGACGAAATTATAAGGGTTTCGTTTTAGCCATTTAGCTACGAACCCTAATAAAAAAGAACATACTACATGTAAGTCTGTGGTACATTATCGCCGGAATAAGGCCATAACTCAGCAATGTACTTTGCTATGATGGAGATAAACGCTGGTATAGTACGAATTGATTCTGACATTGTAGAAATAAATATAGAAGCGTCAATTTTACCAACTCCAAATCGCTAAATTCACTATCAGGAAAAAAAGAAAAAACCTAGACTAAACCTAAAGAAGTTTATTGATCGTTTGAAGAGCTCACTGCGACAGTCGAGAGGTCTCGTAACATATACGACAATTGATAGCATTAAGCATAAGCGAAAAAAGCATTTCAGTTTGAACAGCTCCTTTTGGCTTCTTTTTATTGAAGTTGGCAAACATTGATCTTCACAGTAATTCAATATTTACATAGGCTCCAAATTGAATAAAAGTTTTCTATTTTGAAGCTAAAGGGTAACTATAAGACTCCGGGATTTGGGGCAAATATTTGCGAAACACCTAAATATCAACCGAATTGAGCCCGATTGCTACTTAAAAAGGCACAAGTCTGGCTTTCCAAATAGCGCATAACTCGTAAAAATCTGGAACACTGAATTTAATTCTCAAGTATGTATGTAAGTATGCATTATGTGGGCCAGCATATTAGAAACAAATTACTACTATTCAGCAAATTAGTGCTTACTCGAACAATGAAAAATAGAGTTGCACACAATTAAATTGCAATCAATTTGCTCTTGATTAAGCAAAATCGTCTTTAAGATATGGTTTTTGTTAAGAGTCACTTTAATTAGTAGAAATATTTTTCTTTTATTTGCAAAAGAAAAGAGGGTCTTAGTTTGTATCTTCCTTACACGGCAATATTTTTTAGTAGAATTACATTGTGATTATATCGATAACCTAATTAAGAAGGTTGTTGGTTTTGGAAGTAATTTTACCTGTGAGAAATAATGATTAAGGAAAGATATATCATAGTAAGATATGTATATGGTAGAAATAAGTTAACCCTGTATTAATGCAAAGAATAAAAGGCTTTTTACTTTTTTTATATCATCTAGTATAATAGATTTTAGTTGTGACAATGTGATACTGCTGAGTTATTTTTAAAATTAGACCCATTATTTTGCAAGTACGCCACAAAATACTTTTTTAAAGCAACTTTACCAGTACTTCAGAAATGTTCATTGGATTAATATAAAAAATCAATAAACTCAACCGTCGGTGTTATGAATACATCACTTCATTATGTTTTATTTCTTATAAAATCAACTTTTTTCTTTTATCATTTAAAATGGATTTTTTTCGTTCCATATATTATATTTAAATATACTTATTTGTGCTTCGATATGATGCACAATAAGCAATCCTTTTTAACTTGTTAACATTTATAAGCAAAGAAGCTAACAAACTGAGCTACTCCATCACTCATAATAGTTCTCTGGATAAAATCTGATGAATAACTAAATTAGTGGGAAACTACGTCAAACCAGACGTTTGTATGAATAAAGTCATCGCTTGCATTTTCATACCGGTTTTACGATCCACTTCGGAGCGTGTTACACAACTTTTTCTCTATGAGATAGACTTCATGTCTAGGGAGCTCTCGATCGCAATATAATGAGAGATTCTCAACTTTTGATTCATAAATTAAAATATCCAATAACATTGATTATTATTGATAAGCAGCGATAGCTCAGCGGGGAGTGGTATGGACTGTCCAGACGAAAGTCGCAGGTTCGAAACCAGCCCCAAGAGCATACATCACTGACTTTTCTAAGTTACGTGTATATTAATTGTTAATTATTGCTTGCTTTAACGGTGAAGGAAACATCGTGAGGAAACCTTCATACCTGAGAACTCGATAAGATTTTTCGAAGGTATGTCAAGTCTTTCAACCCGCATTAGGCCAGCGTGGTGGACTAAGGCCTAATCCCTGTCATTCAGTAGAGGAGGCCCATACCAAATAACATTGGTTGAAAGTTTCAGAATTAAAAACAAATTGGAATTTTCAAATGAAATTATAAACAACAAGGGCATCATTTGACTTTGGTTTTGCAAGTCTAAATGCTAAGTATGTCTGTTAAACAGACTATGACGAGTAACCGAACCGATCCAATCGCTATCCCCCAAGGGTGCGCCATTAGGTTCTCTCGAAGTTTAACTGTACCTAATTTGAAATTATTAGCCTCGGGGTTTTGGCCTCGATCGGTGCTTACCCCATCGGTTAACTAACTTTATAGACGTGCTCCAACTATGTGTCAGTCTAATGAGTTATGTGAAACAATACGGTTTCCGATACACGTTCTATATTAGAATGGCAATGGCGAGCTATAAATTATTGGAAGATTGGTCAGGATTTATAGTAAACTAACATTCGCTCGGAGCTACGAGCCCATATTTTTCACCTGTGTGCCATATTTTAGTTAGAAGCTAATACGGTTTATCTAATTGAACAAGTCACAAAGCTAACAGTCTCACTTAGGCATCAACCCCGGAAGAAACGATCTATAATATTAAACAAGTTTTTAAAAACCGTTAATGATTTAAAATAAATTATTCAAATATATCTATATCTATTTTGATTAAGTAACAAAGTTATGAAACTTTAAATATACTGCAAAGTTAACTCTCAATACCATAAACAACCTTATCATTAAAACGTTTACAAAATATCCAATTAACCTCGATGCAAACAAGAATATTTTCATTTCAATCATTCAACATAACATCGCCGGAAGGTTACGAAGGTAGATTTACAGAATCGGATTGAGCATTTTTTTCATTACGCTCTCTCAATAAATCTGCGTCAACATGTCGACAGCCGTGACGATCGATTTACGTTTAATATCAATTAATATCTTTATGATTTTCAATCGTTTCTGATTTAAGGTGTTATGTTGATTGACTAGGAATAAAAAACTGGTCGAGATACGAGTCAAACTTACGCCTTACTTACACCCTTAATTTTTTACTTCTGTTTGTAAACCCAAACACATATTTTGTGATAATTTCAGACGGATACTTATTACAATTCTAAATATATAGAAGGTAGGACAGACGTCTGTTAGACAGAAAGACTGACACAGACCCAGTCCAGTCTATAATAGGATTCCGTTAGGCTTGGAGAATGGAATATTAAGTAGGTTTCGTATTTAATACAAGGAGACCTACCTACCTACCTATATTGGAATAAATTTTCACCATAGGTATCTATCTACCTGGCTTCGAATCTTCCTAAACTAAGCTGAAACAACATTCAACAAATACAACAGAGAGTTTCATTCATAAAATCCTTTTTTATAACAAACGAACGCACATAAACAATTTCTCGTAGGCTTCAATACAGATTAAAATTCTCCAGAAACGTTTCAATCAACAAAACATTGAACAATCAAAAAAGCTGAACGTTTAACTTTTTCATTACTACGCAGAAAGAAAATCTTTTTAGAGGCAACGAGCATTGTTTTCTCTGACAAAAAGGCATTTTAAGAGCGGATCCGCGGCTATCTCGGAGAAAACGAGTTTGTCCAAAGTATTATGCAAAAATCTACTCAGTTTGTTTAATGAATTTCAAGACTTAAATATAATGTTTGTTTAATTTTAAATCATTTCATAGTGTTAAGAGCTGGTTCTTGTCTGCTTGATAAAGTGGAAAGGTTTCTTTAGTGGGTTATAGATATAGATAAGGAAGAATGTTTAATCACATCCAAATCACTTTGATCTCTGATCCTAAGCTGAGATAATTTATTAATAAGAATTATTATTGGACCTTCAACATTTAAGCAAATTTTGTGTCCATAATTAACCTTAGCCACGAATATTCCAAAGAAGACTTTCCCATTTATTACAAATTGAAATGACATTTCACTTCTTATTTCCAAGACATCCGGAACAAAATCTCATGCTGATCCATCAGAGACGGCACTTTTATTATAACGGAGTAAGAAATCACATTACCGCGATATAACCAGAATTCAAGTTTCAATACACTTCAATAATTTTACTCTCCTGTGCAAGAAATTTCACTTGGATAATGCACTTTTGAGATCGTGCTACATTCACGTTTTCCACTATTTTCAAATTATTTCATATTCACTATGTCTCTCAAGTTACTCGAATTACGAACGGCTTTATCAACTTCGTCAGAATTTAATAAGAATATAATATTTATTTCATAAGAAGTGACTTTATGGTAACGGCATATTACTTTAATGTTTTGTAGATATTTGTCAAAGTTACTTGTTCTGTCCTTGATACTTCGCAAAATCGTTTCATGTGCAGGATTAAGACTCTTATCAGACATATTGTAATACATTGATTTGTTTATTGTTGTATTCTAAGTAACATATTTTTTGGCAAGCACCAATTAAAATACTGCAAAATCGGATCATTATATGAAAAGATATAACATGATTATAAATTCTTTCTAGACGGGCTCTCTTTATAAGTCGTCCACGTATTCAGTCTTCTTCGTGGCGATCATAATTCTAGCAATGCTTCTCCATTGTTGCCGACTGGTAATATGTGCATGCACTATCATACATTACAATAACTTAAATAGAGTACAAGTTTTTTGCTTAGGTTAATAATAACAAATCAGACAGTCTGCAACAACACGAGAAGCTAACTGTACACAATACAGAAACCTCAAACAATTTGCATTATCTATGGATGTTTGCGTGTCACCTCTTAGTAACTTGTATACGAATTAGCCGCTTCAGCAAGTGCAGTGAATTACTAAAGCCAAGACAAAATAGTTACTAGTTAAAGGACACGTCTAGACGTTAGTGAAAAGCTTTCAAACTTGAGCGTAGTTCAGATAGTTCTTATTAAGGCTTTTGAATTTAAATCCATATTAGCCTGAAATGGTAAATATTTCTATTATCATCTAAGCAAATCACGTGCAATAATGTTTTATATATTAAATTGAACTGAAGAAATATTTAATGAATCCATCTTCTTTTTGCCTGGGGTTAAATCAACTTAATGCCGCGCCTTAAAATAATAAAATTTATTTTTAATTTTCAAATGTCAATTTTTCACTCTACCAGGTTGAATGGCAGACTCGGCGGCTTCAGAAAAGGAAGGGAACGAGCAGGTCGCTCGCCTGATGGTAAGCGTCACGCCTGCCCATAAACAGAAGCAACACCAATTATAACTTCGACTTATGAAGTACTACCCAGCTCGTCATATAAGACGTCCCATGAAACATAAGTTGTTGTCTCCTAATACCCAGTATTTTCAGCACAAACAATGCTTACATGTTTTTCATATTACAAATATAACTGAGATCTATCGAGATTGAAGCTTCAAAGAAAAATCTACATTCAAATCAGTACATTCATTATATCCGATAATAGAAAGGGAGGGTCAAATTTATAACACTCCTCTTTGTTTTCGAGTGTTTAAATACATGAAAAAAATAGTCTCGTCTTCGTCTCTCCTCAATATCATCTAAGGCTTAGGCTATTGTTTAATTAAAGAACCGGTGATTTAATACAAAATAAAAACAGAACACATTTAATTTTGTTTTACATTAAAACCGTGACGCCAAAGCGATGCTGCTGCAAAGTCGACGTTCGAAAGATTGTTTACTAGGGTGTTTCAAACAGTTTACGTTGGAGTTTAGACAATACAGCTTCTTGCAACTTCTACTACTAATTTTTAATTGGAAACGTGATAAATAGTTCGGTCTTCTTGTAAACTACCAAGGCGAATGTTTATGGAGCCACGACAAATGTTAACGATAATGCATTGTTAATGTTAATGCATTATAACGTTATAATTTATACCTGTGGCGTGCACGCGAAATTTTTATAAAGGGTTTGTGAAGTTTCTTTTCTTTACAGAACTTACACCGGACCTGATAGTCAGTGTTGTGCACTCCAAATGTGTCAAACGTTGAAGTTAATTATAATAATTATTATCATCAAACCCCAGATAAATGATTTTGCAACCCGAATTATTATTTCAGAAAATGATCGATGTTTGAAATTAGAACAATGAAATTATCCTCAATGTTCTCGACAAAGTTTCTTACTACCCAAGGTTTAGTAATGACGAATTAGCAGTTTCAATTTCATAGGTATTAAATTCAGACGGCTGTAGAAAAATAGACCTTTAGCTTAGTCATCCGCATCAATCATCTAACAACAAAAAATACTATACATCAAAGAAAGCAGGGGTTATTATTTTTTTTGTATATAATGCTTTATTGTAAGTTTTTAAGTTAAACTAAAAAGGCATTATACGTTTAAGCATAGTAACAATTGGCAACATCATCGCTCAACCTCTTACAGACAATCAGGTGACTGAACTAAGAATAAGAGACAGAAGTCTAAAAGTACATTAAGTCCCAGGGTACGCCAAAAATTTAAATAGAAACAAAACCGACAACCGTGGGTTTTATAATGAGAAATAAATAAAATCAACCAAATTAATATCGCAAGGGTACTTCTAAAATCATGTCAATAAAATTAAGTTCATTAAAAGAACTAATAAAAAATGAAAGAATTAGCCTCTGGTATTACAAGCACCGTTTCTAAAACGAAATTCGTAAACAATATTAATCAATACAAATCCGAACAACGAATAAAAATCCAAATTGTCTTTCAATAAAATTTCTTCAGGTCTATCATTTAAACAAATTACACAAGGAATCGTTAAATAGATTATTAAAATAACGTTATTACTACAAAGCAAAAGTAAGACGTAATTGAAAATAGCTCGCTTTTCATCATTTCGCATCGGGGATTGCTTTTACGACCCAATTTTTCACGTCCCCCATTCGCTCATTCTGTGCCCTCCTTCGATTTAATATTCCTCTTTTATGGTGAAAAAATGATTTATTAGCAGCAGAACGGTGCGCTTGTGATATGGGAAGTGTGTCAATTGAATCCTCTGCGGAATTTTGTTTACCAAAAAGGTCGTTAGCGCTTGTTAACATGATTTCAATATCCACGGGAAAAATGTGAGAACGTCATATTAGGGAAAAGGATAGAAGGGTTGCACATTTCGTCATTCATCATTTTATTAAATGTATAAACATTATGAGTCTCTAAAATTGTTTTATGGCGCAGTGGGCGATTCTGGTTAAAGAACGAGTTGCCACAGATTCGTCCGCACGGAAACGAATTAGGTGATCCACAACTATGTGCCTGGGCTAGGTGTTGTGAGACCGAAAGTATATCTTAGCTATTAATACCCATAATATAAAATAGCTTTATCTTACTGCAGGGTCAATGTGTGATTGTCGGATAATATTTAATTAAGTTCTGTATATTTAGAGATATTTAGATCAGGGTTCGAGGATATATATCAATGGATATATATCAAGATATATATCTGATATATATCCGATATATATCAAGCTGGTTTCGACGATATATATCAATATTTTTTTTATAATATATTGCAATACAAAAATGGTTTAAAAAATTAATGTTATTAAGTAATTTTTAGAGTTTGTTACTGTATTTCTACTTCCCAAATATACAGGGTTATTTTTAAAACACCAGCAACCTCGCAGGGGTAGATAGCTGTCCCCATACGGAACAACTTTTGTTCTACGAGTTTGGATATAACTAAATATATTTAAAAAAAAATGATTTTACAAGTTTTTGTTGTATCGTATTTTTCTTCGTAGTATGCGGCGCGGCGCGGCGTGCGCGCGCGACTCAAAGGCGCCGCTCAGCTGAGCGGCGCGTTGACCTTCAAAGGAGCTAGCCCGGTTCCCAACGCTTTGCGTATTTATTTACGTAATCTGCGATGCGCGTTGTAACAATCAAGACGGAAATTAAATGAATACTTATTTTTGTATGAAAATAAAATCTAACAAATTATCAAAAGTCGTAGAACAAAAGTAGTAGCTTATAACCTTAGGAATCTACCCCTGCGAGGTTGCTGGTGTTTTAAAAATAACCCTGTAGATGGCGTGGGAGTAGTGTTAAAACATACTCCCTAATGGTAAGTTCTAGTCCATAAATGGCAACACTTCTTCGCCCTAAAAGAAGAGTTTATGGTTTTTAGTTGATTTTGCCTTATCCAAAAACGAGTATTTTAATTTTATAATTTTTGTATGTGTATGTAACACATATGCAAACAGTATTCATAAATAATACAATAAAATAATAATATGGCTTTCATACAAAATTGATATATATCAATCTTGATATATATCAGATATATATCATAAATATCCGATATTTTGATATTTATAATAAATATCGGATATTTTCGAACCCTGATTTAGATAAAAGTAAATCAACTTTACTTTTATCTAAATATCTTTTATCTAATCTCTAAACCACTGTCTCATAGAAAACTGACGTGAAGTTATAGCTCGCTGTTGTGTTTAGTCTACTGAGTGAGATTACCGGAAGCCTAAATCCCCCCTTTCCTCTAAAATACTCTTCCCTTTCCTTAAATTTCAGCAAAGATTTAGATGACTTTTTCTGATATTATGGGTATTAATAGACG
The DNA here is from genome assembly GCA_949126905.1 of Amorpha juglandis. NCBI lineage: Eukaryota > Metazoa > Arthropoda > Insecta > Lepidoptera > Sphingidae > Amorpha > Amorpha juglandis. Next base: position 4,695,386 of record OX421378.1, on the reverse strand, counting down.
GAGGGGATCATTGCCCATCAGGTGACCCACTTGCTCGTTTGTTGACGTCTGCAAAAAAATTAAAGAATAAAATACACTAAATAACCCTCCTTTGTAGAGCCAGAATATCGTATATTAATAATCTGAATTCAGAAATAGCATTCAATTTTATCATACCCCACGCACATTTTTTGCGGAAGTTATTATTTCAGATACTTTTACCTTCATAAAATTATACACTCACAAATTGACTCTTCTGTATTAATCTCACTAATTATGTTCAACACGAAATTCAGAATACTTAATCCCAACATCTTTGAGTTTCAAGTTAGTGTTAACGATTACAATCCTATTACCCGAATGTGTCGCTTGTTTAACGAACTGGCTAAAAATCATGAATCTATTGTTATCATGAATAGCAGCTCTGTAAAGTTCTTAACATGTAGAAAGCAAATATTGTTTTACTTTTTTTTAATTCGATTGAATGACGAGACGACCAAGGCGTTCGCCTGATGGTAAGCGCCACGCCTGACCATATACAAAAGCAACACCACACAGAATGTTGAATTACAAAGCACTGCATGGCACTGAACTGCGCTCGCCACCCTGAGACATAAACTCTTAAGTCTCATAATGCCCAGTAATTTCACTGACTTCAATGTCCTTCAACTCGAAACACAACAGTGCTTGCACACTGTTGATTGGCGGCAGAAATAGACAAAGCGATGGTACCAATCCAGACGGCCTCTCGCTTACGAGGGACCTACCGCCTACCACTACCTACCACTTATTTTACTTCAATGTAATTATAGTTGACATTCATAGTCTGTGATATACTTGTAGCTCTATTTCAATCTTGAAAGTTTTCGGTAGTTGTACGAATGATAATGAAGAGTAATGATTCAATTTCATGACTTATAATTATGTTTTTATAACTGTTAGATCTCACAAGTACATATTTATACACAATACTATAGGGTACAGGTTTTGGAATACAATCTAGCTGTAAGTTTATTAACTCATTCTATTTTACTCATTACTTTTTTATTGTATTCTGTATTGTTCCTTTATAAATATAAAATAACATTTAGGTCAGTTATGTCTCCATCTTTCTTTCTTCTTTCTATGTGACGTAATTCCAGATTATTGCCAGGAGCCGCCTTTCTACTTACACGCCTCCACTGCGACTTTAACATCCTTAGCTGTGAAACTATTTGCTTTCATGTCTTCATTTTAAAAAATTAATATTTTCCTGATATATAACACCAGCCTTAGAAATGATTTTAATCTGTGAAGCTTAATATATAGTAGAGCCCAAACAAAGATAATTCATACACAGCATCCATACATAATGAGCGGCTGCCGCAGTATATTTCCATACGTATGGTGTATCGTGGGCCGGTTGTAATAGACCCGCTGGACGCTGCATCTGCCGCCAGATTAATGGCGTCAACGTGACCTAGTATACTATTATAGTATTTTTGCACACATAGCTTAGAATGATTTTGTCTGTTTTGAGTATTAAGTTTATACTATATTGCTAGATAAGTTTTAGGATTTTCTGAGCTAAAACACCGATTTACTATCCAGATAAGGGATAAATTACCTTATAGGTACAATAGGAACTGATCTTGACATTGTCTTCTGCCCGATACGTTAATTGCTACAATTACTTTCTCTAAGCCAGATTTACACCCTGGTCACTCCATCGTTATGTAGAAGCAGTGCTATTTTAACAGACTTCATTTTAAATGACCTGAATGATGAAACGAGCACCGAGGCAAGAATTCGACAGAAAACTGGGTTTCACCACCAGTGAGAGAGACCACGTCATGTAATTTGAAAATAAAAATCTTATGACGCGTACTCGTAAATGACAGTGTTATGCCGCACGAAATAATCTGTCCATTTAGATTACGGCTTTAGGCTTAAAGTTACGCCAAGTATATGTTTCTTAATAAAGTGTATCATGCCAGCAGTCTGAGGACTATGAGTCGATTACTGAATGATATAAATCTAGGATAAGTATTAACAAAAGATACTGAAACTGCCTTGATATACTCTATCTATCTATATACTCTTTAGATTTTGTCCTTAAGTCTGCCCTTGTTCCTAGTTCTTACAGTACCAATTGTTCAGCCTCTGGCGCCATCTGGCTACACTTCCCATAATTGTCATAAAACTTTCTAATCACTAAAACTATTCCCGATAATTTAAATAAACCCATGAATTTGTGAGTTTATTCAGGACGTGACTTGAGATCGTTTGATATTGTTGATAGAAATTCCCGAGTGGAATTTGTTAACACAAATCAGCGACCAATTACCAGCCGACTAACTTATAATGGAGTAGGGAACATTTAAACCAATAATCGGTAGGATTGGAGGTTTTTTTGGGTGGGATTTTCCCAGGAGTCCATCTAGATAGGAACGCACCCACCTACGCTTTGTCTATTTCTGTTTCAAATCAGAAGTATGTAGATAATAGAATACTATCACTGTATTCTAGTTAAAATGAGGTGTAATCACTGTGCGTTATAAGACTTAAGATCTTTTCTCGGAATGACATGCGTTGTGGGGGTACCCCATGCAGTGTTTATTCCAAGTTCTGTGTGGTGTTGCTTCTGTTTATAGGCAGGGGTGACGCTTATCATCAGGCGAACGACCTGCCCATTTCCTCATTCAAGCTAATAAAAAAAACGTAGCGCTAATTAAAGTTTAAAGGCATAGTTAATTAATATCTTCCAAACCTGAACTCAAACGACGGATCTAGCTGTTCAGACAGAACGAAAGTAACTGCAATATCAGCAAAAAGCTTTAGAAATTTCTAAACTGAGGACAGTTTTATTAAGCTGTCTCGGTGATACTCGCCTGAGGCGCGTCTTTTAATAACTATGTATAATTAGACGGCGAGACGCTGAGAATAACAGTTTAAGTTTTAAAGATGAAAGAACAGGTAATGTTACTTAGGAACAAAGGGACATTTTTAAATGTTTCAATTGCAAAAATGCAGGTTTGATTCCCGACTTTAGTCAGTATATACACGCACACGGTATAAACACACGCTCCTTTTTTTGTAGTAATATACTCGTATCAATCTTCAGACCAAGAGGTGCAGGTGGTTGAAGCTATTGAAATTACTATACATCATGAGACTTAACATCTTATATGTCGGGGTGACGATCACAACCCATTGTCATGAAGTGGTTTGCAATACAATGTTCCGTCATCAGTGTGGTGTTGATTATGTTTATAGGCAGCAGTTTCCCCTACTATCAGGCAAGCGACCTGTTCGCTTCTTCATCCGGGCTACTAAAAAGAAAAAAAAATGGATTCTATAAATGCTTTTATTTGATTTAGGCTGATCTTTTATACTCAACCCACAAGCGAACCAACTACAATGGCAAAGGCAATACGCATTACTAATTGAACAAGATCAGGCTTAATTCAATTTGGATAATAACTAATTGGAGAACCATATACTGTAATTAGGTAGATGAAATAACGTCTGTTGTTGATCATGAACTGAATTAATGCAATACAATAATTGATTCTTGTAATTTACTCGCATAATATACGGTTTAGAAAACAGATCACGATTAATCACACTAATATTATAAATGTGAAAGTTTGTTTGTTTGGATGTTTGTCCGTCAATCATGCTGAAACTACTGAACGGATTTTGATGAAATTTGGTATACAGACAGGGTATGAGCGATACTTTTTATCCCGATTAAATGCTCTCTTGGGATAAAACAGGAATCTTGATATTCATCAATCACACCGAAAATTCTGAACGGATTTTGTTGAAAATTGGTATAGAGACAGGGTAGATAACGCGGGCGGAGCCGCAAGGAAAACTTGGTATAGTATATATGACATAATGTCGATCTGTGCCTATAGAAACCAAGCGTGCTCATTTTTTCCCCGCGGGAATAAGTTACTACACCTACATTCAAAATCTATAAGTGCTCAGGGATCTAATGATTCCAGTATCAATGTTTGTTATTTTACACCCACATTTCGCCTAACTTATTTCCGTCTCATGAAGTGTATAGGGGGTGGGCCTACCGCAATATCGGCCATGATTGCAGACTCAGACCTGATATTTTTTTTATTTTATTGAATGACGAGACGAGCAAGGCACTCACCAGATGGTAAGCGCCACGCCTGCTCATAAACAGAAGCAACACCACACATAACTTTGAATTACAAAGCACTGGATGGCACTGAACAGCGTTCGTTACCCCGAGACATAAAATGTTAAATCTCATAATGCCCAGTAATTTCACTGGCTTCAATGTCCTTCAAACCGGAACACAACAGTGCTTGCACATTGTTGCTTGGACAAAGAGGTGGTACCAACCCAGACGGCCTCTCGCATGCGAGGGACCTACCACCTTGGAAACAGAGCATTTCGTGATAGAAATACTAAATATCACTTTTACAACCCAGGAATCAGTACCGCATACGCATACCACGGAGGCAGTTTTGTTCATTAAATAATCTTTAAGAGCGGCGACGCATTTACCAAATTTGTAGATATTCACGGGCAGTGGAAATCCCTTACCATCAGGTTTCCCACTAGCTCATTGCAGCCCTCTGCTATAAAAAACATGATTTTTTGTATGAATCGTGATTTTTTTGCATAGGAGTAGATTATGGGTCGAAAATTGATAGAGACTACTTGTTTTCGAATTTATAATGGAAAATATCTAGGTAAATTTAAGCGGGCGGAACCACAAGCAAAAGCTAATTATAAATAAAGACATTAATTATTGAAATATAAGTGTAATTGCATGAATTAGGTTTTCCAAAGTAGCCATTTTTCGCTAAATGTGATTTGAATATCGCGGGAATAAATACAACTTTAGGTAAAAATTCTTTATTCAACCTTCATTATGATAAAGAAATAATGCCAAGAAACAAAGAACTCAAAGGGAATACGCAAATAATAATTATGATCAATAAATGTGTAGACATAATAAAAAATTCCACGGCCTTGTAAAAATACATTTCCAAAGTTGTAACTAAACATAATTATCTCAAGAAATTTCCATTTATAGACATAAATCCCCTTCAAACAGATTACTTTTAATCTTTTATTTCCATTCATAAGGATTCTTACAGTCTTCATTAGTCATTCTTTGGGTGAGATAAAATGATTTATTAGTGTCGAGAGAAACTCTTTTTCACGGTGGTACACGATTGATGCGAGTTACATTCAAACTACTAAACTCTGAAGGGTTTTGAGCAGAACATAAAAGATTATAATAATTATTATTGGATAACTTTTCATTATGATGTAGCACATAGCGAACAAAGACAAGAGAGACGTCAAAAGAAACATAGATAATATTGCATTTTGTTCAAATACGTTCGGAAACACCAACAAACTCTGCTGTTTCTGTCACTAATTCATAAATGTTGAATAATATATTTGTACTTGAACGTTATTTTTAGCCCAAATCCCAGGTACGTTTAAGCCCTCAGGCTTTTATTTTTCAGCATTATTAATATATTATTATTAGACTTTTTGTCACGACAAATTATCACAGTGCATCACACACGTCCATACTAAGGTAACAAGTATGTGTAGCCTCACCTCTCGGTAGTGTGGACGCACCATTAACATGCGTGTTTTTAGAATAAAAATAAAACAAAATATATTGATAGCCCGGCCTAGGATTCGAACTCAGGACCTCGCGGCCTAAGTACGCTGCCACTAGACCAATAAATAAATACACCCAAGAGTCACATACATAGCCTTGACCCCACAGTAAGATACGAGCCTTGTGTCGTGGGTATCAGGAACTACGAGAGAAAAGTCTCTCGTAGTTCTCGTAGGGTCTGGGTGTTGTGAGACCGAAAGTTTGTGGATTGTTTGTGGATCACACAAACATTTGTCTCGGTGCGGGGATGGAACCCGCGGCCTCTCGCTTCACAGCGGGCTACTCGACCGCTGCGCCACGGAAGCTGTCAAGCAATAAACATATAATAAAGCAATAAACTGTACATAGGTACTTAATCAAACACTAACTTAATTAAAATATATCCACGTGGATACTTCCAACTGGTAAACACATACGATCGACAAAGTTTTAATTAAAACTAAAAGAGCCGTGATCCCCATATTTAAAATCACACATAATGTTAATTTAATATAACCTTCGAGATCAGGATCCATAGAGACTTAGTACATACATACACGCCTGTAATCCCCAAATGGGTAGGCAGGGGCGTAACCGTTCACCCACATTTCGCCGAGCTTATGTATAACAGCAGTGATAGCTCAGCGGGGAGTGGTATGGACTGTCGAGACGAAAGTCGCAGGTTCGAAACCAGCCCCAACAGCATACACCACTGACTTTTCTAAGTTACGTGTATATTAATTGTTAATTATCGCTTGCTTTAACGGTGAAGGAAACATCGTGAGGAAACCTGCATACTTGAGAACTCGATAAGATTTTTCAAAGGTATGTGTAGTCTGCCAACCCGCATTAGGCCAGCGTGGTGGACTAAGGCCTAATCCCTCTCATTCAGTAGAGGAGGCCCGTGCCCAGCAGTGGGACGTATATAATACAATAATATAATAAAAAAATATATATCTCATGATGTGATAGGGGGCGAGCCTATCGGGGCACAAATTCCAGACTCCACGCTGTACTGTGCTCCGGGCTGATAAGTGCTTATCGTGATAAAAATAACAAATATCACTTTTAAGTGACCCAGGTATCGAACCCGAGACCTTAGCACAGCAGTCGTACCTCGTACGCAATATAACTGCGCCACCGACGCACTCGCTGAGAGTCGATCAACCGACTTGAATCATTGAACCTGTATTGTTTTTGTTGATAATTTCGATTTAAAGCCTGTTCAGACGGTTCAAATCAATTAAGCGATCAATCAAATAAAATTGAACCGTGTGAACCCGCTATTAGTTGCGAGACTATATCGCACCAAAACTATCCTCACTGAAGTAAAACACATGAAGAAGTCAAAGTAAATATGAAGCGGTCTCTATAAGGTACATAACTTTAGTAAAACTATAAGTTTCCGAGACTTCGTTTGCTTAGGACGATCGGTTCTAATGGAAAGATAACATTCCACTCAATGATTTTGTCTTACAATCACCTGCCAAGTTTAAACGAAATTAACTTGAACTGAGTAAATAGTACAGATATACTCGTAATTGAATGTACCAAAGTTTATAAAATTGTTTATTGATTATTTTTAACTTGATGGTTGGTTGGGTTAGGTAATAGGGGTACAACCTCGTATTACTGTGCCTGTATCGGTCATCCGCCTGTGTTGTCGCAGGCCCCTCGATTTGCTTCTTCCCTCTCCGAAGAAGCATTTATACAGGCCGGCATGATTCTGGTGCTACCAATAACCTCATTGTTTATCACTAGTTTTTTGGACTGCACTACGCTTAATATCGGGTGTGGTGCAGTCACTTTGCCGTGCGTAAAAAAACATATTCATTAGTAAACCAGGCTAAGGGTTGTAGTTCAAATCACACTGAATAATCATCAAAACACAATCACACAAACACCACGATTGTTGATATATATCTGGTTAACAGATCTTATTTACATCATGTCATTGATTGCAGCTTTGATAGCTTAAAGGCTTGTTCAGACGATGAGGCACGCGTATTGCGCCTGCATCACGCCACACGGCCTTTTGATGCGCTTATACATCTTATGACTCATTATTTAATCTCACATACAAGGTGATAGATCCCTTGTATGCGAGGGGCTGTCTGGGTTGGTACCACCGCTTTGTCTATTTCTGCCGCCAAGCAACAGTGTGTAAGCGCCATTGTGTTAACATCTTATGTCTCGGGGTGATGAGCGCAGTTCAGTGCCGTACAGTGCTTTAAAACTCAAATTTCTGTGAGGTGCTTCTGTTTATGGGCAGGCGTGGTGCTTACCATCAGACGAGCGACTTGCTCGTCTCGTCATTTAATTAACAAAAACATCGCTTAATTTCCGTATGACCCGCACTCGTGATGCTGCCGCGCCCCGACATCCCTCGTACGGCGCAATGTTTTTTTTATTTTTTTTTTATATAGCATAGGCCGGCAAACGAGCAAGTGGGTCACCTGATGTTAAGTGATCTCCACCGCCCATGTACGTCCACCACCAGAAGAATAATGGGCGCGTTGGCGACCTTAAAGGAAAGGGTTAATTAGGGATTGGGAAGGGGAGGGGATTTGGGCTTCCGGATATCTCACTCACCGTACGAAACGCAGCAGCAAGCCGCTACTTTACGTCGGTTTTCTGTGAGACAGTGGTAACGACCCGGTTGAGCCAGCCCATTCATGCTGTAGACAAAACTGTCTACAGCATAGCTCTACCACTCAATATACTGTACGATGAACGCACGTGATCGTCTGTACAAGACCTTACGTCCTTAAGAAGGATAAGCTGTTCTCTAAATACATGATAAATGAAGTTAATGTAAAAGATTTATTTAGAACCATTTATATTTTTAGTTATGTATGAATAAAGTTCAGTAAAGGGTAAATACATTATTTTAATCAGCTTGGCTTTTTACTAGGTGGTAGGCCTCTCGTATGCGAGATGCCGTCGGGTTTGGTACGACGGTTTTACCTATTGTCGCTCAGTAGCAGTGTGTAAGCAGTGTGTTTCTGTATACAAGGTATTGAAACCAGTGAAATTACTGAACATTGATAAACATCCTATGGTGGGGTCGCAAGCACAGTCCAGTGCCATGTAGTGCTTCAGCGCCAAGCAATTTATCGTTTGGCATTATGCTGATCTAGATCATCTTGGCACTATTGTGGTGGGACATATACCGTACAATACTTGTTTTTGTTTCATTTGTCTATTGTTTTGATACTTATATTGTTAAACTTTTACCTCCCAATAGTTGCCAATAAATGTTTCTTTCTTTCTGCTTTGTAATACAATTGTACGTGTTTGTACTATTTAGTACTTTACATACGTAGCAAAGCGTCTAAACCGGGTTGTGAAAAAGAAACGTCCACACACCATTAATGCTTTTATTAGACTGAATATCTTATAAACTGTACTTTCGGTTAGCTGCAGTTTGCAGCATTACACATCTAATATGATTCAAGTGTCCCTACACAAAGTTATCCCTATGACCGCTCCATGCCTTACTGGTCCAGTCTGTGTTGACTTTGCCTCGTCTATTAGTTATCAAAGTTACCCATGACCTTTGAAAAATGTCCCCTTAGATGTATAATTGAACAGCTACATGCGGCACTAAGAATAAAATTATATGTAGAAAAATAAATTCGACAATTCTGGCCTCAAATTTAACAATTTTCACGTAACTCACTACATTATTCATAGCAAGGTACATACGTTTGCGAAAATACATAAGCACCGTATACACTGTCGCCCACTTCAGAGCTATTTAAATTTAACCTTTATGTGCAAAGTTCGTCGCTTTCAACATGGCCTGATGATATTTTTAGCTGAAACAAAAATAGTATATTCTCATTACTCAGTCTGTTGCAGCGTGCGCCAGTTATGGATCGGTATAAAATCAAAATCTTTATTAATCATGTAAGCTAAGAAAGCGCTTATGACAGGTCAAATACAGAAATTTTTTCATTATAAAGATAAACTTATAATTAAAAATTAAGGGAACTTTGGAATAACCGCCGCGCTATAGGCTGGCAGGAAAAGGTACACCAACAAGCATGGGAAAAGGGAAGGCATCCTTAAATGAAGGGATTCACGGACTAGGAGGATATGGAAATCGGGACAAGGGCAAGAAGGAGTAGGGTAAATTACCAAAAAAAATCTGTAAGGGTTTAAAGGGTAAGGAGATGTGTCGTGGACCTTACTAGCAGGAATATCCCTAGCCTAGCTAACCTACCATAGTTACGGTTCGATTGTTAGGGTGGATTGCACCATATTACTTTAGCAATGAAAAACGTGTCAAAGTACCGGTTAAGCAAAAAATGAGTTACACCATTTGACACATGTTATATGACGTCATAAATTTTGCTGTTAACCGTAACCGCCCAAGATTCGCTGGTTGAAGCTATTGTTTAAATTAAATATTTGTCAGATAGTTCAATTATATCCTCCATCCCGATATATCTCCTAAAGCATCTGTGCTCCAAAATAATATTATGTACCTGCTTCTAGAATTAAACGAGGAATCTAGTAGTATTATAGATTTTAATGAAACTTTACAATGATATAGCTTATATTATTGTAAAGTATAGAGTTTGCCTTCAATAAAAGCTCATCGACTCTACCATAGCATACAAAGCAGACGTGTCTTTACCATCGCGCGTCTTTATCTCTTGTCTCAGTCGCGCATCTCAAAACAGGCCTTAAGGTTACATAATAAAAAAGTGGCCAAAAATATCACGCGTCACTTGTTGCGTGTCAAGTTTGTATAGTGAATATAATAAGGGCTTATTATAACTCTAGTGAACACTAAACAAACAAGTTATCGCTAAGTGAACAAGCCTTTAAAATATTCCAAATTCAAATTTAAAAAATCAAACAAAAGAAAAAATAACATCTACTCTAAGATTTACATTACATTGAAAACTTTAGATAATTATGATAAAAGTTGATAAAATCTGTGGAGATAAAGTTTTACCAATTATTCTTAGCTTTTATTCAAATGATTGAAAATAATGTAAGAATGTTAAGTTGAATAAATACTTTATATAAATCTGCTTCACACATTTGTAAGTGGTAGAGACACGCTGTAGACACTTTTATTTACTTGGTGTCCTGTTTCATATGGTGAGTAAGAATTCTGGAGGCATGTTTATATGCAGGCGTGGCATTTACCATCAGACGAGCGAGCTGCTCCTATCTTCAACGAATTGTACAAAAAAAACATTTTTGGGCTCACTTAAAATGCGTCGATTAAGTCCCAGTTAAAATAAACATAAATCTCTATACTTAGCATCGAATGTGCTTCGCATTTACAATAACCATCGTTAATGGCAGCCAGTAATGTTCGACAATATTCCGGCTCATTTTAATGTAACCCCAAAATAGTTTCAACTGCTTTTGTATTAATTAAAATATTATAATAAAAGAATATTGGCAGATGGCAGTTTGTATGTTGACTGTTTTTTTTATCGGCAAAGTGATTTCAGTACACCTGATGTGAAGCACAGCGCAGTCCAAAATATCCAGCGACCACCGACAAACAATCAGTAAAACGGTGGTCACCAGAATCATGTCAACCTATATAAATGCTTTTTCACAATACGAAGAGGGAAGAAGCTAATCGAGGAGCCTGCGACAGGACAGGCGGACCGATGCAGGCTCAGGGATACAAGGCGTACCCCTTCACTCGCCACAACCAACCATCAAGTCCTGTCGCAAGCCCCTCGGAAGAATCGGATATGCACTGGCTGATCCTGGAATGCAATCCACACAAGGTCTGTAGAACACTATGGCAGGTTTTAACACCATTCATGTGTACAGCATGAATGGGCCGGCTCGACCGAGACGGTACTGCACTGCCTCACAAAGAATGGATGTGAAGTCGTTTTCTGAACAACATTTGGTCAATAAGATTACCGTTTGGTTAACGAATCCCTCGCCCGAATTTATTCCGTATTACTTTCTTTAAAGGTAGGCAATATATGGGGCAGGGAGCATTCCTCTGGCGTTGTAGAAAAACTCATTTACGATTTTTAAAAATCGAACTAACATTAAACATGGACATGGACATTAAAAGAGGCCATAACCCATGAGTTTGTTTCGGCATTTCTTCTCATGGCTAGCCACGAAATGCCGATAAAAGATAAAAGATAAATAAATGTAATCTAATTCTAGTATAAAATTATTGACATGTAAAAGTGATATTTATGATCCAATTAAATGTGAATTAAAAATTAATTCCATGGAATAATGATAATGAAGGGCCGAAAGTCGGCTGATCTCACACGGCGATTGCACACGACGGCTATGCGGCCAATTTCATTATGCAAATTCGCATAAAATGTACGTGTACACGAACCGCTCAGCAACTTAATTGATGATCAAATTTACATGCTAATAATATACATATGTGCTGGCAGATTGCGCGTAATTGCAACGAAAACCCGATAATGGATGTTGATAAAAGTTAAGCGCATCGGTATTATCATAATGGGTTAAGAATGATGATATGGTCATTTTATTGATACGTACATAAGCCTCATGGGTCTAGGGCCAGCGTACTAAGGCTGAAAACCGTGAGGTCTTGGGTTCAATTCCTAGATCAGGCAATCAAAATATGTTTGAGTTTTCGATTCGAAAATCACACGTGAATTATCCGGGATTGGAAATTGTATGGCGTGTGGCGATAGGCTCGCCCCTATCATATCACGGCACGGAAATAAACTCGGCGAAACGTGGGTGCAGCACTGGTCAGACCTCGTCAGTTCGGGGATAGACGCGTAAGCTTATGTGTGTATAAACTGTAAGTACATATAAGATGTATGTATGCATGCTTACGCATGTACACAGAGTGGAGCGGAGTGGAGTGGAGTGGGGCGTGTATCATTCAGTGTTAGTATTATTATTATAGAAATATAAGGATAAAATACAAAAATAAATAAATGTGAACCATATTTATTGTTATGTATTCGACTGTATTTATTAGGCTAATGTACACTTTCGACCTTCTTTCTCCTATTCTTGTTTCCATCCAATGGTTGCCTGTAAGAGTTATCTTTGAGTAATTAGGTCGCCAATTGTACTTTTCTTTCCAAAATGTTTAGTCTCATAACCTATATTACTAGTGTACTGTATTACTAGTGTGTATACTACTGTATTACTAGTGTAACTTTACGGAATTTTAAATATATAAATAAATGAAATACTCTCTTTTGGCAAACTTTACTTTTATTTGAAATCCTCAAAAAACTAATTATTCGTTCCCGTTATTTCGAGTCACAAATTACAAACAAATATCTCTAAGAGTTGTTAACCAAATCCGTTGATTGTCGCTGTCACTAACCGAGTTTTCAAGTCGTCGAGTGAAGTGCAAATTGTTGAAATGTCTTTTGCGTCTTGTTAATCTGGGATCAGACGAGATGGGATAAAGATTGTTTAGGGTATACGGTAAAATGTAAATTGTTCTGTCTTCGTCTTCCGAGATTTATAGTAATTATATATACTTGTAGTAGCTCGGAGACGCTTCTATCCACCCGCACATGGTTTAGAACCCTAAAAATAAAAATAAATAGACGACAGGCTACCCACACGGCGGTAATAACCTCATTCGTTCGTGTGCGCGCGCGCATCACCGCACGTAGTGTTAAATTAAATACAAAAAATCCACAAAAGTGAAAGTTTGTGACTATGTCATAAGCGAAAAAGCAACACGGAAGAGAAATTAAGAAGGAAACTCAAAAGTAAGAAGAAAAACTCATAAGTATTCGAAAGTCAATGACATCGGTTAATGGTAGGTACCAACAATAGGAGAAAAAACTATTTTTATTACGAGTTTATATTTTAAATATAATTTAAAAATAATTCTCTCAGATCTAACATGCGATGTTAGGCTATAAAAATTTTGTTTGCTTCGAGTCAATACGTGATATTGACCAATACCTATTTTGTTTGCTTCGAGTCAATACGTGATATTGACCTATAACTATTTCGTTGTGAGTTAATGCGAGACATTAACCGACATTTATATGGATTATTAAAGATGAGCAGGACTCGACTTTTGTCGGCATGTCCTCCGCTGAATTCACAGCAAGGACACCGTTAATCCTGAGATATCAGTCCAGATCACGCCAGATCCCGTCGTCTTCGCCGACACCTGAGCTATAAACAGTGCCAGCGCGGGGTTCGCCGCTGCTATTTCGCCGGCTGCGATGCATCACATCATGCTCCTGGTAAAATACAAACCGGCCTGCTTGTGTAGTGCCAAGGACAACGACAAGTAGAGGTCGTCGTGCTTTCTTAGGCCGATCTCGAGCTTTTTTGCAAGCTTTAGAGATATTTAAAGCGGAAAGTAACGCGTGGGGGTGAGTTGGTAAAAACCAAGCCACCTTGGTTGTGGCTTCACAATGCTGTGTAAACCAATATAATACACCCGAAGTACAAAGCCTAATGGCATACTTTTTGGCGGTTTCTCTTTTTTTCTGAGACTGAAACTAGAGGCTCTGTTTTAACATTAATATAGTTACAAAACAAGCTGATACAATCTGCAACTACGGCTAGTTCGAGGAATTTAAATCAATGGGCTCAACATCCCGCTACCAACAGCGACCGTCACGGCAAGCTTACCGAACCGACGAGGAAAAGGCACCGCCCCTGTATCAGCAACCCGATCCCCTGTATCAGTACCCGTGCCATGCGCCCTTTTTATCAGGGCGGGAAAAACCGTGCACCACCGCTGCCGCCTACGCAGACTGCTCCTGTGTCAGCAGCCTCGCCGCACCGCCATTAAAACTTCAGGTACATGTAGGTCGCCTCAAATATTTTGTTGAGGCATCAATGGATCCTACTTAATATATAAACGTTTTAAATACCTAACGTTTCTGAGTATAAACTCCTTTTTTATAAAGTGCCTTTAGAAACTCATAATATTATTATGTAGTTACATCTCTTAATACTGCCCTTAAAGGTCTGATAATGAATGATGATAATCTGATGATGAATTTTAGAATGAACAGTTAGAGAATGACGGTAAAACTGAGCTCACCGAATACTTATATGATGAAATTAGACCTTTTGAGGTCTAAAAAGGTCTACTTTTTTTTTTTAGTACCCATCCTTGACAAGCATATAAAACATTTTAGGTTTTATTTTGATTCTATTTTATACAATTTTTGTGGTTTAATCCTCTTTTACTTTTACCCTTAACAGTAAACATTCACTAAATGTATGAAATCTGTCGCATCCTCTTTACAGTCTCAAGAGTTCAAATCTGTATTTTATTCCTATGACAGCTGCCATTCTTTGGAAATGAAAATGATGAATTCGACGAAAGTCGTGAGTAATACATAACCTTTTTTACTAGGTTTCGTTTTAATCTATGAGTATTCTAGATCCTAGAAAAATCTTTAATTTTTTTGGTTTTATTTTTATGTTAATGGACATAAGAATTGGTACTACCACATCAAAAAGAAATAGAAAGAAGAAGAAAGAAATAAATCTATAACGTACAAAACAAATGCTTAATACATTCATTCTTTTCATTCGTAGTTTCGGTCGTTATAATATCAGAATTCTCACAGTAGCTTGTCCTGCTGTTGTCTATAGTGGGTTACACACACATTTTGTGTTATTAGACTATGATGACTATATCCCGAGTGATTTACGTGAACATATGTTTTGGTGGAAAATGTCTATTTTAATATTTATAAATAAATAAATAAATACACCCAACAGTCACACACATAGTCCTGACCCCACACTAGGTTTACCTGTATCGTGGGAACTGCGAGGGACTTGTGGTCCCACAACATTCAGACCCGAAACAAATATATGGATCACACAAACATTTGTCTCAGTGTGGGAATCAAGCCCGCGGCACAGTGTGCCCGCGGCCTCTCGCTTCACAGCCGGCTATTCGTGCATAGCGAAACCGAGGCTATGTGTGTGTCTATGAATCCGAATAAATCGAACGATTTCGAACTCGAAATATATTATTATGCAGACTTCGGTTCTGAGGAACCCTGTGTCGTGGAGAAAAAATAGTTGGTTCCGTAAAGTCATTACGAACAAGTCTTCACATAAAATTCTTAGAAATTATAATATTTATTTAAACTTAGTTGTGTAGTATTTGAAAGTATAAATACATTTCCTTATTTATTTATTTATTAAGCTTTGTACACAAGGTATACAGGCGGACTTTAATGCCTTAGGCATTATTTCTTTGCCTACGTTTTTTACGTATTCTTAGAACTCGTAGCAGCATTCTTCGAATTAAAGTCATCTTCTAGTAAATTCAGCTCATGTCAAATTCTAATACGAATAGATAGGTAATATGACAGGTATTGCTTAATACGAGTATAAACAGAAAAAGCGATGTTGAATTCCTACATCTCAATGACATAACTCGAAAAATCTGGACCGGTTTGTAGAACGCCATATAATTCTATTCGCTTTGTATATTAAATCATCTCTGAACGTGGAGGCAGATATGAGTCTAGAAATATTGATATTCAATGAGATTGCACCAGAACGCATTAACGCATTGTATATATGTATGTATATATACGTACTTCTCGCATGCAAGAAATAGATGTTTTGCTTTTTTTTTGGAAAGCAATAAATAAAAATGGTTCAAGTATATTTATATCCTAAAACTTCGATTCACATTACGCATTTCAGCATTTTGCGCTTGTGAAGATTTTAAATATAATAACTCTTGATAAAACTACTACCCTCCTAGTACCCTCAATTTATAAATATTTTAAGTATTCAACGTCTATGTAGGTAAATTTACTTAGTTAAATATGTTTCTCGTGTAAGTGAATATTATTCTTTGGTGAGAAATAAATACCTTAAACCTAAAACTACTACCATAGTTTTGGTACCAAGCTGGCCATCACAGCCATGGTTTTGTTTTTATATCTCATGTATTGGCAATACAATTATACTTCCCTCGGATCAATATTTAATTTCAGAGACTTCCAGCATATTATCCGGGAAGCGTTCACCAGACTACAAGTCTGTCCTGCAACCTTGGATGTAATGATGGCATCTTTGTCAAATAGTACCTACATTACAAAAATACACAGCTATGGTGAAATAATCTCGATTTTATGGAAATATCCATATTTAATGTATCATTTTTTTATCAGGATGTCTTGAATACCCATCGTTCTGTTTTGCCCTTTATTTCTATAAATAAAACGAAATAGTAGAAAACGAACGACAACAAATATTTTTTGAAGGGATTTAATTTTATTTATTTTATTTCAAATTTTTATCATTATTTCCAGTGTACCACAGTACATGAACCCAAATATCGTGTTAGATTGGCTACCTGGTATCCTAACGGATATTTGACTTTAGAAGAAATTAGTATAAAACTGGTCGATTTGTTGTTTTTGCCTACTGAACAAAGATGTCAAATCTTTTTTATTTTATTAGGAACATAAATATTAAAGTTTACAACGATAGAATCAATATCATAATCACTGATTACTGAATAGTTTACTGTACCGTTTACTGAAAACGTCCGCTATAGGCAAATCGCCACTTAAACTGGAATAACTTTTTTCAGACAACATTCCTGCGTTTACTGAGACTTTGTTATTTTATAAGAGTAAGACTGACTCTAATAGGATTTCTAACGGTGGTACTATATACAAACTTATTTAATTCTAAATTTTGGATCATTTATTTTTTTCTCATGCGGTCGCAAATGATTGGTCGATGGATAACAAACTCTCTGCGCTAGTAGCGGCTGCACAATAAGCTAGCATCCGCGTCAGTGTCGAGGTTATTAAACGGACTGCTGGGTGGACGGATCAGTCCACTGTATTTAAGACCTATTATAAAAGACCAACTCTAAAACATGATTCATATTTCGCAAATGCCTTATATTTCCCCATATAAGCAAAGTTAATAGCTAATAATTTGAATGCGTAATCAAAAACAACGTAATTTTGAGTTGAACTAGAGTAAATTATCTACCTAACTAATTAAGATATTGAATCATAACTTATTCTATATGTTATACTTATTTCTACAACATTGAGAATGCTCTAAACATCTACAAGTATATATAATTACTATAAATCTCGGAAGACGAAGACAGAACAATTGAATGATCAAACGAACTTACCTGAAGTGAAGTTCGATCCTAAATTGTTCTGTCTTCGTCGAAGAGATTTAAGGTCCCTCCCAACCCTAGTCTGAAGAACTTTTTCTCCCCCAGGCTCAATGTTGTATCCTCGTTATATAAGTGGTGACCATATCTCTCTAAACTAGAATGAGGTTATTACCGCCGTGTGGGTAGCCTGTCGTCTATTTATTTTTATTTTTAGGGTTCTAAACCATGTGCGGGTGGATAGAAGCGTCTCCGAGCTACTACAAGTATATATAATTACTATAAATCTCTTCGACGAAGACAGAACAATTTAGGATCGAACTTCACTTCAGGTAAGTTCGTTTGATCATTCAATAACGCGTCCAAACATTACGCGAACGTATTTGTAAATCGTACTTGACCAATTGGTATTTAAAAACTAGTAGTATATAGATTCTGGAGTTATATAGAACTCTACACGATATAGAGTACATAAAAATGTTGTTTAGCGGATGAATCCAGATCAATATTTTTTCATCGACTTCATAGTAATATAATGATCAGGTTATTTATTTCCATTTATATATATATATCCATTCAAAGGTAGCATAGGTCTTAATCAATAACCACATGCCTATATCCCAAAGGGGTAGGTGAACATACGCACCTCCGCTCCGATGGTTCGAAGAGGAAAGGTCACTTTGTCACTATAAGACATATTCATTTTACAAGATTGTAAGTAGGTCCCCCATATGCGAGGGGCCGTCTGGGTTGGTATCAACGCTTTGTCCATTATTGCCGCCAAGCAACAGTGTGTAAGCACTCTTCTGTTTCGGTTTGAAGGACATTGAAGCCAATGAATTTACTGGGAATTATAGTACAACATTGTACGTCTCGTGATGAACGCAGTTCAGGCCACGTAGTGCTTGGTTATTCAAAATTCTGTGTGTGCGGACGTGGTGCTTACCATCAGGCGAGCGACCTGCTCGTTTTGGCATAAAGGATAGTAAAAAAGAAATTGCCTGTTATATGTCAGTTTTCTGGCATATTCTCTCCTCTGTCACGATTGTGTTAATAGGCCTTTAGATCAATGCGGTAATCAATTCTATACTCTGTCAAAAAACAATGAATCTAAGAAAATAATCAACATAAAAATGACAAAGCGAGAACTGACTAGTGAGGCGAAAAGTCGAGGACGCTTATTAAAACGTAATAAGCCTGAATGAAGGAGCTCTACCGTCCTGTAATATAGCAGCTGGCGAGCAGCCAAATGGCCAGAAACCCAGTGCCGACACTCTAATACCGACCGAACTTATGAAAATGGTACAAAGATCTGTTTTTATGAGCTATGAATACACGCATTGGGGCATTTATGGGACACTACGGTGGAAGTAAGGCATATTTTCAATGTAAGGTTCTTTTCGGTACAGTATTTTCTTAGTTTACTTATGTCCGAATACTGAAGCGCTACTCAGCTGTCTGACGGCTAACGGCTACTTATTTTCATACAATTTTGACAGCTAAGAGGGATTCAACTTGTTTAAAACGATCTTAAATACTTGAGTAGCGTTTCAGTACACGGGTGTTAGTCTTTCTGTGTGTGTGTGTGTGTGTGTATATATGTCTGTGCCATCGTAATATCAGTTATACCAATTTACAAATACACTCACTTAAATACTCAAACACACTTCACTCGTTTAAATTACATGACTGTTAGCTTTTTATGAAGAAAAACGGATCAGCTATTTAAAAATGACGCTGAGGATGATAACTGATGCCTGGGTTTTTTTTAGATAACACTTAAGTATTAATTAGTAATGTTTTCAAACCTTCAATCAATTTTATATTCCTAAACATATATAGGTGCTTAGGGTAGGGCTGAGCTGCACATCCCTACGAGATTCCTTCAATGTTATACTTATTTTTAGAACATATGAAAGGTCATGTTTTGAGCCCCGGGATTTCTACGAAATTCAAATTTTGACAAAAGAAATGTAGTTGTTTTCTATATTTTCATTATACACGTATTTTACATATTAACCCATTGGTTTCGGTTCAAAAAATCAGCAGTTCTCATATTTTTTTTTTTTTCAGTATATTTTTATTTAGTTTTTTACTTTTTTATTATAAAAAAATCCCCAATTTTGAAAAAAATGTGAGGGAGAGGGAGGAAAGAAATTCGTTCTCATAATGCCCATTAATTTTACAATAGTGCTTACATACTGCAGTTTGACGGCAGAAATAAACAAAGTGGTACCAACCCAGACGGACCCTCGCATAAGATGTACGTGCCGCTTAGTGAATATCACCTAGATGAAGATAGTTTCTCCTACGACATAGACGAGATAATAATAGAAAACCAACATTTACGAAGCCGCCTCATACTTTTTCTTACTTAATGCAGCCTCAGAAATGAAGTTTCTATTATATTATTGCCTCTGTAATGCTTTAAACTCTCTCTATATAAATGAGATTTAATGCCGAGAGTACACGTCCGATATCTACGTTGTTTTGTATAATACAGCAATAAAAACTAACT
Source organism: Amorpha juglandis (assembly GCA_949126905.1). Lineage (NCBI taxonomy): Eukaryota > Metazoa > Arthropoda > Insecta > Lepidoptera > Sphingidae > Amorpha > Amorpha juglandis. The sequence goes on along the minus strand of OX421378.1, from coordinate 4,675,124 downwards.
CGTGTACAGGATGCGTTAAACACAATTCTGTAACTTGTGTCATAAATAAAACTCTATGGTGCATCGGGTCTCTACGGAGTACGCTCCAACTTTGTTCAAATATTTATATTTATTTACTTTATTCGTAAAGTTACGGAGAAATGAATTAGTTTCGGCATTGTGGTGTACTCTTTAATACATTACATCGACTTTCTCAATGTTTGGCCTATTTAACTGTTTGTTATAAAACATACTACTTAGTACAGAAAAGCTGAAACTTTTGTCATTTCTGGGATAATCACAGCAATAAATATGTATCTTCTAGAATCTTCGTGTCTGTGTGTCCGAACTACTTTTAGACTTATATTTTACAATATTATATTGTAAAATATAAGTCTAAAAGTAGTTCATCTTTATTAAACGCATTTCCATCATACTTAGACGGCAGATTTGGTATTGTGATGTTGGGGTGAATAGCCGCGGGCCCCCATATTGCCTCGTCCTTGCCATCCCGTAAAGGCTGCATTAAGTCTAATTTGATACCACTTAGAGAATGGGCAGTTTGGACTAAAAAGTAAATTTTAATAAAGAGTTAAAGAGTTTCAAACGTTTAAAAGCATAAAATATAAATTGACTTGATGGCGAAGCTAAAGTCCATATTTTCATATAATTTGCAGCGTTTAAACGCTTCAAATTCTCATTTACTTAGTTCATTATTAATGCTCTATTCAGGTTTAAAACTATCTTCACAAATATGTAGATTTTCTCTTTGATTCCGTCTTCAAACAGTTACGTCTTTCACATTTTGCACCGTTATTACATTTTCTAGTTCAGTACCCATTCATTTTCCTGATGCATTCATGGAAATATTCAAAACAATATACTAAAAAGCTTTGAATGTTTTTGGTAATTTTGTAAAGAGTTGTAAGGATGACGTTGCAATTTATTCTTCTAGTTTTAAAAGTAAATACGCTGATTATCGGAGACTTGACCTGAACATAAAGATGATTATAATCAACTGTTTAAACCCATCGACATCAAATAGAAAAAATGTAGCTAAGGATCTTTTCGATTAAACAGACAGATACACTTTACAAGGTAGTAGGTTAGAACGCTTATCATCCAGGCGAGCGCCTTGCTCGTCTCTTCATTCAATCAAATAAAAAAAAGAAAGATACATCCCCACATATAGAATAAGGGGTCAAACTTATAACACGCCTGTTTATTGACGTTGCTTTTTATCGCAGAGGCCAGCAAACGAACAGGTGGGTCACCCGATGGTAAGCGATCTCCACCGCCCATCAAAATCCAGAATACCCGAGGAATCACGGATATCATATCCAAGACGACCTTAAAGAACAGAGACAATTAAGAGATTGGGAAGGGAAGGGGGATTTAAGCCTCTGGATCTCACACTATATAATGCAACAGCTAGCTGCTACTTCACGTCGAATTTCTCTGAGACAGTGGTAGCAAAACGGATGAGCTGGCCCATTCTTGATGTAGACAAAACTGTTAAAAAATGGCTCTTCCACTGTAAAAAAAACTTAAAAGACATTAAAAACAGACTGAAAAAAGGAAGTTTATTAAGAAAACTATCGTGGAATGCTTCAATTCAAGACCTAACCCTAATTGACATTTCTGGTTTGTAGTGACAACATAATAATTACTTAAAACTTCGACTCTAGCCTTTTATGACATCCTAGAACCTGACTTAATAATGAAAGAGCACCATTATCTGTTATACCAAATGCCCGAGGTGACTACAATTACTGTTTATTACCAGAGTAGAAGCGTAAAATAAATTAAACAAGATTCAAATAGTAATAATGGTTACAATTAAGTATTTCAGGCGAAGCATTGTTTAAATTTAAATCTTTAATTTCAATTTAGAGGTGCTTGACGGCTGAAATTCAAAATCATTCCGATGGAAGTGATTCTCATTAAGTTACCAAAACAACGGGCGAAAATGTTTATATTATTGAAGATTGAAATTTGAAATCCGAACACTTGCACAGGAACGTTGTTTATTTGATTCCAATTTTGTTCTCAATTTTGCTACGATGATAATACGATATTTTCGCTGATTCCCAAATATCGCAATACGTTGGCACGGGAAACTCCTTCAGTATAAACCGTTGGCTTACGGAATGTAATAACAGAGATAGCGACGTATCCGTGAACATTATGCCTACAGTTTGAAATCACGGAATGCCTCCGCGAGCATTCCGCCAGACAATTTTTACCTCCGTGTAAAGGAAAATATAACGCTATTTATATGTTGTCTGTACATTTAAAGAAAGAAACTGCGCGCCGTCTGATTTTTGTAATATTGATTCTCCTGATTTTTTTTTATTGCCTAGGCAGACGAGCAAGCGGCAAAGCAAGAAGCATAGCTAAGCCGCTGCCTACCGCTGAAGGAACACCCTTTTTAAGCCTCAATGTCCTTTAAACTAAAACACAACAGTAACAGCAGCAGTGTGCTTAGCGGCAGAAATAGTCAAAGTGATGGTACTAACCCAGATGGCCTCCCACATAGGATAGGCCAACCACCATGTAAGTTCTTATTATTATGATCCTTTCAATCAAATAAAGGAGTAATTTTAATTTTTTTATATTATTCCGTTGTTAATTCCTTTTTTAGTATCGAGCTCAAGTTAAAACATTACGTCACTAACGATTTTTACCCTACGTGACATCGTCTATTCAAATCATATAGCATCCATCTAACAAACTACATTAAAGGGATTCTTATTCACTAACCCAACTCGAATACCTTTTCACGGCATTATGAAAAAGAACGAGGTTGACATTACTCTTTTCCGTGACGTCACAGCTCCACAATTTTTCATAATATCCCGTAACTGGGGTCTCGGAATTCTGCACAAAAATATCATTGAATTTGGCTCTCACGTTGAATGGATATGCCAAGTATTTATCGTAACGAGACGCCGACTGCCACCACATTCATCGCAAACTGATTATGTCTGTGCATACTATTCATATTGGACCTTATTTGTCTACTGCTGGCTAAGGAAAATTTACTTGTTAAGATTTACACGATGTACTTGTTAACATTTATGCTGGTGGGAGGATACTTGTATCCGACCGGATAGCGACCACCGTACACTGGTGCTAAAACCTGCCATAGTGGCCCACCTTGTGTGGGTCACGTTCCAGGATCAGCCAGTGTATATCCGGTTCTCCCCAGGGGGCTTGCCTCCTGATCCTAACCCTTTTCCCATCCCTTTTTCCCTCCCCTCCCCCTTGGCCCTGGGATGAGATACTGCGGGGTTCCCCAAAATGGACCCCGTAGTTCATCCCAGGAACTTTGGCAGGCCGGCATGATCTTGCCGACCTACGATGGACACATTGTTTATCGTTGGTCGACACTGTTCCTGGATTGCGCTACAGTTACCATCAGGTGTAGCGTAGTCACTTTGCCGAGCCAGAATAAAAAAAAAATAGTTTTTTCTACAGCATGAATGGGCCGTATCGACCGGCCCAGTACCACTGCCTCACTGCGTAAAGTAGCCGTGTGCTATTGTTTCATGTGGTGAGTAAGAGTTCCAGAAACCCAAATCCCATTCCTCTGCCTAATCCGCATACCTTTGATGATACTTTTGGTTGTTGTAGGTGTTCATGGCCAGTGGAGATCATTTAATATCATTTGACTCACATGGTTGTTTTTCGTAAAAAAACAGTGGATCTGCCATCGCCTTTTACTAGGTCGTAGGCCGCATACGCTAGAGACGATTTTGGTACGACCCAACGCTTTAATTATGTATGCAAACAGTGCTCTATTGTGTGTGCAGTGAATGACATTGAAGCCATTCAAATAAATTGGTATTATGATACTTAACATCATATGTCTCGAGGTGATGAGCACAGTGTATTCCTTGCAATCCTTTTTTATTCAAATCTCTGAGTGGTATTTGTGTGTTTATGGACTGGTGTGGCGCTTGCCTCTGGTGAAGGATTTTTTTGTCTAGCTAATTAAAAGACAGATACGTAATACCCTACTTTTTATAATACTCGCCATAACGTGGGTAGTTACCTCTTCTCTCTTCGCAGGCCACTAAAAAAGCAAAAAGTGCAAATTCATTTGAGCAATTTCTTGTTCTGAAATTACCTTTGAATTTATGGTCTATCCAAAGTAACATACTCCCAATGAATGTGACCTCCAGTCCATTCAGTACATCTCTGGGTACACACCATATTCAGGGACGTAGTTTAATGAGGTCGGCGTGTAAGAGACTGCTCTTAATTACAACCATCTGAATGACTTTCAAAACAAAATAATCGTGAAATTGTATTTGAAGTCATGTTAAATTTATGGCGGGACTGGGATCATATTTTTAATTTGGCTTTACGAGTATAATTAGGATGTCTGTTTCACTTAGAGGGTTGAGTATAAGAATAGGTTGCTAGTTCGATTTTACAACTGTTCTTATCTTAGCCCTGCTGTCCCACAGATGGGCAAAAGCGGCTTCCGATTTTAATATTGAGTTCTAACATTGTTGTAGGGTTTATGGTAGTTATTGAGACAATCCCACCCACATATCCACCACTGTAAGTCCTGTAATCCAGGATCGACAATGGCACACATATTTTGATACCGAGTAATGAAGCTCACAAAATCTCTGCGAATGAGAATCAGTCTTTATTCCGCAACGAAATTAATCAAATAAAACGATAGGGAGGAGTTGGAAATATACATTTTCCACTTCCCTCCATACCAAAGCGGAAGACAAAATAAAGAACTGAAGGTCTTAAACTCAAACATAATGATATTCACAACTGAAAAACAGATGTACCAATATATAATACGGACGATATTTATGAGGCCCATCATGCGAGCTATATAACTTGATTCTAGTGGTATGGAAAAAATGACGAAATACACGGAAATTCGTTCTAGTCTATAAAATATCCTAACATAATACTGCACACATTAAGCCAAAGAATATTATATGCCAACACACACACAGGTACAGGGGCGAATAAATTAACTTAAATGAGAACAGTTTACAGTTAAAGTTGCTATAACCGGTGAGAAATTCTGAAACATATCTAATAATTAACTTCTAGCTAAGTTTTGGTTATGCGAACGCGAACCGAAGGAAAGTACTGATATAGATGCCTAGAAGGAGGGCCTTACTTGTCTCATTGACTTTGCTATTCATTTATTTTATTAGATTGAACACCTTGGTGTCCGCGACGTGGCTAATAAACTCCAAGAATGTCGCTTAAGGTGGTTTGGCAATGTTTGAGGAAACCACAGCAATACGTCGGTCGCAGGTGCCTGAGCCAGATCGTACTAGGGGTACGATCCCGTGGACGGCCCAAAAAGCGTTGGCTTGACGTATTGGAGGGAGAGCCAATGGTCTCACTATAGAGGATGCTCAAGATCGGGCAAAGTGGAGGCGTTTAAGTAGGAAGGCAGACCCTGGCACTAAGCCGGGATAACGTAAGGCAGAAAGAAAGAACACCAATTTGAGCACTGTATTATATTAAATATTATTAGTTTAAACCGCCTCGGTGGCGCAGTTGTACGACTGCTGTGAAGTCTCGAGTTTGATTCTGAATCGGGTAAAGTGATTTTGGGTATTTTTATCACGAAATGCTCAATATCAGCCTGGAATCTGGTATTGTATCCCGGTATGGCGATAGGCTTGCCTTCTATCATATCATGGTACTGAAATACGCTCGGTAATGTGTGGGTGTACTGGTAACACTGGTTAACCTACCCCTTCGGGGAACACAGGTGTGAGATCTTATATAGTATAAACTAGCATCTGCCATACTAAATAAATACACCCAACAATCACACACATAGTCCTGACCCCACAGTAAGATACCAGTCTTGTGTCGTGGGTATCACGAGAGACTTTCGGCCTCACAACACCCAAACCCCGAAACAAATATTGTGGATCACACAAATGTTTGTCTGTCTGAAATAATCATTTAATTAATAAACAACTACGCAGTAGACAGTACCTACTGCTTCCGTAAACAGTAATTTAATTATCTAAAGCCTTAATCGATCCTTTGATGTTAATCAACCGTTAAAAATATAAAACGAAAAAGCAACATTGCCAATAAAAAAATATCTCCCACTGAAACGCGCCTATCTCAATAAAATCTAATTTACGTTTCGCGTATTGACGTAAACAAACAATTTCTACCTACTTGCTTATAAAATTTCACTCTTGTTTTTGTTTGGGGAACAAGGTACGCCATGAAAATTTTATTCTAACGTAAATACTGTTCCACTTCGTCGTTTAACTTTACCTGCGTTTGAAAGCGCTGATATATTTAGGGAGTTCATCTTTCTTTTCTTTCTTTCTTTATTTTTATTTGATTGAATGACAAGACGAGCAAGGCGGTCGCCCGATGGTAAGCGCCACGCCTGCCCATAAACAGAACACCGCATAGAACTTTGAATCACAAAGCACTGCACGGCACTGACCTGCGCTCGTCACCTCGAGACATAAGATGTTAAGTCTCATAATGCCCAATAATTTCAATGTCCTTCAAACACAACAGCGCTTGCACTGTTGCTTGGCGGCAGAAATGGACAAAGCGGTAGCACCAACCCAGACGGCCTCATACGGAAATATTAAACTCGGCGAACTTTGGGTGCAGCACTAGTTCCACCTTTACCTACCCCTTGGGGAATACAGGAATATTTTTTTTTTTTTATCCTAACTCGGCAAAATGACTACGCCACACCTGATGGTAAGTGTAGCGCAATCCAGGAATAGTGTCGACCAAGGACAAACAGTGTGTCTATCGTTGGTCGGCACGATCATGCCGGCCTAATAATATTACGTATTGTCCTAAACTGACCACGTTAAAACTCTATCTTATTAACACCTAAGTGAGATATCAAGCACACTACATTCAATATTAAATTAAATTAACTTCGTTACGGTGCGGCGTTATAAAATATTTTGTCCCCTTTAAAAGCTTACTCTACCATCCAACCATCTCGCTCTATATAAAATTGTAACATAATTCCGTCCTAAACACGAAACTGTCGTGTTAAATTTTAACAGGCCTCGTAAAATTCTATGTAAATCGGATTCTGCTAAATTTTGAATCTGCCGCCTCCCAGAATCAAGGGCGAATTGATCTCTGCCTAAGGTGTAATAGGCGTTGGAACTCATCAATTTTTCCTCACCGTATATTTTATCTAACATCTTTAAGGATAGGCGCTTTTAGTGCAAATTGAGTCGGGTGGAAGATTGTCGAATCACTTTTGTAATGCCGTGCAAGCCCTAACCCACATTAGACCGGCTCGCTCCACGGCGAAACTTTTGGGTTGCTAACAAAAGAAACTTCAATGAAGCTATTGAGAATTTTCGCTGTTTGTATAAAAAAACGTAAGATAAAAATCTCCAATTGTCTGACTTTTGCTTATTAAAATGTTTTCACAGATTGAATAAAAAGGTTTTTTATGTGATATCTTTATTATTCAGTAGTCACTTTTAGAGTGCTGACGCAATGCATCCGATCCCAGCCTGTGCCATCTGATAACGATACAAACTGAGGTATTCGAATTTGGAATATAAAATTCGTATCTAATGTGCAACCTGTCATACAAATCGTAGAAGACCTGTTTCAGACCAATATTTCTCGATTTCAGATCGGATGCAAGGGTAAACACTTAAAAAGTTTATATGTAATGCAGAATTTTTCTAGTAACGCGGCGTAAACTTAATTTTCCTTTTCTGATCGCAAAATAAGAAAATATATAGGATCAGTACAGTTTTATTAATAATTTAGCACGATTAATACCCAACATTCTATTTCAGTAACAATAGGACCGTATACCTTGGTACTTAGTGATACATTGCTTATTATTTTTAACTTTCATGTGAACATATCTACAGATAAGATGTATGATAATTCAAAGAAAGATCTCGTCTGTTTCGTTCAAACCTTTTCTAGGCATTTATATGCATTGTAAAAGTATATTTACAACTTTAATTTTTGAAGCCTTGTGTCGGTGCCTTTTTAACCCCGGATAAAAAAAAGGGGTGTCGTGAAGTCGACCTCGAGTCGAGTCGACCTGCCTGACGACGAGCCTGTTTGTTTGTATGTGTTATATAAAAATACTTTTAAGTTATAGATATATCTGTCTCTGTATTTTTGCGTCATGATTTTAATAATCTTTTCTATAGTTTGGTATGGAGCAATTTTTCAGATGTTTAAATATAAGTTTAAAGTTATTTGATATACACTGATTCAAAAATTCGCCTGAACAAGCCACCTTGGCGTGATTTTCACTATGTTTACTGGTACAGTGATCGCTATCCGTCAAATGATCCTAATACACAAACTGACAAAATTCCAAACTTTCACTCTTAAAATATTAATACTAAGCAGGAAAATGTCATTAGAAAATATTCCAAAATTAATAGCAAGCACGTAGCACAGGAAATATCCGTCACAAAGTATTACAAGTTGTCTGTAGTCTAATAACTATTTGCGATCCAACTGTATCGACTCTTACTAAGGTAGTACGATTATTAACAACAAGAATGAGTTTTAATTTTAACTTTTTCGCCGATTCTCCTTTAAGAGTTCTTGTTTAACAAGATCCCGCTGCTCTTCTGTACTCGTTTTTAACTTTAGCTTGTTCCACGGGAACCAATTCCAACTTGTTTAATTTGAAAAGAATTCTTGAGTTGCAAATCAGTTGTTTATTTGTGGTCGTGTTGAGAATGCATCTTACTTGTGGAGTTCCGTCACTATTACAGAATTAAAAGGAGAAACTGAAAAGTATTTGCTTGGTGTTGTTCGTTTTTTTTGGGATTATTTTTAACAGACTTTAAAACAGGAGAATGTTTTCAAAATCTTGCTTTGATCGTGCCATAAACTCTCTCATTATAAATGAGGCTTTATGTTGTAGTAACAATAAAACTGGACTTTCTCTATTTTTCCGCTTCATTGAGGGAGTCATCCGGAAGCAAGGAACTCGATCTTCCGATACGCGTTCAACGATTCATTACTTTTTTCTAATTATCACCAGTTTAACGCAGTACGAACTCACTTTGTAGCATGAGTTAAAGTGTATTTAGAATTCTAATAGATTGGCTTATTTGTGCATGTCTTTCTTTGCGTGCGTAAGCTTGTAAATATACAATTTTGATCTGAATTACAGTGCTACGTCAGTAATTGCATCGTCCTGTACATCGTCCTATCCACAGGCACACAGTCATTGTATCTAAAAGAACACTCCACGCACACACAGTTCTCATCGATTTCGATGAAGGCGACCGTTAAATATAGCGACCTGTTAACTCAAAGCGTGAGCTTTAATGTCACTCGCTTGACCGATTTTTTGCGCACACATGGCAAGACGTGCAGGACTTGCTTAAATTCTTGAAATGAATTCTATCTAGTGAAAAATATAACTCTAGGGTTTATTATCAGTTAATAATAAGCATTTTAAGAAAATACAATCTAAAGTAATAATATCATAAAAAGGAAATATTGATTGTTTGTTTGGATTGAATAGGCTCTGAAACTACTGGACCAAGTTTAAAAATTCTTTCACCATTAGAATCCTATATTATCCTTGATGAACATAGGCGATATCGATAATATAACGGCGCACAATTTCACGCGGGCGGAGCCGCGAGCGAATGCTAGTCACACATAAAATACTTATTAATTTATAAGTTCCCTTGAAACAGACCATATAACCTGTAGAGTTAGGTATGCTTAAAACTCACTAAGATCATAAAATTTAACGTCTTCCTCTGGCCATAAAAACACTGGCACGATAAATGTTTGTTAACATTTTCATCGCGGGTCCAACGTGATCGGAACGGTTTTAATGCTTATAGAAAAATGAAAATGAGAGCTTCATGAAACGTCATTTCCAACAAATGGCGTGGCTATTAACAGTTAACACTCACTGCTGCATCCAGCGCCGAATAATTCTTTTTTATTGGCTTTCGAAAGTGGAACTGACCGCCCATCTGATGTTACATATATATACCACAATGTGGTAGGTCCCTTGTATGCGAGACGTCTGGGTAGGGCCAACGCTTTGCCTATTGCTGCCGCCATGCGACAGTATGAAAGCAGTGTTGTGTTTCGGTTTGAAGGACATTGAAGTGAAATTACTGGGCATTATGAGACTTAACATCTTCTGTCTCATGTCTCAAGGTGACGAATGCAATTCAGTGCCATGCTGTACTTTGTAATTCAAAGTACTGTGTGGTCTTGCTTCTGTTTAAGGGCAGGCGTGGTGCTTACCATCAGGCGAGCGTCTTGCACATCTCGTTATTCAATTGAAATCACTGCGCTCATCATCTTGAGATAAAAGATGTTCAGTCTCATAACACCCAGTAATTTCACTGGTTTCAATGTCCTTTAAACCAAAAAACAGCAGTGTGTAAGCACAAACAAACTCTCTTTCAATTAAAAAAAAAAACAGTCATCCATATCGTTGCATATTTGTCACAGTTGCGTGTACATCAAAACTGATTTATAATTGAATTAGATGGTCTGGAAGGTTCCATTTTTAAAACGGTTCAAAAACAATAATACAAAAATAATGCTTGACAAATTATTTTAATTCATTATGGTCCGATCAAGTTACTTTACATGGGGCCTGATTTCGGCGAAATGTACCACAGATCTATTTTTACCATGTTATTTGCTATTTTATTTTATCCTTATATTCTTTGTGTGATGTGTTACATAAACCGAAATAAAACTTTTATCTATCTATCTATCTATTTTATTTTTCTCTTTTATTTTAAATATATATATAACGTATATATATTAATATGTTTTGTATATGTATGTTTGTAGTTTATGTAGATATTGTATATATTATGTATATAGTATTATTATATTGGTAAATAGTAAAATATGTACATCTATTCTCTGTAAGTTTCGTTTATATGTTGACCGCCCGCTCATTTACCTATCAATCCAGTCCATCCAAAGGTTGCCTGGAAGAAATTGCCGTTAGCAATAAGGCCGCCAATTGTACTTCTTTTTATTATTTTTAGATGTCTTTTGTGTATTATTAATACTTTTTGTTGTGATGTACAATAAAGTTATAAATAAATAAATATCTATTGTTGTTCTTTTGTATAGACAATGTGTCACGGATGATCAGGGTATGGCTGCGGCCATATGGCGTTAACGAAGCGGCCGTGTAATATGTAAATACGACCACGCGGCACATTTTTGCACACACCATACGTTTTAACAAGTGCACCGGTAGCCGATAACGGTTCGCTTTTAGTGCTATTTGGATCGGCTCGTTCTTTTTTTAACTAGCAACCTCGCTTCGCTTAACTGTCATGGGTTTTTGATAAAGTGCAAGGCGGTTGTTTGAAACTACTTCTGTATCACAATTTACACACAACTAAATAGTTTGATGCTAATACTAGTTACATAATCTAACTATAACGTCTTATAATCCTGTAGTTCTTAGAATTATGATGAAGTAATTTAGAAAAGACTTTACCTATATAAATTATATTGATAGGTGTTCCACTTTACTTTGTAGTATAGGGCCTTATTCTATATGACCGTATAATCTGGTAACGCGGCCGCGTTACGTTATCTATGTGGCATGTCAACTTCTCAAAATCAGCATCGAATGGCTTTCTCAAATGTTTATTATAAAGAGGAAGTATCGCACATCACCGCATTTATAAAATTTGACATTGGCTTATACCAATTTCATGTCAACAAAACGTTGCCGTAACGCGGTTACGTTACGAGTCAAAGGCCTCTGTTTAAAGAACGGAAAATCTTTTAGAAAATGTTACCTTAATATTCCGTTGAAAAAACAAAGAACAGACGAAGTTTGAATGATCCAAAATTTCACAAATACCGTCTATGTATCCGTAGGGATTAATTTATTAAAATGCGATTTCTTTGGTTCTTAATATAATAGGATGAAGTTCATCGTTTAGTCGACTCCTTGAAAATTGTCCTCCCGAGTGGAATTACTGTATCTCAGAGTACATTAATGTTTTGTTGGCATGGCAGAAGTACCGAAAAATACCTAAATTTTGGTAATTCAAGAGTATACGAGTAAACATGTGGAAACAATGGAGTACAGCAATTTCTTACTATTTACATTTTTATCTGCATATGTAAATTTAATGGTATGTAACCCCATCAAACACATAACAAACGTCACATTTCTGCAATTTATATGTAACGAGTACATCCGTGGCAATTACAGCCGTATTCACAAACAAAGCTATGAAGCCTTATATGCAAGCGAACGCATTGAGACGATTTATGTATACGTGATTGATCCGTTTCTAAACAAAAAGGGACCAATCATGTATACAGAAATCTACAGATGCGAAGAGCTTACATAAGTGTTGTTCTTGAATACGGCCGTTATAACTTGGAAAACCCAGGATTATTCCTTAATCACCTTAGAAATAATCCACAGGAGTCCGTTGACCGTAATTACCTGTGTCAGATAGTAATAGGAGCAAAAAAACTCTCAAAAAGTAGGCAAGTGGCTTTAAGCCGAGACGACGTCAGTTTGAAAAAACCGTCCAAATGCAGGATGGATACGCGTCCCGAGAGTTCCCTACACCATTATATTTATACTAATTTCAGTTGTAATAACAGTTAGCTTTTTTTTTATCCTGGCTCGGCAAAGTGACTACGCTACACCTGATGGTAAGTGTAGCGCAATCCAGGAATAGTGTCGACCAACGATAAACAATGTGTCCATCGTAGGTCGGCAAGATCATGCCGGCCTGCCAAAGGGCCAAGGGGGAGGGGTAGAAAAAGGGATGGGAAAAGGGTTAGGATCAGGGGTCAAGCCCCCTGAGGAGAACCGGATATACACTGGCTGACCCTGGAACGCGAGCCACACAAGGTGGGCCACTATGGCAGATTTTAGCACCAGTGTACGGTGGTCGCTATCCGGTCGGATACAAGTATCCTCCCACCAGCAAAAGTTGTTATAACAGTTAGCTGTGAAAATATCAGCTAGATCAAAAGATGGAGCCCTTTAAAGCTATAACAGACAATTGGACTAACAAGATGAAATATATTTTCAGTATCGAAGTAGGAATGCGTAACGTAGCCTTTGAATTAAAATAAGCGCATGCCTTTTATAAGTGCTTTGTTGCCCCCAAAAGCGTGTCCCCATTCTCAAAAGAGGCGGCTTAACACACGCAATGGAGTGCATCGACACGTGATACAGCCGAAAAATTGCTCCATAAAACACGCTTTCTAAAAAATTGCTAGGCTACGTGCGACTTTACTATGTACTTAATAGCTTTGATGTCATGAAGAGGTGTTAAATAGTAGTTTTTGGTTTATTTTATTTTTATTTGATTGAATAACGAGACGAGTAAGGCGCTCGCCCGATGGTAAGCGCCACGCCTGCCCATTAACAGAAGCAACACCACAGAACGTTGAATTACAAAGCACTGCATGGCACTGCATTGCGCTCGTCACCCTGAGACATAAGATGATAAGTCTCACAATGCCCAGTAATTTCACTGGCTTCAATGTCCTTTAAACTGAAACACAACAGTGCTAACACACTGTTGCTTGGCGGCAGAAATAGACAAAGCGGTGGTACCAACACAGACGGCTTGTAAGATGGCGCTCACATCTTTAATTTGTAATTACACTTGTACCTATAAATGTACTACCATGCCTAAAATAAATGTACAAAATAAAAATATCTCTAGTTCTATAACAAGATAACTAATAGATACATACACATTTGCTATAAGTCATTACAAAGCAAATGCTACGAAGTAAATAAAACTCCGAGATCAAACAACAAAACAAACATCGAGCAGAAATATTTACTACTAATTTGGTACAAAATCTTTGATATACACGCCTAAATAAACACACCTGAACACACATTTACTGTGTCGCATAACCGAACGGCTACGGTTGTTATGAAAACATTTTACAATGCACGTTAGTAGTTGCATTCACTTTGATTGAATTGATTTCCAACTAACAGTGTATGTTCACAACCGAATCGCCAAACCATATTGACTGCAAACATTAAATCGTGGTACATTGGAATACGCCAAACGTATAGAACCAACTATGAGGTTAGAATAATTTTAAATTCAAAAGCAGAGGCCAGAGAAATTTCTGGGCCATTATGAGACTTAACATCTCATGTCTCGGGGTGACGAGCGCAGTTCAGTGCTATACAATGCTTTGTAATTCAAAGTTCTTTGTGTTGTTGCTTCTGTTTATCGGCAGGCGTGTCGCTTTCCATTAGGCAAGCGCCTTGGTCGTCTCGTCATTCAATCAAATAAAAAAAAATGGAAATGAATGAGTGAAATTCTCAAAAACCTGCTCTGATGGCATTGTGGGCGGCCGAGGTCAGGTTTCAGAGTTTAATTTGACTGTATGGTATAATAGTTATATATCTTGGTTAACGTTTAATTAACAATATTACTAGTAATTATTTGAACCTAATTTACACTTACACCATACAATAATTTAATCATAATAATATGTTCAGGAAAGTTAACAACATAAAATTTACCTGACTTTAGAATGCCTTGGTAGCGTACTTGTATTGCGTACGCGGTACAACTCCTATGTTGAGGTTTCGGGTTTGATCCTTGGGTCGGGTTAAATGATATTGGGTTTTTCTATCACGAAATGCTGTGTCAGCCCGGACTCTGGAATTGTGTCCGGTATAGCAATAGGCTCGCCCTCTATCACATCATGGGACGGAAATACACTCGGCGAAGTACGCCTTCAGTGATTACAGGCGTGATTGCGTATGTATGTAAGATTTAACTCAGTATATTCAACAACGAATAAACGTGCAAAATATAAAAGCCGATAATCGCAAATTCCAAACCATATTTGATTCATATACCAATTATTTGAGTGGTAGAGGCCCGCTGTAGACAGTTTTGTCTACAGCATGAATGGGCTGACTCGATATCCGGAAGCCTAAATCCCCTCCCCTTCCCAATCCCTAATTATCCCTTTCCTTTAACGCACCCATGATTCTTATGGTGGTGGGCGCACATGGGCGGTGGAGACCACTTACCATCAGGTGACTCACTTGCTCGTTTGCCGGCCTATACTATAAAAAAAATACTTCAGTGAAAAAGTCTAAAACGATAGATAGCTTTTAAAATGGCATGTTTTCTAGATAATCCTTCATAGTTTTTGCAGATGTGACGTTCAATTGAAATTCCATGTTGTGATGCGATCGGAACTGCAGCGTTATTTAAAAAAAGCATAGATTTTTTTGAACAGCTCATAGTTTTACTGCGCAAAATCGCTGTAAAAAAGTGAAAAGAAGTGAGGTTAGTTTAGATGAAGCTTTTGTCGCTTTTTTGTACTTCTGAATGCCACCGTTTTTAAAAGTACTTCAATAAAAATCTTATTAACAATAGAGGGAGATTTATAAACAGAAGCAACACCGCACACAACGTTGAATTACAAAGCACTGCGCTCGTCACTCTGAGACATAAGATGAAGTGTCATAATTCCCAGTAATTTCACTGGCTTCAATTTCCTTCAAACCGAAAAACAAAAGTGCTTACACACTGTTGCTTGGCGGCAGTAATAGACAAAGCGGTGGTACCAAACCATACAGCCTTACGACTCCTTATAACGCATACGAGGGACCTACCACCTTGTGATGTTATAAGTTTAACCTTTTTTGTTCGATAGCTTATTTAAAGATATGAGAGCAATACATTAACGCATGAAGAATATTTTAATCTATCTCCAATCACAGCTAATTTTAAAATAAACTGTTTCCCAACTTTTTTGTAGAACTTACAGAACAAATGGCTTGAATTTAACATAGTCCACAAAATTCTATTTAAAAATACGATCACAAAAGCATGTTTGGAATTGTGTTAGACATATTTTTACAGACACGGCGAAAAAGGCACGCTTTGAATTTTATGCTAATTTCATGATCATAAACAGCGACACACATAGTGATACGGAATTTACGAACAACCGACCATTGCAGAATATATTTTATATCCAGCCGGAGAAAAGGTAAAAAGCCTCCACGTTCCGAGCAATCATCGTTCTTTCCGACTAAAAACGGATTTTATCAATGAATGGCTACCTTAGATTAGATTGATGTTTGTTGTTAGCTTTAAATAGTCTTCACATTTATTATGGTAATTAACATTACATAAGCTCATGCCTATATCCACGAAGAGGTAAGTAGAGATGCACTTAGAACACCCACGGTTCTGCGAGATTATGTCATTTGCATGTTGTGATAGGAGCGAACCCATTGTCATACAGTCAATCTTGATACACATGTGTGATTTTTCCAATCAATAACTCTAACATATATTATGATTACTCGACCTAGGAATTAAACCCAGGACCTCGCAGTTTCTAACCCTAAATACGCTGTCACTAAACACATAAAGCTATATTTCATCTTTCTCTTTCTTTCTTTCTGCCTTGCGTTATCTCGTCTTAATACCAGGGTCCACCTTTTCATCATGATTTGATGATGGATGTGGCATTGGGGCGACCTGCTGTTTGTCCCCCACAACCCGCAACGGGAACCAAGTTTCACCACTGCCTCGTCCGTTAATCAGCACAGTGTAACACGTGCAGGTGGCGTTGGTTTTGGGATGAAAGATGTTGGTGGCCCACTTATACCCCAAGTGACATGGACATCGACATCAGATTAAGCGAAGGTCCCTTATATGCGAGAGGCCGCCTGGATTGGTATTACCGCTTTGTCTATTTCCGCTAAATAACAATGTAAGCACATAACATGTTTCGGTTTGAGGACATTGAAACTAGTGAAATTCTTATGTTTTGTGGTGACCAGCGCAGTCCAGAGCCACGCAGTACTTTGTAATATGAAGTTATGTGTGGTGTTGCTTCTGTTTATGGGTAGGCGTTACACTTGCCATCAGGCGAATCTCCATCTGCTCGGATTATAGATAAGGAGCGCACGATTTTTGGAATAGTCATTGAAAAAACTTATCAATTTCTTAAAGTATTTTATTGCTAAGGTAAATAATTATGCTATCGTAAGAATCAGTAAAATCTATTACATAAATAATTTATACAGAAGTTAGAAAGATGATTAATACATCAATAAAATAAACAAAATCTATTTCGTGTTACTTCGTCTGTCACTGGTGACTGTATTTATATTAGTCAGAAACATAGTACTAAAACATGACAGTGAAATTGTTTACAAAACAAATGAAGATAGCTCATGCTTATCATCATCATCGATATAAAATATGTTTGTGTCAACTTAATTCTAGCATTACAATAAAGACACACATAATTTGACCAATGCTTGCAGGATCATTCTTCTTATTATTAACTGTTAACTCAAGTCACATTGATATCTACAACGATATGACCTGCACTTAAGGCAAACTTTGTTAAAAGTATAAATTCTCTCAACACAAATAATATTTACACCATATTTTTCTAACTTAAAAAGATTCCCTACCGGTATATTTTATCGTCTTGAGGTGGCATACTTATGAAATATGGCGCAGGAGGCGGAGGTGCTAGGTATCTCACTGAGCCTGGTTGCATTTTATGAGGCAATGTGGCATTTGATAAAGAAGCTGGTGGCATGGTTCCCGCGTAACCAGGCCAAGCTCCTCCCCACATAGCAGGTGCGCCTCCTGCTGGACTACTGGCCAATGGACCACCTCTGTATGATGTCGTCGTCATCCTTAACCTAACGATACATATAGCTACTATCAATATTGCAATGAAAGCCACTACGCCTCCAACTATTCCTATAATAAGATTGTCGTCATTGCTTGTCGCTGCAACGCCAATCACAGGCGCCCCTTTCGGCTCACCAGGTTTCGGCCTATCGTGGGAAGGAGCGACTGACCAAATTATATCCGGTTCTGAAGATGTACGATGGACAAGACGCGGCTGTGGTGTGGTCGACATACTGGTAGAGGTTGTAGTGGTTCGCCTTTTTGCATCACAAGTCAGTTCATCATCACCTATTTCGACTAATAGAAATCCTGATAAATGTTCTGGCGAGTGACACCGAACGTCATCTATACCCACGTTCGGTAACCACCTTCTCAATGCACGAGCATTACAATCACAGCGAATTGGATTACTGTGCAGACCGAACATTGATAAATCTGCTCTGCGATCATCAAGAGCCACAAGCAATTGCGGTTGTAAAGTAGTGAGTTGGCTTCCAGCTACATCTATTGTTATTTGGGATGATCTAGGCAACGGGAACAAAAGTGCTGGAGGTAACGAGCTTACTGATGTATTTCTAAATCGGACCGTAATAGCTGGAGCTTTCAATCCAGCTAGAACACCAGATGAGACGGTTTTCAAACGAGATCCTCTAATACCAAGTTCCTCAAGTCTTGGATGTAATGTTGTGTGTAATTGATCACCCCCAATATTCGTATCTTTTACTTCAACATCCAACTTTTCTAATGCTAATAAATATTGTAAAGCGCCTTGTACGTCGATATATCCCAATCTTGGATACCCATATGCCCTCAATTCAACTAGGTTTGCCAGTGTTCTAAAGGCATTTTTCTCTATTCGTGTACATTTTTCGAAATGTGTAATGTCTAAAATTCGAAGAGATGACAGACCTTCAAAGTTACCATCCATAATCATCACAATTGGATTACTGGAAATGTTCAAGCGTAGAAGATTCCTAAGTTTGGGCCAGGAAATTGCCAGCGATCCAGTGACATCAGCGATCTGATTGTGAGATAAGTCCAAAGATTCTAATAACGTTGTTCGTGTAAATGTCTTTTCGGATAATTTGGTAATGTTATTAAATGACAAATTTAAATTGTATAGAAACGGAGTTTCCAACTGTCCTATGTTTTGAATACCAGTACCAGCTAAATTTAGATCTCTCACCGTTTTTGGTTCTGTCAATACATTACTTATTGTTTTCTCGGAGAGTGGATTGAAAGAAAGATCCAATTTCTTAATATTTACCATTACACTATCCTCGCCCGGTATATCCACAATCTGATTGTACGATAAATCAACTGTAGAAACAAAGAAATATTGTTTTTGTAAGGCCTTCAACGGAGCGTGCTCAAATGAATTTCTGTTCAGAATAATTTTCTCTAACATATGCAGCCTATTTCTTTCAAAAATATTGTCAGGCAATTCGGTTAATAAATTGCCACTCAAATCCAAAACTTCGAGTCGTATAAGCCCTTCAAAAAGCCTATCTCCTAACCGATCGATCTTGTTGTTCGACAAATCCAAATATTGTATTTGCGTCGAATTATGGAAAGCCATTTCGCTTATTGTTTCAAGTTCGTTCCTTGCCAATAAAATTGTTCTCAATTTCGGAAGGCGAGCAAAGTCGAGTTCGTCTACGTTTTTCAATTCGTTTCCAGATAAATCTACCAGTTCTAAATACTGCAAAGTACTTATAAGTTCTGAAGGGAAAAAGTTAAACTTGTTGTTGGTAAGTATTATTTCTCTTAAACGTGGATGGATTTTGAATGATGACGGGAACAAATAACTTAGTTGATTATCCGACAGATCTATGACTTCTAGACTCGTTCCCGTATTGAAAAATTCTCCTTTGAAAGCACTTAATTGATTACCTTTCAGGGACAAAAACTGAATAGACATAACGTTGACAAAAGATGGAGTCCTTACGTTAACTATGTTGTTGTAAGATAAATCCAAATAAGTTAGATTTCGCAGATTCTTGAAAGAATTTTCGGAAACCTCTTGTAAGAGATTATGAGATAAATGGATTTGCTCTAGATTGAGGTTTTTCGAAAACAAATTTACAGGTAATGCCTTCAAACCATTGCGACTTAAATCCACCGATAATAAAGCTTGATTCTGTTGAAATACATTTTGCGGCAGCACATTTATATGCCAATTTCGACTCATATTCAAATGAGTTAAACTAGGTATTGACTCAAATGCTTCCACGGGTACATTAGAAATTTGATTATCAGATATGTCCAAGAACCATAGATTAACGAACTTCAATTGCTGGCCAGTAAATCCGAGTATTCTATTTTGCGCCAAAGACAAGAAGTCTAGTGATTGTTCAAGACCTTCGAAAACTTCCGCGGCGATTGAGTTAAGTAAATTTCCCGAGAGATCCAAATGTTTCAACATTTTGAAGTGTTCGAAGGCAGCGACTGGTAATTCTCTTATTACATTTCGAGATAAAACTAAAGAAGTCACTCTACCTGACACAGATCGGAGGATATCATTCGATAACGCAGTTACCCTATTAAAACCCAAATGGACGGAAACTAGATTTGGTAATCGGGAAAGTGCTGTTGCCGGAATTAATAGTATATTGTTGTCTCGTAGAAGAAGTGTTTTTAGGCCCGTCAATCCGTCGAAAGCGTCGTCTTCAACCTGCAAAACAAAAAATATTATTTAATATTTCAAATACATTTTTTGTATATCAATGTAATACACTTCAATTACACTCAATTTTTCGCGTAACTAAACAGCTTTTAAAGAGTCATTTCAAAAATTGTCAACTAGATATAATTTAAGCACTTACCGTACGCAATGAATTCACGCCAATATCCAAATAGTTTAGTTCTGTGAGACCGACGAAAGTGCCCGGAGCTAGTTTAACCAAATTATTTCTACTTAAATCCAATACTTGCAACGAAGACAGCGTGCTCAGGTGGTTGTTGCCTATATTCTGAAATAAGTAAAAAGATATCAAATAAAAATAAACTGTCTGATCTGATAAATGCTTTTAAGTAAATGCGTCGAACAGTATAACAAAATTGAATTAGAACGTCGTAAAAATAAATCATCAATTACTTTAATAAAGTTGCACGCTTCATATACTTTAAGTATTTCATTTTGATATTAAGTTATTTTACAATATCAAATAATATATTAAAGCTAGCAACAAAAAATGTGTACTACAAAAATGACACTAATGCAAAGCAAATATAAACAGATCTTGGAACAGTCAATTTAGATAGCTACCATTTTATATTTACGTTTTATTAATACCATAATACAAATTTCAAATTCAAAAACAGAAAGCTGTCAACTACAAATCATCCCTAAACAACGCGAAACATTTACCATCGTCCTAAATAGAAATACTTACCGTAATCATATTACTCGACAGATTCAAATGCCCCAGAGCAACAAAAGATTTAATAGCAACTGTGGGAAAGTCGGCTATGAAGTTCTCTGAGAGGTCCAACTTCTCTAAATTCTCGGCTCCTTGAAATACGTCGCTGTTAAACTTGGAGAGCCTATTACGGCCCAAATCGAGTATCTGCAAGTCGCTCAAGCCTATGAAAGCGCCCCCTTCAATGGAAGATATCATGTTGCCATGTAGATCTATCTCTTCTAATGTCTTTTGAGATACGAAGGAAGCTTGGCGTATTAATGCTGGAATGTAAATAAAAAACATACAAATAACATAAGACACAGCGAGCCATATCACTGCTTGCTAAGCCTTGCTTAATTTACTTCCGAAAATTCAACTAGCGTGTTTTTATGAATCCGTGCTTCATTCAATTATTGAATATCTTTCTTAGAGTATTAAATTACGTCTCAACATAATTCAATTACAAACTTCCAGACATGCCCATATATCTAGACTAATATAGGTGCGTAATAAAGAAAAATAACTAGATCCATTTTACCATTCTCCGAAAAAAGGCAAAGGAACGTAATAAACTTACCTATTCTATTTTCCCTCAGCGAGAGAACTTTCAATGATTGCGGCCCGTTTAGAGACGAGGAGGGTACGGAATTCATGTTATTACGATCCAAACGGAAGACCTGCAACATAATATTTTACAATTCATTATATAGCACATTTTAGCTATCTATGGTTTCATCAAATTTCGGCAACGCAGCCATGATTCTCTAGTCTCTAATGTAGGTGATTATGGACGGTAGAGATCACTTATTATCAGGTTCACCTGCCATTTGACCAGCCTCTGCTATAAAATAGTCATCCATACCTATATGTAAATTATGGTCGTTCCCAGTGTTCTATTTACCGACGTTTGTTTGCTTACTGGCAGTAAATTATTAACACATTCTGTATGGAAAATATGTAAAAACACTATTAATATTAAGCAAATCTATCTGTAAATAGAATATACGGAACAGCTTTGTGTGAATAAGAAATATAAAATAGCACAAATATATAGGAATTTATAAACATGTTTTCCCTAAAATCCACTCAGCTAGTGGAAATTACATCGTCAAACTAACCGAGCATTCCATTTTGTTTTTCCACGTTCCTTAGCGTTCACCCAATTTACCTGAGAAAGTACTCTAGTCTGAAAAATTACTATTGTACAAAAAGGTAAAAAAACTACAAGTCTGAAATACCTGACCTCGGCTTAAACTCTACTGTAGCACTACAACACGGCCTCTTCTTATTAAACATACGACGTACGTAAATATATTATCCTTCCGTAATAAATTTGACCGGCGCGGCGCGGCGCGGCGGTTGGGTTTCAAAATACAATTGTATAGTGGGGAGTGTCATTAGGCTTAAATGGGAAACTATGTATAGAATGTATTCCGCATTTCAGCAAATTCCCTCTGTTTCACTGTTATAGGTATCGAGCAAATAATTATTTCGCTTGTAAAACTGAATAGGAACGGTAACTTATGCTCCGTTGGTGAAATGTATAGTAACCATAGTATCAATTCAATGTATAGGTACACATAATATTTACTATACACATATTTCAATTAAAATTTGCACGTCTTAGGCTGGATTGCACCATCTTACTTTAACAATAACAAACATGTTAAAGTACCGGTTAAGCAAAAAATGAGTTGCACCATTTGACAAATGTTAGATTACGTCATAACTTTAGCTGTTAACAGTAACTGCCAAAGATTCGCTGGTTAAAGCTATTGTTAAAGTTAAATAGCTGTCAGATGGTTCAATATTCTAAAGATGTTGTAGATAACTATGCCAAAGAATACGATGGTACAACACATTTCGCAGTCATTGTTAAAGTCAGCGTTAATGTTATCGTCAAATTTGACATAAACCTTAACTTCAACAGCTATCATGGTGCAATCCAGCCTTAATATCCGTGCGAAAGCTCACTGTCACAATGATTAAAAGTACATTTTTTTTTATAGCATAGGTCGGCAAACGAGCAAGTGACCTGATGGTAAGAGATCTCCACCGCCCATGTACGCCCACAATACAAGAAAAATCATAGGCGCGTTGCCGCCCTTAAAGGAAAGGGATAATTAGGGATTGGGAAGGGGAGGGGCATTTGGGCCTCCGGATATCTCACTCACAGTACGAAACGCCGCAGCTATCCGCTACTTTACGTCGGTTTTTTGTGAAACAGTGGTAACGACCCAGTCGAGCCGGCCCATTCGTGCTGTAGACAAAACTGTCTACAGCGTGGCTTTACCACTATTAAACAATATGTTTATTTTAATCTATGTGAAAGTAATACCAAGGCATTCTCTATACAAAACAACACGCACACATTGCAAGATGTCTGAGACTGAGTTGAATTATCTATCTCACCTTAAGAACATCACATCCAATAAGTAGCCCCTCTTCGAGTCCTCGGATGTTATTGCCACTTAAATCCAATTCTTCTAGAGCTGGTAGATTGTGAAGTTCAGCAGTAGAGAATATCGGATTCAAGTTGTCACCTAGCAGGTTATCAGCTAGCACTAATTTGGTGAGATTGCCTCGGACACCCGCCAGAAGACGATCAGGTAATCTTCGCAGACTGTTGTGAGAGAAGTCTAGTTCTTGTAGAGGTAGACCGTAGGAAGAAAATATCTGGAAAAAAGATCAAAAATTATTTAAAATATATTTTTATAAGAAGTTTTAAATTCCAATATCAAATTCGGCGAAACCATATTATTATTATCATATATATGTATGACTAAAAATATCTATTGGTAATCAAAACACACGAATATATAAAAGTTCATACGGTACTATAATAACATCATTTTTTACTGATATTATTTGAATTGAAATTGACAGCCTATGGGCAGTAGCCGCAGTGGGCGGGTAGCCGGCTGTGAAGCGCGAGACTCGATTCGATTCCCGCATTGAGACAAACGTTTGTGTGATACCCAAATATTTGTTTTAGGTCTAAGTGTATTTTGTCTCCAGGGAGGGATCGACATCAGGCAGGCCGCCACTCGTTAAAACTACAAGCCAAATCATTCATTATGTGCTAAAAAGAGCATTGTACGCCGACCCCACTGGGATACCCCATAAGGGCAGGTGAAACTTCTGTGCTCTATACCTCTTCGTATCTTCTAACAGTACATTAAAATCAAAGCCGAATATAAAATTTCCCATATCATCCAATATTGAAAAAAAATCGCTAGTAACGAACTCCAATACTACTAAATATGCAAGTGATGTATCGTAGTTTTTTTTTATATTCGTTGAAATGGGTTTCTATGTGACAGATTAGTAATGTTAGCCAGTTTTGCCTAGGCTAGTCGACTACAATCAGGGGGAATATCATTATCTCAATGGCAGGTTGCTGATCCGTTTTCGGTTTTCTTTGATACAGTGGTAATAACCCAGTCATGCCGGCCAATTTATACTGTGGACAAAACTGCTCACGATTCTGGAGTGTTCAGAAGCCATAAATGTACATTTTCATCTCACATAATAATAATGAAACCATATATTAATTATTACGGCATTAGGCACGGAAAATTTGATTTGGAGTTTTATTTCAAGAAATATAACAGTATCTTTTAATTACGTAAATAGGCTTGTGCTATAAAATTTTAACCACATAAGACAGCCAATTTAGGATGAGGCAAATTTTAAATAAGCACATACATGTATAGATATTGACAGTGTTTTTTTATATGATTGAATGACGAGACGACCAAGTCGCTCGCCTGCACCACGCCTACCCATAAACAGATGCAACATCACACAGAACTTTGAATTATAAAGCACTGCATGGCTCTTAACTGCGCTCGACACCCCGAGACATAAGATGTTAAGTCTCATAATGCCCAGTAATTTGACTGGCTTCAATGTCCTTCAAACCGAAACATAGCGGCGCTTACTCACTGTTACTTGGCGGCAGAAATAGACAAAGCGGTGGTACCAAACCAGGCCCTCTCGCATATGAGGGACCTACCACCTTGTAAAAAAACACCGTGGTAATATGGATTTGCTGTCTTACTGCCAACACCACTATTAATTATATCACACACCCATTAATTATCTTTAATTCTCATTACCGCTTGTTAGGATTCGATTATTCCTCAAAGACAATTAAGTCAATTACATTAATTCTGTACCCGATAATGGAGCATGAGTTATTTGCTGTATTAAATAATGGAGCATAAAGAATTTACTGCCCCTGAGTGGGTAAATAATTGAATTCTAATAAACAACTTAATGACAATTAAATTAAAATGACGTCTCTCAGTGCGCCAATTATATTCTATTTCGTAATAGTACATGAATTGGAGATTGTGAAGCAGATGATAATGGAGATGAAATAACAGAAAAACTGTCTTTGAATCTTCACTGCCTACTATACTATAATTTTGATCCATAGAAGGTAATCACGTCTGTAATTTCCGAAGGGGGAGTCAAAGATGTAACTAGTACACCCATATTTCGCCAAGCTTGTTTCCGACCCATGAGGTGATAAGAAATGAGCATATTGACAATTTCTAATTTCAGTCTGATTTCTTTAAAAATCCAATATCACTTTCACCCGACCTGGGTATCGAACCTGACATTTTAGCATTTTATTCGTGTACGCATTACAACTACGCCATCAAGACAGTCCTCCACAGTAATTGATTCATAATAAAAAAACAACCCCATGCACAAAATGTACATAGTTTTGACCAGCACGTTCTTGCTTACTTGTCCACTTTAATCAAATTATTTCTGAGTATTTGGCTTTATCAGTTAAATGAATTGGCAAATGTTAATTAAATGACAAGGCGAAGGACCTCTCTGGGAAAGATCTTGTCGCTTTTAAACATGGTTTGGGGTAACTCATCGGTGAAATTCTCTTACATCGTCCAAACATGTTTTTGGAGAACCGAATTAAATTCTACGACTGAAATTCTAGGGCTTGGGTATACTCACTAATTTATTAAACATTCATGCAGACACGATGAATACATTTTTGTCTGCAGCATGAATGTTTATTTCAGGTCTGTCCATAAGCCCCTCGTAATCCCTGATACCCACGGTACAGGTACTATGCGTGCCAAATAAGAATAGGATCGCGTTTGCTACCAACTTTACACGATAACTGTCAAAGTAGTACTGCTAGCAAAAATAAGTGCAAAAAAGAAATTTCATATATTTTTTATTGTTAATAGATATAGATTTAATTATTGTATAACCATTATATTCATTTAATAAATACTATTCTTGAATTTTATTAATGGATAATTTTGGATAAATTAATTATGGAACTGTAAGGAAACAGTTTAAAAAATGAACAAATACACAGTTAATGCTACTGGTCACCCTAATATGACGCAATTTTGTGACGCTATTGAGAAGCTACCAATGTTCCGTTAGCTACGCTTTCGTGTATACGCGCGTGTGTCTTATATATGTTGCCTACTGGACTTCCTTGTTATTGTTATTTTTATAAATATGC
Organism: Amorpha juglandis; assembly: GCA_949126905.1. NCBI lineage: Eukaryota > Metazoa > Arthropoda > Insecta > Lepidoptera > Sphingidae > Amorpha > Amorpha juglandis. The sequence continues at coordinate 4,648,521 of OX421378.1, read as the reverse complement.
TTTTTCTTTGAAATCCTACTCATTTATAATTAACTAGCTGTCCCTCGCGGCTCCGCCCGCGTGATCTGTATTTTCCGGGATAAAAGTAGCCTAACAGTGGCGCCATCTGTCAGCAATGTGTCACGCACCGACGCCATCTACTTAAAATATTGGTTTGTAGTACATGCTATGTATCAGAGATGGCGCTGTATTTAAAAAATGATTTTCCCTATTTTCCCGCTTTTCTATTGAAATTTTTCCTAGATTTTCGTTGCTATAAACCTCACGGAGCCCGAGACCTTTCCAACGAATGCAAAACCGTGGAAATCGGTTCGTGCGTTCTGGAGTTATATCGTCAGGAAGGAAAACCCGACTTTTTTTTATATAGTAGATTTGGTGTGAAATATATTAGAAATACCAAAAAAAGCGTACATTAAACATTTAAACTGAATATATTGTTTTTGCACACCATACACTTTGGTAATGAAGTTTGCGCGTATTGCTGAACAAAATGGCGTCTTGACAGTCCTATTCTTATTTGGCACGCATAGTACTTAGTTTAGGGTCACGATTATTAGGTGTATTCATATATTTTTAAATCTTTCTGAGCTACTTTGCCATACTAAAACAAATATTTGATCCATTACATAACAGAAGCCATTACTCTTAGCATTTCAATATACCCAAAACACGACAAGTAAATTCCTCATAAAGTCTTACAAGCACACGAGTATTTGGCAATAAATTTTGGCAGTAATGCGGTATGGCAACACAATAAGAGCGGTAAGTGTAGTCAGATAAAGCAAATGAGGCGGTAAATAGCGATTTCGCGTCCAAATGAAATGGGGGAATGTCGCAACGATTTCCCGAATCGATTGTACTGAATTATTTAAACAATAATGTCGAATTGATCAAATTTAATTAACATTCGATTTGTGGTAACCGATTGTGTTTGTTGACGAAGCTGCATTACGTTTTGTTGGATTTTGTTTCGGATTTAATGGATTATTATTTTATATTGATTAACGATTGTTTAGCTGAAGTATTACGAAGCTTGCAGTCCTGATTCCTGACTACACTACTTTATGTATCTTAAATAAATTCCCTTACCCTAGAACTGTAATTGAACACGGTCCGAGTACCATTAAAATTTGAAATACAATTAAGTAAAACTGATAATAATTGCATATTAAAATCTCGGACTTAGCAATAGTAATTTTGTTCTTAGATTAATATATTAAAAAAATCCAATCAGTCCAACCATCGAATGGCATAAAAAATAAGTTACTCTTTTTAAGTAGGTAGTAATTTGGGATTTAAAGGGATACAAAAAAAAATCTTCAATTTATTTACATATACACTGCTTTTTGTTCGAAAACTTAGTTATATTACACTCAGCATTCAAACCTTCCACCACACCTGATAGACTGCTCAGTACACATATGTAATGTCGAACTACTGTATCAATATAAACGAAACTAGCAGTTATTGAAATCCTGCGTTCAAACGATTAAAATACCTTTTCTAAATACAGACTTTTTTTATTTGGGTTTGGAGCAGGCATATTAATATTTGTTCTAAACCCCACGCACTAGCAAAATTCCGCGCGATTCAGGCCGCATTCGACGGAAATTGCATGTTCAAAGAGTAGAGAGTACCTGGACTGGTGTCACCTAAAAGTAATACGGTATTCAATACTAGCTTATACTGTTTCGATAAATGGAAGTTGTCCGCTATCCTTATGTGAATACATATCCACTCACGCCTGTAATCCCCGAAAGGGTAGTCAGAAGTTTAACACCCGTACACCCCCATTTAGGATAGCTTATTCCGTCCCAATATAGGGGGCGAGGCTATCGCCATATCGGGCACAAATTCCAGACCCTTGGCTGATACTGAGCATTTCGTGGTTGAACAACCCAATATCACTTTTACCCGACCCGGGGATCGAACCCGAGACGTCGGCACAGCAGTCGTACCGCATACGTAATACAACATCGCTACCAGGGCAGTCCTTACGTAATACATGAATATGATCTTTACTGAGTTAACCAAAGTTTATACCATCATGTTAGGTTTCGTTAATTTCATATAGATTCACTTGATTTATGTCAACTAAAACGGTTCTTGAGTTAGCCTTAGTTCGTGCTATTCGAACTGCGGTTAAGTTTGAGATTGTAACCTTCATCACATCCTTCGGCACAGTGAGCGAACAGCCGGTTGATACCATAGGCCGCGGGTTCGATTCCCATACCAAATGTTTATGTAATTAACAGATATTTGTTTCGGGTTTCGCTGTTGTGGGCATTTAAGTTCCTCATGGCTCCTAATACCCATGATAAAGACTATCTTTGTTTGTGTGATCCACGCATATTTGTTTCGGGTCTAGGTGTTGTGGTACCGCAAGTTCCTCGTAGTTCCTGATACCCACGATACAGGTTTAACTTAGTGTGGGGTCAGGGCAATGTGTGTGACTGTTGGGTGTATTATTTATTCGTAATTCGGATTCAACGCGACGCCTATGATTAACTTGAGGCTGATCAAATTATCTCGCGTATTGTACATTAATACAGAATACTTCAATTAATACCGAGTATAATGTGTGCCAGGAGAACATCGGTTCCACAACACCACTGCGCTTATTAGATCATGCAGCTTGCGTGCATGCAAAAAGAAATCTACCGTTGTTGTGCATCACATAGCTATCGTTACATTCCATTCATACGTCATATGGATATAATTGGAATCAGTGTATGGATTTAAGGTTGCGTGTCTGGGTGTGTTTCCTCCCCAGAGAAGCTGACGTTTGAGAGGCGGGCGATCGTAAAAACATCATCCTCTATACCTTTTTTTTATTTGATCGAATTACGAGACGAGCAAGGCGCTCGCCTGATGGTAAGCGCCACGCCTGCCCATAAACAGAAGCAACACTACACAGAACTTTGAATTACAAGGCACTGCATGGCACTGACCTACGCCCGAGACATAAAATGTTAAGTCTCATAATGCCCAATAATTACACTGGCTTCGATGTCCTTCAAACCGAAACACAACAGTGACTACACACTGTTGCTTGGCAGCAGAAATAGACAAAAGAGGTGATACCAAGCCGGACGGCCTCTCGCATATAAGGGACCTACCACCTTATACATCATACAAAATACTTGAGCAACCTTAAGGAAAAGGATGATTAAGGGAATGGAAAGGGGAAGGGGATTTGGGCCCCGTGGTATCTCACTAATCTTACGAAACAAGCAAACTGCTACTACACGTCGGTTTTCTGTAAGACAGTGATAACAAAGTGGTGGAACCGGTCTAGTCCATTCATGCGGTAGACTCTACTATACAATGTAGCTTTACCACTTTTATAAATACGTCAGAGAGATAGTAAAGTTGAATGATGTATTCTGAACTATACAAAGGAGGTATAGATGAAACGTTGATACTGTTTTGATGTATATAAAACTAATGTTATTAAATAAGTAGATATAATGATAAATACATCTCCGTACATGAGGTGAGTAGCTGAGAAACGAGAGGCCGCGGGTTCGATCCCCGCACCGACACAAATGTTTGTGTGATCCACAAATATTTGGTTCGTCAAGGTGTTGTGAGACCGAAAGTCTGTCGTAGTTCCTAATACCGACACAAAACTCGTATCTCACTGTGGAGTCAGGACTATGTGTATGATTGTTTTATATATTTATCTCAAGTTAGTTTTAACTGGACCATCATAATCCTTACTGAGGGTACAACTGTTATCTCTTAACTACTTGTGTAATAGCCAACATCATATTTGGATCAGATATGTATAATTGTTTCTGTAACTTGAGCTTAGGAACTATTAAATTTATATTACTTTAGTTCATTATTACGGGTCATTAACCGTTACCTAAATTAATTAATAATACAGCATAAAGATAAATCGTTCGTTTTATATTTACTTTTTTGTCTTTAAATAGGTACTAACATATTTCTATTTTTATGTCTTTGTAAGATCTAACTCTTTGTTGTAATGAACCTCTTTGGTGGGATATAAAAATAAAATTATTATTAAAATATAATAATAATACTAGCGCTGTATTATACATATCCCACTGCTGGGCCCGGGCCTCCTCTAATGAATGAGAGGGGTTAGGCTTAAGTCCACCAAGTTGGCCTAATCCGGGTTGGCAGACTTCAAATATCTTCGAAAAATCTTATCGAGTTCTCAGGTATGCAGGTTTCTTCACGATGTTTCCTTCACCGTTAAAGCAAGCGAATATTTACAATAAATATACACGGAACTTAGAAAAGTCAGAGGTCAATGCTCTTGGGGCTTGTTTCGAATCTACGACTTTCGTCTCGACAGTCCGTACTACTCCCCGCTGAGCTATCGCTGCTTTACAGCAGAGATAAAAATAAGATTATTATTATTATTACACTGTGTTATGGGACCAATCGCTCGAAGTTTCTGATACCCACGATACAAGTTAATCTATTGTGGGATGAGAACTATGTGTGTGACTGTTGGGTGTATTTATTTGTATATTTATCTACAAGCATTCGCTCGCGGCTCCGCCCGCGTGAAGTTCTGCACCGTTATATTATCGATATCTTTAAATTGGCATAACTTTTTTTATTTATGGACCGATTGACATGAAACAAACGCTAAATGTTAAGTGAAGCTTACCACAATATATTAGTGAACTACATGTAAATCGGATAAGCCGTTTTTGAGATCATCGTGCACAAACGCACAGACAAACAGACACAAATTCTAACAATCATTGTATGGGGTGCTATTGCGTTGATAAAGGTCTCCAATAATATTTTTTCTCATATATCTTCCATGTACAGACACCGATCCGTTAGATTTTTATTATATGTATATAGATATAGATATTATTATTATTTATCTCTATAAATTATTCAATCTAATGACTTTGTAACAGAATCGTCTAAATAAAGCTCATTATGGTTATTTCGCGACCACAAGGAATTCATACCAGATATGAGTTAAATCAACTAGTAGCGAACACAAAGTATACAATTTCAAGTGTATTTGAAATTATCAGAAAGATGGCGTTTCCGAAAATTAATAATAATTTACACTTTATGATTATTTTAAAACCCCAGACGTCAATAATCAAAACACTTGTCTCTATTAAACTGTCATATGAATTTTCATTGAAACATAGCTAAGAACCATCTCGATTAAACCAGCTTTCAAACAACAAAACCGCATTCAAATCAGTTTATTCGATTAGGCTGAACGCCACAGACAGATACATACATACACACGCAGATACACAAAGGGATCAATCTTATAGGACACCTCTTTTTGTCGGGGATCAAAAGAGACTATAGTAAGGCGAAACAATAAATCAATAATTCCATCAATCCAGTTAAAAACTAACCTGAGTAGGAAGCATCTGCTGTCCTGCCCATCGTTGACTGAACGATATAATGGGAGCACCGTACGGCAAGGTCGGGAAGTCTCCAGCGAACACCACCCGGTCGCAGTTCATCAGGATCCGCAGCTGGAGCGCCCTGTCCACTTGGACCTTACACCTGCAGGGGTACCGCAGGTCGTCGTTGAGTTCTGAACATGGCACCCACTGCGCCTGGCCCACGATGAGCGGTAGTATCGATAGGAGGACTAGCGGCCACATTATGACCTGGAAAAGATTTCGAAAATGTTTAATGGCTTTTCATAATTCAATGATAGTGAAATTATCAAGTTATGAAGATTTTTTTATCCACATTAAAGTAACAATGTACTTGATAATAAATACAGTGCAGTCGAAATTTTATGTCTATTATTCAAGGAAGCCAACCCGCATTAGGCCAGCGTGGTGGACTAAGGCCTGATCCCTCTCATTTAGTAGAGGAGGCCCGTGCCCAGCAGTGGGACGTATATAATACAGAGGTAGTAAAAAAAAAAATCAAGAAAAAAAATATTTTTATTCATTGTAAATCATCAAAATTTGCTTTGTCTTGATTAAAATCATTTGATAGAAACAAAGCCGACCTTTTGGTAATAAACGACATTTAACACCAGAAAGGTCAATTTAAATTGAATCGTGCTCCCGAACTACGCGGAAGTTACAGGCAAAATCTAGTTAAATATGACCCGGCATCAAATTTACAGCAGTAATGTGGGTTGAAACATCAATTCGAAACCATAATTGGAGTTGTTAAAATTAATAAGCCGTAGAAAGCTGCGTAGCTGGTGGTAGGATATTCATATCCGCCCGGATAGCGACCATCGTACACATGGTATTAAAACCTGCCATAGCGATCCACACGTATTGTGTGGATTGCCTACCCATAAACAGAAGTTCACAGAGAACTTTGAATTACAAAGCACTGCATATGGGATTTTACTCTTCGCCTTGAGACATAAGATGTTAAGTCTTAGATTGCCAAGTAATTTCCTTGGCTTCAATATCCTTCAAACGGAAACACAACAGTGTTTACACAATGTTGCTAAGCAGCAGAAATATTCTTGACAATGAGGTCAGACATTCTGAATCTTCCATCTCAATAAAGCTGAAGCGTCCTTCCTTTATTCGTCTTAACTCTTATCGTTGCAATGAGTTGAGGTCCTTGAAACACTTTTGGTCTCCTTGTACTAGATAGTCATTCTTATACTGATTGATATGATTAAGAGAACTCTAGTAAAGCTTTATAGACTATGGAAGACTAAGTAAGATCGAACTGTTAATTAAAGAACCAAGAACCCTTGTCTATCTCTGCACCATCATAAAGTTGACTGGTAGAGAATCTGGCATTAAGTTCGCCTATATACATATTTTGTATATGAAGTGCAAATAAAACCCTAGAAAAGAACCCTAGAGAAAGAAACAAGGTGTGTGGCTCACTATAGCAGGTTTGAACACCATGTGTACGGTGGTCTCAATCCGGATGGATATGAATATCCTACCACCAGTAAAACTACACATACACCATACTTGGTCGGTTATAAATTTAGTCACTTCACCTGTCTTCTACGCCTTCTGTCTTAATTTATTCTCTCAAAAGAATAGTCACTATGCCTTGACGCTGAACATAACATGAGGCTGGCCAAGTTATAATGGCTATTACAGTAGGTACATTGATTTCGCTGGCCTAATCTGGCATCCTGTTCCCTAGCCAGTACGCGTAGTTATTAAATTACGCTGCCGATCGTTTCCTGTCTGTACGTACGAAGGGAGCGTGGATACCTCTACACGTCCGTTGCTATGGCGCCTACTCTATCAGAGAAACAATTTCTTTTTTGAGCAAAAATTACTTTTAATTTTTTCACCACCTTTTTCGACAGATATGGTCGGAAATTATGTAAAGTAACAGACGTTTTAATCAGACATTAAATACAATTCGCACATCGGTAATGAAAGTGTCACAACACAAAAAAAAATAGTTTTTGGGAATTCGTATTGCACTTTATTTTTATATAAAAATTGCATTCGCTATGCAGGCGGATATGAATATCCTACCACCAACAAAATAGTAAGGCATACAAAATAAATAGCGATGACCCATTAGACAGTCGAATAGATGAGTAGCGTTTCATTATTAGGACGTAAATGAATCTTCTTCCCAGTAGGAAATACAAGAAATAATTAAAAACTTTCTACACAATACTTGGTTAACAAAATCTTGTTACTCAACTAAACTACTAACATAGTCTGGACCAACCTTAAACGTAACAACCCGTGTGGTATAAAAGCAAGAATAACTTTGTAAGTTTGTACTTAGGGTTAACATGTCGACCCTGTAAGCAAGAAATTTACGATCGACCCTTTATTTTATTCCTGTCGCTTTAAGTTTGGTACTTATTCTTGTAAGGACTTGATTGATGGCATCTTATTTCGGACTTTTCATATTTGTTTATGTCTACGCGTTCTAAATCGTTGTTTAACAAAAATATTTTGGTTCTTTTTCAAAGCTGCTTTCTAAATCCAGATTTCACAATATAGTTCTTATTATGTCCATACATATTGTGATATCGCAATTTATTGCAATATTTCATTAAGTTATGAATTACACGTTTCAACATCTTGAAAGAGATTAGTATTTACAAGAAAGATGATTGTATAATTTGGACTATGTCTATTAGAAAAAAGTAATTTATGGGTAACAGCGTAAAATTGTGTAACAAGCTCTCCAATAATGTAATCAATATGTCAAATAAATTTTTCAAGGCATATTTTAAACGTGTGCCTATGACTAGGCTATAAACATAGGTATATATTTAACAATTTTCGATTTAGTTGTATATATTTATTTAAAACCACTTTTACTTAAAAAAAAACACTCGATATTAAACAAAAAGTAATAAAATATTATATGCTGAAATTTTTCGTTAAACAAAATACAGGGATTCTACGAGAGCGTCAGTATTTGAATAAACCACCTATCGACTAAAAATGTGGATTAACCTTTTTAAATCTTACCCACAAGTTCGGTTTGATGATTCAATAACCTTAGAGATTTCTTTCCCGTAATAAATTATGAATGTCGTAAAATTCTCACATTTCACCCCATCTATTCGCTCATTGATACCGTTCCGAAGTGAGGACACAAAAACACAGTGCATATCCGAGATAGTTTTTGTACACCGCCAGAGTTGCGGTTTCAGCCAGCATACTTCGAAATTGCCTCTGTGTCGCCGAGTTGGAAATCGTGCGGTGTGCGAATTCCGAATGGGTAAATTATTTACGATGCTCGATTTATGTGGAAAGTTTGCCGGGTCGCGTCCGAAACTAGCTTAGTTTGTTTTCAACTTTGCTGTGCTCCCGTCATCGAACGACTCATCTTTTCGAAACCTTTTCAAATACTCGTACATTTCAATGTTTTCTAACTTCCAATTTTGATTTTAAAATGAGTAGAATAATAAAAATATTTTAAGGATTATTCCATTTTATTTAAAAGTTGTTGACGTCTGTTGACGCGAAGAATTCGGATTTCAGCTACAAGACGTGCCATAACATTAAGCTAGTTAGTTATGCATCCTGCACCTGTTCATGCTTGATAAAAATTTGTTGACCATTCAAATAAGCTTTTTGCGAACGTAAGGACTTAACGTAACTCTATCCGTTGAAAACATGATCATTTTTCGCTGACCAATGAATTTTGCAGCTGTTCATGTTTATATTAAAGTTCTTGGAACTAAATGAAAACATGTTGACTATAAATGTGCTGACCACTGTCTGGAAGGTGGCTATGTTATGATCAAAATTCCTAGAACTGAATACGCCTTGTAAATAAGTTAAGAGTATAAATAAGGATTATTGTTAATTTTAATTCAGTCTTAAATAAATCTTCATCATGAAGAGTTGGAACTTACATTTTTTATTTAAAAACCCCAAGGCGCTCCCGCGTATATTTGTCTAGTTACTAAGTGAACATTTGCATAGTAAGTATGTAGGTATTTAATTAAAAATAAAAACAAATTAATTGCTTTAGTTGAGGAATTTTCATATCTGTCTTAAACAATGTATATTTTAGCACGGCAGTAACAAATCTTGTCTGCAACGTCGCCGATTCGCACAACATTGCTGGCATCATAAACAACGGCGCACACGTCGCGCGACAACGAAACAGAGCCAAATCTACTGGACACACGCCAAATTACAACATTACACTAATATTTTGACAACATTAATGCATGCCCGTCCACTTAGATAGGTTAAGTACCGGTGTAATTAACAGCACTGGTTCGTTATCACATCGCAATAACGTTTATTTGGTATTTACCATTTGGTATTTGGTTGGCTAACAAAAACATTGCTACATATCTGATTTCCAACTTAAATTATCTAATAAATCCAATTATTTATTGAATCAATTAAATGTTATAAATATACATTATTCCGTCAAACTCTACTACCAGTAGGCCTAGTAAAAGGTATGATAGTATTCTAAAATAATGATAGTTTTCCTTTTGTCTTTATGCATCCAGTATCAGTAGTAGTAGGAACTAAGGGGAATTAAAATTCATAGTATGATCACTTGTGTATCATTAGTCAAGTACAAAATTAGTTTTGAAGCTATTTTTTCCTTTTTTACTTCTAGAGTTTCTATATCCAGTGCCTTCGGTACCGTTTTCATCCACACATAAACTATGCACAAAAACTGTTTCTAATAATTCAAATAAACTAATAAATAAATTATAATAAACTAATCTAATCATTTTACTTCATAACGTTCCTCATTGGCTTAAATTGAGCTGCTTTTATTTAAATAAATAATACTTCAATGTATGTAGTGCTAATACGTATTGTGAAGAGCAACATTAGAGTTTCTTGCCCGTTTTTCTTTAACGAAACAGCATTCTGGACTGGCAGTAGAGTTAAAATTTTGACTGAATCTATATGATATTTGACATTTTAAAGATTCAATTAAATGATTTGATATGATTTAAAACAATCAAACACTATACTGATAAAACAATTTGCAACTCACCAACGTTCGAAACACTCACACATAAATGTTTCTTAGTTAATTAAAACAAAATACTGGCAGCAATATTAATTTTCACACTCACAATCAAGTTCGTATTACATTATTACGTGAACTGCATTGTTTTACTGCAATGTAATATGCACTTAATGTATAAAATGTAATATTAAAGTAGGGACAGGTTTGTAATTAACGCTTTAGATAATCTACTGGTTACATGACCATTTCATAATCAATCATATTAAATGCCAATTTTCGGACTAGGGTGACCATGGTCTCTGTGGTTTAATGCGGATAAAAAACGAGTTTTCCCATTCAGATTTCCCGTATTGTTAGATACATGATTTTTTAACCTACTTATTGAAGTCAGGCATCCTGATATAATATTGACATTGTATTGACTTTTGGCTCGTTGGTCTAGTGGCAAAGTACTTAGGTTGAGAAACCGTAAAGGTATAGGGTCGGGCAAGCATATATTGTGTTTAAGTATTCGATTAGAAAAAACTCGTAATAAGAAATGTATTTGATAATATGACGATGATAATAATATGGCCGCTACCAATCAAAAAATTTGTGGTGTCGTGGGACACCAGGTAGGAACGAAGTTCCTTCGGCTAATGTAGAATCGACACAAATTGCAAAAAAAGTCGTGCTCAATTCTGTGTATGCGACTGTCGCGCCTGCGCACGTCTCATTTAACGGTTTTATTCCCCTTTTTTTTTACGGTTTTACTATTACATTTTTTTCAGTTCGGTCACGCAGCGAAATCCCTATCCCCTCCAAGCCTGCCGTAAGGAACTTCGTTCCAATAAACTTTTATTCAGTAATATTTCATCCCAAAACACTACTGAAGTGTAACAACTCTAATTAAAAACTTAGACTTAGACTGGCTACTAAACGGTGGACGGCCGTGTTCTATAATCAAAAATTCAAATTCAAATTTCAAACCGCGTCTACATTTCCAAATGTCATAAGTTTCACACCCATCTGTTTTATTAACGGAATTTCGACTTTAACTTTGTGTGCTAGATATCAAATTAAGTTAAAAAAAAGTCTCATTTAACGGTTTTATTCCACGCATTTTTCTTACGGTTTTACTATCACATTTTTTTCAGTTTGGTCACGCAGCGAAATCCCTATCCCCTCCAAGCCTGGGAACTTCGTTCCTACCTGGTGTCCCACGACACACACCAATTTTTTTTTTATTATTTATAAAATATTTATTTATTTCAATATCTTAATGCCTTGGTTTTTTTATGCAAAATGTGTAACTTTTATAAATATTTGGACACCACAGTCAATCTAGCTGCTTACAATTAAACAAGTGTTGCAATACTAATGACGTGCGAAATACGAAAATTAATTATATTTACAGCATTCTCTGCTAATAACTACCACACTACTGACCATACGGGATCGAAATGTAACAATTACAAATATTAATATTTATCTTTTTTTAATTCGTTTTTAGGCGAATATAAATTAATTGTGTTTGTTTCTCGACAAAAAAAATAATAATTGATGTTTATTAATTTTATTAGACTTGCAGTATTAGACTGAAAAGGTGTTAAAAATACTGTCTATTATTTTTTATACCTCAGTGATAGGATAAGCTAAATTTCAAGTATAAATATGGTAAATATGATCCTTGTTTACACACCAAAAAACATACAGGCATAATAAAAATATATTTTAAAAACATAACAGAGGTTTTAAAAGATAATGATAAAACATTTCATATCTGGAATACGAATTTAAAATTTAAAAAGTAAATACTCGGCGGTTATAAAGTTACGTAGGATATGGGGTTGTAAAAATGTTATTATGATAGCGTCGCGGCGCTTAAATGTTACGGCCACTTGTAGATAATAGATTGTGGGTTGTGGGTTGCATGATAGTGTGCGAAAAATACCTATACACACTGGGTCAGTGTATGGACACTTTATTTCTGCCGCCAAGCAACAGTGTGTAAAAACACAAGGTGTACGTTTGTATGAGAGTATAATTAAATAAGATAGTAATATATACATAAACTAATATTGCCTTCGCATTAGACATTATCTTATACAATACTAGGATTTCTAATATGCCAATATTGAAGTCCTTTGAGATTATAGCATAGAAATATATTACAAAAGTTTCAAATAACTACCACAAAAGACATTTCAATCCAAGTCTGAATTTATATTCATTGTTATTTTCAAAATGAGAAAAATACAATACGTCTTTTGAAGGTATAAAAATAAAACCGATTCAAAATAAATATCTGATAAAATTATTATCTGCCTAGTTCTGTTTGTAGGGAATACTCTATAGATGACTACCTTGAACTTACTAATCCTTTAATTTTTTGCGCACAAAAATTAAATTCTACACCACACACACTTTTTGGTTCTTGATTTGGCCTTCGCGTCGTCAAGATAATCAATGAAACTTCAATTTTTTTAATCGACAATGGGCTAGATGGGTACGGATAGTGGAGACGAATGTCTCATGTTCGAAACCAACCCCATGGGCCACATTACTAACTTTTTAAGTTACGTCTCCATTCATTATCCAGCAGTTACTACCGCTCGTTACAATAGTGAAGGAAATTATCGTGAGGAATGCGGAATACTTGAAAATTCTCCATAACAATTTCGGAGGTACGTGAAGTCTACCAATTTACATTAGTCCATCATGGTAGACTATAGGTCTGGTATTACTATTATATTTTTATTATGTCCTCCCAAAATTACTTCAACCCATCGAACTGGGAATAAACAAAGACTCAAGCCATCTGTATTAAGCCTTCTCCATAGATTTGCCAACCCTGCGGTGCAGTGCCGCCTGTAGAGAATGGTCAGGCAATAATTCTAAACATGGTTGTCTTGGCTTGAGGATGCAATCTATTATTGACAAAATACATACTATGACATGCATGTAACGTGTTTGGAATTAATAATTATAACTACTTTTGCCTACAGCATGAATGGGCCGGCTCGACCGGGTCGTTATCATACAGAAATCCGATGGAAAAAAACCCTCATACAAATACTACTAAGGCTACTTCGGTTCGACAATTCTCTCGTTATGTAAATAATCTTATATAATCCATAGTATCGTATAACTTTTTGAAAGTTAAATAGTATATACTGCTGATATTGCAGTTAAACTGAGATTCCATGATGAGTTCCATCGCAATACAAAATGACGCCAGAAAACTGAGTTATAAGAATTTGTCACTGACACTACATAAAGTTTTAAAATTAGAATAAAAGTAATTTAAAAAATAAACTATAACTGTTCAAATCATTCGTTAAGAATTCCAAAGATTCATCATAATGCATGAGCAAGACAAATAGGCTAGATACAAATACATTTCAAAATATTCCATTCAAACTTTTCTTGTTAACTGCAGGCAAATTTTAAATCACTAGCAGTTTATTATTTATGACTCAATCGGTTTTTATATTAAAATTCTGTAAATAACTATCTGAGGGCCGTGGAATATCGTAGTTGTACTTTCTAACTTCAACTAGTATCTAAAACAATTTGGTATATAGATTAAGTCCCAAAATAATAAATATTATATTAATAATAAATGAAAATATCATTTTTTTTTATCCTGGCTCGGCAAAGTGACTACGCTACACCTGATGGTAAGTGTAGCGCAATCCAAGAATAGTGTCGACCAACGATAAACAATGTGTCCATCGTAGGTCGGCAAGATCATGCCGGTCTGCCAAAGGGTCAAGGGGGAGGGGAAGGAAAAGGGTTAGGATCAGGGGGCAAGCCCCCTGGGGAGAACCGGATATACACTGGCTGACCCTGGAACGCGACCCACACAAGGTGGGCCACTATGGCAGGTTTTAGCATCAGTGTACGGTGGTCGCTATCCGGTCGGATACAAGTATCCTCCCACCAGCAAATCATGGAAGAAAGAAAAGAGATTCTTCTGGACTTCATTCCATTTCTATTTGAGTTCAGCTCTTCTAAGTGTCTGTCCCCAGGGGTGGCTACTCTGGATCGTTGTCAAGTCTACATTATTATTCTAAGTCTCTATAAACTTTAGCGATCCGTATAAGTCGGGGTCTCACGATTTTTTTTATGATTTTATGTTCAAGTACTTTTCAAGTCACGTAATTATTATTTTATATGGAATAGGGGGCAACTGAGCAAGTGGGTCACCTGATGGTAAGTGATTACTATCGCCCATAGACAGCTACAACACCAGAGGAATTATCGGTGCGTTGCCTGCCTTTGAGAAAAGAGAAGGAAGGCTCTTTCATCGTATCTGTCTGAAATCATATCTGGCTGGAAATACCGTAGGTAAAAGTGGATTCCACAAAGGCCCTGTACGGTGTTCACTGTTCTGGAATGCCATCCATCAAAATGATAAGGATGAAATCCCAACTTTTGGCACGTTGTGCGGTGATGAAACTTGGCGGCTGGTATTATTCCAAACAATTCCTCAGAACACTCCCCATGGTACAATCGATAAAAAAAGATACAAAGAGATGCAACATTTCTCCAATTATCCGGGCGACGAAAACATCGTTAACATCGTTTATAGGGTGCCACTATTCTATGCATAAATAACAGCCTTCGTAGCGCAGTGGGTGAAAAACATTTATAATGTATTTAATTCCGCTGCCGCCACTTTTGATCGAATATTTGGTAAATTCAGTAATGCCCACATCTGTGATAATAATGAAAGGCGCAGTGGCTTATGGGCATCTAAGAATAAAGACTTTATTATCTAAGTAGACTTAAAACAGAACATAAAGATATGATGGTATATCTCATTAATGGGGCTAGAAATAATGCATACGAATTATGTAAAACAGAAACAATTTTATTTTACTAATTTGTTGTAAATTGATTCATTCAACTCCATTGGACCTTGGAGAGTAATCTTGTTAAAAACTTCGCCGTACCAACGGTCCATTATTTCTCCTTAAGAAAAATAGCTTTTGTTGATTCTTACAAATGGTGGTTGCTGTTACCTTTGCAGGTTTCAGTGGGAATGTGTTTGTACTTTTAACTGACGAAAATACTGAGGAGGTTGTAGGTACTCAATACGGCCCAAATCAATCCTCTTCCTAATCACTAATTATCCCTTTCCTTTAAGGTCGGCAAAGCGTCCATGATTCTTCTGGTATTGTGGGCGTACATGGACGGTGAAGATCACTTACCATCAGGTGACGCACTTGCTCGTTTGCCGGCCTATGCTATAAAAAGGGTACGAAATGATGATGCCGTAACAGTATATAAAACAAGTTTCACTATAGATTCTGCAGCAGGGTGGATATTCTCTTTGACATAAAACTGATGGCTAAAATGTGTTTACATACTACAGTGAACAATAAAACTGGGGTACGGAAAAATCACAACTCACATGCAGTTACAGCAATATCACGAATAAATTTCGACAGATTTTTACTACCATTATTACTAGTTTTATAAACATTTTAAAGTATTTCATTTACTGATTTCAAAAAGTTGCAGGATTCGGCGCGACTTTTTTGTTGATTTTACTATGTGTAGAACGAATTTGTTGAAAATTCATTCGATACATTTTGGCTGTGATGTGGTCCCATATAAATTTAATTGAGTTCTTAAGTCTGGTGAAGCTGAAAACAGCCGACTCGAGCGCCCACAAAAAATAGGTGACAGATGGAGTAAAAGAATGAAACTCTTCAATGGATAACAACACACTCGTCGCGATTGTGTCATTGTATTGGCATTAGAGCTGGGATTACGCGAGGCAGAAAGGCAGAAGGGAAAGAGAACTAAACAAAAATATATTTCCGGAATGCCGTGACTTGAGAAAATAAATCAATATTTATTTGTTTTAACCACACTATTTCTCGTACTTTCTCGCCAACTTTAGGTTTTTTCATTAGTGAATGGCAAAACGAATAGGTCACTCGACTGATGGTAAGCGACTGCATAAACAGAAACAACACCACACAAAAACTTGAACTACAAAGCACTGCACGGCATCGAACTGCGCCCGTCACTCTGAGACATAACATGTTAATCGTAACGCCTAGTAATTTCACTGGCTTTAATGTCCTAGTGCTTAAACATTGCTGCTTGGCAGAAGAAAAAGACAAAGTGGTGGTACTAACCCAGATGGCCCCTCGCATAAAAGATACCTTCCACCCAGTGTAACCTATCACTAGTCCAGGAATAAGTCAGCCATTTTGCAAAGTTCAGTTTACTCATACTACAATAAAATTACTAATCTTATGATATCTACTTAGAATTTCAGATTGTCTCAGCAGCCCGAACAATTAGATAAAACCTGTGTCATAAAGTTACGTTATTAAACTCTATCTCTATCTATGCATCGATATTGTAGCCTTTTTTTAAGCGTAGGCCGGCAAACGAGAGAGTGGGTCACCTGATGGTAAGTGATCTCCACCACCCATGTACGCCCACCACCAGAAGAATCATGGGCGCGTTGCCGACCTTAATGGAAAGGGATAATTAGGTATTGGGAAGGAGAGGGGCTTCCGGATATCTCACTCACCGTACGAAAAGCAGCAGCAAGCCGCTACTTTACTTCGGTTTTCTGTGAGACAGTGATAACGGCCCGGTCGAGCCAGCCCATTCATGCTGAACACAAAACTGTCTGTAGAGCCACGCTATACTCTACCACTCAAAAAACAATGTGGGCACTTTCAGATATTATGCTGAAAAAAACAGAAGTCCGAGAAGCGACTATCGACATTTATAGCCTGAATATAATTTTTATCCTCAACAATAAATCATAGCCATTCGCTTTGAACGCATCTTGTTTGTACTTCTGTATAAACATACTCAGCGTGCTAAATTTATGTGTATGGACAAAGCGTTGAATAAACGTTTTTATAAATGTTTTATTATGTTTGTTTGTGACCTACTTTTATCTTGCTGTGATTTACGGTCAAAGGGGAAACGGTTCATTTTAAAAATTCACGCAGGATTCCAGTAACACGAAAACAAATGGTATTATGGGAGCCTCAAATTGAGGAGGCTTGGTGCATTTCCATCTAATATGCAGTTCTGATGATAATGCGTAAATTAATTGTGATGGGTCTTTTAGAATAGTTTCCTATATATTATTCAATCATAATGCTCATATTTCTTCATAAACTGTTAAAAGGTGTTTTTTTTTCAAAATTACCTTCATCCGAACTAGACTCGTAGTTTTCTTCAAAGAAGTATAAAAAAATTATAAGCGTGATAAAATTCTAATGTATGACAAGTAAGTATTTTTATTGCAGATTATGTTTTAGTAAAATTGTCATCATCAGTTATCTAATAAGAAAAAATAAAAAACAATCTTCAATTAAGCACAACACCTAAATGTTACAGAAAGCTATCACCAAAATGCGTATTTCTTTTTTTAACAAAAGCAACGCGAAATACGATTTCATTCTCATTGCCTAACATGGCCTAAATAGAACATGTTCGAGATGACGCATGTCCTACGCGACAAATGTCCGAGAGGTGACCTATTACATGGGCTATAAAAAAGGCGTTAGAATCCACGAGCGCGGCAGATTGATCGATTAAACGCACTGCACACACGCGGGCTTGATGGATGTCCCGCGACCTCCGATTGAACTGCCACCGTCAGCCGGTTCCCTGATTTAAACCAAACTAAATTACTGGTGTGCAACAAAAAACGTTCTTTGCTAAATATTCGAATGTAATTCTATGCTACATGTTAAATGTGTACTTGGTGAGTAATTATGCAACGCCTAGAGTACAGTAAAAAAGAGTCCGTCATATTTATAGGTTCTAAAGTGAATTAGAACCTATAAATAATGTTAATATTACAAAGGTTGTCT
The DNA here is from genome assembly GCA_949126905.1 of Amorpha juglandis. Taxonomy (NCBI): domain Eukaryota; kingdom Metazoa; phylum Arthropoda; class Insecta; order Lepidoptera; family Sphingidae; genus Amorpha; species Amorpha juglandis. The sequence goes on along the minus strand of OX421378.1, from coordinate 4,630,267 downwards.
GGAAGAAATCGCTTTCAGCGATAAGACCGTCGATTGTTACACATATATGTTTGTAATTATTTTGTTTCTTATTGTGAATCTCATTAGTGGTGTACAATAAAGAGTTATCAATCAATCAATCAAATATTACAACGAGCAATAAATACTTGCAAAAATGTATGCGTCACTATCACCAACATTACATAAATTACGACGCAAAAATAAAATCATTCCAATCGAGATAACCCTGATCGAACGAATTTTGTAATAAAAAAATATTTAAGTTATATTGGTGTATATAAAAGGCAATTATAACAGTCATTTTGTAATTTAAATCCTCTTGCATCTTCCACAAGACACGACCCATACAACGCCTATACTTTCTTGAATTTTGCTTGTTGATGAAGATAAGGCACGTTTGTATGATCCCACTGTATTCTTAAGTGTTTACCGTATTACGATACACATCTATTGATTACCAAATTCATAAATATACGGTGTGTATGATCAACATTATACCTTCTTAAATATATTACTTTAGATATGAAATATTATTATGGAACGTAATTGTTTGCTGGCCTACAAAACTTAAACGATTATTACAAAGAGATTATATTACTCGAATATAAAAAACATGAGTAATAATTCTGTGAATACTAGTTTGAAGAATTCCCAGTAAGATATTTTATTAAACAGTATTAGCGAAGTGCCGTAACGCTACAACCAGTACTCACAAACTTAATTCGTTGCCTTCAAACCGATTAGTTATGTCAACTAAAAAATGGGGATTTTAGTCTAGTTGTTTGGGACGCAGTTTGTTCAAATACTTCACGTCCATTCGACAGGAGTAGAAGTATAGAGATTTGATGTTATAGATGCCAGTCACGATTTGAAATTCATAATATTTAAGTTAAAAGAAGTCAGATGACCCTTTCTAGAAAATCCGTACTAATTAATAAGTTAGGAATATTTCTAAAGTATTTGGATAACTTGATTAGAATGTACAGCTGAGTTTCCTGGCACTTCTCTGACCAATGATCATTTCTGAAGTACCAGTAAATTCTGAACATAACGTGTAAAAGTGTTTTTATAGTGATCTAATTTGTACAGACATGTAAACTGAACCAAGTCCACTAATTTAATGAACATTGAAGTAAATTAAAAGCCTTTTTTATTTTTTATAGCAGATGCCAAGAAACTATCAGGGGGATCATCTGATGGAAAGTTACCTTCACCCTCTATAAATACCCACAATCACCCAGAATCATGGACGCATTGCCGACCTTAAGAATAGATATAATTAAGAAGAGAAGGTTGGATTTGTGCGGATATCTCACGCACAATACGAAACGCAACAACAAACATTTCTATAGCTATTCTATATATTCATAACAGTCTATTTTCTATAAAAACATAACTATCTAATCTATCTAAAGCATAAGTACCCAATGTTGTTCAGGTGGCCCCCAGCAGTCCACGGGAGACTCGACGGGAGTCTACTTTGGCGTGACTAAAAATGGGGGTTCACAATTCGTAAGCGTGGGACCACGAAAATCTACTTTCGATAGTGAAGAACTAAAATATTGGTTTGACTTCACCTATCAATGTAGGCAGATAATATTTTAGATCTAATCTTCAAATTTTTTGTCGTGTTTTGGGAATATGGTAAAAATGTAGCTGCAGGGGGTCCCCCGGAACCAGCTAAATTTTCAAAGTGGTCTATGAGATAAAAGTCTGGGAACCTCTGATCAAAAGCATGGCTCTACCACTAAAAGTATAAAAAATAGTTGTTGGCTCAAACTAAGAAAACAGTTCAATTACAATCCGAATTTAATTTATGTTAATTAACAACGGCCCTCGTAACAACACTGAGAGTGCATACGGCACGTCTGCATTATTCTACTATATAGATTAATTAACCAAATGGAACACGACACGAAATATTATTAACTTACTCTGTTTCAAATATCACATTGTTGTTGGTAACATATACTCGTAACTACGTAGAATATAACAGTGCTACTATCTCTAATGAAGTCACCAACATTTAGGACCACATTGAGATAAATGAATAAATAACTTTCGACTCTGTTTGATTATTTCATTTTTTTTTACAAAAATTAATACACAATATAGACGATGTCGTTATACAGTCATAAGATTGAGTAATAATAATAAATAAATATACCCAACAGTCACACACATAGTCCCGACCCCATACTGTGTTTAACTCGTATCATGGGTATCAGGAACTACGAGATACTTATTGTCCCATAACATCCACACTTGAAACAAATACTTATAAATCACATAAACATATTATTCAGCACGGGAATCGAACCCATAGATTTATTTTCACAGCTGGCTGGCCATTCGGCTGCTGCACCCGGGAGGGTAATCTAAAAAAAGATCGAGCCTACATCTTAATTACATTTGAATTTTTATTGTTTTATAACTTGTTGTAGCAAATTCACGTCAAACCGAAAGCGACCAACGGAAATCCAATAAAAATATTTCACACCCAAACCAAAAGAACACATAGACATGCATATAAATTGTGGGATTTCTTTACCCGGGCCGACCTGAAATATGCAATCGTCCCTGCCGGAATAAAGCTGAGGGCATATGTCAGTCGCAAACGTTGGGGGAAAGAATAAATTGGCCGATGTAGACGGTGCGTTTCCATAAACGGTTTATGTGGCGTGAAGTGGACGAGCATTCCACGAGCTCATAGCTCCGTGAATGTTAGAATTAGGGAAAAACGGCGCACCTTGCACCCTCGTAAAATTACGTGAATGCCGTCTCGTTCTATACGAATTTCAATGAACTACGGAATATGGTGGAATGTGTGCTGGATAAAGTGTGAGTGTTATTGTGGATATATTTGATTGTAAATTTACTCTTGTTGATACACCTTACTTCTAAAACTTTCGTAGGCAATGATTGAATGATTTTCAGTCGGCCCAATTGAAGAATTCTGGATTCAAAACACAGATCAGGCAGTCACAGTATGTTGAAATAAAACTAATTTAAAAGGATTTTATCACGGTTTTTTATTTCAATTTGGTCCCGACGTTTCGCCCACCCCGTGACTATAAAATCCGTTTAAATTTGTTTTATTTCAATGTGTAATATTCGCTTAAACGTAAGAAGTCACAGTATTTGTTTGATTTTTCGTTCATGAGCCGTAAATAAGCTTACGTTAGTGTACTACTTAAGACTGTTACCTCAATCATGTAGAAAATAGTAAAGGTTGACCAATATGTGAGATGAATAAAATAACGCATCGCCCTAACACTTGTTTTAATTGTGCTTCAGATATTTTGTATTTTCAATAATTTCAGTAAATGCTTTGAATCTCTCTTGTCCTTGTACTTAAACCTGATATAAAAGTGATGCTAGGTGGTGGTGCTAGGTTGGTGAACCTCAGTCCCTAGAGACAAGCATACAATAAAAAGTAATTTATAGAAAAAAAATAAACACTTGTGGCTGTCTGAGCGAAGCTAGCAAAAATCAAGTATGATCGAGCCATGAATAAATCATACCATCCTCCTGAGATCTATTATTGTTTCGGATTTCATTTCTATTCAAGGAATTTATATGATACTGATGCTAGCAATAAAAAAAACATAACACTTGATTAGCCTTAAGCATTTTTAACTGACTTTAGAAACTGAAAAGGAGGAAATTCTCATTTCGACGAGGTTTTTTTTATTATGTTTGCTTTTTTATCTATGTGCATCGATTTCTCTGCCAATTGAGGACCGATTTAGACGAAAAAAATTCATTCGATAGACTTTAGAAGCGATGTATTCCCATATAAATTTGGTAAGGATCTGATGATGGAGTATGGAGTAAAAAAAAGAAAGAGAAAGAAAAGTCGTTGCGATTGTATTATTAAGTTGGATTTTATATACCATAGCTGTATTTACCACTGAAAACTGAAAAATACAATAAAGTTTCATCATCATCATCAACCACAAGACGTCCACTGCGGAACATAAGCCTCCCGCAAAGATTTCCAGACCGACCTGTTGGAAGCGGCCTGCACATTTCTTAATATTTTCTTGTACCCCAACGTATTGTTGCGATTAGTCTAAGTACCTATGGACATTGGAATTAGCAAACGGGTATTGAGCAAAACATGCAATCTTGAAACATTTAACCAATCTGCAACATCCTTCGTCTAAAATGCCCCCCCCCCCCACAGGCATTCCACTGAGTTTAATCGTTAATCGCAACTAGTAACTTGCATCGCTTCCTTTTACAGAGACATGTTGAAAACATTATCTAACCGCAGACTTCGGTATACCATATAAACATGATCGCTGCACCTCAAATCCAATACATGTTACGGAAAATCAATACTGCTTACGAGTATAACTGGAAACTGAATGGAAAGTGACAGTGGGCGGAAGGAAAGCGACAAGACTACCAAGAAAATGGCTTAGATATAACAGTCAACATTTGAAACGAAAGATAATTTAGATTTATTAGCAATGGATAAGTCTTTGGTTAATAATCACGATCACATCTTTGGAAAGTTTTAATTAACTTAGTTCAATAAGCAGAACTGTATAGAGAGCAATTAGTGAATAGTAGTAATTCATTGTTATTTATGCAACAATAAATGAATTTAACAAAGGAAGCTTTGTTGTTGGTCTGCTACGTACAAGTACCTACTGCATATTCTTAAGAAGATACTCCAGGAACAAGGATACCAATTATTTTAGTTTTATTATACATAGAATTCTTCTATTCTATATTGTGTTGCTTTTTGGTAAAGTTGTTCAATTTATATAATGCTAAAATAATAAGGCATAGGTTGAAAATAAACAAACACACAACAACACAACTCCCAGACCCAAAGTAATCAATACTAAAATGGGTTACTTCCATACAAATATGAAAACCTTAAATAATATCAAAGTAAACGAGTAAATAGAAAAAAATACAGATGAATCCTCACACAGCAACATAGATTTTGTGCGAGACTTTATACAAGGAAGTAAATTATATATGAAGTGACAAAAAAGTACAAATAAACTCACAAACAAATATAATCAGATCAAACATAGGAGACCATGAATAATTCCATACAATTTATGCTCGGTCATAGAGAAAACTAACATCAAAGTAAGCAATCCGGATGCCATCAGAAAAGCTATGAATCTAAATCAAGTGTAAGCTCATCAAAGTTTGGCGATGCTGGCCGAAGGCACTTTCAAACTCATTTTCATATTACGAAAGTCTGGCGCGGCAGGCGTTGGATTAAACACAATTTTAATGTGTTTTTTGTGTCCACCAATGTCTGTTTCATTTTATATGCTTTGTTAAAATGAAGGTTTATGAGTATAATGTCAGAACGTGTATTTTTGTTATTTAATAAAGCTACCGGTGCAGAGTTATGAAGTGTAATTTTGTTTAAATTTATCATATATTGTCCTATTTCGATTTTATTACACTACTAGCTGTCCCACGCGATTTCACCGCAGTCATGTTGCTACTCTGCTCCTATGGGTCATAGCGTAATTTCGTCGGCTATAATATATTCTGGAATATTTTTTTAAATGATAGTGAACATGAATTCTAAATCCATTGCATAGTTTAGGAGAAATAAACAGACAAAGTAGAGAGTGACTATCTTTTGTACTATGTATTGATGTCGGCCTCAGATACACTATATCTCAGTCAAAGATAAACCGACTTTTGCGATTACTTTAGTATTACATATATTTTTCTTCGGAGTTCACACCCAATTTGATGATGGAGTATGTGGGAAAATGGAAAACTCCTCAACAGAAAACAGTAAATGCGATTTGAGTGTTAAAATCGGTTTTTAACTAAGAAGTAGTTTTATAATTCTTCCACCTGTCCTTATCCCATTTGCAGTGGGGTTGCCGCAATACGCTTCTTACACATATTTTAGAAAGATTTGGCTTGTAGTTTTTACGACCGGCCGTCTGCCTGATGTCAAACACTCTGGGGAGAAAATACACTGGAACCTTTCTGGACAAAATATTTAAGAATCGAACAAACGGGAACAGCGGGAGTCGAACCCGAGGCCTCTTGCTTCATAACCGACTACTCTCCACTCTGGCAAGGAGCCTGTGAGAATACATATAGATGTTTTTACTTATACCTTATCAGTGATATGTATTTCTAACACCTCATAAAATTATAGAAAGAAAAAACCGTAGAAATATAAATCCAATCATTGCACCTTGACAACTCTTTATGTATAAAACATGTTAATTAATCCAAATAAAAGCAAAATATCTTTTCACTCAGTCTACCCATACATATTCACAAACCTCTGAATAAAATTCAATGTTTACACACAGAAGGGATTAGTTTCAAGCCAAAAAATCAAATAGTGATTGCGCTACCGACGATGTATCTGCAAACACAGCACAGAACAGAAAACTGTTGTGCATTTCAATTTCTTGGCAAATTCTCAGTATTATCTGCGGCGTGCACGGTGCTCAGGATGCAGCGGCCGGAAGTAAAACTACCATCTGAGGTGCATCCACATGTATTCTTAGTATATTTAGTTGCTCCAACGAAAATTTTCAACCGAACTTCATAAGCTCTTTGCTGTTGCTTAAAATCATGCAGGAGTTTGCATTGCATGGATTCTATGAGGAAATTACTTGAAAATTAAATGATGATAGAGAAACTCCACAATCACAGTTAGGCGTGTCTGTGACACTCCACTTTTAAAGATGGTAGTTGCAGTTAGTCACATCAGTTAAATTACGATTGAGCGTATTTTCCGATACTCACAATAGCCTGATTGCACAACCGTAGGATCCGAGACGTGTGTATTATGAAACACGTTTGTTATCTATTTTTATTTATTTATTTTAATAAACAATATTCATTCCTCAATTTCACACCCGTATTCTGTTCCATATTTTTTCTAAAAGTTCAATCCCCCACTTTCCTCTGAAAATGTAAATTTCCAAAAATCCTTTCCTATCGGACTGTTACATTATATAAATCAGAATAAACTCCACAGCTAGCTTTGGTAGTTATTGAGATTACGTGAATAATCAGTCAGTGAGTGCGTGCGTGGTATTTCGGTTTAATATAATTAGTATAATTGTGTACGTACACAATCATACTGATATCGTAACTGAAATTCAAATAGCAATACGAATAACAAACAACTACAGACCTTTTATGCACCTTAATAAAGTCATTTCAGGTTTTCTATCAAAAACATCAACAAAACTCATATGTATGTACTCGATTTAATATTATTATTGTAGCCTATTTTTCGCCGCATCTCCCTTATCGCAGAGTACTAAATTACCACAATTTCATAGAATTACCTTCGAGGCTCTAAACTGTTATCTAGCGTCTGAAGTCGTTGTTCCTATTGATTTACAGTCTGTTTCTGTTGTAGATCCCGTGGGAATATCTAACTTAGAATTACTTGTGAGATTGTGCTCCATAAAATATGTGAGTGTCCTTTCATCGCTTCATATAGGATTTGTAATAAAATTATCTTTACCATGCACATAAATTTTTATTTATTTTTTTTATTTCAAGGTATTTTAGCGGTATACTCATTAATCCAATACAATACAATACAGTAAAAAATATATACAAAATACAATAATAATATTAATAATATGTGTCACATCACAATATTAGATTAAATTTGTCTAAGGGGCCTCTATGTGTTGGCTTCGGCCCCACGCACGCCTACCAAAGGTCCCGGACTCTATAGTCCCGAGATATGGTAAGACATACATAATAATAATAATATAATACAATTGATTATAAAGTCACATTATGATGTGTAATTACACAACATTCATTAATTGTTACTTCGATTTATAAGCAGATTTATAAGTCTTTTCCTTCATTGAAAATATTATCCTTATTATCATATGGGAACATAAAGTACACTATATTTTAAACTAGGTTATGGTCTATTGGTGAATCAAATTACATCCAAATGTGTTCAGCCTTGGGGATGCGTATAATTCAAACACAAAAATCCATACTTTCATAACATGTATTACTAAGATTGATGTTGCGAGGACAATGAACAACAATAAAAAAGTAGTGAATATATTGTCCCATGTCCATAATAAAACCCATTAAAAATCATAATGTAATTTAAACCAATTAGCAAATATCTAGCTAATGTATGATTTTATACAAATTATCCTAGTATTCTGATTTTGGAATGATTATTGTCATTGATCCGCACGCACTTTGCAAAGTAATCCTAACTAACCTAGATTTTACGTAGCAGATCGCATGCCAATGTTAGGACTTTACACAACCCTCGAATCTTGAGGCAAGCTGATCATAATTCAACGCGCGTGGCACCGCACGAGTATCCTCACAGTGCGTGCAATCGTCCTTCGATACTTACTATAAAGCCTCTAGCTAACAATGGATTGGTATCATTTGCCTCAGTACCTGTGACAATCAACCAACAAAATGTTCAAACTTGTAAGTATACACCATTTAAAAATGTGTCAACGAAATCCTAAAACTGTCTTAATTTAAAATTTAGTATTATATTATAAACAAGATTCCATGCATGTTACAGTCATCTCTTTAAATTAAATACCAATGAAAGAAAATAAGTGTTGTAACCTTTAATTTTTTATGATGGTAATTGGTTACTTAGTCTTTAAATGCGAATTTAACTTTCTGTTATATTTTGGCCTGTCAACTACTGAACCGACTTCAATAAAAGGCATGGTAAGGAGATAAGATAGCTTACACTCTGAAGTGAGGCATAAGCTAAATTTTGGTCTAACAAAAAATCAGCAAAGTCCACTTTAGTACATATATTTACATATTTATCTCACTATTACTTTATGGTAAGCGTCGATTTCTCTATGTCTTTGGCAAAGCTGATATGCTTGACTTCTTATTTTAAGGGCCGTTTGCTCAACTACATTCGAAAACTATTTTTTTTATCACCAATAGTAATCTATAATCATCTTTATGCATCTGCTTTTTTCATATTTGCACTGATGGTTAGAGAATCTTTATGGTATTATTCGACCTGTAATATGAAATGTATATAAAACCAAATATTTAAAATTCCAGTTCATCTTCGCTTGCTTCCTCGCCTTCGCTGCGGCTTCGCCCAAACCCAGCGTGCTGGTCGGTGGATACGCAGCACCCATTGCTGCAGCATACACCGCTCCGGTAGCTGCTGCGTACACTGCACCACTCGCCTACTCTGCCTACACCGCGCCTGTAGCTGCCTACTCCGCATACACATACGCCTCTCCATACTCTTACTTCCTTCGTCGTTGATACCTCAAAATCATATAATGTCAAGTGAATAAATTGTTCAACAGAATCTATGTTTTATTTTTTCATATATTTCGTTGTGTAGCTGCCTGTAGCTGCCTACTCCGCGTACACATACGCCTCTCCATACTCTTACTTCCTTCGTCGTTGATACCTCAAAATCATATAATGCCAAGTGAATAAATTGTTCAATAGAATCTATGTCTTTTTTTATAGATTTTCCTTTGTGCCTAATGAGATGAAAACGTTTTATTGGACTTATAAACCACTTGAATGTTTTTTTTTGGTAAAATTGGTATAAACAGTATCAGTTGTGGTGAGATCATATCACCATTGTTTTAATGGAAGCGTAAAGTATGGCATCGAAAACCAATAAAATCCTTTCAATCCCTTCAAAGTTTCGATAACCTTCTTGATAAACCTTTGCGTGAGAACAATCGGTAGTAAGCCCATATCTCAAAACCTCATCAACACTTTACTTTTTTAAACGCAACCTCAAACCATCAAAAGCCAATTTCGAATGGCAATAAAACAACTGCGAACACGTCGCGGATTCGATTCAGGGCTACATCGGAATAGCTGCCGTATCGCGAGCAATATCCGGAACAAGGCGGCCTCATACATCCGACAGGGCGCGCCTAACTTCGATATCAGTTCAATGCTTCTTGTTTACATTGGTGGTGTTTGGTTTTCTTCTGTATTGCATGCATTTTGGATTTTATTTGAGTAACACTTATTTAACCCCCGAAAATAAAGTGAACCGTTATACGTTTGACCTCTTTATCACTGCCTTGCTCTGTGTTTATTTGTGACATGAAAGCGCCTAAACAAATTTGAATGCAATTCTATTGTTCGAATGGTGAATGAATCGGATTGTTTTTAGCTATATTGAAGGAAAACCTGTAGAAACAACTATTTGAATTAGTGTTGCCCAAATGCAAGAACAAGACGAGACTTAGCCAGTCTTGGTCTTGGTCTTGCGCCAATACACCTGGTCTTGGTCTTGGTCTTGGTCTTGCGCTCCCAGTCTTGGTCTTGGTCTTGGTCTTGGTCTTGCAGCAAGAGTCTTGCAAGTCTTGCAATTACCTATTAGTCTATTACTATTTATTAAAGTTTACTTTAAATCTTAAAAAAACGTATTAGAATTGGAACATTGTGAGCTTGAATTAACATAGCCATAGTAAAGATCAAGCAGATTAACAAATAACTGAAGATTTAATAAGAAATTCGAAAAATTAACTGACCTATATGTCGTTTTCCATGGAAGTAACTGTTTCTTAATAAACATTTATGATTTATAAGCTTACATTTGCTAAAACATGTAAAAAAACAAATTAATTACAATAACTTGACTGTATTTTAAAGAACAATACTTATCTGTCTAAAAAGAGATTGAACCCTCAACTTATAAGAAATTTAATAAAAGAGTTTTACGATTTATCATTTATTTGAACAAAAAATAAAATACAACACTAATCAACAGCTTTATCATTAGGTTATGATACTTTATATCAATTTTTTTGACCAACAATTAATACAAAGTAACCATCTGGCTGACTCATCATTTAACCTATTTCTATGTTTTCTAATTACTAATGATGCTTTAGAAAATAACCTCTCAGCAGGTACTGAAGTTGCAGGTATTGAGAGAAAATCACGGGCCATTTTCGATAAAATCGGATACTCTGTCTCATGCGTCCTCCACCAATCTAAAATGTCTTCCGAGCTGGCAGTTTTTGGTTTTCTCAGGTACTCCTCCAACTCGTCTATCACTAAGCCTTGAAGACAAGATCCAGATGACGTCGAGGGACATTCATAGAGTTTATCAAAGTCTATTACGTCTTCATCTTCATCACATACTTTATTTTCTTTTTCTGGTAATTCCAGAGATTTGTTCAGTGAGTGTAGATTTTTATATTCTTCATAAAGTTCATTGAACTTGCGCAGACTTTCTGTTTTAAGTTGCTTCCCCCACATTGTCAGGTCAAAAGTCTGAGCCTTATGCCTTGGGTCTAAAATTAAAGAAGTACAATAAATCCAGTTGCTCTTTTTGTAATGTTTAAGCATTTTGTCTCGAGCTGCTTGGAAAGCTAGAATGAGCCTTTCATCCACTTCAGATCGATTAGGTTTCTCATCTAACTGTTTTACCATAGATTCAATTTTATCTAGCAAAAGATTGAATGATACAATGACTAGCGGTAATGTAACATATTTGTCTCCACCAAGTTTTGTACTTAAAAGTTTAAAGTTTATTAGAAATTTATGTAATTTTTCGAGTACCTGCCATTCATTAGCTGTGATTTGAAAATCATTTAATTCGGTGACAGAACTGCACAATATGTCAATGCCCGCTCTCACTTTTAAACCAAATCCAATCATATCATGTGTGGAATTCCATCTCGTTGGACAGTCAAGAATGGCATTTAGATTTGATGGCACGCCAGCTGCTTCACAAGCAGACTGAAACTTCTTCTTCACTATCTCACTTCTTTTTATTTTACTGGAAACACTGCGTAACTTTGTTACAGATGTACGCGAGTCAGCAATATTTGGTGCAGATTCTTCATCTTCCTCATCCTCAGTTTCGTCTGCATAGTCTTCGTACTGCTGATCTTGCGCGTTAGTGTCAGACTCACAGTGTAATGCTAAGGTCTTTAATAAATCTTGTACACCAAGGTTTAAAATGTGAGCAAAGCACCGGAAATGTTGATTGTCTGAATCAAAGTGTGGCGGCAGCTGTTTGCCCAGTTCATACATAAATTTGGTATTTGCAGTTGCGTTGTCGACCGTGATACCTTGTATTTTATCAATTATGCCATATTCCAATAAACATTCATGGAAAATCGTTGCAATATCTTCCCCAGTATGTCGACCGCGTGATGGTATAAAATCAAGAACTACAGATTGATACTTCCATTCGTTGTCTATATAATGAATAGTAACCCCGTAGTAACTCCTACCAGCAATTGACGTCCACCCATCAATGGTAAAAGACATTTTAGATGATAATTGTTGAAGTCGTTCCTTGAGATTCAATTGGAGCTCTTCAAATCGCTCTTTGACTTTCCTTCTAAGTGTAGACCTTTTAGGAAACACCATATTAGGGCAAATACGTCGAAAATATACTTGTGTAGCTTCGTCATCGAAAAATGAGAAGGGAAGATATTTTTTCACCACCCAATCAACTGTAGCTGTCGTGATGTTGTCACTGCTGTTTTCCGACTGAAACAAAACAATAAATCTTGTGTTATTATTTAAAACATACAAGGTTTGAGCATATAAGAGGAGGAGGTATGTTGTTGTTAAATCGAGAAAATCGTTAAATTGATATTTGTTATATTAAGGTTGCACTGTACTGTAATTTACCAAAATAAAGTACTTAGTTGTTACTGGCCGATTAAATGAAAATATGGGTGTTTATAAAAAATATTTAAGACGATAATTACATACTTAATATGTCGCACCCCTAGATGAAAACACCACTAACTCAAAAATACTTACGTAAGTTAATGGCGTTTTTGAAAGTATCGCATGGATAGCTATGCAGAGTTAAAAAAATATTCTTACCTGTCCACTTCTTCCAGCGGTTACTAAAAAGCTTGTGATATCTCCACTTAATTTTGGTTTAACAGGAAGAAATATTTCTGATTCCTTTTTGTGGAAAGATATTAGATGTTTCCTTAAGCCTGAAGTGTTTCTGTTTTTCATTTTTATTTCAATCTTTTTATGTTGGCACAATTTATAGAAGGCAGTTTGGGATGCATGAATTATTTCGAAAAACTCTTCAAATTTGCTTTTGGGTCTTTTAGATCTGTGACTCAAACTCTCGTTACTCGGACTCGAATAATTTGAATCTTCGTCACTCATATTAAATTGTACACGTGATACGTTTTTAGAAAACAACAAGAATTAGTAAAAACAATTATTAAGTTAGACTCGAAGCACAGCTCAATTGGAAATGACTGGAATTAAAATAATTCCTTTATTTATAGTACGTTTCCTTGCTTTCTACCGCGCCGCCTCGCCACGTGCCGGCTCTATGAAAAGGATGCCGCCGCAAATCAAATAATGCCGCGTGCGGCGTACAAACACACACTAAATATTACCTACTTGTACAGACGCGACGCGTGAATAAAATATATATAAAGAATTAGTGAAAATCACTATTCTTTACATATAAGTGAATGTTTTGGCGTACATCTATACTAATATTATAAAGCTGAAGAGTTCGTTTGTATGTTTGATGACAGAAGTTTTAAAATAAATAAATAAGTCCTGAACGTCACTATACCTCCAAAGTTACTATTCCTCGTGGACGAAGTCGCGGGCACAGCTAGTAAATACTTACTCTCATCATCTCTCTCAGAGATATTCGGGCTGGTAAGTAATACAAAACTCTTATCGCAGGCTTTTTATTTTATTAGTAGGTAAGTACCTACGCTTTTTATATTATTTTATTAGTTTTGTAGAATTTTTTTACACGTTTCAAGTATATTTAAAAGTGGCTACAATATTTATTAAACGGGTGCGGGGTGATATTTGAACACTTTTTTGCTATTTTTTCTTGTAAAAACTTAAGAAATATAATGACTAAATGTACAATAATAGTACCTAAGTAATTAGTTTAAAACCATATAAGTAATCAATATTATAATATATACTTACTAGAATGAATTAATTTGACATCTACTACCTATCCTTACCATTTTATCCCAATCATAATACTACTTGCGTGATCAGTATAATGTATTCATTTTCATTCTAAGCACTCTGAAACTTATTTATTCTTTGGAACACCTGTAGGTACTCTTAAAATTCGAAATTATTTTGCACGAGTATACCTACGCCTACGCCCTATGGCGGCAATCAAATAGTGTCAAATGTTATGATTTCGGCGTGGCGGCAACGATTGTTTTAGATTTCAAAAGAAGCCGCCGGCGCGTGTATCGTAACCATGTACTTCCGAAAAGCAGCAAATTTCTTTGAGAAGTAAGTACAAAACCTTTGAAGCCGCATTATCAAAGTGCCGATGGTTAAAACATAACTATGCATGCACTCAGTTTGATTTTAATAGATAGGTCCAGTTTTTCATACCTATTCTTTGATACAGTTTTTTGCGTCTCATAGAATTTCTAAGCGTACCTACCTATACACCGAACTGTTACACCTAACTACTCAGTGAAATAGCGCTAAGTCCTAGCTGCAAGACGCAAGAGTCTTGCAGGCTATGTCTTGTTCTTGCTCAAGTCTTGCACGGTCAGTCTTGGTCTTGGTCTTGCTAAAAATACGCGGTCTTGTTCTTGGTCTTGGTCTTGCAAAAACGCAAGAACAAGACCAAGACTGCAAGACCAAGACTGAATTTGGGCAACACTAATTTGAATATATAGATCCTTTTCTAATAGTGTAATTTGTATAATTTAAATTTAATTAATTTTCTAATTGGACGTAGTTACGCAAAAAGGAACCAACTATTGGCTAAGTTTAATAGAGATTTTGTCTTGCTAAATTTGTTAATATAAATAAACTAACTTTATATCTTAGTTTTTTAAGAATCGTACATGGAACATAATCCATGTAAAATGATTATTTAAAAATCGTTATAATATAAAATAATTAAAATAAAAAAAAGTTAAGTTCTATAAAGCAATTGGAATTGTTTTTATATGTGTTAAGTAATCGTAACAATTCAGTCAATCAAATGTCGGTCAATCGAATTGTATTATGTACGTAATAGAGCACGGCATTCTTGCTAAGCCTTTACAGCAGTTACGCACTACATCCGATCCGAACCCGTGAAAATAGGGTCCGGCGTAGGCGTAGAACTATTTCTATGGTAATTTACGCACTAGATCCGATTTCCGTCATCCGATTTTTCTAGAATCTCCATCCCGGAGATAATTTTGACGGACCGAAGTAGCCATAGTATTATTTTTATGGACGCTCGCGCACTGCGTCCGACTTGAATCCGAACTGCGTACGAGCAGAGAGGCAGCGGGGCGGGGGGTGTATGCGGCGGGGTGGGTGACGGGGCAGGCATCCATCTAGTGTGTATATCGGACTAGTGCGTAAGGGATATCCGAATTCGGTCCGAGTTTTCTAGATCCATATTTTCACGGGGTCGGATCGGATTCGAATCGGATGTAGTGCGTAACCGCTCTTAGTGTAACGACTTGTTTTGGTCACATTAGCCAGTACGAAAATAATTAGAGCTTCTTTGACAGCCTTCGTGGCGCAAATGGCGAGTGGCCGGTTACGAAGGGAAAGGCCGCGGGTTTGATTCCCGTACCGATACAAATGTTTGTATGATCCACAATTCCACAGGTTACAACAAGAGTTACTTATTCAAAAGTTAATAAGTCACAATTACTCACTTACACGTAAGGTCCAATCTAATCCATACATTCAAAATATTAAACCCGAATAAAAACTCGAAAAACTAAAACGAGTTATATTGATTACGAGTTTGATCTTGCCGACCAACGATAGACATACTATTTGTCGTTGGTCGACACTATTCCTGGATTACGCTACACTTACCATCAGGTGTAGCGCAGTCACTTTGCCGAGCTATATAAAAAAAACTTCACATCACTAACAGATAATCGCGTGTCCGTCTCAAATTAGACCTCTACAGTTTCACGCCCTCCTTACATCGCCTACATACACTCGACCAAATCTAACCGTGACCTTCTTCAATGCAATATGTTCTGTTTTCTTTAATCGGCACAATCACAAATTGCTAGATAATATTAAACCTTGTAGACTTCACAACAAGATTCAATATTGGTTAAATATCCCAACAACTGGTTCCATCTGGAAGTTTACGCAGACCTACGCTTGTGTTTACGCACTTGTAGATGACAATGTTATTTGTACGGAATAAAAAACATCTTTTGGTTTTGTACGAGTTTATTTTGGTTTACTCGTCCATATTAAGGGTGAATTCATAATTGATAAACAAATAATTTCAACTCTTAATCACCTCAATTTGAATTTATCTTGCCTTAACAATACAACGGTTACTAAACGGTTGTGGTATCTATAAATAAGGAATAATGTGGATTGGATGGATCGTTAGAACGTTTGAATTTTAGACAAAAGTGATCGAAGATATGAAGATTATAGATAACAGGAAAATCTGACGCTGTAATTTGCGAGACTTATTAAAGGCTTATTAAGTGGGAGGGATTACTCTCCAACTATTTTTTTTATTTGATTGAATGACCAGACGAGCAAGGCGCTCGCCTGATGGTAAGCGCCACGCCTGCTCATAAACAGAAGCAACACCACATAGAACTTTGAATTACAAAACATTGCATGGCACTTAACACTCGTCACCTCGAGACATAAGATGTTAAGTCTCATAATGCCCAGTAATTTCATTTAATAAATCATACTTGACCAGCATAGTAAAAGTAACTCAATACTTCTACATGAAGAAAATTCCAAGATTTGGACTGGAGAATTTAGTAAATCTAAACATTGTAGTATTACTTCTTGAGTAATTCGCAATTTTGCGAGGCTCCAGAATTCCACTAGGTACTCGAAAACATTTGCTTAATGTCAGATATTATTTAGTAGTAATTATACACAACATAACACTGATTTTCAATTATCATTACTCTAGACTAAATTTACCATCACGACGAATACATTCTGACGAGAAAAAAATACTAACAAAATAAGCACCAATTAAAGAATTGCATACTGAGAATTTCATAAAGATGAATACTGGAAAAGCCTCCATTAAAAAGACATAATTTTACTGGTATACCATCGGATTGGAAAGGCACAGGCTTTCCTCGAAATAAATTCAACACTTCGTCAAAGCGCCGCGCAGTAAAGCAAATTCGTGAAAGAACGTTTCAAAATTGGTTGCACACAGTTTTTTGTCACTGGCCACATTTCGTGGATTGCGAACATTTTTGTACTTTGACCGTATAAAATGGAGCGTTTTTAGGGGTTGCCTCTGTGGATACGCCGCTTTTAATGAAAGTATAAATAGTAAAATACGCATCTAGAATGAGGACTAAAGAGTTTTTCTATAATGCTTGCCCGACTAACCATGGACAGAATATATATAGCCATAAGCATAATCAGTTTTGCATTTTGTTTTTTGCAGGTTTTAACTACAAAGTACGATTTGAAATCGTCTATAAAATCAAAGAATATAGTTGCTCTATGTGTTGTAGTAACGTAAAAGCAAATTGAATTATTTCTATCGAAAATTCTAGAAGTTCAAACAATTCCTGACTCCTTGTTACATTTTTAGCTGCTACAGAAGCGTAAGTCGTTCAGTTTTCAATTTGCCGCGTCCCCACGGCATTGTATTGCTGACGCGCAAGAAACCTCACTGACGACATGCATTGACAAAGGCTCCCTAGTGATTTCAACTGCCAACGCTGCTTGTTTCCAATTTACCATACACGATATTACGATGTTCTGTTTTGCAAGTATTGTTTCTGGTGTATTTTTATGTTTGAAATATTGGCTTATTTTTGTTACGTGTAGAAAGCCAAGAACAATTTATTTAATGTTAACAATAACCATTTTCCTGGCACTGCATATAGACTATACTGCACTTGTAAGTATAATGCTGTCCAACTATAGGTAATATCGACCTACGATTGTCGCTACATCCCGAAACGACGCGGTCGCTAGGATTATGACGGCCTATAGTAACTGGCATGGCACTGGATACAAACCGGCTAACCTCAGAACACGACTCAACTGAACGAGCCACTATGATTTTTGATCAAGTTTACGGTGGTCATTGTCCATTTGGATCGTGCGAAAATAAATTGGAAAATAAATCTGATTGTAAAAACTGTATTTACCTTTTTTTATTTGATTTAAAGACGAGACGAGCAAGTTGCTCGCCTGATGGTAAGCGCTACGCCTGCCTATAAATAGAAGCAACACCACACAGAACTTTGAATTACAAAGCATTGCGTGGCACTGAGCAGCGCTCGTCACCTCGCAACATACGATGTTAAGTCTCATAATGCCCAGTTATTTCACTGGCTTAAATTCCCTTTAAACCGAAACACAACAGTGATTACACACTGTTGCTTGGCGGCAGAAATTGACAAAGCGGTGGTACCAACCCAGACGGCCTCTCGCATACGAGGGACCTCCCACCTTGTAAAAAACAAACCTATCAATATTAAAATAAAAGCGATTTAAATTACAAATTACTTACACAATCCTTAAATTGTTTCCGACTGAATCTCTCATAAATATTTAAATCGTTAATAGCTGTTAAAAACACAAATACGTACAAAAAAATATCTACATATTTCGCTGATGACACGTTACTGCATACTTATAATGTTTGGTATATTATTATTTAATATGACGAGCAAATTTAAATTAATTCGATTGATATAGCCAAGTGATTATACTAACAAACAACTAAGTTTAACATACTCTAAAGTTGACAGCATCAAATAAGTAGGAAAAAATTATAAAAACATCTGACGACAGTATCAGGACAGGATTTTCACTGATATTATTGTCTTCTAGGCTTCTTTTCCAGTAGCCTATACCATTAGCATCAAATAGCAACATTCTAATTAAAGATTTTTTAAATCCAAGCTCGACAAAGTGACTGCACTATACCTGATGGTAAGCGTAGTGCAATCCATAAAACCAGCAACCACTAACAAACAATGAGTTTATCGGTGGTCACCAGAGTCATGCCGACCTGTATAAATGCTTCATCCTGCCTGCCTGCATGGGGCCTGCGACAGGACAGGTGGATGTCGGATGCAGGCACAGTGATTCAAGGATGTACCCCTATAGCCGCCCCAATCAACCATCAATGTCGCAAGCCCCGTGGGAGAACCGAGTATACACTAGCTAATTCTGGAACGCGATCCACACAAAATGTGTGGGTCACTATGACAGGTTTTAACACCATGTGTACGGTGGTCGCTATCCGGGCGGATATGAATTTCCTACCACCAGCAAATATACAGTTTTACACAGACTGTTGCTGTCGAATAATTTCAAAACCATCTCACGCAAACAAACAAAACTATATTACTTATAATACTGCAAGTATATTTCATCTAAGTATAAAATAAATCTAGAACGCTGACTTTATTCTGTCCCATACAGTTCATAAGGTTCATAAGGTGAGGTGCTTTGCCGGTTCGTTGGCTCGCCTGGGAAAACGGATTGCACTCCAAATCTGCCGTAAAGAGATTTATCCTCAAGATGTGATCTTTGTGTCGCAAAACACTTCATATATTAACATTCAGTTTGATTAAATTGTTCTCTTCAAAATGTATTTAGCTTCATTTGAGGTAATGGGTTAACGTCTTGAAGACGGTGAAAATTAATTAAACGCAAATGAGGTTTGAAGATTTATTTTAATGCCTTAATGAAGTATCCTTTACATACATAAAGTAAATAAACTTGATTATTGAGTTTGAAGAATTAGAGTGATTAATTACGAAAAGTTACTTTTTTAAGCAGAGGTCGTCAAACAAGCAAGTGGCTATTCTAGTGACATGTGAACTCCAGCGCTCATAAACATCCATAATACCAGAAGAATCATAATTATATTGGCGACCTTTAAGGAAGGGAATTCGAATTAGGAAGGAGTATTTCGACCTGCTGAAATCTCACTGACAGTACAAAACAGCAAACTACTTGCATCATATTTATATGAGACAGTACTATTTACCCGGTTAAGCCGGCCCATTCATACTGTAAACAAAAGTGCCTACAGTGTAGCTCTACCACTTCAAACACAGTAAATCATCAAGATAATATTAAAAACTGTTACAAAGATCCAACTAGACTTACGAGTAGTTTAAGATTTTTTCTTGGTTAATATTTTACCTTGGTAAAACATACATACAGGCTTGCCGAAAAAATTATTTACATATTCGTCACAGTGTTGTAGACTCTTGACTATCTATGTACTTTGATCCATACTTGTTGTATAATCGATAAAAATGTCTTGGCGATTATTATTAAGGTCGGGCATTACTTCAAACATGACCCACGTCCTAACATAATATTAGACACCCAAACATACTTGAGTACTTGCACAGGATCTTTACTAGAAACTTACACCACTATGTCCTCAAAAAATGTGGCCGCAATAGAGTGTTAATGGAATTGTAATATAAAAACTTGTTTATACACTTAGCTCACCCCTATATCTTCGGAAGGATAAAACTTGCGACATGACTTGATGGTTGTTTGGGGCGGTTATAGGGGTACATCCTTGTATCCCTATGCCTGTATTTGTCATCCCCCTGTTCTGTCGCAGATCGTTCGATTTGCTTCTTCCCATTTTGGAGTGTGAAGAAGCATTTATATAGGCCGGCATGATTCTGGTGACCTCCGAGAAACTCATCGTTTGTTGGTGGTCACTGGTTTATTTGGACTGCACTGCGTTTACCATCAGTTGTAGTACAGTCACTTTGCCGTACCCGGATAAAAAGGAAAAGAATTCCAAACCCGGGCAATCATTGCCTACACATTCGATATAGGCACTTGTTCTCGAAATACCTAACTCAAGGTTATTGATTAATAATATAATTCTCAACATTACGCAAACATAAATGTACAACCAAATACAGTTACTACTTTATATATCCGACTTCCTGACGTTTTATTTGTAGGTACATAAAGGAATAAAGGAACTCTGCTTTGAAATCCGCTGATTGTAAGGATTTCCGACATATCGAACCTGTACAAACATTGAACCTTCACGTATAGATGTCTTAAGATACGGTAAATCAATTTACGCTAGATTTGTGAGCGCAGATCCACATAGACCGGGAGTTACACACGGCAAAAACCTTCAACATATATATTTCAATGTTGTTTTCTATACAGCAAAGAACGGCAAACGAGTATGTGGGTCATCTGATGTCTGGTTCTATCTCGAGTGGTAGAGCCACGCCGTAGACAGTTTTGTCTACAGCACGAATGGGCCAGCTCGATCGGGTTTTACCACTGTCTCACAGAAAACCGGCGTATAGTAGCGGTTTGCTGCTGCGTTTCGTACGGTGAGTGAGATATCCGGAGACCCAAATCCCTTTTTCTCAATCTCTAATTATCCTTTTCGTTTAGACACTAGCTCCTGTTCCCATCCCTGATAACATTCGATGGTACGAGCACGTTGTCTACGGATCATATTGTATCCAACACGTCACGCTCCGAGTGCTTGCTATTGTGTTTTTGAGAGGATTTCGTATCGAGCTCATTTTCAACGGACTCTTGCTTCATTTTCTAAGGTAAGCTTTCGGAAGACGGCTAATTTAAAAAGTATTTGTTGACTTACGATAAGTTACTGTGTGTTTGTGATATCATCGTGTTTTGAACATGAGGATGTACATACATGTACTCTTTCTTGAGTAGTAGAGATCTAATGATTTCTTATGAATTTCTTATGAATAGTAGAGATCTATCATTACTAAAACTAGTATAAACTACGTTTTTTCTATTGATTAAATAACGAGACGAGCAAGGCGCTCGCCTGATGGTAAGCGCTACGCCTGCCCATAAACAGAAGCAACACCACACAAAACTTTGAATTACAAAGCACTGCATGGCACTGAACTGCCCTCGTCACCCCAAGACATAAGATGTTAAGTTTCATAATGCCCAATAATTTCACTGGCTTCAATGTCTTTCAAACCGAAACACAACAGTGCTTACACACTATTGTTTAGCGGCAGAAATAGACAAAGCGGTGGTATCACCCCAGACGGCCTCTCTAGTTGGGGAAAAACCGCCAAAAATATACCTGACATCACCCACATAGTCTTGACCTCACACTTAAATGTGAGTCTTGTATCGTGGGTATCAGGAACCACGAGAGACTTTCAGTCTCTCAACACCCAGACCTAAAACAAATATTTGTTGATCACACAAACATAAGATGCGGATAAGAACCCGCAGCCTCTAGTTTTAAAGCCGGTTTCTCGCCCACTGAAGCTGACTAGCTCTAAAACCCCGGACATTTGTAAATAAAAATATTTTCGTAGGTAATTTTATGTTCATACTTATTATTTTGATATATTTGTATTTCAGCTAAGCTTTCCTTTCTGAATGGATAAATATGTTCAAAATACGTCTTAACATTGTATTTAAACATTAATTTTATATCCATTACTGAAATTACTTAAATATCCTAAAACATCGTCCAAATAGTAGATAATGAAAGCTGTAATATTAATAACTTTTAGATTAATATCAATGACATGAGATAAAGCCTTGAGATTATAGACCGAACGGAAAAAGACATCGTCTAAATATATGTGAATGTTTGGATGTTTTGTAAGTTTGAGTATTTGCTTTGGATGTAATTTAGCACACAGGTAGACCATGATGTAAATGTTACATAAATTATTTTTAATGTTGAAAAAAGGCATTCAAACGCGCAGCCGCGAGCTAAAGCCAGTGTTTCTATAATGACAGTAAATCGTAGCACCATCATTATTCATTCAAACTCAACCTTTCACCACTTGAATGAAATAATATTTAAACTTGTAGCATTCATTTACATGGTTATTAATAACAACAATTTTCACAACTCTTATCAAATGGCGTTTTCGCTCGTCACCCGACGTGAAGTATTTATCAAGTAATCAAATCTTCAAATTTAAATAACAGAACTCATCACAAATATCTATAAATAATTCAACAATTTAGTGACAGTATAGTTTAGCAACGGTTTTGTGAAGTTCAACAACCTTTTATGACTATGTGAGTAACAATCCGTAAATTATGTTATTTATAGTTTGTGGCAAAAATTGTATTCTGATGTTGGAATTTCAGTTTGAAGAACTTAGAAGCGTATGAAATTACTGGATATCTGAGATTTCACAGCTAATGTTTCGGATGACAAGCGCAGTTCAGTAGTACCATGCAGTGCCATGCAGTGCTTTGTAATTTAAAATTCTGTATTATGTTGCTGTTGTTTATAGGCAGACGTGGCATTTACCATCAGACGATCGACCTGCTCGTCTTACCATTCAGATTAATAAAAATATCGAACAATATCGCCAAAGAGGTATGCAAGGATTTCAGCCCGTGAAAAACTGTTGACTCTGTCTACCCCATTAAAATAGGCGTGAATCTAAGGATGTATGTAGGAATGACCTCGTTATACGTTATGCTTGACCGAGAATTGTCGAGAACACCATTCTGAAAGTTACAGAGCTGTATATCTAACTAAGTAGACAATCTAGTTAGGCATAAGGAACTTGGAGAATCAAATCCAAGTTGGCCGGGCAGTTCAAGAAACTTCAAGTTATTCGCACGTCCATAAGACTTGCTTATGAATGACGATTACAGAAGTAAATTCTTGGTCATTTTTTAATTTGCAATACTAAAAATGTATGAGCAAATATACATTAGAAATACTACTGAGGAAACGACCTTAGATGCCAAATTAAATTTTTTGTGTAATCTACTGACATATGAAAACAACAGTATTGTATACTGTGGTATTGTGATGAAATTACATCGGATACAATAGACTTTTTTACTAAAATAAGAAAATCTATAAGAAACAGAGACAGCGCAGCGGAAAGTGGCACGGACTTTCGAGACGATGAATTGAAGGTTCGATACCAACATCAAGAGCTTGCATCTCTGACTGTTGTGTATTACGTAGTTACGTAGGTTATAGGTGGTTTTACAATGTGGTACGTCTCTCGTATGCAAGAGGCCGTCTGGGTTGGTACCACCGCTTTGTCTATTTCTGCCGCCAAGCAATAGTGTGTACTGTTGTGTTTCGGTTTGAAGGACATTGAAGCCAGTGAAATTTGGTATTAACATCTTATG
This sequence comes from Amorpha juglandis, assembly GCA_949126905.1. Taxonomy (NCBI): domain Eukaryota; kingdom Metazoa; phylum Arthropoda; class Insecta; order Lepidoptera; family Sphingidae; genus Amorpha; species Amorpha juglandis. The sequence continues at coordinate 4,606,177 of OX421378.1, read as the reverse complement.
GCTTCAGGGTGACGAGCGCTGTTCAGTGCCATGAAGTGCTTTGTAATTCGAAGTTCTGTGTGGTGTTGCTTTTGTCTGTGGGCAGGTGTGCCGCTTACAATCAGGCGAGCGCCTTGCTCGTCTCGTCATTCAATCAAATAAAATAAAAAGTTTAAATGGGAATCGATACTTAAAATATTGTTTCAGCCCCTAAGTTTAAATACTAATAATGTCTGTAACTAAATTAATTCTTTTTTTTAAATTTCTATAAAAAGCTTCAAATGTTATATATCAAATCACTGTTTTAAAAGACTGACATAAATAATTCCAAAGTAATTTACCAAAAATCATATCAGTTCAAAGCCTGTAATTAAGAAGGGATCAGAGTCTTGATAATTCACTGACCTTTACGAAGAAAGCCTAAATCTGATGATGAAGAAGTATAAATCTGTAACAAAATTATATATCCATTATTATAATTGATGAATCAGCCATTTAAGAAGCTTACAAGAGGGTCTCCGAAATCGTTCTTTAATTATATTAACTTTATCCATTTTCTTGCCCTTTTCCGATCTTAATATATTTTTCCTATTGATGTGAACTTTTCTCATATTTATTTTTATACTGACTAACTTATCGCACTATGTTCACATACATTCTCTCAAGATGTCAATGTGAAATTTTTGAGTGGTAGAGCCAAGCTGTAGACAGTTTTGTCTACAGCATGAATGGGCCGGATGAACCGGAACGTTACCACTGTCTCACAGAAAACTGTCAAGTAGCGGCTTGCTGCTACGTTTCGTATGGTGAGTGAGATATTCGGAGGCCCAAACCCCCTTCCCAATTCCTAGTTATCCCTTTCCTTTAAGGTCGGCAATAAGCCCATGATTCTTCTGGTATTGTGGGCGTACGTGGGCGGTGGAGATCACTTACCATCAGGTGACCTACTTGCTCGTTTGCTGGTCTAAGCTATAAAAAAAAACTATACAAACAAGTATTAATATAAGTGTACGCACTCACACCTGTAATCCCCGATGGGGTAGGCAGAGGTGTAACCAGTATACCCACATTTCTCCAAGCTCATTTCCATCCCATGATGTGATAGGGAGCGTGCCTATCGCCATTCCGGGCACAATTCCAGACTCCGGGCTAATACTGAGTATTTCGTGATAGATAAACCCAATACTTAGCCTAGTAATTCCAATGACGTTTAAACCGAAGCACAAGAGCGCCTATACTGCTTGGCGGCAGAAATATACAAAGCACCAACCAATGGTACCTAGACGGTCTCCACATACGAACGACCTACTAAGCCTAACGCCTCTATTTCACCCGAACTTGAGAATCAACCGTCATTAACTCTTAAAGAAATTAAATAAACCTTAAAAAATCATGATCTGAGTTCAAGCACGTTAAAAGCAAGTATTTCTTTCATCTACTATGTGCCAAGTGTAGTCAACAATTACCAGAAAACATGCGCTACTTGGTTACTAAGTACTGGGTAAAAATACAATGAGTGGAATGCGCTGCATTTCGTGAAACGTTGTGACTATTGTTTTTACGCGATAATTACTTTGTTCCGGAGTTTTTGTACTTGTGACTGTTTTTGTAAGAAACAGTAATTGAATATACATACATCCATTGTGAAATGCTTCGAATAAAGAACAAAATAATGAGCAAGTGAGCGATAGTTGACCAGCCAAACCTCATTTGAATGTTGTGAGAAATAGCTTAATCCTTGCAGAGTGCATTGAATAGGCTGATCGTATTATAAACATAATCACAGTTTAATTGGATCTAGTTACGCAAAAAGGAACCAACCCACACCAAGGTAAAATGGGGATACTGATTTTGTTTAACTAAATTCATTAATAAAAACAAATTTTATCTCGTAGTTTTTTTTTGGAAAATCGGGCATGAAATATATTCCATATACGATTTTACAAAAAATACAGTATTAAAATCAATTTATTTTAATAATGAATGATTAATTTGAATTATGATCCTCATGCCGTCATCCGTAAGACAGCCGTATACAATCAATATTTCATATTATGGTGTTGCCACACCGGTGTTAGAAAATGTTATATAACATTTTATAACACCGGTGTAGCAGCATCATTTAGTAAACATTTCTTAACAATTTGTAACATTTCTTAACATTTTATAACCGCAGGCGGCGGTACTTTTGAGAGCGGCGCCGTCAAAGAATAATGTTCAGAAATGTTAGAAAATGTTAAGAAATGTTATAAAATGTTAAGAAATGTTATAAAATGTTATATTTAATGTTAGAAAATGTTTGTAAACATTTTATAACATCGGTGTGGCAGCACCATTATAAATAATAAATTGATACAATATGACAGCTTTAAATAACGTGTTGCAGAAAGTTACGAATCTTAACAACTTACGTCTCAGGGTGACGAACGCAGTCAAGTTCTATGCAGCGACTGGACTTTGTATTTCAAAGTTCTCTGGTATTGTGTCTATTTAAGGATACCATCAGACGATCGACTTAATCGTTTCGTAAATCAAACCAATACAATCAAAAGGATACTATCCGACCTAGCCTTGATCCCGTGCTATAGACAAAACCGCATAGCGGCTCTACCACATAATTATGCCTTGCCCTTATGACCCGATATTGCAAAAACACGTGAACCGGATCAAATCTCTTGAAGCTTGCTACTTCAATATTACAGAGTGATAACGTGGCAAGCCGCAAGCTGACAAGTTCGCTCTTCAAAGTGTTGCAAAGTCGACTCAATCGCACCAACTTGCCGAGCAGGTGTTGCCGAGTTCTGATAGAAACAATTACAATACTCGACTGAATATCTAGACTAAGAGGCTGTATGGAAATTACTCAACGTACTGTTACTGTATCATCAGTATTACGGTATAATTATTCAGTGACGTAAAGAGCGAAGGTTTTCAAATGTATGTTATTTTACGGCTCTGTAGCCAGAGAGTACTAACGGTCAATTATTACTAAGCCTATACTGTCTGCCTAACTGCTTCTCTGACTGTCCTAACGTTAAATGGCTCTATAATTTGAACCGTGAAAGGTAGGCGGTTGATTTTATACGTAATCTTTATACCTATTGTTAGCAGCAATCTCCTTTGCCATCACCACTATTCCTTTTGGAACAGAAATGGACAAAGCAGTGCCACTAATTCAGACGGTATCTCGCATATGACGGATTCACCACCTAGTAAAAGTAGCTTATAATCATGAAAAAAATGTACACGTGATGTAAATAATCTTTGTTTTCAACTCACTTCTTGATTCTGAATTAAAAATCGAACACGGTTCTTTTGTAAAAGTTGCGGAACAGTTTTTAAGAACACGCCGTCTTGTCATTATTACAGTAAAATTCTTTTTGTGCTCTTATAAAAATGTAATATTTAATTCTGAGAATTTTAAAATCGTCTTTACAACTTTGAAGTACATTGAGTATACTTTCACATTACTATAAGGCTACTTCAGCGTAGCGGTTTTGTTTTTATTTATGTATATATTTTTTGAATCAGATGTTTTATGCCGCATATCAAGCAGTAAAATTCTTTAAGGAAAACTGCATTTTTAGCTGACTAATCGCTTTTTGATAGTCATAGTTCAGTCATAGTTAACTATGGTAACCTACAAGACAACAAAACAGATATTGTCTTTCGTTAGAGGGTTAGAGATAGAGGGCCGGAAAAACAGCAACAGGCTCTAATAGTATGTGACCACCACCGTCCGTAAACATAATAATCATGGATGCCTCGCCGACTTTTAAAGAAGTAATAAGGATTGGAAAGGGAGAGACGCAACAGCAACCTCCCGCTATATATCGGTTTTCTGTGAGAGTGATACTATCCCGGTCAACGACCCCGAGATGTAGACAAAAGTGTGTGTGTCTACAGTGTGGCTTCAACTCTTTCAAAACAATATGCTATCCTAATACTTCATTCAACTGTCAAATCGAATACATATCTAATTTCAATAAATAATTAATTTGATATAATATACACACTTGTACAAATATACACACATGAATAACGTACATTATTCATGCGAATACATTCATTACCTATACAGGGTTAATTTTAAAACACCAGCAACCTCGCAGGACCAGATAGCTGACCCCATACGGAACAACTTTTGTTCTACGAGTTTGGATATAACTCAATATATTTAAAAAAAAAAAGATTTTACAAGTTTTTGTTGTGTAGTGTTTTTCTTCGTAGACTGCGGCGCGGCGCGGCTTGCGCGCACGACATCAAAGGCGACGGTCAGCTGCTCGGGCGTTGACCGTCAAAGGCGCTAGCCCGGTTCCCCACGCTTCGCGTGTTTGTTTACGTAATCTGCGATGCGCGTTGTAACATTCAAGACGGAAATTAAATGAATACTTATTTTTGTATGAAAATAAAATCTAACAAATTATCAAAAGTCGTAGAACAAAAGTAGTAGCTTATAACCTTAAGAATCTACCCCTGCGAGGTTGCTGGTGTTTTAAAAATAACCCTGTATAACTTATTCGCAATATGTATTATTATATAATATGTATTATTACGTCATCCACTAAAAAAAAACTAGTATAATATTAAAGATGATTGTTTAACATAAGCCTCCGTGGCGCAGTAGACGCGTAGCTCACTGTAAAACGTGAGACCGTGGTTCGATCCCCGCACCGAGACAATTATTTTTCTGAGCTACAAATATTTGTTTCGGGTCTGGGTGCTGTGAGACCGAAAGTCTCTCATAGTTCTTGATACCCATAACACACATTATCTTACTGTAGGGTCAGAGCAATGTGTGTGGATGTTGGGTGTTATTTATTGCATTATTTATTTATATATAATTGGACCCATGGACCCAAGAAATATTAATATTAACCAAGCGAAATCTGCCTTACACGATTCAATTTCAGTACCAATCAATATTCTGTCAAGACACGTCCCAATCACTTACCATCCCTTAACAACTAAACGCTCTCACTAGACTGGCGACGGGGCTAGAATACCAACGAGCTGGGCGTCACCGACATCAATAATACATAAAACGGGGCATTATTCACGATCGAAATCAAATGAGATCTCAACACTTTCGTTCGTGACAAAGAATCGACCGTTTACTACTGTCAAAGGCGTTCTTCAGTAATTGTGCTCCGTATTTATCAAGGATGCATAGGGTTGGCGCTTTGGTTGTGGAAAATGGGAGTTGGAAATTGCAAGACGTTTATGAATGGTTTGTTGTTGATTATGTATACCGTATTGTTTTCTCTGAATTAAGGATTGTACGTTTTTATTTAACTGAACACAGAACTTGGCATATACATCATCTTTTTTTTTTATTGAATGACGGGACGAGCAATACGCTCGCCTGACGGTAAACAGAAGTAACACCATAATCACCATAATCTCCTGCTCACTATCGGTTAGGTGACAAACTTCCGCATTACATGACACAATTTAACTTCTAAACAGCCCATCTGGTAGTATACATTGAAGTCTTTGGCCACGGATAACAAAAGTCAACTAAATGTAATGGAACATGACCTCTGAACACTTCCACAACGTTTTGAAGCACATGTACAAAAGATCTTCTCTGTTCAATAAACATACACAATATATCTATCAACACACACAAAAATATAAATCTCATACAGTAATGTTAGCGAAAGGTCCCTCTCCCATCAACCTCGTCTGCGCAATCATGTTATTGTGATATTTGATTAGTAATTAAGCCCCGTCTAACGAGTAATGTTCTTTTTTAATTAAAACTCAATATTGACTCAAGGCTGAGCATAACGTTCAAGATTTTTATTTGATAACAGTAACTATTTAATAGACTTAAGTCAGACTATTTTAAGTAAGTAAAACTTAGTATAATTTTACTCAATATAATAGCTTCGGCCTTTAACTGCTATGCAAAAATAATATTTTATTTTATATGAAAAATGATATTGAAGTTATACGTCTACGAATTGAGCGTATTTATAAGTAAGATATTATTCATACAAAGTCAACATTATAATTATTTCTTACGTTGTAAAAATGGTATAAATATCAGGTCGGAAACATCTCTCTGAAATTTAGTCCTTGTTAAATATTCATGGGAGGATATCCTTTCTGAATGATATCAATTCGAAAACAAGCAATACGCCGTTGACTACGAATAAAACATACTTTGACTATTGGACATCCTATCCTACTAATATTATAAACGCGAAAGTTTGTAAGTATGGATGGATGGATGTATGTTTGTTACTCTTTCACGTGAAAACTACTGAATGGATTTTAATGAAACTTTACAATAATATAGCTTATAAATCAGAATAAGACATAGGCTAAAAAAGCTAGTATAAAATAATATTGTTATAATCTTGTTCCAAATTTGAATACTACTGAAAGTACTGTTTACGAGTATTTTAGTTTTTATTATTAACTAGGCCTACCATACACATATATTGCCAACCCTAATAGTGAGTGAAAGCACAGCCAGATAACTGCATTGCATACACAGAATAGTATAGTGCTGATGCAGACCGTAATGCGCTTTGTTCAAATATTTGTCGAACATCGCACAAACGTAATTGGATAATGGTCAGATTTAATTAAAATTTCAAAGAATAGTTCCAGTCTATCAGTGCCTGTATTTTTATAAAAAAAGATAAAGACTCACTGGCCACTTAACTTTGATAATAAAGAAAACATCACTTGATTATTTGCTATCTCTCTGACGCAGTGGGTGAGTACGACTGTGAACCGAGAGACCACGGGTTAAATCCCCGTACTGAGATAAACGTTTGTGTGATCCCTAAATATCTGTTTCATGTCTGGGTGTTCTTAGACCGTGTGATAAGGCTAATCGAGTTGAACATCTGCCGACCTCCGATAAACAATTAATAACCTTAAATAGTCATTGAGTCATTTCTTAGGATCTGATTATATTTCAGATACATCAATTAACATTTTTTCTGTACTCAGTAACGGAGTATACATCATTTCCTGTGTATAATAGGTATTCAACAACAACAATACAACAATCAATATGAACCATTCATTACTAGCTGTGAGTGTGGAAATGATAGAATTTTAAGACAATTAAAGTGATTGGACGTTTCTGAGTGCGGCAGTTAGTCTCTACACATATTAAATAACAAATGTATTACCCCATACTGCATTCTAGAACAGTAGACTGGGTCCAAACCGCAGATGTCTCTGCCCTCTCCCAGTGGCCGTCCTGAGCCGAGGTTCGTACCCCAAAGGGGGTGCCCTCAGGCGTGGTCGCTTAAATGTAAGGATTGAGAGCGCCTAAAGCCCTCCCCCGAAAGTCCGGTGGAGCTATATACAGCCGACTAACGTCAGGCTTACGGCAAGCGTCAAAAAAAAAGTAGACTGGCGAAGGTTATAATAGTTTTCTTTATAATTTTACTTATTTAAGAACTAAAACCTTATCAGAGCTAACGTACGCTTTACATCGAGTTAACCGACCTCGTTAAACTCTCTCGTACCTTATCTCAGTTTTAATTTGAGATGTCAAAAAATGCTGTTCTTTTTAAACGAACTGCAACGCTTGAGTGGTTACCTAGTTAACTTCATCCGTGGGGAACTCTCCATTTCTGTTCATTTACAAGCGACTTAAAAAACGAGTAGATTCTCAATTGAGGCTATCAGCGCAAAAGTGGTGTAACCCACAATTTTTGTTAGATACGGTTTTGGTGTAAAATACATTATTTTTCATAATAAAAATAAAGTATTATATACGAATATTATTATATATTATTATGTAACGAATAATGTATACGGTTTTAGTGTAAAATACATTTTTTTCCATGATAAAAATAATGTATTTTACACCAAAACCGTATCTAACAAAAATTGTGGGTTACAACACTTTTGCGCTCATAGCCTCAATTGTTGTCTATTTTGTCTATGTATGTGTCGCGATATCTCCTTCAAATGTGATTTGATGATTATTTGCGTATTTCATATGTTTTTTTTCATATGTTTTTCATGACGCGCCAAGCAAGGCGCTCGCCTGATGGTAAGCACTACGCCTGCCCATAAACAGAAGCAACACCAAACAGAACATTAAATTACAAAGCACTGGCTGGCACTGAAGTGCACTCGTCACCCCAAGATATAAGATGTTAAGTCTCATAATGCCCAGTAATTTCACTGGGTACAATGTAATATGGGTTACCTCGAATCTAATATAAAAGTTAAGATCTGATGTAAAGGTACGAGGAAGATTGGAAATGTTCTCAACAGATAATAAATAAATAAATATTGTTCAACGACTCACTGCCCCTAAAAAGCACAACAAAAACCTCTTTCCGCATTTCAACGGATCAAATAAATTTAAAGTAGAAAAGCTATAGACTTATCGGCCTATTTGGCATACAAAGCCTACCTTTGACACGATTAGCCATTCAGATTCGCAGTTTTAATAGGATAGTACGTGGATTATGTGGGTCGAAGCGATAGGCGGCCTCTCATTTAGCTTATTGCGGTGAGGCAGAAAACTGGAAATTCCACGGACCCTTCCCGCGTGAATGCTTTATGACTGTTGCCTATCCTAATCTATAAATTTGAATTATGTTTTTGTAGATAATTCCTCTTCTTTCAAATATTTAGATTATAAAAGTCAATCTATAATTATATGATACGGAAACCTTTAACGCTAGTGACATTTTTAACCTTCAAGAAAAAACGTGTAATATAGCATGTTTATAATCCCCGAAGGGGTAGGCAGAAGTGTAACCAGTACACCCACATTTCGCCGAGCGTATCTCCGTCCCATGATGTAATAGGGGGCGAGCCAATCGCTATACCGGGCACAATTCTAGACTCCGGTCTGATACTAAGCATTTCGTGATAGAAAACCCCGTTATCACTTTTACCCGACCCGGAGATCGAACCCGAGACCTCAGCGTAGCAGTCGTACCGCGTGCGCAATACAACTGCGTCACCAAGGCAGTTGTGTTAAATATTTTATAAGTTAGAACTAAATGATACAGAACCCTAAATTTTATGATTAATAGATCATGAGTCCTCATTACAGTATCAAAAACATGCACCAACATTCACTTGCAAAGCCGGTCGTGTTAGTAATCGGAGCGGGGCAGAAGCCGACGCCCGACATTGAGATGAAATGCCTGAGTAGTGAGTAGTGAGTACCGTTGCGCGACCTTGATCCAGCACTCTTCGTGTACTTGCCTTACCGTCATTGTGTGATCGTTGTATCCACATAATGTATTGGTTACTTTAGTTCAAATTCAAATCATTTATTCTGTAAATTGGATCATAAATATCACTTTTACATGTCAATAATTTTATTCTAGAATACATTTATTTATCTTTTATCGGCATTTCGTGGCTAGACATGAGAAGAAATGCCGAAACAAACTCATGGGTTATGGCCACTTTTAATGTCCAGACATTGATTTACTAGAATTGTGCGAGTATAATGTACAGGAATTCCTGGATTGACTATTAAGAAATAGTCCTGAGTATACCTAACATACATGGCACTCGCACTCACAAATAAAAAATGGAAATTAACAAATTTAAATTTAATATTTTTCTTAAAAAATATTTAAAATGTCAACTTTACATATGTACCTTAAATACTAAAAATGCGCCAATAGAGCAGTCAAGTATAATAATTCATCAGAGGACCATGGACAGTTGGTTGGTATTGGTTATCGTGTAGTCGATTTAATATTAAAATAGCTTCACAGTTGATGTCGAAATAAGGGAAAAATTCTGTAGTTGATGTTACTTTACCTGCTTAAAATAATAGATTATTGCGAAGGAATAAAGCTTATGTACCTATTCTACTCAAGTCCTCATAATAAAAAATAAAATAATAAAGTGGTATAAAAGCGATATCATCGAAAAAACTATTTTGAAATTATTTTAGATATCCTTAAACGTATGATAGTGTAATATAATTTAGTACTTAGTCTAAAACGCTTGTTATAATTGAAAAGCCCAGGCACGCATGATAAACTCAAAAGGAATTTTTGGTGTCATTTTCTAGGGAGAATAAAGAGAAGATAAAATGTAAGCAAAATTTATATTTAGTTTCCTTCACCAGTTGTCACACACGGCTCCGTCCTTTAGATATTTCACATTAATAACAAAAGTTATGCAAGTGAGTTTTAATCTCGACCTTTTTTAATCCACTTCAAAATGAATAGATCGATTTGAGTGCATTTTATTCGTTTAAAATATCGGTTAATCGATCTGGTTCCCTATTCTACAAATACAAAACGAAGCAACGAAGTTCGGAACATACATAGAGTAAAGCAAGTATAGAATTGGCATTACAATAATAATATTTTTGATATAAATTACTACCATAAACATTAATTTGTAAGTAACATCATATATGAAAAATTAGAGATTTTGATAGAAAAATTAAGTATCATTTTTCAACGCAAAGGCCACTTCATAAATGGAATAGTTATAGTGCGATCCACAAACAGATAAACTTTTCAAAAAGGTTTTTGATACCCTTAAATAATCGATCTCAACCTTGCAATATCTTCAACGTGCATACAGACATGAATCCATGATAATACATATATATCAAATAAATATTATTATCATTGCCTCAATTGTTTGTGAGAGTGCATGTCACATCGAAGAACGTGACAAAGTGAAGCATTTTATAACAAAAATACGAGCTTCGCACACGAACTCGGGTCACGCCATAGACAAATTCAACGACAAATTAGATTGTTTTAAACTTTGAAAATGTCAGCTCATACATCCATTAAGCATATTAATTAATTCAGCCTTAATTTATTGGAGTTACAGAACAAAATGTGGAACAATGTCAAATACATACGGTTATTACAAAAATCGCATTATTAGATAAAATCAGAATAAAAGAACGTTCCAAAAATTAAAAAGATATGTTAATAACACACTGCGGACACGAAATTCATAAAAAAAGTTACTCAAAATCTTCGATGATTTTTCCCGCCTAAAAAGTGATTAAGTAAGACCAATGTTCAACTCTCACGAATGTCTGATTGCCCACAAACTGCAAAGTAAGTAATCGCTGCAACAGCGAAATTAATCCGTAGAACTAAGTGGGACCGTAAGTTAAATTCCTCGTAGTTCCCAAGACACAGGTTAAACCTAGTGTGGAGCCAGCCTTTGTGTGTGACGCTTTGGCATATTTATTTCTTTATTTAAAAGTACATACCGTTGCATTTTTATCTTTACACAACAAAGTGATTACACTGGATCTAGTGTTAAGTACAGTACAGTCCAAACATATTGTCGACCGTCAAGAGACACTGAGCCCCTCAACGGTCGGCAGAATCATGCCGGCCTCAAATTACTGGATATACACTGACTGATCCCGGAACGCGACTCACCTGAACGAGCCATTATGGTGAGTTTTTCACCATGTATACGGTGGTCACTATATCGTCAGGTACAAACATATGAGGTATCCCTTTCCTTCCCCTTCTAACCCATTCCATTACTTTCCAATCCTATCCCCTCAAGAACGAGATACTGCTCATTGCCAGTATCCCATTAGCAGGGACCCCTGCAATGCATCCGAAAGGGGTAAAAAAAACAAAAACATATGAGGTAGCCTCCCACCAACAGAAAGAACAGTAAATAAAAGAGTACCCAATACAACGCAGCTTATACTATTTAACATAAACTATTTCGTGTTAATATCATTTTAATCCACTCCCACTTCAATTATTTCCATAGAAAACCTTTATTTCGCGCCGCGCGCTTTCGTCTCAAAGCAGTCAACAATTTAGTGAACATTCAAGGAGTCTGTTTGAAATTCCGTGAATCTGCATTGAAGAGAGCGCCTTATTCAACGGAATCCATTCCACGAAGTAAACAGTTGGTATTAAAACTAAAGAACTAGTAAATATTAAACAATTCATGCAAACGACAGACGTTTCTATAATTTGAAGTTGTTGCTAATACTGATATAAATTTCTCTCATTTTATTGTTGAGTTTTTACTAAATACCACCATTTTTACAATTTTAATTTCATTTTTGTATTTTCGTTTTAGGTATAAAATATAGTTTTTGCAGTATAAATAAAGAGTGTAACGCGTGGGCCCAAAAGTGGGAATACCCCTTTGTTATTTCGTTTATTGTAGTATAATAACATAATGGGGTTGACATAAATTGAATACTCTGAGATAAGTAACATGCTAGAACAAAGACATGAAACATTTTCTTAAATGAAAGACCGAAAAAATTGGAAGGTAAATGACTGCCATATCAATATAATACGATAAAAGTATCCATTAGTACTCAATTACAAATAACATGTATCATCAGCACCATCAAGTCACATGTCAGGCGTGTACAAAACGCTTAGAATAAGGTATAAAGACAAGCCAGCAGTAGTCGCCAGTCATCCGAGCGAGACAGCTTAGTCTTAGACTACGAGTAGCCAGTGAGGCGGCCGAGGCTTAAAACTGACGCCTGTTCACTGGCTTTGAGGTACTACGATTTTGTTTATAAAAGGATATTTTCTATATATAAACATTATGTCGGAAAGATAGATGTCGTAGTTAGATTTCAAAACATTTATAAAGAAGTTAGACGTTGTCTTTTTGCTTTAAATTTTAAACTTTTTACATATTATTATGCGTTTATCATTACGCTACACGCATGCAACAAAAACGATGCAACTTGCAGGCTGAAAACACTTGAGTGTAGAGACGCTTTTCGACTATAAGATAAAAAAAAACCATACTATATTAATAACATTGAATAAATTTTACACAAACTTGTTATATCACATACAAAAATAAACTCTTTTCATAATTCGTGTCTATTGCTTATAACAAGCCACAAAAGGTGATTCGGACAATTATGCCGCTATCTGGTGTAACTATTGCTTAATTTAATTACAGTTTCTGTATTTATCTACAGAGCTAAATTAAACAGATACTATGGGTGCCTGTTACGCCTCTGAGTTAATTTTATTACTTACTTTAACCACTGAGGTAGAATAGTTATTCGGTTAATTGAATGACCACTTTCCATCCCTTGTGTTTACATTAACTCGACTTAGTTTCGTTTAGTTCTGTCTTGTATTATTGAAATTAATATTCATATTTAAATTAACGTGAGGGAGAAGATCCTTTGTTTTTATTAAAGCACCGATACGTAGAGAATTAATTTTACATAACTTTAATTAATTAGTTTACTAAATTGCAGATATATTATCAGTGTTATAATCTTTGTTTTAACGGGTCTTAATTGCGTAGTATTTGAAGGTATATTAATTATTACGATATATATACAAATCGCGTAGCTTAAAATCATATTCTGACTGCTTTTATCATAGACTTGTACATTGTTTACCCGACTGCGTGAGGGTTAATTCTTACGCAATGATAAATAAGAAGTGTGTTTTATCGAGAGCCATCTACACTCAGTAAAAAGCTACTTGTAGTTTAGGTTTCATTAACATATTATGTTCATAAATAGTTATAGTTAGTTTAGTTCATAGCAGTGTTAGGCAGTGGTTTGGCCGTGCCCCTGGCATTACCGATGTCGATGAGCGGCTGTAACGGCTTACCATCAGGCGGGGCGCTTGCTCGTCTGCCTATCAAGGCAATAAATAAAAAAAAGAAATATAATACAAAAAAATAATCAAACGTGAATAACATCAATTATAAATAAACTCTATTAAAGCTCTCCTAATATTGTCACGTTGTCAATCAATGTAAAATTAATTTAATGTCTAAATGAAGATATTGTGAGCTCCATCGACAATACCCCGAGTCTACAATCCAAATTAGGCAATAACCACAGAGTACAGAGTAGTTGTGTGTACAGTTACACAAACATGCCTTGGTCACTCGGTTTGCGTTTCCGGTTAGGCCCAGTAGCAGTAATTGCTTGCCGGGTCCTCTGTACAAGTGCAAACGCTGGCACAATTTATCGATAAATATAGATAACTGACAAGTTGAGATGCATTTTTGTATCATAGGCTGGCAAACGACCATATTGGTCATCCGATGGTAAGTGATCACCTCCCATGTACGCCCACGATACCAGAAGAACCACGGGCGCGTTGCCGACTTTAAAGGAAAGTGACAACTAGATGATTGGAAAGGGAAGGGATTTGGGCCTCCAGATGTCTCACTCACCGTGCGAAACGCAGCAGCCAGCCGTTATTTTTATATCGATTTTTGTGAGACATCGGTAACGACCTGGTCGCGCCGGCCCATTCATGTTGCAGATAAATATGTCTACAGTGTGGTTCTACCATTCTGGTATTTTCGATTATATTATAGAAGTTATTGATAAAAATAATAATAGCAATCCTGAATTATACTTTCCCACTTATGGGCACGGGTCTTCTATAAAAATGAGATAGTTAGGCCTTAGTCCACCACCTTAGCCTAATGCGGGTTAGCAGACTTCACATATCTTCGAAATTCTTATAAACGCAGATACGCAGGTATCCTCACGATTATTCCTTCACAGTTTGAGCAAGCGATAATTAACAATGAATACACATATAACTTAGATAGTGTCAGAGGTTCATGCTCCTGGGGCTGGTTTAGAACCTGCGACTTTCGTCTCGACAGTCCGTACCACACCCCGCTGCTCGTATTACACCGTTATTGATACTTATATAAAATAATCCTTTTATCTTAATTTAATTAATCCGTGCTTTTCATTAGCATTGTGCTTGAGGGTTTTCAAATTATTAATGTAAACACGGCTTTAAGTATTTTGGTGCTGCCACACCGGTGTTATAAAATGTTATATAACATTTTATAACACCGGTGTGGCAGCATAATTTAGTAAACATTTCTTAACAATTTGTAACATTTTGTAACATTTTTTAACATTTATTAACATTTTTTAACCGCGGGCGGCGGTACTTTTGAGAGCGGCGCCGTCAAAGAAGCCGTCAAAGAAGCCATCAGAGAAGGGCCGATGTCATGTTTTCAAATGTTATAAAATGTTAGATAATGTTAGAAAATGTTAAAAAATGTTAGAAAATGTTAGAAAAGGTTTTTGTTAACATTTTATAACATCGGTGTGGCAGCACCATTTGAATAAAGGCATAAAACTGAATAAATTAATTAAACTTTATATTCAGCTCGACTTAACTTATTGCGACTAGTCTAATAAGCCGTGAGCAATTTTTATTGTCCAAATACAACAATTGAAAGTAAAATAATAAATTTGATTCAATTTATGCTCGATTAAATATTTACCGTAACACATTGAGCAAATAATTTTTCATCAGAAAAACTTTTGCCGTATGAAGAAACTCGATGTCGTCACGATAATTATTTTAAACAAACAATTATCATCGATGTCTAAAGAATGAACCGTTTGCGTTAGCTGTCAGTTTGTAGTTAGAATAAACATTCGCCGCAATGCGCAAACATTTGCACAAGTATTTGTACCAACAGTTGAGACACCTGAATAACTTGGATGTGTGTTAGTGGTACAAAGTGTTGGTTGGTCCGATCATTGTTATATTGTATTTGCGTAATCAATTGATTGGGTATTGTTTAGATATTGGAGAATCTATAATACTAACGAATATCTGCTATAGGGTAGCAGCGGTGAAGCGCCATACAATGCGATTATTTCTGGCTTCCCTTATAAACCTGTCAGAAAGTTACTTTAAAATTTATAGATCTTATTGATTATAATACCGGGTGTAAGGGGTCCGCTTCCGAAGCGATCCGACAAACGTTTGTATGATCCACAAATATTTCTTTCGGATCTGTGTGTTGTGGGACCGTAAGTCACTCGTAGTTTCTGACTCACGAGATATTTTAACCTAGTATGGAGTGAGGACTATGTGTGTGACTATTGGGTGTATTTATTTATTCCTAATCTACACAAAATTGATAGAAATGTGATGATTGACAAGGTTCCCTCCTATGAGAGGCCGTCTGGGTTGGCACCACCGCTTTGTCTATTTCTGAGTAATTTCTGCCGCCAAGCAACAGTGTATAAGAACTGTTGAGTTTCGATTTAAAAGACACTGAAGCCAGTGGACATTACTGGGCTTTACGAGACTTAAATCATGTCTCGGGGTGACGAGCGCAGTTCATTGCCATGCAGTGCTTTGTAATTCAAAGTTCTGTTTTGTGTTACTTCTGTTTTTGAGGAAGCGTGGCGCTTACCATCAGGCGAGCGCCTTACTCGTCTCGTCATTCATTCAAATAATAATAAAAAAATAAATAAAATTTATTACATATTTTTCCATTGCAACATACATTTCAATACTAACTAAAACTCGCTAGCGGCCGCTCACACATGGCTGTCCACTTCGCGAAAGTATCACCTGCCCGTACCGTTCTTCAATGGTATATATGCAAGTATAAATGCCATCGCTAGAGGCAAGAAATCCGGTCAGGCTCTCAATGGCTGTTGGACCGCATACAAGCCCGCAAGACCTTGCTCTGCCCTAATACAGAACTGGTATTGTAACGGGGCACATATTATGGTCTTTATATCCGAACTATTTGATTTGAAGTTTGAATAATCTATGTCTGAAATACAATGGCTTAAGTATTACATGTGTTAAAGGCTCGCTGTAGACATATTTTTCTACAGCATAAATTGGCCGTCTCAATTATGTTGTTACCACTGTCTCACAGAAAACCG
The DNA here is from genome assembly GCA_949126905.1 of Amorpha juglandis. Taxonomy (NCBI): domain Eukaryota; kingdom Metazoa; phylum Arthropoda; class Insecta; order Lepidoptera; family Sphingidae; genus Amorpha; species Amorpha juglandis. The sequence continues at coordinate 4,589,553 of OX421378.1, read as the reverse complement.
ACGTGAAAGGTTACTGTCGCATTTTGTACGATAAGATGTATTATATTCCTCCTACCTTCTTTAAATATCCCTTTGTTTTAGGCTAGTAACGCGTCTCTAATTCTTATGGTAATGTGAATCATGGGTAATGGAGATTAGATACCACTTGTTTGTATGCATCTGCTATAAAAAACAATAATTATTATTGAATATTCAAACTCTTCTGAATTTATTAACACATACTCCTCTTTAAATTACAGTGGGCACTATGAGATTTGACATCTTATGTCTCGGGATGACGAGCGCAGTTCAGTGCCATACAGTGCTTTGCAATTCAAAGTTCTGTGTGGTGTTGTATCTATTTATGGGCAGGCGTGGCGCTTGCCATCAAGCGAGCGCCTTGCTCGTCTTGTCATTCAATCAAATAAAATAAAAATAAAAGAACCAGCATAAAACACTGACACAGGTATCAGATCAACAATCCAAAACAAACATCGCTTATCCCGGTTCAAAATGAAATTCTCCATCATCCGCCCCATATTAATGTACATATTGGACAGATGAAAACCCGCGGAAATATGGTCACTGCACCTTATCCCGGGCACAATGTGACTAACTGTATTACGCGGCTTTCGATATTTTTACCCGGGATTTATTACCAGACCACCGGGATTTACAGCTTTAACCGGAATGCTTACCCACAGCATTTTGTTAGCTTTTTATTGGCAATTTGTTACTTTCTGTATCTTTTTGGGATTCGTGATTCTACCAACAAATTCAACTCTTGACGTTCTTTTTTATGTATTTAATATTAACTGCATCGAGTTAAGATTTGTGATTTATATCGTAAATTTTATGAAATATATGATTTGCTTTTGACCCCCTAAAAGAAGGTGTTAAAAGTTCGATCCCTTTGTGTGTATGAGTATGTGGGGCATATGAAGGGACTAATTTGAATGCGTTTTTCGTTGAAAGCTGGATTAATTGCGATGGATTTTGGATATGGTCGAATTGTGACAATGACAATTACTGGGCATTATAAGACTTCCTACAAATTGGAATACAACAGTAATACTTGCTAGCAGAAATAGACAAAACAGTAGTACTTACACACTCCGCCTTTCGCATACAGGCACCTGCTAGGAAAATTTATTACTTACAAGGGTTATGTTTACAAGAGAGATAAATAGACAAATATAACGTTCTAGAAGTTATTATAATAGCTTCAAGCGAACCTTCATTATACAATCAAACATTCCTAGCATAATCAAAACAACAAAACAAAACATTCTACCTTGAACTCGGTAACAGAAACATTTGCAAAATACATCGAACAAAAAGGCGTGTTTAATTTTTTTTACGTCAAAATGAATGCATAAACGCTGCATATGCATGAGATTGCGTTTCATCGAACATTGGCGGATATGTAGTCACAAAAAAATAAAATTCCTGCGAAGGCCAACCGGTTGTACAGCCAAACAAAACTCAGATTTATTCTTGCGTAAAACATACAATTTTATTTTGTTTTATTTTGCTATAACGCACGCTCGCGCCTGTATCCCCGAAAGGGTAGGCAGAGGTGCAACTAGCTTATCGCCATATTGAGGACAAATTCCAGTCCCGGGCACGTCTTTGCTTTTTTTGCATCGTGAACTCAAATACATGTTATTGTGATTACTCTACCTGGGATTTGAACATAAGACTCACGGTTTCTCAGATTGTGTACGCTGCCCCTGGACCAAATCCGATTGCATTGCTAGGACATAAATAAAGCATTCCCTTTTTTAACGAACGAGTACCATTTCGATAATCGACTTGCACTCACACGATAATCGAATCGACTCTGAACAACGAAAAACACGAAAAAACTACTAAATGATACGAATGAAGCCGTTACTACCTAGTACTGTAGCTCAGAGGTGTTAATGCAAATATTTATAGTGATGTGATCGATCATACTGACTCGCATAGGATAGAACTATGAACGAATATTTTCTATTGTTACTATGGTATCGCAAGAAAAGCCGCTGGAAACTCATAGTCATTTCACAGAAGTTTCAATATTCGCACCGTCTTACTTTACTTTTACTTCAATATATTTTCTGTAACATGAATGCAAACATTAATACTACGTGTAAAAGATCGATACAGTCTCGTGTTTTGTGTGTTTGATTGATGATTCTTCTCAGCTAACGGATCATGCTCCGGGGAGTTGGCGCATGTTACCCACCTCCATTACACTATGTAAAATGTCAAATGGTCTGGAGCACACTTTGAACAAATATATTATTTTTAAAAAATCCAATTTAAAATGAAAACTAAATATTCTACTAAAAAGGTAAACCACATCAATTTCTGTTATCTATGACCTCCTCAGATGTAAGTAATTCCAAATTTAAATTCAAATTGCTCTAATATCAAGATCAATTTAAAAAAAGAAAACATTGTTGCTTGGAATAATACATGCACTTACAAGAGCAGTTTATATCACATTTGAAAATGGAAGGTTCAGACAAATTCCTTAACTCGTGTCCTGGCTAGTGTGAATGCCCGCATGATGATCGTATGTAGGGGCCACACCTACTCTTTGCAGGAATGCTGATGTTTTATGCACGCTCTTTTATGTCAACCCTGTCTTGTAAACGGTGGATTTATGTCATTATGTAGTACTTTGCTTTTATAAATTTAGACTAAAAGTATTATTTGAGGTGTAAAACATTTTATGGACTTCCATAAAAATAATAACACTTTCAACAAAGAACTTAAGACGTGTGACGTTTACTGAAACATTTTATAATGAATATAAATTCTTTATTAACTAAATAGGCCGCCAAGGGCACTTGTACAATGTTAAGGATCTACCGGCGCTTCAATAATGCCCACTGGCCTGAGAAGAAACACCAAGAAATTTAGCAACAGGTATTTCTATACTTATAACAAAAAAATATATCAATCTTTCTTAAAATAAATTACATGAAATTATATAATAATAAAGTAATTAATAAATATATAAAGGTATTGTACGTTATAATCAGGATTCGCTTGTATAATGAAATACATGTGCTTATGCAAGAATTGCGCATTGACAAATTTAAACTTGAAATTTAAAGGATTTTAATAATGAAGACGGTTAAAAAGCGCATACTACAAGGTAAATTTATATTTGAATAATAAAAAAGTTTGTTCGCCTAGCTGAGCACAGGCATTGCATAATTGTATAGTTAATTAAATGTTATTTTGTATGTTTATGAATGTTGTTAGATTGATGCATTAATAATGATGCTTTCGTTAATTGCTTTTCTGTTTCGTTAATTTGGGACTGGTTTACTTAGAATGCGTATTACTAATAATTACAATGCTTAATATTGTATAACTCGTAACTATTATCTATTTTATCATAGACATATGTTCAAACAACGACTGATCTGATCTACAATCTCTTCTACATAAAACAAAGTAAATTCGCTGGTCGGAAGGTACTTGTTATTTTGGTACCCGATTGGATAACGACCACTGTACACATGGTGAAAAATTCGCTATAGAGGGGAGTCGCGTTCCGAGACCCAGTAACTTCAGGATGGTATAATTCTGCCGACCGTCGAGGGACCCAGTCTCTTGACGGTTGACATTACATCAGGTCCAATTTAATCACTTTGTCGTCATAAAAAACTGTCAAAAAAAACTGATTAAATTCAAGAACGACGGTCATGACTTTTATTTCTATTGTACTTACGACAGGCAGTAATGAACATTGCTAGTTCAAAACCACAGCTCAGGTTATATAAAAAACTATTCATCAGACAAGAAAATTACTGACGTCAATCACTGATGTTTGGTCATTTTACGCCCAAAATCCCATACGCTGTATACGTTTATAGAAATGAGTTTCGACATGATATTTGTAAGAAATAAAATATGCCTTTGTGTTTTTTTTTAGTTGACTGAATGACGAGATGAGCAAGGCGCTCGCCTGATGGTAAGCGCCACGCCTGCCCATAAACAGAAGCAACACCACACAGAACTTTGAATTACAAAGCAAGGAACACAACAGTGCCTACACACCGTTGCTTGGCGGCAGAAATAGACAAAACGGTGGTACCAATACCAGATGACCTCGCAACCTCTCGCATTAGAGGGACCTACCACCGTGTGTTCAAAGCAACGATGACTATTAATAAATTAGAATTGCAACAGGCTTATAATAATATCTCTAGTTAAAAATATAAAACAGTGGCCTAGGTGGTCAAAGTCACCTTTGCCCATACAGTTAACAAATAAAAATACAGAAAAGCTTCCAACTACCACCAATCGACACTAAATAGCTTATTTTTTAACTCCAATACAAACGATTGAGTGTTATTAATTTAACCCCTTTGTCTGTCCAAGTGTGTGTGTAGAAACGATTTAAAAAAAAAAACAAAATGCATTCTGTCCGAACCATTCTGACATCGTCAGAATTTCTCTCACAGCAAATCTAACCCTATCAATATCCATAATTAAATCATCAAATAAGTGTTTCAGTATAATGAAATCATTAACCCTCAAAATGAAAAACACACTTGGCAAGAAGTGTAAGAACAATAACACCTTCCCCTAATCTCAACCGACACAACGTTAACCTAAATATACTAAGTCGCGAGTCATTAACCTTTATGTTATGCTATCATATTACAATACTATTATGACGAAAGAGAACCACTTTCAGTTTAGAAAAGTGCCTTACAATTATGCTGTAACGTGTTCATATGGCTGTTGTAAATGAGAATAACAGTTTGGAGGTTTTGTGTGGAAATAATGAAGCAATTATTGCTGTATTGCCGTAGAGCGTTATAGATAATGGTATGAACCGTTTTATTAAACTGTTATGGCAGTCAATGTTAGTAAAATAAAAACAAGAATATACGTGATATAAACTCTATTTAATATTTAGTTACGTAGTGATGAATTAATGTAAAAATAAAAAGTTATGAAAATTAATTCTTACTTAATAACTTGCTCACGCACTCACTCTCGCTTATAACCCCAAAGGGTTAGGCAGAGTTGTAACCAGAATACCCACATATCGCCAAGCGTATTTCCGTCTTATGATGTGATAGGGGGCGAGCCTATCACCATACGGGGCAATATCGCTTATACCCGACCCGGGGATCGAACCCGAAACCTCAGCATAGCAGTTGTACCACATACGTATATCAATGGCGCCACCGAGGCAGTGAAGTTGTATTTATAAACTATTTCCTCTATATACACAATAAAGTCAAGGACTTACTTGGAAATAAATACTTGTGCAAATAAATGTTTAAGAGTAGACAAATCAGTTACAAATCTGGTGGAGTGTGAGATGAAATAAAAGAGCTCCTCATAATTATACAGGATTCAGTCTTTAGTCAGTCCCTAACTACGTCTCTACTCGGTATCTAGTTCAGTTTTAATGCAGTCTCCATCTCCAATTAACAACATTAAATTTTTTCAACATACCTCTATTAGTAGATTAAATTAGAGGAGAAGGTGGTAATGTGGCCCCCCACTTTGTTTTTGAGGTCTCATGTAAAAAATAAAAGGAAATCATGTATAATGAAAACATCATTAGTTTTGTTATTTATTTGCCAATACACGACATAATATGGAACAAATAAAAATGCAACAGATAATACTAAAATATATTTTATAAAAAAAAATGGAAATTTGACAATTTGAGATCAAGCGAGGGTTATATGGCCCCCCGCAGTCAGTATGAGCCCATAAGTTGCAGCTTTGGCACTGAATCCACTCCTCGCCACGTCTGTCGCTGGAGTAAATATTGTCACAAAATACAAATCATATCGTAGTCTTCAGGTACTACAGATGGAGATACATTTTTATCACATCCCGATGAGTCGCTTTTTACTATTTCTTCATTATCGGAGCTACTGTTGGATGTTGCGTCTCTTTGGTCTCTTTGGCCTCATAAACCTTCGTTTATAGTCATCTGTAAGTAGATAAAAAAATAAATATCACTCATATATATACAACCAATATGAGGGGGCCAAATTACCAATATTGTGGAATCAACAAACCAACCTATAAAAATATATAACATCAAATATTTTGTGTACATACCTTCAAAATCCAATAGGAAAACGTCAATCGAACATAATATCCAAATCTCAGATGCGTAAACTCGGTATTTCCAGAATTATGCAATTAAATGCAACACAATAACAAAGTTTTTGCAAGTGCAAGTTCAAACTGGCTCGAATAACAAACGTATGTGCTGCCCTCGCTTAATTTTTTTGTGCATTAAATCGAAATTGTCTTTGATGCTCCCCATTACAAAAATGTTTCGCTTGATGCGGTGATTCTAAACTAGAAATATCGAAGGGGGCCATAATACCTGCGGGGGCCACATTACCACCTTCTCCTCTAAATGCTCTATTTCTTTCCTTTTTTCGGAGATCGATTGTTTTCATTCATGATTTCTCCTTTGAATTGTATTTTATTCTAAACAGACGTAAATCCCAAATGATGTCATAATACGGCATAACGGTGTTTATTGCCTTTGCTTTACCTTTAAACAAAACTGTTAGTTGAAGCTAGAGATTCTTCGGGAATTCTGACAGTGCAGTTCATCGCTTATTTTAATTTATTTCATAAACTAGTTTAGAGTTGTGTTTGTTGTATAAAAGTGGTGTGGATTTGTTCAATAAACATTGACGGTGATGAACAGTGTATGGAAACATTGAAATAAGTGAATTAAGAATCGTACTGAAAGGAGTTAACACCAAAACTCCGGCAAGACCTTGAAATAGACCGCACCCGTGTTTCATCGTTCTTGTGAAGATAACTTGAGAATGTATTATACTTGACACTGGCTAAATGCATAATACTGCGAAAGCCATAAATAAAAAGAAGAAGAAGAGATTCTTCGGTGTTTTTTTAAAAGTGACAATTCTTAGTGACATTGTCAAGTAAATGTCGATGTAGTTTTATTTTTTAATTTATGGACAAAGGACAAACATAAATCAACCGTATGTATATGTGACGTCATCGCACGTTTTTGGTTTTTATATTAATTGTCTCCGAAATTAATTAGAAATAAAAAATTTAAAAAAATATGATCGATAAGATAGCAAAATAAAGAAACGTTATTTTTGTTTTAGGCACGTTTGGTTTTTGAAATGCTGTCAATTGTGTTAACGAGTACATTATTTACATGAGATCTAATTAATAATGGAGCAGTATCGAATGTATCCTTACATGGGGTTATTTGTTGTCAATCTTCCATTGTCAATGTCCTCCAAACCGAAACAACAGTGCTTACATACTACTAGTACAAGCAGTAGCTTGGAGACAGAAATTGAATTACGCACATTATTATCATCATCATTATTTTGCATGTATAACCATTTAAATTTAAATTCGTATGTCAAACGCTATTTTGGGTTTCTGAAAGATTCATAGATAATTCTGTCGTCGAATGATGTATAATGTATCAATTACTAACAAGCGATTAATAAATTATTCATTAAATAACGTTTTAAAAACTTGAATTGATTAGTCAGCGCTGTCAAAATCAAAGTTTTGTTTGATTTGATGAGCCTTTGAGGAACCGGGTGTGTCATTTATCCACTAAGTACACAACGTTTAAATGAAGATATATGCCCACAGTGATATAAAAACGAATAAGATATCCCACACCGTCAACTGCTACCCGGAGATTGATAGATCGAACGGGCTTGTCCAACCGCGAACTGAAAAATATCTTTTAGAAAGTGAACATCGTAAAAAGAAATTCTTTGAACATCTTACAGCTCTAGTATGGAAGCATGAAGATATTCGTAATTCTCAAGTACTTGTCAGTTTGGATTTCGAATTGGATAAATATTTATATTAGCTTCCCGAAAGGAGTAGGCAAATGTACTAGAACACTGTATGGGTGTAATAGGGGATAAAAATACAATACAAAACACGTTATGTGATTTTCCGACAATTCCTATAAAACAATGACAGTTTTCGTTCACTCTCCATACATCAAGTAGCAGTAGTCACTAATGGAGAATGTGATGAATTAAAATTTATAGTATGAATACTTTTATATCACATTAGTCGAATACGGAATTAGTTTTCGAGCGCCTCTTTCCTCTTTATGGTATGAATTACTAGTTTGATAATTCGTCAATAACAATTTTCTACGAATTTGAAAACTATCAACGTAGTTGTTACTCGTACTAGAATACTGGAATTTGAACCCGGGACCTCACAGTTTCTTAGTATGAATACACTACCTCTACTCTAATGAGCTTATGCGAAGATTGCATTAAAATACTAATGTAATTCAATGAATAAATTATAACGAAAAATCAAGTAGTGTTTTTGCTTTCCTTCAATCATATTATCAATAACAAGTTTTTTATTTCAGTATCAAACCAGAAATTGGAATTATAATATCAAATTTATATTATAATATAACATTACGTAATTTAATTGGACGTAGTACCGCAAAAAGAACCAGACGTTGGTTCAAATAGAGATACCGAATTGAGAAACCAATTTCAATATCATCATTTTTGCAAAGACGTAAACGGATTTTTTTTCCTGTACGATTATTAAAAACACTATGGAATAAAAAAAGTTACAATTAAGGAATTATGCAAAACAAAATCAGTATCTTCATTTGAACTAGATGTTGATTGCTTCCTTATTGCGTAAACGCCAATTATAGATACAACAGTCATGTTTATGAAAGAGGAGTGAAATTCTGAGCGACAAACCCATTGAAGCGGAACGATTTGCGAGATAATGAGTTACTGTATACGTACAGGAACATACGGGTATACGTTTGTGATACATAAACGATATAATACTATTAATATATATCTCGAAGGTTTATGCTTACGTTGACTGCTCATATCTGATAATTATGCCGATTACTTGAGGAAGTAGAGTATGGAGGTACGATAAGTTCGTCATGTGCAAATATGTCTTCTAACGTTGTATATCTGGGACCAAAGATTGGCATGCATGTGTGGATATCGTCATTATAGTGGTGATTGGAACAAACGTAAATGGTTGTTGTACTTAACACAATCCGGCTCCCACTGTTACATTCGATCCTCTCCTATGATAAGGAGTTTGGTTTAAGACGCACATTGAAAATAGTGTTTCTATGCAAAAAATCCGTTACTGAGCTATTGTTATTTCTGAGCCTTGTTCAGTGACTCATTATAATATTATTTCATGTATTAATCAATTTATTGACTTTGAAACAGTGTAGGATAGAAACACATTTAAAAAACAAAGAATCTTTTAACAGCCTCGAATAGTCGCTAACCGAATACTTAAATAATATAATTTATTAATGATCGTCTTTGTTGTAATGGTTCTTCAATGATCTGATTAACTGATAAAAACACTGTTCTGTTTATGTTCCAAGAAATGCTTGAAAACTGTTATTTTCTTAAAACTGTCAAATAAACACTTTTACGCGCTTATATTTACATAGAAACGGCTACTTTTAACATTATATAATAAAAAAAACTAATAAGCAAAGAAGTCATTATCTTTTAATAGCACAATGCCAATTACAGGAAGTATACCTAATGAGTAATAAAATTTGAAGAGGTAATTAACTGCCTTTGCCTTGTCTTTTATAAACAAAGCAAAAAATTACCAACACATTATCTTATTTCTCAAATAATAGAAAAAATAAAACGCAATGCCAAGTTAGGCAACTATTTGAAGGTTGGTTATTTACCTGATACAATCTTATTATAACAATTTAGCCTCAAAGAAATTGAATTATAAAACAGTGTACTTTGACGAGTGATCTGTTTTGCTGGTGATAGGATTCATATCCGCCCGGATAGCGACCACCGTACACATCTTGTTAAAACCTGCTTTAGTGATCCACACATCTTGTGTAGATCTCGTTCCAGGATCAGCCAGTGTGTATCCAGCTCTCCGATGCGGCTTGCAACATGACTTGATGATTGGTTGGCGCGGGTATAGGGTACATCCATGTATTCCTGTGCCTGCATCGGTCATCCGCCTGTCCTGTCGCAGGCTCTTCGATTTGCGTCTTCCCTCTTCGGTGTGTGAAGAAGCATACAGGCTGGCATGATTCTGGTGATCACCGATAAACACATGGTATGTCGGTGGCCGTTGGTTTTGTGAACTGCACTTCGCTTAACATCAGTTGTAGTGCAGTCACTTTTCCCATGCTCTGATATAGAAAAAACCCAGAGGTAATGAATTAGGCTTTAAATATCACTTTTATAAATAATTTATTTTCTAAGGTAGATAACGTCAGCATTTCCTAACTATGATATTAAATGCTGAAATACTCAAGGTTATTGTAATTTTTGATTATAGTTAATATCATATTCATGTGTATGAGGTAAATAATAATATGCGCATTAATACCTCACATATTAATCGAAGATTCATAGGCCGGCAAACTTGCAAGTGGGTCACCTGACGGTAAGTGATCTCCATCGCCCATGAACGCCCACCACCAGAACAATGATGGGCGCGTTGCCAACCTTAAAGGAAAGGGATAATTAGGGATTGGGAAGGGGAGGGGATTTGGACTTCCGGATATCTCACTCACCGCACGAAACGCAGCAGCAAGCCGCTACTTTACGTCGGTTTTCTGTGAGACAGTGGTAACGACCCGGTCGAGCCAGCCCATTCATGCTGTAGACAAAATTGTCTACAGCGTGGCTCTACCACACAACCTAAGCACCAAGAATTTCACCATCGCCTTCCAATTGAAAAGAAACCCACCATAGAATCCGTATTAACATCTCATAATTATGTCTTAAAAATCACAAATATTTTTCAATCTAAAATGCAAGTCACGTTGTACAATTTAACTCATTTTCTAGTATAATTTGAAAACAAAACGTTCAAAACGATTCGTCTACGCTATATGCCGAGCAGAGGTCGGGCGCGGGACCGCAAAGTATATTTACACTGTCAACACCATTGTGCATAATAGCCTTTCTTATTTTTTCCAAGTATTTGCATACAAGCTAAATGACTTTCCTTTTTATGTAAGTAAAAAAAAGTTTATAATACGTATTTATATTCATTTGCTTAACTGCTTTGTGAAGTTTTGTGGATGGAATTTATTTCATTATTTAAATCTTAGGCTTCCGTACCCAAAAGTTACCAACAGAAACTTATTACAAACCTATGCTGCCTATATGTGTCCTGCATTTCTAGAGCGCTACGTTTTGAATTGTAACAAACAGGCTGTAATTTTTAATAATGTATGTAATTTTTACAGAAAATGTGTAATTATGTCGGATTTAAAGACAAGTAGTAAAAAAATCTTAAATTAAAGGTGGGGTACCGAATCCTAAGTCCGGGAATCTGATTCGCACTTGACCGGTTTTTTTTACTTACTGTTACACACGCTCTTGTCTGCTTACCCTGAAAAGAAACAGAACAATAAATTAATTACGTACATTATTTTATTCAATATTATATATTAAGAGGAACTTGCGGTCCCACAAAACCCAGACACGAAACAAATATTTGAAGATCACACAAAGATTTATCATGCCCACGGCCTCTCGCTTCACTCGCCCACTACGCCACGGACGCTGTCTAAACAAACAAATTTATTTAAAACTTGCAGTGATCAAAGACGTTCCTGAAACAATGTCTTATTTTCTAGTCATACGAATACATATAAAAAGTTGCATCACAGTATGTACATTTTATCACAACTGGTGGAAAACATCAAATACACTACGATTCGAGTTATGAAAGCGGTTTAGTCCCCCGATAAAAAGAGGTGTGTAAGTTCACCTCTTTGTCGATTTAGCAAAGGTCCCCGGCATTGTACTGACTAAACGAGTGTACCGATTTAATTGCGATGTTTTTATTTCGAAGATGATTTATACGAAATGGTTCTTTAGTATATTCAAATAAAATCTGTTCAGTCATTTTGAAATAAATAAATATTTTTTTTTCTTTTAATTAATAAGGGATTCTGATGGACGGAAGATAATAACTTCTATGGTGTTGCGGTTTGAAGGACATGGAAGCCAGTGAAATTACTGGGTATTATGAGACTTAACATGACGAGCGCAGTTCAGTGCCATGCAGTGCTTTGTAATTCAAAGTTCTGTATGTTGCTTCTGTTTATAGACAGGCGTGGCGCTTATCATCAGCCGAGCGCTTGGCGTGTCTCGTCGTTCAATCAAATAAAAAAAAACTTATTTTTATACCTATTGTCGAATATAGGACTGAACGTATACCTAAACTTCGTTAACACGTTCACTGCGGCGGCGCTAGATTAAAAGTTACTTCCAGTGCGGTACGAGTCACATAGGGTAAAGTAGGGTAATACCGGTCAGGTGACAATACCGGTCACCACAATATCTCCCTATTAACATTGTTTACGCACACATACACCACACAGAGGATGGCGCGAGTGTTCCCGACGCCAACGCACCACCCCCCGCGCATTTGCGATCATGCGTTTTTGAGAATCGCACGTCAATTTATTTCGGGTCCATATTTTGTTATTATTTGGCCGCAGAATATAAGGGGTAAGTGTCAGTATTTTTGTGTTTCTTCTTTTGCCAGTGACAATTTTAGTTATTCAATTATATAGCTATTCATGTAATGATATATTTCAAGCACTTTGTAACGGGTTTTTAAAATAATTATTGTTAATTAAGAAAATGTAGAGGCGGCTAATGCCGGTCACGCTGACCGGTATTACACGCAACGCAATCATTGTTTTTTTTCAGTTTTATTACTTTTGTTTTATTTTATCTTTCTGTATAGGATGTCGGGAACTCGGAGAAGGAGCCAAGGATTGAATAATATGGAACCAAGATTTGATTTGAAAAGGGTATTCAAACTTGTTGAAGATGGAACAGCAGTAAGAGAGGCAGCTTGGACTTGTGGCGTTCCATTTTCAACTCTCAAAGAAAGACTGAAACACAAGAACTGTGAATCACCATCTTTGGGAAGACATCCAGTTTTTACGAAGGAGCATGAAACGGAAATGGCAGACCAGATAAAATTCCTTGGTAAGATATTTTATGGTTGCACTTCAATTCAAATACGTAAAATGGCATATGAATACGCAGTCAAAAATAATGTGAAGCATAATTTTAATGAAAATTTCGGAATGGCTGGAAAAAATGGTCTGAAGGATTTATCAAAAGACATAACTTATCTGTTCGAAAAGCAGAAGGAACGAGTCTAAACAGAGCTACAGCTTTTAACAAGAATAAAGTTACTGTTTTTCAAGCTGCTTGAGGAGTTGATGGATAAATACAAGTTCTTACCAAGGAATATCTATAATGTCGACGAGACAGGCATCTCTTGTGTGCAAGATCCAGGAATAATTGTCACTTATAAAGGTCAAAAACATGTGGGTTCTATAACTAGAAAGGTGAAAAAGTGTTCTCTAAGATAAGAATAACTATCAATCTTCGTCAGACTCTGACATTGATATGGTTGATATGTGCGATGATGACGAAGATGTTGATGTCAAAGATGAGGAAAATAAATGCATGTTATGTGATGATTACGGCCAGAATAACGAGCTTTGGTACAGGTGAATTTAGTGTGGGGGGTGGGCTCATGCTCAGTGCACGGGTTTTGAGTCCTCCAAAGACTACGTTTGTGATTTTTGCCGCTAAAACGCTAGACCGGTATTACCAACCTGCCGACCGGAATTACCCGCCATATCTGGCAATACCGGTCATAACTATTTTTTTTTAAAACGTTCATTGTACAATTATTATTATTAATATTGATCTCAGTGGTTGCGATTACATTAGAAGAATACTTTAAGTTTATATTTTATGTCAGATTTTATAATAAAAGTTGATTTACCTTAAGTGACCGGCATTACCCTCTCTTACCCTACTTCCCGTATCAAGAATGCCTGATATGCGATACGACGTCTATTTTCCCGTACGTAGTCCTGACCTGAACCCTCCACAGAGACACGGAAAGGCCATTTTTGCTTGTTCGAATACTTGTAAAAATCACCCCCGCACGGAGTGGAAAACTAGGATTCTAGCTGCCGCACAGAGCAGAACTCAATTACAACCAAATACTTCCCGTAACGCAGTGAACGTGTTAATATTCTAACAAGTATCATCCTTACCGAAATACATCAAAGTATGCTCGTTATTTTTCATTACAAGAGAAAATATTCCTGGGCCACGTAAAGTTACATTATCTTTATTTACAACAGTTCAGGCCCGCGGCCATAGTTCCCTGGGAACTTGGCAAAGAATGTCGTCCCGTTAACTCAAACACTTGTGACTGATATCCCGGCAGACGTTTATAGATGGCGAAACTCAAGCCACCAATGAAACTTTTCCAATATCGCTAAGCAAACCGCCGCAGCGAAATTCTTTAATAAGCGATTTATAATCATCGCCGCAGCGGTTGCCCGCTGGAATTAAAATGTAATCTAACGAATTGCAAAGGCCGCGCCGCAGCGAATTCGCAAAGACTTCGGGTGGCCGAAAGATGTTATTGGCTTATCTGACATTATGCAAATACTGTCCGGTTGGTGTAGGACAATCGATTATTTTGGTCATGTTCTGAGGAAACCGCAGCAGTACGTCGGTCGCAGATACCTGAGCCAAATCGTACCAGGGGTACGATCCCGTGGACGGCCCAAAAAGCGTTGGCTTGACGTACTGAAGCATGAGAGCCAATGGTCTCACTATAGAGGATGCTCAAGATCGGGTGAAGTGGAAGCGTTTAAGTAGGAAGGCGGACCCTGGCACTAAGCCGGTATAACGCAGAAAGAAGAAAAGGTGTAGGACACTCGAATTCCGCCGTGTGAACGGGGGGCATTAGACGAATTCTAACACAGTATACAGGCAAGGGCAGGGGCTGTCGTAAGTGACGACTAACGGGCCATCATGAGTCGCGGTCTATGTACGTACACTGGTACTTTTTCTTGGTGCGACCTTTTATCCGAATATGAAGCCTTCAGAGCGCAGGGGCAGGGGCTACCCAGGCTATCCCAGGAACTTTGGCAGGCGGGCATAATCTTGCCGACCTACGATGGACACATTGTTTATCGTTGGTCGACACTATTCCTGGATTGCGCTACACTTACCATCAGGTGTAGCGTAGTCACTTTGCCCAGCCAGGATAAAAAAAAAATACTCGGTGTAATATAGGTGTACTGGTTAAACCTCTGCCTTCCGAGACTACAGGTGTGAGTGCGTATGTATGAAATTCTGAATTCCGATCCGTATGTAACAGCCTAAAGAAACATTTATTATATCCGACCTATTTCCTCATTAGGAAATGGGTATGAACGTAAAACAAAACTCGCACAATACATTTCCAGGTTTAATAAATTTAAATTAGCGGTCACGCCTTGGTAAGGCAAGGCACCCTTTACGTCAAAAGGCTTTAAGCAAACTCATTATTAATAAATCTTTTTCGTTTTACTTACACAGCGATTTATTAATTGAATGAATAATTATTACAATGATTAATATAGAGATTAAGAGATGAGAAGAGAGAGAAATATTTTGATTGATCATTGAAAATTCATACTAAAGTTATTAAGAACCGATAAACTATCTTCTTCTTCCACCTGTCCTTGCACTCGCAGTGTGGTCGGTACAACATTTTTTTTATTTTAATTTTTTTATTTTTTCATCTTGGCTCGGCAAAGTGACTACGCTACACCTGATGGTAAGTGTAGCGCAATCCAAGAATATTGTCGACCAACGATAAACAATGTGTCCATCGTTGGTCGGCAAGATCATGCCGGCCTGCCAAAGGGCCAAGGGGGAGGGGAAGGAAAAAGGGATGGGAAAAGGGTGAGGATCAGGGGGCAAGCCCCCCGGGGAGAAGTGGTAGAGCCACGCTGTTAGAGTGGTAGAGCCACGCTGTAGACAGTTTTGTCTACAGCATGAATTGGCTGGCTCGAACGGGTCGTTACCACTGTCTCACAGAAAACCGACGTAAAGTAGCGGCTTGCTGCTGCGTTTCGTACGGTAAGTGAGATATCCGGAAGCCCAAATCCCCTCCCCTTCCCAATCCCTAATTAACCCTTTCCTTTAAGGTCGGCAACGCGCCCATTATTCTTCTGGTGGTGGGCGTACATGGGCGGTGGAGATCACTTACCATCAGGTGACCCACTTGCTCGTTTGCCGGCCTATGCTATAAAAAAAAAAAAAAAAAAAGAACCGGATATACACTGGCTGACCCTGGAACGCGACCCACATAAGGTGAGCCACTATGGCAGGTTTTAGCACCAGTGTACGGTGGTCGCTATCCGGTCGGATACAAGTATCCTCCCACCAGCTTGCTTTTAACACAGATTACGGAAAGATTTGGCTTGTAGTTTTTACGGACAGCCGCCTTCCTGACGTCAACCCCTCTGGGAAGAAAGCACACCCAGACCCGTCATCAAATATACAAATAAGCTATAACTAATATAATTATTTTGAACATAAATAAGCCCCTAGACAATAGTAATATCCAAACCTTTGAATTGCAAAATACTGCAGGGCCCTTAGTTTACTGACTTCAATGTCCTTCAAATCGGAATACAGTAGTGCTTACAAGTAATGCGCTTAGGGACATGCTGTATGGTGGTAGAAATAGGAAAAACATGGTATCTACCCAAATAAACTCTTTCACAGCAGAGAAGAGGGATAGGATAGTATACAACATTTAACATATCGACACGAATTCCGTAATCCAACTTTGAACCTATATAACCACTAGAGCAAAATGTAACATTTTTCCGATACTAATACAATGTATGTGTATATCCGCATTGCAGTAACCTCTCACGATATTAGAAATGTCAAGTTTTTAACGTCGAGGCCGTCCGCTCCTACGCCATGTCGCCATGTACTAAACAGTCCATGTGACAGTTACAACGGACCACCGCCTTAGCGAGTGTTCACATGTAATTACCAGGAATTTTGCGACTGATGTGTGCCAATATAATTATAGCGCGTGACAGAACGCAGTAGTTTTGAAACTAGTAAGCAATGCTTGGGTTGGAACTTGGATAGTAATTCCATATGTTGGTGATTATAGCCTACCATACCCACATTCAAACTTATCTGCCAGGTAAATATAAACACAAATTAGGAATATGCTGCTATGGTCTCAATTTGATGAAGCTGTTATACCTACATAAACCTTTTAGAAATAAGAACTAACGTTTCATATATTACTTTGATACGATGGTTTCTAGCTAAAAAGCAATATATTTCTCGGATCTAATACCTTCTCTAAGTAATACTACTGTACTTGAATAGACTCATTAGAAGCAAACTGAAATAAGCAGTCATTCAAGCGCAATGCATTCAAATATAAATGCATTGCGAAACTAAGTTCGCAAGTACTTCTACACACTGTTAAGTAAAGTCAAGTGAGGCATGAAACGGGTATCAACTTCCTATGTTACACCGCCATTAGCATGTGTACGTAAACAGTAATTCTGCAATTCGCGTGTCCACTTGACAAGTCGGACGCGCGTGTCGCTCGCAACAATGTACCAATGTGTACACACCTTTGGTCTGCTGCGTATGGTTAATTTATAGAAAAAAATATAATATTTAAATAATTAATGCGGCTGTAAGGATATTATGCCTAATAAATATTTAATGATAGTACTTTATAAATAACACACAACGCCATAAGTTCAGTCACGCAGTGTATTTAACTATCACTAATGAATAGAACAAGGTCTAAGAACAGATTGGAATAAATTTTAAATAATGAAGGATGTCATTATGGAACATGTCTAAAAACTTGTATAAGCATACGGGTAATAACAAATACATATACGGCCTTACTTATAAACTTTCGTAGCACTGCTTATTAAACACTATTTTCGTCTCTTCCTACTTACTTTATAAATTGTGTTGACAGAGAAAGACAAAAGAGTATTTAACTAAGCAATGCTTAAGTAATAATGATTTCTTACGTTTACGCGAATGTTACTCATTGAAATAAAACTAATTTAAACGGATTTTATCGCGGTTTTTTATTTTAATTATGGGCCCGACGTTTTGAAAGCTTTTCAGCCTTCGTGGTCACGGGGTGGACTGAGGTGTAGGTTGTCCAGAAAAGTTAATGTTACAGTGTCTACCTTCAGTTTACAATTATTAGTATAATTTAATGTTTGCAAGGCCCATAGATAATAAATCTTCATAACGAATGGTTAGTGGCCAACCTAACGACGATGATTTCAAGCTCGCTGAAGCCCTCCGACTTTAACAACTACTGTCAGTTGACAACAACCGGGATCGAGTGTTTACGTGTACTCCTCAGTTCAAATATCACTCAGCGGTGACCCATCCATACACTTATCGCGCCAAGGGTTGCTTAACTCACAGATTATACACCAATTAGTGAGAGAAACTGGCTATGAGCTATATGACTATGATGAAGTGTCAGTTTATTAAAAAGAATATACTATAGCCACCGTCGGACTTAATGTAGTGCGAAACCTACTTACCCTTTTTCTTAGTCAATGATATTTCTTTTACAATTACAGTAATTATTAAAATAAACCTTTGATTTTGATCAATTAATTTCTAGCTGTAATAGACGGTGTGCGATATCACAATATTAAATTCAAACCGAACCTGATATCTAAATTAATAATAATTGAAATTCAAAATCAAATACTTTAAAAGGTTCTCATCGTTACGAAGTCTACTATTTCACGAAACTCTATACTTATTTATCGAGTTTTGAAAGGGCAAAAGAAAATTTTTGTACAGCCGTACAAACAAGGAAGCCAAGTGGTTCGGACAGAAATTAATTTCAAATCATCATTGAAATTCGACATTACAAAGTTAAATATTAGATTTTGTACGATTGGAAGTTAGATTAATTAAACAGAAGAAAGTAAAGTGTGTATTTGGAATGTACAAATTACCATAGATTGAGATCTAAAGTAAAGAAGAACCTAGCAGAGAAGAAGAAAGAACCTAAAGATGAAGTAAAGAAGAACCTAGGTGAATTATAGTTACTGAGTGTCAAGACGACGACTTTCGAGGACAGGGTTTGGAGGGCCAGGTTAATAAGTGAATTATAGATATTGAAATAAAACTAATTTGATCTCGACGTTTCGAAAGATTTTCAGCCTTCGTGGTCACGAATCGTCGGGATCAAAATTAATAAAAAAAACGCGATAAAATCCGTTTAAATTAGTTTTATTTCAATGTGTAGTATTCGCGTAAACATAAGAAATCATGAGTTATACATTTCACAGTTTTGAAGCATATATAATATATAGTAGGGGAGCCCACGAGGCTAAATGGGGATTTACTCGAGCGTCGTAGAGACCTATTGGGATGCAAAGCTTAGATGATATGAAGAAAAAAATGTTATATGATATATACCTTTACATCGGTGGGGGAAGCGGCTATAGATTTTTAAATATGTAAAAAAAAACTGTTGCATGGACATCCTCGAGCGCGTCAGATATTGATAGCATCAATGCCCTACGTATTTTTAATAACGTACGTATGTTAATCTGATCGTTTGCATGATGCGGGTGGTTGTATTTAAGAGTTGAAAAACAAAAAAATTGGTGTGTGTCGTGGGACACCAGGTAGGAACGAAGTTCCTTCGGCTAATGTACAATCGACACAAATTGCAAAAAATACAAATTATCAACTAAAATAACAAAATATGTCTCTTTATTTTTGTTTGACAACATAAAATTACATAGAAATAGAATAGAAAAATAGAAATAAAAAAAAGACGTGTAGCACTCGGAGACTGCCGCGGTAAAGCTATTGTATAGCATTTTTTATCAACTTATGTAATTATAAATAAAAACTTATTAATTTAGACTTAGACTGGCTACTAAACGGTGGACGGCCGTGTTCTATAATCAAAAATTCAAATTCAAATTTCAAACCGCGTCTACATTTCCAAATGTCATAAGTTTCTATCTGTTTTATTAACGGAATTTCGACTTTAACTTTGTGTGCTAGATATCAAATTAAGTTAAAAAAAAGTCTCATTTAACGGTTTTATTCCACGCATTTTTTCCACGCATTTTTTCCACGCATTTTTCTTACGGTTTTACTATCACATTTTTTTCAGTTCGGTCACGCAGCGAAATCCCTATCCCCTCCAAGCCTGCCGTAAGGAACTTCGTTCCAAAAAAAAAAAAATTTAATCGAGCGCGTCAGATTTTCTAAGGGAGTGTTAAGTGCACCAAAAAAAAGCTCTCATTCACTAATCTGATGATTTCGATGGGACGCAAACTCGCGGCCATTTTCATAATGTGCAAAAAAAATTCGCCATTTTGAAATACTCAAGCGCGTCAGATTAAGATATATATGGTTCATCTTAATGTTCTAAACGTACTGTCTCATAATCTGACGATTATCTAGAGGGATTGGCCTGATCTGACAAAAAAAAATTAGAAAAACGGTTCACCTTAAAGGCCATCCCTGCAACTTCCCGCTAATTCCATTCCTGGGCTCTTAAAATTGTACTTATGACGTTTTTGAGCTCAAAATATAATTTATGTGATATTTTGAGCTCGCTGAGTTCAAAGAAATAATATTTCTATGCATTTGAGCAATCCCAGCTCGAAAGTCTGATAGAAGTTTCATAGAACACTATTTTTGGAATTTTCAAACCGCAATAACTTTTGAATGGATCAACCGATTTTCACGCGGTTGGCGGCATTCGACGCAGTTTTATCATCCTCATAAGTAATTTTGCAATTTAAATTGATCGAAACACAAATTTCGGAGTAATCCCGAAAAAACACTTTTTCTGGTTTCTTTCGTTCGTTTCGTCTTTATGATCAATGATGGCGTCATGGCAACAGAAACCAGAGTGGGGACGGAGTGAGAGAGTAATAGATAGAGAAAGAGTGAGAGAGGAATAGAAACGCGGAGAAAGAAATGTAGGCATCACGCAACTGCACGCATTTAACTTTATCGACGAATTTTTGTTATCTCGGCTTGCGGAAATCGTCAGATTATATATTTTTCATTATTCTTGAATTATTTCCTTCAAAATAAAAAAAAAATTTAGCTACGCTCGAGAATGTCGAGATGACGTTTTTTTTTTACAACTTTGTTGCCCTCCGCTTTTTTTACGTCACTCTCAAATTGTCAGATTAGTGGAATATACACTTTTTAGGATGTAATTAACTCACCCTACCTTAATCTGACGCGCTCGAGAATTTCTGATGGTCAATTTTTTTTTACTAATCTGATCCTGTATCCTTCACGGGCGGCCTTATATATGGGCCTCATGTTTTGTGGAGGTACTTAACTGGGTACAAGGTATCCCCCTGTATATTAATCTGTCGCGCTTTAGTAAATCCCGAAATCTCCGCTTGGGCTCCCCTACTAATACGAATACGTCATATACTCAACTAAACAACAAAGTGAGTCATTATAATACCATTTCTATTATCTGTATAACATATTTAGAATATGCTAGTACACGATTCTGCAACGACATTGTTACAAGACACGTCATGTTTCATGTCCTTGCAAGATTGATATTCTAATCTTGTCGTAAACATATATCTACAATTAACAAACGTCACTAGCAGTACATTAAATTAAGATTATATGGAAATAATAATTATGGTAATTATAATGATGATAGAACAATGGATCCTCAAGTATATTTTCTTGGTTTTTTAATAGCCTCATAGCGAAAAGATGTCGCTCGTCTAAAGGCAAATGTCACCACATATACCCATAAACCGAAGCAACACCACAGACTTTGAATGAAAACAAACTTTGAATTACAAAGCACGTCATGCCATTGGATTGTGCTCGCTACCCCGAGATATAAGTTGTTAAGTCTCATAATGTCCAGTAATTTCCCTATCTTCAATGTACTTCAAACCGACACACAACAGTGCTTACACACGGCTATACTGATTCCAAAAATATTTCGATTTTTGTAATCATAAAGCGGCTCGCAAATGTATTCATTTAACTAATCAATAGCAAAGCCAAACATTAAAAAACAGACATGAAGGCACGTTATCCAAATTCATTGAAGCCCAGTAAATTAAACCAAGTACTTCTGTGAACCAAAGATTTCGCCCCATTGTCTAACACAAAGCGTCTGTTCACGTTATTCTTCGTCTTAAACAACCGGGAAAAGAAGAATCCCTGTAAAATAATATACGATTCAGAAAACTCGACCACAGAATAAAAATCTACCGGTTATATGTAATGGTGCTGCCACACCGGTGTTATAAAATATTTACAAACATTTTATAACATTAAACATTTATTAACATTATCTAACATTGTGATAAAATGTATCAAATTTTTGTTAACAAATGTTTAATAATGTTTTGTAAACATTTTATAACTTTTTATAACATCGGTGTGGCAGCACCAAAGTTCTTAATTTGATGAAGGAAAAATAAAAGTGACATTGAATTATTCGAAGGGTGATATGGTTCGCCGGGATCTGAGAAGGGTGAAGGGGTAGTGGGGAGCACGATTTATATTGCTTCAGATGAGATTATAGCATGAATGAGTCCTAAAATATTAGAATGCAAAGACCCTACTTAGTCGGATATCTAACAAAATACTGTTTAATGTTATTCAAAAACGAATCAGCGAGCTGTTAATGTTAGCTTTATATTTGTCTGGATATCTATACTCTTTTGTATACATTTATCATAACTTTCTGGCAGATGAATAACATCATTTTAAATAACAATTTGTAATCTATCGTCGCTTAAAATAACAGAGATGACATTAATATGGATATGTGGCAACATTTTTGGCATACTATAAATAATCAAACAAGATATTTTTTATTAAATGTTCCTATTAGTTACATTTACATATTATGAATATATATTACATATAGAAGATCATATCTATCCGATAAAATAAAATTATTTAAATACGTATTCATTCATTGATATACGAACTAAACGAAAGTCTCAAGAATTAAAAAGTTAGCATAATCGCTCTAGTCCTAGATATTAGTATAAACCTAATACATATGAATATACAATATTATACTAAATATTCCAAATCGATATTACCTTTAATCAAAATTAAAACTGTAGATGAACCAATAAAAATTCGAAAAGAACAAAAGAACGTCTGGTTAAAATAATTATAACCGCAACACAATAAACATAGTGTAGCACTATCACTCTGAAATATGAATAGAGACTATCCTATCCACACACCCGCCACTGTAACTCCTGTGCACCAGGATCAACAGTGGCACGCATTTTTGTCGACACCGAGCAGTGAAGCAACGAAATTAATCAGATAGAAGGTTAGGGAGGAGTTGGAAATATTAATTGAAATATAAATAGTCTTATTTTCTCTAACATAAGTATCACTCAGCCATAGACGTATGCGAGTATGTTCACTCTGAGTGATTGGTGCCTTTTATTTAGCCTATCGGATAGGTGACCGCTTAGTAGTATTTCATCTGAGCGTCTAAGTCGGTCGTAAAAGTCGGTCCCGACTGTTATCAACGAACAACAGTCGTTAAGCCTAGACGGAGGCATTCGGGCTTGAAAACTTTGACACTAGGTTAGCCACTAACCATTAGATAAAGAAAAGTTTGTGTGATCGCAACATACAAGAAATGTAAGTTTATGTAATCCGGGAATTATAACTCGATTAATTAAAAAAGCGTATTACATTTATTTATTATTTAAATAAATATGACAAAAATGGTATGGTAGTAAACAAAATAATAACGAGAAGTTACAAATCTCCGATAAATATATATTTTTAGACATAACTGAAGAAACCAAACGTCTAAAAATAAGATCATCAATACAAGAAATATTGACTCCCTTGAAACATAAAAGTCACGAATACAGTGGAACCATTTGCATCGATTAGAAAGACCTCGGCAATAAATTCTGGAACGGCGATGTGTTAAAACCCAACCGCCTACATTATCCACTTATCGAATATGGAACCTGAATCTTAATTGATTTCTTATACATAATGCAGATCTGAACGAATATATGGACCGAGTAAGCGAGGCCACAAATGGAAATTGAATCAATTCATCTAACAAGTTTCGTTCCAAGCTAACAAATTAGAATTACAACATAGAATTTAAGCCCTTGTATGTCTATATAAAGGCGTTCCAGATAATAAATATCAATAAAAATACATTTTCTGAGACACTGCACCGTCAGAAAATATTTATTTGCTCATAATATTTCGATAATTTAAACTGACAAAAGATATTAATATGCTTACGCCTGTATTCCCAAAGAGGTAGGCACTCTAACTTTAAGTAAATGTTATATTTGTAAATGTTTATGTGTTTTTTGTTATGTCTCTATAGTTTAAATGCAAACAATTTTCTACAATTCTACTAGTATTTTGAGTGAGCACGAGTGGTGGAGATCACTTACCATCAGGTGACCCAGTTGGTCTTTTACCGACTTATGCTATAAAAAAAACAACTCTACTCGTTACTAATAACAAAAATTATTGTTATTTTGCACGCCTACTTATTCCTCATCCCTCAAATATTCACGTGTTATCATCGTTCCAGAGTTACGTAAAGGGGTCGCAATACAACAAAATACCTATAGAATTCAGAACAAAACCTCCGGTTAACAATCGCAAATCAATTGAGGCGGGTCACAAATTCCGCTGTGGTGAAACAGTGACCATTGTTGTACTAAACAAACACCTTCGACGTATTTAGTTCTTAGAGTAACCATTGTACCTTATTGTATGTTTGAAGGTTTATCACATCAATAGAATAACTACCTATCACCTTCGCAGCGTCTCACGGCTCTTGCCCCCTAAATATTATCATGTTATAGATAAGGAATTTATAATAATCTACATCTACACTATTATAAACAGGAAAGATTTGTATTTTTGTATGTAACGAATAAACTTAAAAACTACTGGGCCGATTTCAAAAATTCTTTTACTGTTAGAAAGCTACATTATCACTGAGTAACAAAGGCTACTTTTTATCCCGGAAAAAGCAGATCACGCGGGCGGAGCCGCGAGGAAAAGCTAGTTCATAATAAAGAAATCGAGTAGGAAGCTCGAGAATTATTTTCAGAAAGTCAACCAAATTTTGAGAATAATATATACCCGGAACAAAATTCCAGTCCTGGGTAACTCGTATGATTTTTCAAACCGAAAACTCCGACACGGATTGTGGTTGCCCGATCTAGAACCCAGGACCTCATGGTTTCACAGCTCAGCTACCACGAGACCAATGAGGCGATCCATAATATATTTGAAAGTATAAAGCATATTATAAAAACTATATTTTAAAGCGACACAATAATAACCGTCGTGTTGTCAATTAAATCAAAAACACTAATAAGTATGGTTACAGAACTGTCCACATCAACTTTTACTATATTTGTGATAGGATACAGAATGATTTCATTCTTCAACCGAGAAATGTTGGCCAAGGAAAACATACAGCCAACAAGCGATATAACACGAGCGAAATACGTTTATGACCCAATCGAACCGTACTGTACAAACCAGTTGATGTCGACTGTAGAGCAGTGTGTTATGTACTTAGGACCTTTATGCCATACTTACCGCATAACATTTTGCGATGAAAAGAATAGATTTAGTGTGGATTTATGTTAAGAATCACAGTAGCAAAAAGTCACAATACGCGCAAAATAACTTGATCGGGCTAAAGATACACTGGTTTCACAAAAGCTGATTAAATCAGCATTCAACCAACAGAACTTTGATTTTGACAGCGCTGTCAAATCAAAGTTAGTTTCTGAAACGTTATTTAGTGAAAATTTTATTAATCTCTAATCTAATTTGTGAACAATCGCTTGTTAGTAATTAACACATCATTTAACAATAAAATTATCTAATAATCTTCCATTAACTGAGAATAGGGTTTGACATACGATTTATCGTATTCGTTTCACAGCCTTGGTAACTAACAGGTGTGTCAAATCAAAAACTTTGACAATACTTGACAACGCACACTTTTCAAAACTCAATTTTGACTTTAAATAAGATTTTACAGTTGATTAGTAAATTTTTACATTGATCAGCCTTTAAGAAACCGGATGTTAGTCACTTAACCCTTCCTCTCTCACTCAAGCGACACCTAATTTAGTCATTTTACAGAATAGCGGCGACACCACCACACCACGTTATTTTAAGAGGATTTTATAACAGCAACGTTTATAAACAGTTACATTTTACGGAATTAGAACTGAAGGTCATTTATATAAAACTAGGTTTTGTTGATAAAATTAAAAAGTTATCTACATTACTCTCCTGTCCCTAAACTATATACAAAATATTATGTCAATCCGTTGCTACGTGAAAGAAACACAAACCGACAGACACATTTTCGAATTAATATTCCTGGTATGGAATACATTCCAGACTCAATATGAATACTAGGTACCTAATAAGAAAGTATCAATACAATATTTCTACACATTAGAATCCTAAGGACTCTCACACTTCCATATAATGAACCTATAATACACATACCACGTACGAAAAATAATAACATCTTATTTGTAAGACAAAATAAAGCACTCGATGGGAGAAGTGATTTAAGAAAATGAGAATCCATTCAACGAAATTGAAGCACTTAAGCGCGTTTTTGGCAATGGCGGGAAGCTGCTTCGATCCTGTCTTATGTTATTGATCAGCTGAGTTAATATCGAATCGAAAATTATCGAATAGATGCTTAACATAACATTATCGAAATGAAATCACATGTGGTACTTCAGTGATTTGGACATAACATGTTAAATGATGATATCCTATCCTACTAATATTATAAACGCGAAAGTTTGTAAGTATGGATGTATGTTTGTTACTCTTTCACGTAAAAACTACTGGATGGATTTTAATGAAACTTTACAATAATATAGCTTATACATCAGTATAGGACATAGGCTACTTTTAATCACGGAAAAAACAGATCACGCGGGGGGAGTCGCGAGCAAAAGCTAGTTATTTCATAATGTGAAAGTATTTGTTCCGCAGAAGATGAAATCAGTAACCCATTAGTCCATCAAACGGCTCCTTTTCAATACGAAAGTTGTCTGACATAACTCGATGGTCTACGATCCTCAAAGAGAATTACGAGAAGTCAACGAGATTAGCGAGAATTTCCGATAACCGCAACAAATTGCGTTACTATTGCGTAGCAACTATTCTACTCTATGTCCCACTTAATACTGCGTCCCACAGATACTTTGTTCTCTAATCTGAAGAATGAGAATAATTTAAATAATAATTTGGAGCATTAGAATAATATTGATGACATATCTCTTTCGTGGGTGTCCAATAAATACAAATTTTCAAAATAATATCAAAAACAAGGTCAACATTTCAAGGTCTTCTGTGACATCTTATAATTTACTAGTTTTGGCACGCGGAACCGCGTGGCCGTTATCTTTTATATTTATTTATTTAAATTAATGCAAAATCGCCCATAATAATCGGCGATAATTTAACTTCCTAGTGATAAAATAATTATCAGAATATCTTTATAACTATCTTATAAACTTATCTTATATTAAGAAGTTCATTATCAACAAAAAAACATAATACTTAGCTATCTAATATATTCAAAATTGCTCTTCGATATGTAAATTAAGCTAAAATATTATCAATAACCTAACTTCACTCACTCCACAGAGCCTTGGAACGAGAATCCAATAATGACCGAATACCCATTGAAGGGAGGGAAAAAAGCGGTGAATTATCGGGAATGCCGCCTAACGTATTCGCTGTTAAATTGCCGGAGGCATATAAAAACGCATTAAAGCCGGAAATATGCGTTGAAACACGTTATACGAAATCAAATTTCATAGCAAAGGAAAATGTTAAAGAGCCTATAATTTAAAAGCGACGTTTAAGAAAATAACGCATGATTACATAAATGTGATTAAAAAATTTTGTGGTCGTTCTATGATATATTATATGTCACAAAAACCCTGTTGACTCTTTTTGGGTCATGAACAAAAGCGAAAGAGAACTTTAAATACTGGATTTCCATATAAAATCCACTATTTAAATATTATTACTAGTTACTAGCTTAAGCGAGCAAGATTTTTGAATCAATAGCAATATTTAGATCTTGGTAGAGCTATAGAGCTCTATAATAAATATTAATTTTTCTATTACGCGGTACATTCATTCATAAACCATACAGTCGTTTGTCTATTTTTTATTTATTTTATCTATAAGACATCAATGCTTGAAATAAGTGTCGCTATATACTTTTTATGTCAAGGCTCCCATTAGCACGGCATAAAGTGACGAACATTGAATTTGTCACGCAATTATATATCTATTGATTTTTCTCAACTTACATAGTTGTTTCAGCTTATTATATGACGCTAATTAGATGTCTACAAGTGTCAAATTCGAATGAACCAAATAGTTTGCAATAGGGTACATTTGACGGTATTCAAATTTTGAAACGTACTGTTAAATTATATTAACGCTTCATAATATTGGCAACAGATAGAAATGAAATGTCGATGCAATGTTGATTTGCTAATTTCATTCCTCAGTTAGTACATTTCGAAAGCTGTATCAGTGATTTATAAGAATGTTGGACTTCTTTATAACAGCGGCCAGAAATAAAAATCCAATTCCTGAGTTTATACTACTACTCAGTTTATCATTATCAACCCGTGTTAGTCCACTGCTGGAAATATGCCTCTCTTAAAGCACGCCAGTAAGCCCGATCTTCGGCTCTACTCATTTTATTTATTTATTTATTTTCGGAAAGCTAACAGACAAATAATACACTAACAATTATCCATTAAAATAACTTAAATTGCTAATAACAAGCTTTCACATATGAGTACTTACAAATAAATATTATTATCACACATACTTACAGATCCCAAACCACAAAAAAAACCAAACAAATAAAAATAAACAGGAAATTCATCCACTAAAATAATAATAATAGCAAACTAGCAATCTTAATATTAAAAAAAAGAAAAAAGTAAGAATAAAAAAATTAAAATAAAGGAAGAACGAAACAAAATATAAAACGAAATTATTTGGTTACAAAATGATGTACTAACAGAACTCAGAATTAATTTGCTTTCGGATAGTCCTTAAGCTACTACAAAACAAGTCTATTTCTAGCCGTGATGATAACTCATTGAATTTTCTTGCACTGCGTTGAAAGAAAATCATCCAACTATTACCAGCCACCCTGCGTATGTCATCGCTCCATCTAGCTGCAGGGCGTCCCACAT
Source organism: Amorpha juglandis (assembly GCA_949126905.1). Taxonomy (NCBI): domain Eukaryota; kingdom Metazoa; phylum Arthropoda; class Insecta; order Lepidoptera; family Sphingidae; genus Amorpha; species Amorpha juglandis. The sequence goes on along the minus strand of OX421378.1, from coordinate 4,560,356 downwards.
TCTGTTTACCGAGTCGTGGTCTCCATTCAAGAACGCGTCTACTCCAACGGTTGTCGGTTCTACGGCTAGTATGACCAGCCCACTACCACTTCAGCGTGCTAATCCTGTAAGCTATTTCGATCACTTTAGTTCTTTGTCGGATCATCTCATTTCTGATTCGATACTTTAGCGAAATTCCGGGCATAGCTATCTCTATAGCCCGCTGGCGACTTTGAATTTATGGACTAACCGAACCGTGAGTGTCCACGTCTCGGCCCCGTATGTCATGATGTCCGTACTCAGTTAATAATACGAATTTACAAATACATGCATTTTTTTTTACCTACGTCATGTATATTTTATGTTTTTTCTATATGTTCACGCATAACTCGGCCAATTATGGACCGATTTTGATGATTATTTTTGTATTATGAGTAAATTATAAATTTAATTTCAAACATCACATCTTAAGACACTCAGTATCTACTGGCCCAAATCTTAATAAAGCAGTGAAAGTCAGCTGTCCCAACTTATTCCGTTTGCAAACAATACAACCTAATTTGGCATCACTTTATATAAAGTTACACAATCCAAGAAGTCTTTGTATCAAACCTTCGTCGCCTTTGTGTTGAACTCGTAAATTCGGCCAAATCACCGAGCCATCAAACAGAATGGATCGTAAGGACACCTAGCTTTGTAAAGGTGTCTTATCGTATTTCTCTGATCAAAGCCTGAAAAAACGGACCGTAATAGAAGATCTTTGGAGCCCTTAAATGTGTATCTTGTTTCTTTATAATTATTATAATGAAACACGATATCCTAACTTCGATACTTTTTTACTTTATTTGTAAAAAAAGAAGAAATAGAAATTTCGTTTGTGTAAGATATTTATTTTATTTTCTTTTATTCGGAAAACTTACAGCTAGCATAGATACAATGTTACAGAAATGTGAGTAGGTATGAGAAGGCCATTTACAAGTAAATCATTAACCAAGTAGATACCATTATTACAAGCATTTTTTAACAACACACAGTGATTCAAACGATCTTTGAAAGACCACAATATACCAAACTTTAGTTTGTCATTTTGGATTTTAAATCAATCTGACTGGTATGGCAAAATTCAGTAAGTAACAATTTCAATTTGGACATGAATTAATGTCATGTTAACAGTAATGTTACCAGAAGACAGCATTTTTATGTTTTTAAAACTCAGGCATTTTTTTTAACAACTATTCAGCATACGGCAGGCAACATCTCCAAAAAGACTTACTGTTGTTATTTACTTTGCACTGTTTTTCTTTTAAGTTAGTTTTTAAGTATTGTTTAAAACTTATATGTTTATTTATGATATGTACATTCCAATTCAATAACACAATCACCACAGGTTTGCTGTTATCTTTTAAGGAGTTCAATTTTTTTACTCCGTACTTCGTCATTAGATCTTAAACAAATTTATATGGGACCACATCGCAGGTAAACTCTATAGAACTATTTAAAGAAAGTAGTTTACAATTGGCGGAGAAATTGATGGTAAGTAAATAAAAAAAGCAAAAACTCGCCAAACTGAAAAATTAACTTTTTTTGGAGTTGGTTAAAAATAGAAATCCTTAAAGACCGTAACGACGATTGGAAAAATATCTATAATTTCTAACATAAAAATGTAGCTATGAACAATCTCATACATACAGACAGGAACAGACACAAGGAGTCAAACACAATAATATAACACCCTTCTTTTTATCGTTGATTAAACATAGGATAACTCAACTTCTCTATAGTTCACACACGGTACGCAACCTTGTATCAAACAGGTCAGTTTATCAATCTGTTTGGGTCACGATCACAATAGGACGAAATTACGCCAAAATGTACCAACCTCACAAATAATCAAAAAATAATTAATGAAGCCAAAATGATAAGAATGTGTTACATTAGTGTTCAGCAAAAAATGCCCAATATTTATAGGACACTAGCTTTTGCTCGCGGCTCCGCCCGCGTGATCTGCTTTTTCCGGGATAAAAAGTAGCCTATCACCCAAGTCAGCTCATACCCTGTCTGTATACCAAATTTCATCAAAATCCGTTCAGTAGTTTCAGTGTGATTGACCGACAAACATCCAAACATCTAAACAAACTTTCACATTTATAATATTAGTAGGATAATAAAAATATGTATTTAAACGCACCTTCACATATAGTATGCTAGCTTTAACTCGCGACTCCCCTCCATAAGTAAATTGCGAACGTTTAGGGGATAAAATGTAGCCTTTGTTCTTCCCTAGGCTTCAAGCTTTCTTAGTACCAAATGTCATCAAAATTGGTTCAGTGGTTTAGCCGAGAAAACGTAACAAACAGACAGACAGGCAGAGTTATAATATTATTAGTAATAACTTAACAATATTAATAGGGACTACACCAGACCGTACCACCGCTTTGTATATTTCTGCCGCCAACAACAGTGTGTAAGCACGGTTGTGTTTAGGTTTGAAAGACATTGAAGCCAGTGAAATTAGTGGGCATTATGAGACTTAACATCTTTTGTCTGGAGTTGATGAGCGCTGTTCAGTGCCATGCAGTGATTTGTAATTCAAAGTTTTGTGTGGTGTTGCTTCTGTTTATGGGCAGGCGTGGCGCTTACCATCAGACGAGGGACTTGCTCATGTCGTCATTCAATTAAAAAAAAACATAGCAATCACAACTACAATTTCAAACGTATTTTTATCGATATCAATACTATGTGACTTGGTACATTTTGACATAACTGAGTCCAGTTCATAGTGGTTGTGTAATGTATTGCGTTGTTTGGCACACAGTTAAAACCTTCTACGTCAATATCTGAGACATTTTGTTACCTTATTGCAACGTAAGTTAAGAATTCTATTCTCTGCCGATTGAAATAAAACTAGTTTAAACGGATTTTAACGACGTTTCAAAAGTTTTTCGACGAAAGCGTATCGAGGGTTCCGTGCCCTTAAATGTAAACCTATTGGTTAGGAAATCCACTATAATCTAAATATATAAAACTCAAAGGTGACTGTGAGTGACTGACTGACATAGTGATCTATCAACGCACAGCCCAAACCACTGGAGGGATCGGGCTGAAATTTGGCATGCAGGTAGATGTTATGACGTAGGCATCCGCTAAGAAAGGATTTTGATAAATTCTACCCCCAAGGGGATAAAATAGGGGATGAAAGTGGTGTTCACGCGGGCGGAGCCGCGAGCAAAAGCTAGTGATGCATATTTTGTGACAATTTCAGCCGACTACCTGTTGCGGTCCAGAGCAGAGAGTCTTTTAAATGTAAGACTGACATAACAACGGCGCCATAGGCTCTATGATAGAGGGTACTGAACACTAAAAAGGACATCAAATCTTCACAAACCTTTATAAAAGTAGGAAGGAAATGTTCACACAACTTTCACATCTAAAAATAAGTTAACTACAAGACAAGTAAACTTACACAACAGAATGTTTGTGGTTCACGCACGTTAACAATTCGTGCGTCGATAATGCAAAAAACGTGCTAAATGAACTGTATCTGGACTATGTAACAACCATAACCAGCGTTTTCACAATTTACCTTCTTTTTATAAACTTGCTGGAAACTAGAATGAGTGTAAGTGGACCACCAACATCTTACCCAAAGCCAACCACTGCACACTATGCTGATAGGCAGACGAGGCACAAGGTGGTAGGTCCTTCGTATACGAGAGACCGTCTGGGTTGGTACCACCGCTTTGTCTATTTCTGCCGCCAAGCAACAGTGTGTAAGCGCTGTTGTGTTTCAGACGATGAAGATGATGTGTGACGAGCGCAGTTCAGTGCCGTGCAGTGCTTTGTAATTCAAAGTTCTGTGTGGTGTTACTTATGTTTATGACCTACCACCTTGTAAAGACCTTGTAACTTCGTTTAGACAAAACTATCTACAGTGTAGCTCTTACCACCTTCAAAAATCTTTTGTCGTTTCTTTGATTGTGATGACCTTCATTCCAAACGATTAAATAATTAGGAAGTTTGACAAGACTGTACTTAAAACTTACATACACGGTTACAAGTGTCTAGCAAGAAACGAGTTAAAAAATAATATAGTAGGTACTAATAAATAAATGCCAACTCTAAAATAATGTCACTAAATCACTAATATAAAGGATATCCTTTTCCGTTCACTTATTAAAACCTTGTTTTAAAACGTAATAATTCCAACATTATCAATTTATAATTTTACTAGGTGGTAGGTTCCTCGCATGCGAGACCGTCTGAGTAGGTCCCACCTATTGGACCATTTTTGCCGCCAAGCAGCAGTGTACAAGCAATATTTTAATCCGGTTTGAAGGACTTTGAAGCCTCTGAAATCACGAGCAATATGAGACATAACATCTTATATCTCGGGGTGATGAACGCAGTTCAGTGCCATACAGTGCCTTATAATTCAAAGTTCTGATTGTTATTGCTTCTGTTTATGGGCAGGCGTAACGCTTACTATCAGACGAACGACCTGCTCGTCTCGTCATTAACGCTAATAAAAAATGTATTGACGCTGATTATGTTTAATGAAAAAACCCAAAGCGAAGAAAGTAAAATAACATATCTACCACTAAATAATATAAATGTACAACTTTATGTGCTTGGCTGTCAGCTCAGCTATAAATTAACTCATAATTCTATGAATATTCGTGAATATTAAATTCATTTAAGTCCATAGAGCGCGAAATTAGCCGTTAAACAAAATTGCATAAAAAATTAGCAGTTAAAGCGAATAGCATAGAGTTAACTAAGCAGTAAATTTTAAACTACATAACCAGATTTCAGTGCTAAAGTTTTGTTAATCCCGTATCAGCTTAGTATTTCTTAGTCTTATTAAACGAAGACTAAATTAACAATGTCTTCAATAAACTGTGAAAACAAATTAATTCACTTGAAACTTACTGAGTTTAAAGTGAAACTTACTGAGAGAATTATATTTAAGGCCCAATAAAAACAATAGGTGTCACACTGATGTGCTTACAGGGACCATGAAAACTAGTGTGATTTTATAATTTCAATTATTTACACAGACTGTTTTTTTTAATAAACAGATAAACCCAACAGTCACAAACATAGACCTCATCCCACGCTTGGTTAAGCCTGCATTGTGGGTATCAGGAACTACGAGAGATTAGCAGTTCCACAACACCCCGAAACACTTATTTATAGGTCGTACAAACATTTGTCTCGAAGCCACGGCCTCTCGCTTCACACCGAACTACTCATCCACTGTGCCACGGAGGCTGTTAAGTTAAAATAAAATTGGATATTAACTTATTACTTATTAATAATATTACTTTTTTATACTGGCTCGGCAAAGTGACTACGCTACACCTGATCGTAAGTGTAGCGCAATCCAAGAATAGTGTCGACCAACGATAAACAATGTGTCCATCGTAGGTCGGCAAGATCATGCCGACCTGCCAAAGTTCCTGGGATGAACTACGAAATACTGCCGACCCCGCAGTATCTCATCCCAGGGCCAAGGGGGAGGGAAAGGCAAAAGGGATGGGAAAAGGGTTAGGATCAGGGGGCAAGCCCTCTGGGGAGAACCGGATATACACTGGCTGACCCTGGAACGCGACCCACACAAGGTGGGCCACTATGGCAGGTTTTAGCACCAGTGTACGGTGCTCGCAATACGGTCGGATACAAGTATCCTCCCACCAGCAACTTATTAATAAAATACAAAATGTATTAAAAATACCACTTAAATGCTCGAGTATGACATGGACCCGTATTGCAAAGGTAGAATAAACAAATAAAAAACCTTAGAAACCTTTCTACGAACAGGCCCTTTCAGTTAAAATAATGACAGAAAGTAAAAATTTCCAAACACCTTTTAAACTATTATCAATCACGGAATTTTATGTATGCATAATGCCTACAATTATTGTTATTTGTGTGTTTAATTGCAGTTTTTAAAATAATTGAGAATAAAATACTTGACTTTTCGATTTCGTAACATGTGTAAGTAAACATACTCTCTCTTTCACGTAGTGTTATTTGAATAAATTTACTCTTTCGCGATTTATATAAAGACTATAATAAAAAAACGGCTTTATATTATCACTCTTGATATTAAAATTATTTGCGTAATACCAATTTATTTCCCGACGTTTCGACTGAGTGACGATGACGGAGATCACGGGTTGACCGTGGTTTTTTAATATTATAGTATTTAATTCATTAGTAGCTGATGTTTTTGAACATTATAAGAAAATGCAGAAAGTATGTGTTGTATTGTTTGATTGGCATTCCGTTATATTGATGATTTATTTTCCGAAGCATGATGGATTTAACTCGTAAAGTACAACCTCGTAAATACATGAAGTAAAAACAAATTGCGATAGACCAGGTATCCCATTAGTATCAAAATTCGAAACAAAATAAGTGATTTTAACATTTTTATAACAGCAGCCAGCAAACCAGCAATCGGTCACCTAATTGTAATCTCTACCGCCCATAAACATCCACAAAACATGCAGCATCATGGACGCGTTGCCGACTTTAAAGGAGGGACGTTTAAAAGACTGGAATGGGAAAGGGGAATTCACACTCTCCATACAACCAACAGCAAGCTTCACGTCAGTTTTCTATAAGACAGTGCGTCGGGGATAGTGCAAATCCGCGTATCTAGCATTGGATAATTCCGCGTATCTGACAAATGTAGCCAATTTTGAATTTTGCGGGCAATTCACATTTATTTAATTAATTTAACGGATAATCTACATTAAGAATACATAGAACCCATCAATTATTACTCTCTATGTAAAAATGAGTCCAATTGCCCTTAAAATAAGAAAATATAAAAATTTTTAACCTTCCCATGTAACATTTGATCTAATGCAGATACGCGGAATTATCCAATGCTAGATACGCGGATTTGCACTATCCCCGACGAGTGGTAACACCCTTGCAAGTCGTCTTATTCGTGCTGTACACAAAACTGTCTACAACGTAGCTCTGTAACTTACAATATGCGCAAAATAACCCAGCCTTGATAAAGTTAGTCATTTGACTTTCCTTATATGCCAGCCCGTTCTACTTTAGTCTCTTTTATTAACTTCAGCTCAGTCAAATTATTTTGCGCGTATTGTAAATTATTTGCCTAGATAATGTAAACTAGTATTTGCTCGCAGCTCCGCCACATGAAATTCTGCACCATCACATTTCCAGCATACTTCTATACAACCATTCATCCCTTATGGTGAAATAAGGGATGAAATTTTTATGAAAATTTCACCCTCTTAGGGTCAAATTTTCATAAATCCTTCCTTAGTGAATGCTTATAACATAAAAGGCATCAACTGCCAAAATTTCCTTTTTGTAGCCCCAGTAGTTTAGGCTTTGTGTTGATGAATTAATCAATCAGGACAAGTAATTAGATATGTATGATTGTTGGACTGCCTTAGTGGCGCAGTGACTGCTGTGCTGAGGTCTCGGGTTCGATCCCCGGGTCGAGTAAAAGTAATATTGGGGTTTTCTATCGCGAAATGCTTAGTATCAGCCCTCAGTCTGGAATTGTGCCCGGTGTGGCGATTAGCTCGCCCCCTGTCACATCTTGGGACGGAGATGCGTTCGGCAAAATGTGGACGTGGATGTGGAACGTGTTTAACTACTAAACCAGCATAAGAAACCTCAAATCATATGAACATTTGAATAAGTAAACATTTTTAGAAGTTAAAGCCTATTGAGGATCGTAATGAAGTCGACCTAAGTCTATAATACAACTAAATTAGATAGTCGAATGAACAGTTTTAATTCCATAGCAAGATTTTGATTTATACAGTTTACGGTTGCGGTATATCATGTACATTAATTATTTGACGTTCGATGTAGTCACCTGTTGGGTAACCGCTATTGGATAAATTTCAAATCCCTGGATATTTGGTACTGGAAACGCAAATATAATTAAAGCGACTGAGGAGTTCGGAGTTCAGTTGGAAACACCATTGCATCTCGATTGATCATAAATTCGGGGAATGGAAACGGATCTATCTTATGTCAATACATACATAATATAAAAGGCTGACTGACTCATGATCGCCCAACTCAAACCCTTTAAAATAAATTCGAAATGTCGTTGCAGATCTTTCTTTTATATTGTAGGTATAGTTTAAGAAGTAAGTTTTCTAATTTCAACGCCTTAGGAAAGAAAGAGCTTTGAATAAGTTGTTTGGGAAAGTCTATAAAAGAAATTCTCCGTTCACATTTAATCTGAACTTAATTACTTAGCTATGGCATCTGGTTATTTTAACGGCTGCTAAATAAAGTAAATCATAATTTCAAGGCGTATACGTTTCGATGTTGTCGTACCACCAGTAGTTTTTTGTTTCCGTATTCTGCCTGGTAATTCATAGATATGGCCAGTGCACTTTTCACACAATGCGACCTGGACTCAGCATGGCGGGAAAACTACTCACGGGGCATGGTAAAGACAGACAAACCTGGAAAAAATTCCACAGATGCAAAGTTTTCGGGACAGACGTAACCTTCAGTAATGAAGAGTACGACCAAGAAGAAGAAGAAATATATTCTAGCCAACCTATTCTCGAGTCACACAAACGTGTTAATTAAGTAACAAATTAAAAAGTGCAGTTCATTCAAACATAAGCCCCAATAATAATAATGTTTATGAAACCCGTTTAAAAGGTTTTACAAAGCAACAACCTAAAGGCATTTTATCACATGCGATTTACATTTTCATTTCTTTCATTAATTATTTATTCCAAAAAGTGAGATCACTGAACTAAAATAGGTTTTTGTTGTCTGAAAAAGATTATGACCAGAGTCAAGGGTGGGACTCTTATTGTAGCAGAATCATTCAAAACCTCCAAATTAAATTAGGAAACCTTCTGTTACTTTAAAAAGATTGTACATGTTTTCTTCAAACATTGACTTCAGAACTTTTGGCGCTACGATGGCACAGACATACATCCACATACGACTAAAGGGTTCAGTCATATCAACCATATCATCATCTCAATCAGTAATTTCACTGGCTTTAATATGTCTTCATACTGCTTAAATAAAATAGGTAGAACGGTGGTGCCTATCGCATATGACAGTTCCAATTGCGATAGGCACAACCAGACAGAAAGATAATTATCTATTTGTAAAGAAAAGATACATAAGTGTGTTTTAATCGTCATCCAGAGATGTCTAGCAATGTCTCAATTCCATTAGGTGTGTTATACAAACTCTTAATCATAAAACGGAACAACCAATTACATATAAATTGCAATCAGAAGATCGGTCGTGATCACTTACAACTGGCAACGATTAAAAAGCGGAACTAGGGGAGTAGTGTATCATGAATTTTTATACGAAATTCCTTCGCGCGCATTTAGCGTGAAACTGGCAATACATTGCACGTACCCACATACACCAGTATGTTTTATTACAAATAAATATATTATTAGAAAGCAGCTGGCGAATTACGGACTTATTTTCGCGAGTATATAAAAATTGCGATATATTCTTTTTTATAGCGGAGGCCGGCAGCCAGTAAGTGGGTCATCTGATGGTAAATGATCTCCACCACCGATGAACATCCACAACACCTGCAGAATTATGAATGCACTGCAGACCTTAGTCTTCCCTGAACTGCCGCGATCCTGCTATCCATCTGTACATACACGGTCGCAATCTATTCATGTGATCTGTTGTATCATGTTTTGACAGCCTCCGTGGCGCAGCGGGCGACTAGCCGGCTGTGAAGCGAGAGGCCGCGGGTTCGATCCCCGCACCGAGACAAATGTTTGTGTGATCCACATTTATTTGTTTCGGGGTCTGGGTGTTGTGAGACCGAAAGCCTCTCGTAGTTCCTGATACCCACGACACAAGACTCGTATCTTACTGTGGGGTCAGAACTATGTATGTGACTGTTGGGTGTATTTATTATTATTATTATTTATTTATTATCTGTCTAGCGTCCACCAATCAAGGGCCGTCATCCTACCTCAGTCGTTTTTCGTAGAGTTGATAATATTTATGGTCTATAACAGTATTGGTTGTGGGCTCCTTTTCCCGCACTTAGCCTGTAAAAATATCAGGCCATTGTGCGTGTCTATAACAGTATTGAAAATTTTAATTCAGATTCTATCAAAGAACACTACTCATATTAGACGTTTGTTTAAAATTACAAACATTTCGTGCGGCCGGTACTTTGAAGGCCATAGAAACCGTAGTAATGCCCGTTTAATAGTAAATAACCTATATATAAACCATAATATATTATCAATTATGATAAAATTAAATACAGCATTTATATTTTGTCGTTACATGTATAAGGCCTCTTGGTCTAGGGGTATGATTCCTGCTTTGGGTGCAGGAGGTCCCGGGTTCAAATCCCGGAGGGGCCCAGTTTTTTAGCTGTGATCCACAAAATATAGAGAACGACTTGACAGCTTTAAGAAATACATTACCAACCTAACTCTGAGTACAGGCTGGAAATTAAAAAAACAAATGGAACCTCAACGTCACTTCTGTGACTTAATTACGTAATTGAGCTCAACAGTCAGCAGCGACTTCCATTATACGACGGCGTTCATGGTGCAAAAGTGCTATCATGAATAATATGATGATAGCGCTCATTTTTATGAAAATAATATTTACTGTCTGGGCGGCGATTGTATTGTGTACGAGGTACGAGTGCTGAGCTGAGGTCTCGGTCTCTTGGTCGGATAAAGTGATATTGGGTTTTTCTATCATGAAATGCTCGGTAGCAGCCCAGAATCTGGAATTGTGCCCGGTATGGCGATAGGCTCGCTCCCTCTCACGTTATGGGGCACCTTACACTTCTGCCTTCCCCTTCTGGGATTACAGATATGGATGCGTATATAAACCCATAAAACTTATAAATATGTCACTATAACTAAAAAATTATATAGGATTTTCCAACTCTCCAAATAGATTTCTAAATGATGACGAAACCTTAAAGCCCCAATTACACGAAATTTCTCGTACGACACAGGAGAAGATAAAACAGAAATCTCAAATAGAAGGCCATATTCGTTTCTCGCTGTCAATGACACGGCCTCGTTAATGACAGTGTCTATAAATTAATACGTGTAGAGAAACCCCCTTTTTTAAGCAATATACGCACACCGAAGAGTATGCCATTTAGCATGTTAAAGGTTATATTGAGGAGGAATACAAAATGCTATTTATGTTTATTGATATGTGTTTCAAATATATTAAGGTAAATTAAATAAAACATTAACGGTCTTATTACAAAACGTGTTCTAACTTTAAAATATAAGTATATCGGCCAGCTTGTATGTTACTATTTGTTAGACACCTAGTTTAAAGTTAGAATACGTTTTAATATAACACCGTCATTGTTTACGCTCACATTGAAAATGTCTGAATGTCACATCCCGCAGCAACCGTAATAGAACAAAATTAAAAAAATAGGTTGAGTTTTGTCCATTGCGCGAACAATAGTTCTATTAAATTATTCGGTCGTGCGATAAACATCTCTCCTCGAATAGCTTTAGACATCCTTATTTTAATATGGAAATAAGAAAACTTACAGATTGGGTATTTATTTTAAGTCTCTTCGAAATAATTAATAAATCAAAACTTATTTAGTTATCGTTCATAACATTTCAAAAATCACATTTGGTCCAGTCATTTTAGTAAGTTCACCTCGGAATTCGAGATACCGGGCTGTAACTTTGTAAATACTTGTGTATTGACACCCTAAAAGTTGTCTCAAAACCTACATAATGGTAGGGTGTGCGCAACTATTAAATTTCAAGGTCATCTCATCATCATCTTCAGCCACAAGACGTCCACTGCTGAACATAGGCCTCTCCCAAAGATTTCCAGACCGACCTGTTGGAAGCGGCCTCCATCCAGCGACTTCCTGCGATCTTTATCAGGTCGTCTGTCCACCTTCAAGTCCAAAATTTGTCTTCCTGTCCAAATTTCAAGGTCAAAGGTCACAAAAATCGCTTTTTTTGTAAATATCTCATTTCCTATGGGTTTTTTGCTATTTATATATATATTATCGATATTGTAGAATACAAAATTCTCTACAAATTTTGTTTAAAACTTTTTTTCATACGGTGAACCGTTTTCGAGATAGAGGGCGGAGAGCGCGCGGTCACAAGTCCGTCATTTTGAAAGTTACATAAACGAAATTTTGTATTTCGGTTATTGTCGTAAAATAAATAAATACATGTTTCAGGAATTTTGGAAATTTTATTTATTAAGGGATGAAAAAGGGGGTGAAAGTTTTCACGCTTTCACGCCTAAATCACTAAACTGATTTTGATGAATTTATCTACAGAGACAGATGAAGCCCTGCAGACGGTTACAGGCTACTTTTATCCCGGAAAATGCTGTTCACGCGGGCGGAGCCGCGAGCAAAAGCTAGTATAACATAATAGTTAATAAAAATTGACAAATATTTATAATCATTGATTTATGGATAGTTCATCAACTATATATGGCGCGTTTTCGACCGGAGGCACCGTTTGACCTGAACTGATCCTGTGACCGCGCGCTCTCCGCCCTCTATCTCGAAAACGGTTCACCGTATGAAAAAAAAATTTAAACAAAATTTGTAGAGAATTTTATATTCTACAATATTGATAATAGATACAAATAGCAAAAAACCCATAGGAAATGAGATATTTACGAAAAAAGCGATTTTTGTGACCTTCGACCTTGAAATTTAATAGTTGCGCACACCCTACCATATGTAGGTTTTGAGACAACTTTTAGGGTGTCAATACACAAGTATTTACAGAGTTACAGCCGGGTATCTCGAATTCCGAGATTCTTACCTAATTTAAGCTAAAATGACTGGACCAATTGGAATTAATCTAGTTCCCTGTTTCATGTCAATCTTGACAGTTGTAATTACATATAAATAGATAAAGCAATTCCACACAGTGAAACGTCTCTCTAAGTCCCACGAATAACAAATACATTGCCTGTATTGAAATGTCTTTGAGATCGTTCCGTACCTATATCATTGCATTCCGTGACGCATTGCACTCTAATAAAGATTTCATATCAACAAAGGGAATGATTAAGTAAATGAAAAAAAGCTGTTGTCAGAAATTATCTTCGACTGACAGTTATTGGAACGAAGTTCCTTACGGCAGGCTTGGAGGGGATAGGGATTTCGCTGCGTGACCGAACTGAAAAAAATGTGATAGTAAAACCGTAAGAAAAATGCGTGGAAAAAATGCGTGGCAAAAATGCGTGGAATAAAAGCGTTAAATGAGAAGTGCGCAGGCGCGACAGTCGCATAACCAGCCAGCGTTAGTTCCTTTTTTAAAATGAAATTCATTCAGCCAGTTATATTTGAAGTAGTTTTATATCTCCTTCGATTTTTAAAAGATTATTACATAAGTTGATAAAAAATGCTATACAATAGCTTTACCGCGGCAGTCTCCGAGTGCCACACGTCATTTTTTATTTCTATTTTTCGATTCTATTTCTATGTAATTTTATGTTGTCAAACAAAAATAAAGAGTCATATTTTGTTATTTTAGTTGATAATTTGAATTTTTTGCAATTTGTGTCGATTCTACATTAGCCGAAGGAACTTCGTTCCTACCTGGTGTCCCACGACACACACCAATTTTTTTATTTTTATTATCTCTTCGAATTTGATTAATTCATCATTCAGCTCCAGTTATCTTTAATGTTTTATACTCCGTCACAAAGTACCGAAACAGAAAGTAAATCAAATTACTGACAATTTAAATTCATTGACATATCTGAGAAATAATAGAATTTTATAAACTGACTAACTGGCCATTTACTTAATAGGCGTCTCTGAGTGCTGCAGTAATTTAATTATAGAACTAAATATATTACTCAAGTATTTCTTTCTTTCTTCTTTCGTTTCTGCCTATATCTAACGTACATACAGTAATGACTTAAATCAGTTGTAATTTACCCACAGAACTTCTTAATCACTTGAAGTAATTATTTTCAAACGGCACCGGTGACCGGACACGTTCGGAATGTGGGAGCGACTATCTCTATAATCATGTTAATCACCGCTTCGTAACCTTTTCTAGCGTAATTACGGCTATCGGTAATAGAAAAGTATTATTAACTGCCATTACAGAAACGGTAACAAGCATAGTTAGTTTCACTTCAAAAGTACTGTTGTTATTGAGGTGACATTTACAGTTCTTTGTTTTTTTATTCCTTCGGACAAGCCTATAGTGGATGGCTCCGATAGTTTTTTTACGGTTTTACTAAACCAGCTAGACACTTCACTTTTAACAGAGTAAAATTAAATAATATCAATAAAATCAAGGGTATTTCAATAAGGCAGCATTTAGATGAAATTTCAACAGCACAATCCTTAAAGGATTGGAGGAGAGGATTGTTTAAATATTGTCTAAATGTACCCCGATAAATTACCGTGTCTGTGAGTAAAAGACTAATTTCCACAATTTAGTCGTACCTTTAAAGTAATGCACCTTAATTACTAACTCATAACCTAAGAATAATTAATATCAGTTCATTCATTATTCTGCAAATATCCAAGCATCCATTAAAGTAGGTAACACAAATATGCACGAATACACTTAAAATTCATAGAAGACTTTAATACAAGCAGCATGTAGGAAAACGTAGACGAAACCCGTTCAAAGACTGGACGCGTCATGCATACAAAAAGATGCATAGAATCTATTTATTAACTCAATTACATTACAAGCTGTGCCTGAGAATGCATTTTTACCGTTGAATAGAATTAAATATAACCTTGACTTTAGACAAGACTTCGTTCCCAAAGCCACAACCACAGAGTTGGCCACAACCAACATTCGATGCGGTATTATACTTGTTGCTTGTCAGTTGTAATAAATGTCTATTGTCTATGCTATCTATAATATAATCTTTTTGAGCACGATATATTTATCGGTTAAGAATGAGTAAAGTATGACAATTACAATGCATCGGCGGTGGCAAACTTTTCGAACTAATAGAGCATGTTTAGAATAATCTGTCAAAATTTAACATCTACCAATGAGAGTTGTACATCAGTGTCACTGATATCGCCAACATAAATTTGTCGCACTGTACTTACTTCTTGTCATATCTGCCTATTGTCTCTATAATCAGAGATCAAATCAAATTCTGCACAGAAAATGATTATAAAATACTGCAGCTATTATTGATTCTAGATAGCTTTGACATTGAAGCCAGTGAAATTACTGGGCATTATGAGACATAAGAATATCTCGGGGTGACGAGCGCAATTCAGTGACATGCAGTGCTATGTAATTCAAAGTTCTATATGGTATTGGTTTTGTTTATGGGCAGGCGTGGCGCTTAACATAAGGCAAGCGCCTTGCTCATCTCGTCATTCAATCAAATAAAAATAAAGATAAATAATAACCTAACTATATCAGGTGTCAACTTTATAAGTGAAAGTCATTTAAATCATATCATTTGAATATTGCCTTTTTGCATTGTATCACTATACATACAACTTTCGAAAGCGATGATTATTTTACTATGAACAATATATCTATACACATAACTGGTCTTCTCATAGAAAGTGACTGTAAAAAGTAAATAAATCGTTAACATTACAACCTTTTCCCCCTGACTACGCTCACCGTGTAATATTTCAACTCTCGCTGTGGAAACTATACACTTTTACTCGCTTTCATGTGAACTGTGCATTAACATTGTCTCAGTTATCACCCTTTTTGTTGAAATGACAAGATTTCACGTGAGTTATGTAATCGTTTAACCTCTGTAGCCGTAGTGCGAGTGTTTGCGATAGCTGTCACGTGATCACGCCATTCTTATGAAACGTTTCCAATACGATCCGTTAGGGGCGCTGTACGGATTTGCATCTGTAACCGACTTCGAAAAAGGAGAAGGTTATCAATTCGGTTGGTACTTTTTTTCGTAAATAAGGATGACATGACAATTATCAAATTACTGACAATCTTCTGCTACGGGCACTGAACATTTTTAGGCAGTACTTTTGGTCAGCTCTGTTGGTTTGTCAGATAACTACATTAAATTAGACCGCACCTTAAAATGTATGTACAATAATATTTTTGAGCTTATCAAATTAATAAACAATTTATACCTAATTCTGTTTTTGAGTGAAGATAAAAATTAAGAAAGACACACAACACCATATATTTATACACATATGTTCATATCTCGGGACAATAGAGTTCCGGACCTTTGGTAGACGTACGTCGGGCCAAAGCCAACACGTAGGAACCCATTAGAATTACTCAGGCTTGTCCGCCTTTATACAAAATTATATAGAATTGTAATAAATAAAATAAATAAACCTATAGTTCACGATCTCATACTAAAACATAAAGATCGAAAATAACAATGTATTTTGATCCTCCAACGCGAAATTATAAAACATTGAAAAGTTGCAATTTAATTAAGATATTCCATAAGACCTAGCGAGCTCCTGTCCCACTCTACTGGACACCCCAAGACTGCACCAATAACTATTAAGTAAAGTTAATTGAATTTATTCATGCACATTTCGCTGTGTGTGTCTTTTATACTGGCATGGGAAAGTGACTACACTGAACTGATGTAAAGTGCAAGCCAAATATAATGTCGTCCGTCAAGAGACATTTCATAGAAACAATGTATAGGTAATATGACGAAGGCTGATGCGTCTCTCTCACACAAATCAAACTTCATATTTACACGCACACATAGCAAAGGAATGAGAAACTCGTAAGTATGGTAACTACTTAATTTCAAGACTCAAGAAAGGCAAGTCATGGTAACCTTCAAACAAGTAGAGCAACCACCCCGTGACCACGAAGGCTGAAAAACTTTCGAAACGTCAGGATCAAAATGTATCAAAAAACCGCGATAATATCTGTTTAAATTAGTTTTATTTCGATGTAATATTCGCGTAAATATAAGTCATTAAGCAGAGCAATTTTTTATATAATAATATGACAAAGACAACGTCTTCAATACACCTCTTAATCCACATTTACACCGAGAGTTTATCAAACGAGAGAATATGATAAAAAGTCTAGTTTGAGAAGTCGCATCATGCAATTTGACAACTAGGATAGTATGAGCGGACTCGTAAACCAGTATTTCCGTTTTATTCTCGCATATATCGTACGAGATATTGTGTCCATATAAATTAGTCTTTATTATAGCAAAAATAAAATTATGTGTAACAACGTCCTGCTATATGAATAAAAAGATTTTTAAAAATAGATGATACTTTCTGTGAAATTCACAGAAAAGTTTATTACTGTTTCTACGCAAAGCCACGGTTCATACATAGGTATGACTTTTATATTTTGTATTCTAAACGCAACAATAAGATAACAATATCGCGGTAAAAGGTCCTTGTTAGTATTTAGAACTGCATTATTCATGAATTTAAGTACAGCTATACGACTATGTGGAAATAAATGATTCATTTCTCATTTGTCATACTAAGCTGTTCCATATTAACACGCTTTTATTAGCTCCATGCGTATGTTTGTACGTTAATATGTAATGGAAACTTTAAACATGATTTTGACCTACTTCAAAACGTCGGATTAAATCGATATTTGGCATACCTATCAAGGACCGATGACAATTAAATATTAAAAAAATTATAAAAAAAATGTTTTTTATTATTATGTGCTACTTACATAGTCTATTATTTGGATGGCGTATAGCTGTGTGTTCTGTAATCAAATATAAAATTTTCACACATATCATACCTATTTGCATATGATCAACACATTATGTGTTGAAGCCAGTACCCCCATGTGTGGTGCGGTATTAGACGATAGTTAGACATTGATGTAAATATTGCGCTCAATCATAGTCCAATGCCCAACCTCGACCCGCTATCGATTTTGTCGACATATCAAAGGCAGGGAAAACGGAGAACACAGAGGGACACAAAAAGGGTTGGAGCCAATATGGTAGATGGCTTGGAACATTCTTAGGGCCAAACTTAGATGCTAAGCCAGGGCCCATATGTGACCTAATTCTATAGGCCTGTTTATTTACCTTGATAGAGTACTTGTATTCTACTGGACAGCGGCATAAGTTGTGTTTCGGAATAAGTTAACTTGTATTCATAGTTGTAGGAATATCAATACGAGTGTCAATACCCTTTCATATCGAACTCAACAAACAATTTTCGCAGAGGATAAAAAATGGCATCGCGATTTAGAATCAATTTAAACCCAAGAACACGTTGTAGACTAAATAAAAAAAAGCACAGCTGCATTGTTCCGCTACCATGGCTATTTACTATGCACAGATAACTGGTGTACAATTTATTCTTTTGTTTTACACGCACTCATTAACTTTCTATATGCATTCCCCACGTTCAAGTGCACATTACGCTGCCATCTGATATCTTAGACTAGGTATATAAATTAGTACAAAATTGATTTTAATATTAGCACCTAATTATTGAATAAAAAAATATTATTCAAGAGTCTAACCTATGTCTAGGTATTAGGTCCTTTAATTTTAATAATTTTTCTTTGTTAGATTAAAAAAAGAACTTTAATTAAGATTTGAAAAATTCTTTTTACTACATATCGAAAAATATCTAAGAACGAAGTATATATCGCCTATCACCTGTATCGTATATGACGTACAAAAGCTATGCGTACCATGAGTTTACTTGTTGAACCTCTGCCTACCCCTTTGGGAATTTATAGATGAGTTTATATAAGTGACTTGTCTGTTAGGTAAAAGCCTATTAAAATGGAGAGAGCTTTTCGCATGACTCAAATGAGAACAGAAAACAGTAATTCATGAGGCCGCGTTATACAGTTTAAAAAAAGAATCGTATGGCGCGGCCTCGTCATCGTCGTGTCATATAATACATTATCACCTATGTCATACTACGAACTCTCTCCATCTAAATAAGGCCTAAAATAAATTTTGCTCGTGTTTAAACAATTTAATAGTATAATATAGCGACACGAAGCAGTTTGTCAAATTGGTATATTTGAGTAATGTTACAACACGAATAATATAACAGTAATTTAACGGTTACGTCTCAAAACTAGTAGTATGTTAGGTTAAAAAACGAGATTCGTCAAATATGTTATGCTCTAACGGTGAAGAAAAACATCGTGAGATATTTTCTAGTGTAAAGTGTGAGACTTGTTTTTGTACCTTGTATGATGATAGGGAATTTGACAACACCTCGAAAAGATTTCAACGAAAAAATGTAGTCAAATCAGTGTATGAATATTTAAAAACTCATTTTTATTATGAAACTAAAAATATAAACTAGAAGTGGGTATGTTTTTTGCCAAGATTTTTTTTAAATACAACATAATTATATAGGTTACTTTCAGATACCTTTCCTAGATTAGGTAGATCTATCGTATGCCGTTTTATCCGTAAATCTTCAGATTTATCGCCTCATCTAATACGGATATAGATATTAAAAATGAAAATTATGAATTTTTAGGGATAACTTTATATCATAAGTATCACCTACGTTTGAAGCCAGACTAAATGTTAATCCAACATTAAAAAAACCTGTATACCAACGACATTTTAATGGTAACCTTTCTTTTGATTTCTACAGTTTTTTTTTATCAACCTACGGTTTTCAAGAACCGTGTCTGCCAACTCTGCTGTGGAACAAATAATATTATTCGCTTGAATTTGCGCCTGACCGTAACAAATTAGACGAGAATAATTACAACCTCTTTACAACGTTTATTCCGGTTACGTTATACGTTCAAATTGTATAAGCTTGATGCGCTTGTAAATTACTTTTGAATGCAAAGAAGTTACACTGAAATGCTTTCGCGGTTCGGTACATGCGGAAATTGTGATGATGAAACCAGAGCAAATACTGTTTTATAAGCAATATTCAGTCGACGATTGTCCTGTCCATTTATTATTTTAATCGAATAAACGTGACTTACGCATTCAGACAATTAGAGCCTTATTACAAAACGTATTCTAAATTTAAACTAGGTTTGTATTGGCCAGTTTGAATGGGTTACCATAGATACTAGTTGTTAAAAACCTATTTAAAGTTAGAATACGTTATGTACGTGTATGTAATACTGTATGATTTTAAATGTTTTTTAACATTAGGTACCTACGATTTTGATCAAGATTTGTGAATATTCAACCGGTATTAGCGTTCAGCTATTAGCTGTACAAACATACTACGGACAATATCATGTAAAGTGGAGGTAGATAATAAAAATTATGACATTTATGACAAATTCTTCCTTCCACCTGCCCTTACCCCATTTGCGGTTGGGTCGGCGCAATATGATTTTAACA
Organism: Amorpha juglandis; assembly: GCA_949126905.1. NCBI lineage: Eukaryota > Metazoa > Arthropoda > Insecta > Lepidoptera > Sphingidae > Amorpha > Amorpha juglandis. The sequence goes on along the minus strand of OX421378.1, from coordinate 4,540,070 downwards.
TCTGTTAAAACACGGCGACCTGTGGTTTGAGTTGCACATCTGCGTAGTCCCTCGAAGATAGAGTGGTGAGTTAATGTATGATAAGTTCCACTTAGTATGACTATCGTCGTTGAAAAATATCCAATCTTATATTAAGAAACTACTTCTGCTCTGCTGCTTTACACAGTCACAATTGAAATTAAGACTATCGTATTTCCAATTGGATAAATTGTATTCTGATGAAACATAAACTCTAGTTTCAGTAATAATAAGTTGTGATTGTAATTTCAAACAAAAAAAAACATGATTCATTCAAATAATCTAGGCGCTACAATTGTTCCTCTATACAAAACATAACAAGAACTAAATTAGACCTATTCATCGTCTGCAGTTAGTAAAACAAAACCACTTAATTTCTTGAAGATAATACAATCGTAAAAGGTATAGCATTTCTGTACATTATTTCAAAACGACTCATAGTACCGCGAATTTAATTATGCGATTCAGCAACTGTTTGCAATTTATTAAGACTTATATTGACTATGCAAAAACTGTCCGCTTTTCCGGGCCTTGTGAGGCACTCACGAAAAAAATTGATTTGGTACATGATCCAATATTATAGCTGCTCTAAATCGTTTCATTGGTCTAGTGTCAGCGTACTTAGGCTGAAAACTGTGAGATCCCGGGTTCAATGCCCAGGTCGGGCAATCACATTTGTCTTTGAGTTTTAGATTCTAAAAATCACACATGATTTTGCCGAGATTAGAATTTGTTCATATCATATCACGGGACGGTAATAAGCTCGGCGAAATGTGGGTGCAAAACTATTTGCAGTTCTGCCTACCCCTTTAGGGATAAAGGCATCAGCTTATGTTAAGTTAAAATTACTCTGCATTAGATTATCATTATCACTCTGTATTTTAAACCATAACAATGCGAAAGCGCATTACTTAAATCATACCACTGTGCTTTCTTTACAAATAACCAAGTCCTTACCTTAGCTTTATTGAAATCCCAACTCACACACAGCAAAAGCACTAATCACATATATATGAAACTTGATAACAGAAGTAACATTTCACATATCACAAACTCGCGTAGTATTCATTTATGATTGCATACACTTTATACTAACTTGGAGAACAATTAAAGAATAATGTCCGAGATCGGTGATGCGTGATCAGTTTGAGGGCAGGGACCTCGCGTTAGCCGCCGAGCTGCGCCGGCGCAGACTGTCGATACACCGGTACCGTTGCTCTGAGTGGGAGCGAGGTCGGCTTCACGAACAGGCTTTGACATTTCCAACTTATTTTGTTACTTCACGACGTGGTCTTTGTTGACGGCACAGTTTTGGCAATTGCCTTGATCGGTGCTGGCGATAACGTTAACTAAATGTATTACAAATTAAATTTCTGTGTATGGGCATTGTAGATTTATTCGAAACTAGCTTTTGCTAAATATTATCATCCCCTATTTTGACCCCTTTGGGGTAGAATTTATCAAAATCCTTTTGGTGCTGCCACACCGGTGTTAGAAAATGTTATATAACATTTTATAACACCGGTGTGGCAGCATCATTTAGTAAACATTTCTTAACAATTTGTAACATTTTGTAACATTTTGTAACATTTCTTAACATTTTATAACCGCAGGCGGCGGTACTTTTGAGAGCGGCGCCGTCAAAGAAGCCGTCAAAGAAGAATGTTCAGAAATGTTAGAAAATGTTAAGAAATGTTATAAAATGTTAAGAAATGTTATAAAATGTTAGATTTAATGTTAGAAAATGTTTGTAAACATTTTATAACATCGGTGTGGCAGCACCATTTCTTAGCGGATGCCTACGTCATAATATCTACCTACATGCCAAATTTCAGCCCGATCCCTCGAGTGGTTTGGGCTGTGTGTTGATAGATCAATATGTCAGTCAGTCAGTCAGTCAGTCACCTTTGAGTTTTATATATTTAGATGAATATTATTAGATATTTCATATAATAACTTTATTTTTATTGGTAAAGCTTCCAGAATAATGGATATTATTGGCTATTATAAAAACTCGTACATTCTCGAAGGCAAATTGACTAGTGCTTATTCCATTAATGCTGTGAAAGCATCGGTGGTTTAAATTAAATATTCATTATGAATGCGTTATACAAACCATCAACTGTAATGCACTTGAAATACCTTACGTAACGTTATATAAACTGAGATAATAAATTGAAAATAATAATATTACCAGCCCTCAAGTAGCAAGGCAAAAATGCTAAATCGCCAATATGTGAACTTTTCGATAAACCATTTTAAAATTGTTTCTTTACGGTAAAAACTTTTACCTGTTGGATGATTTTCAGTGAAACTTATATTTTATTGAATCATATTTTTTTTTCAATATAATCCTAATTAATTTAGTAAAATAAAATGAATAGATACGTCAATTTTAATTTGATGTGGGTTGAAATTTTATTGCTTATTTGCATCCAACTAAAGTAAGTACCTAATAAAAATCTTTAACATTTCAATATGTAGGTTCCTACGTACTGTTTTCATTTTTAAATTTATATTGCTGAGAATTTTCATTCACTTTATTAATTTTAACGAACCATTCAAAGAAAGTTTCATCGGCCCTGTCGCATTATTTACATAATAAAAACATTCAGAAGAAAATAAGTCACAAAGCCTTCAAGTGGAGTCGCGAACTCGAAAGAAATTCGTTCAGTTTGGCTGAAAGTTGAATCCGTTTATCAGATTCTCGAAGCATTAGTGTCGATTTGTGTGTACGACCTTCTAAATCTTCGCAAATGTTGAAAATAACTTACTGAGTATCTTTTGATTGAAACAAATAACTTTATCATACGTCGTCTGAAGAAAAGATCTAATAAGCCACACATAAACGCCTGTAACCCTTGAAGGGCCAAACAGAGGTGTTACCAGTACACCCGCATATCCCATGATGTGATAGGGAGCCAGCCTATCGCTACCGGGCATAATTCTAGACTCCGAGGTAGTGCTAAACATTTCGTGATTGAAAAACCAATATCACTTTTACCCCGAATCGGATATCGAACCCGAGACCTTAGAACAGCAGTATAAGCATTAGCACTGCGCCACCGACAAAGGTAATGCAAAGCGAGGCAGTCAGATCCAATTTGCATACATTTTCCAATTCTTCTGCATATTCGTTTTATTATTCTTTAAGCAGCTATAAAAGATTTCTGAAATATGAATATCGCGATCATTTTCAAAATAATGTAATATCATAGTCTGTGATAAAGTATAATCATATTCTTTTCTATAGTCGCCATCTGTATGAAATTGCGACACTATAGAAAAAGATTGTTTATATTATCCTTTCCCAAAACGTCGATACCAAAATATACAGAATAACTAGATAAATACTTTATATTTTATCTGAAAAAAAAAACGGTGCATATATGGCGAAGTATGATATTTAATCCCAGACTATTCCATCAGGGACTACCTCAGTGATTGAGGGTAATTAAATTTGTTCTTTAAAAAAACGGGAACAACTTTGAGAACTTCCTATTAGTAATTAAATGTTACATAGCGTATCTTATTCCAAAGCCATATATTATATATATACCTTAACTAATACGCTTTAGGTCGTGATATTCTTTAATTCATAAAAGGCACATGGGAAAACATATTTCTGAGGCATAACTAAATTATATACAATGTTCCATAACGATTAATTTAGTAAAACTATGGAAACGATAAAAACATAGAGCAGTTTTAAAACACATAAAAACATAATCAATTTATTCTATCGCAATATAATATCATAAAACCGTAAACCGTTACCCAGAGTTCAGTAACCTAGCATTAATTAATCGGTTTCCCAGAAACAAGCTTCAACGTTTTTTTAATAATGGAATCAAAGCTTTAGAAAAGATACGTATATATTGTCTATTACTCATAAACAATCGTATTTAAATGAGATCACAAAATATGGAATTGTAACAATGTTAAGCATTAAATTCTCAAAGTAGAAATCACAAAGGTAAATTGAATAAAAGAAAAACTCCTTCAAAGAAAGCATACGTCAAATAAGATTTCTAAAAGTTTATCGTAGACGGTTAACTTTTAACTCCGGTAAAAACTCTTACTTGGGAAGTCTGATTGATGTGAAAACTTCTTACCTGCGAAACTAAGTATTATCTACATAAAGACGATCGATCTTGGTTATAACACGTTCTTAGAAATCTTTTCGACGCTATTAAAAATAAATATATATGTCGGAGCATAAAGAGTACAGACACTGAATTGAACTATTTAAATGACGTTATTCTACGTCAATTGTCGGTACCGCCACTCATATTGATAATTTGAGGGTGGTTTGCGTTGTTTACCCAGTAATTCTACTTTCGAAGTAGGGATAATGAAAATCCCTCTATATAAAGTGGCGTCTTGTCATTTCAAGATCAGTTGAGTTCCGTCCGCGATCCGTAACAGTCGGGAACTGCTAAAATTATGGCAGACTAGAGTCATTTGAGTACAGTGTCGATCTTAATAACTAGTTGACCGCAAATAACGTGATTTATAACCGCGAAGTGTTTCGGTTCAAAGTGTTAAAGTATCCTCAGCACTGTAACGGGTGGTTTTTCTGTTGCCGGCTCTTTTTCCCACCTAAGATTGTACCTCCGAGCCGGTAGTAACTTAAAAGAGTGAATAAACGATAAAGTGATAACCCTGTGTCGTTATTATTGAGAGTTTTCATTCGCCGAACATCTTGACCACATCAAGTAAAGACTAAGGGTTGTAAAACCCTCCTCTCTGACTCATCTACATGGAGCTCGCCGCGTCATATATATACTAAAAAATGTAATGGATCGCTGTCTGTACATGGAAGATATATGAGAAAAAAATATTATGTTACCCCATACAATGATTGTTAAAATTTTTGTCTATTTGTCTGTGTGTTTGTGCACGCTAATCTCAGAAACGGCTTATCCGATTTAGATGTAGTTTTCACTAATATATTGTGGTATTTACTTAACACTTCGTGTTTGTTTCATGTCTATCGGTTCATAAAAATTTCATGCCGATTTAAAGATATCGATAATATAACGGTGCAGAACTTCACGTGGGCGAAGGCGCGATCGAATGCTAGTAAATAATAAAATTGTCAAGAACACATGCGCTCGCCATCAATCATTTAATAAACAAATAAATCCCGCTGAAAGCCGTCACTTGGCGTAGATTTAATGAAAATATCGGTGGGTCTTGTTTGTTTTTGGTAGACACATTTTCCATTGTAAATAAAAGCATGTACAGTTATTAAACTCAAAAATATGATTAAGGTTGTTTTTGAAGGACGAGGACTGCCGCCCGTTATATTATGTCTGTTAACTGTATGAGCTAATCTGATTTACTTAATTTTGTTTTATATTCGAATAATGTATATAATATCTATCAGCTAACTAACATCCAAGAATGTCGCCTAAAGATTATTGTCACGTTTTAAGGAAACAACAAGAGTGCTTCGGACGTAGATACCTGTCGACAGATCTTACCAGGAGTACGATCCCGTGGACGGTCCAATAAGCAGTGAATTGACTACTAAGTGGGAGACTTGAAAGCCAATGGAGGTTTCTCTAGGCTTCCGTAGAGAAAACTTATACTAAAACTGGTCGACGTGGAAGCGTATAAATAGGAAGTTGGACGCTGGCAACGAACCACCGTAAAGCAATAACATGTCACATAACAAAATAATGTATATTATATAGGTAGCAAATATTTAAATAAGCTTATTCAAGGTGGTAGGTCAAAGTATGCGAGAGGCCGCCTGGGTTGGTGTGGTTCTGCCGTCAAACAGCATTGCGTAAGCACTTTTGTGTTTCGGTTTGAAGGACATTGAAGCCAGTGAAAATGCTGGACATTATGAGGCCTAATATCTTGCATGCCATGCAGAGCTTTTTAATACAAAATTCTCTATGGTGTTGCGTCTGTCCATAGACAGGCGTGGCTTTTACCATCAGGCAAGCGAGCTGCTCGTCTCGTCATTCAAACATATAAAAAATACTACAGCTTCAATTACACATTAAAATAATTAACAGGTTTAAATTGTTTCATACATAGCATTCTCAAATCCTTAAATATGTGTAATGGTGCTGCCACACCGATGTTATAAAATGTTTACAAACATTTTCTAACATTAAATCTAACATTTTATAACATTTCTTAACATTTTATAACATTTTATAACATTTCTTAACATTTTCTAACATTTCTGAACATTCTTCTTTGACGGCTTCTTTGACGGCGCCGCTCTCAAAAGTACCGCCGCCTGCGGTTATAAAATGTTAAGAAATGTTACAAAATGTTACAAATTGTTAAGAAATGTTTACTAAATAATGCTGCCACACCGGTGTTATAAAATGTTATATAACATTTTCTAACACCGGTGTGGCAGCACCATAAGTAAACCAGCATTAACAAGGCAGTAATGAGCGAACAGTTTATAATGAAGCCACGCTTTCGCGATTTTTAATATTTCTTTCACGCATGTATTGCCGTGTGATAGAGAGGGCATTATAGTTATTATGGATGTAAATTCTTTCCACTACTTAATAGTCTACGGACGAGAGACTAGTCGTGAGAAAATAGAGGGTAGCGCTCAACCGTGCGAAAATGCAGGTGCGCTGATAAATATGAAAATTTGTGACAGCTACTTGACTATCATCACAGAGTACATTATTATATAACTGAAACTATCATTTTAGAACCAAATGCAATAAAATTATACTAGGTACAGTTTAAGATTCAAAGAAAATAGTTGAATTTTATGTAGCCACTGCTCTATGTATCTTTATTGTCGTCATGAAAACAAACGCCCAAAATTCAAAATTACCTACTTGCTACACTGAGTATAGATTGCCTCAACCGTCAGAAAAAAAGGAGGTTCTCAATTCAATTGTTTGTCTTTTTTTGTATGAATGTAAGAACGTCAATTTCTCAGCCAATAATTGTGCATCGATTTTGTTGGAAAAAAAATCATGATGAGTTTAGCTGCGATATGGTATATCTGATATAAACAAAATTGGTTTATATCAGATAACAATAATAAATACACACAACAATCACACACATATCGACCCCACAGACACCACAGACCCCACACACCTACGAGTCTTGTGTCGTGGACATCAGGAACTACGAGAGACTTTCGGCACAGTATACTTTCGGTCTCACAACACCCAGACATGAAACAAATATCTGTAGATCACACAAACATTTATCTCGGTACGGGGATCGAACCCACAGCCTCTCGTTTCACAGCTGGCTACTCACGACGAGTAAAATTTAAAAATAAAATAGCTTTAAAAAAACGTAAAACAGACTTCAAAAAAAAAAAAAAAGTGTGCGCCTCGGGACGCTCGACAGAAGTGATAACTTAAACTAATGTGGGTTAAAGTGGGAGCAGAGGAACCTGCCTAAGAGTGGGAGCACACAATGCGTTGCAGCGCCGCACCGCAAAGATTTCACCGTATCAGCGGGCACACGAGCGGTGCGGCGCCGCAACGTTGTTATGTCGCAGCATCGCCGTCGCCCCAGCAGCGTTGGACAGTCTGTTAATAAAATGGACAACTGTGCGGTGCCGCTCCGACGTCGCAGCGCATTCACCCCTCCCCGCCTCGTCTCGGTGGTTGCAAGTCCGGTGCGGCGCCGGGGCGCATCGTGTGACATGCCACAATTATTTCTATGTAAAACGACGCAGCGACATCGCTCCGGCGCCGCACCGCCGCCGCAACGCAACGTGGGCCCCCGCTCTGAGAGAAAAGGAAGCCAGACAGAGTGGCGCCGCTCGCGTTACGGAACGTTTCGGTTCACCCTCCCATAAGAAGTTATCACTTCAATAACACTGAAGATGCAATTTTAGTTGACCAGCAGCGGCACAGGCTTCAACTTCAAGAGACGACCTATCGAGACGCTCATACACCCACAGATCGGTAAAACCTTTGGCGCGGTCATTCCATGGATGGGAACCGCTTAGTGGTATTTCAGATGACTGTCTTCGTGTGCTTCGAAGGTCACGTAAAAAGTCAGCCCCGGCTGCTATCAACGGACAGAAATCGGGCTTAAAAATCTTTCACACTAGGTTGACCACTAACAATTCGATGTAGTATAAAATCAAATAGAAATTGATATTTTTGACTTTCCTGTTATTTTGTGATGTAGATTTTAAGTGACTTTATAACGTAAACCATCGCTTTTACAATAACCTTAATTTTAACCAACCGAGGGTGCAACTCCTAGTAATTAACGTAGGTAATTCTGGAAACGATCAATGTTGTACTATCCAGGAAATAATTTGTTATGGCTGCTGGAAGCGCTTTAAATCTGGTTTGATCGAAAGCATAAATTATAGTTCATTGACAGAACTTATTTCCTCTAATCAGCGAAAGTGAAATTTCAGACGAGTTGCGAGACTTGTAGTTGTGTGTTCAAAGTATCTGCTAAGCGCTTATGTATATGTAGACACATAATAATATACACAGAAATAGAATAGAAACATAAAAATACTGCGTACTACGATTACCAAATCGTCAGGACGCGTTATTATTTTATTTAAAGTTGTTTTTGAATACGAATTGAAATAATTTCCGAATTATTTTCAGGCTTCTTCAGTGAACAAAACATTTAGAATACATATTTACAATCATTGCAAAAAGGAGAATGGGCGGACCAAATTTCCACCGGTAATGAGTGTCTTTTGAAAATTGCAGCTCAATGCTTCAACTTATATCGATAAAAATAGTTTAGCAACAATAATCACAATGAATACATAAAATAATAACAATGAAAACTATTATAAATGTTTCTATCTACATCTTATTTTTTTCTCAACTGATCGTGTCTGGTTGATTCAATAAGTCTAAAAACAATATGAATAGTTTTCATTGATAATATTTTATGCATCCATTGTGACTATTGTGGCATTGTGTTGAAAATCGCGAGATAGTGCTGAAGTTCGAACATAATATTGTCAGAAAAAAGATAAAGCCAAATGATTATCATTTCTACCGCCACGCAGCACGTTTTGAATAACATTGAAACCGGTGAAATTACTGGGCATTATGAGACTTAACATCGTATGATTCAGGTTCATGCGCGCAGTTCAGTGCAATGCAGTACCCACCTACTTCCCAATTCATAGATTGAGTTCTGATTGGTATTAGATACTTCCTTTAATGGGCAGTTGTGACGCTTACAATTAGGCAAACGACCACTCAGCCAATGAGAACCAAAAGACATCAATGAGAGCTTCGAATTATGAATATTTGAAGAAGAAAATTGGTTCAGTATTCATTGCAAATCCGACATCACAAATCAATTACTTGCACCTGAGGAGATCTCACTATGATGAATACAAAGTAATAAAATAAAGTACTAGAGCGATGACTGCCAGGACAAGTCCTAAACTTTTCTAGGCTAGCTAAATTTTTCTTACTAACGTTACTATTTGTTATTAGAAGTGCGTTTTTTAAATCGTTGTAACGAAAGTCGTGGTACCGTTCAACATTCACAAATATGTATCACCCAAAGATGTAACACATTATTTAGTAATACATAGTACATATGTATATTATTATTTTTTCGGTACATATATAATATGTACAGTCAACCTGGGTAATTTTGGCTCACTTTTGAGGTAATTTATAGTAGTACGGATTTACTTTTATTGTTATTTGTCATAAATGAGTGTTTCTAGTGGGATATTGGCCTCTATAATCTAAATTCCTGTGTTATTTATCAAAACGATAAATAAAAGATCCTTAAATTACCAAAAATTTGGTGAGCCAAAGTTACACTGACATTTGGGTAACATTAATAAGTATGAGGAGGTGATGAAGAAAATCTCTAATTTATGTAGTTTTTTTTACTCCTCGGTAAGATTAGCTTGTTATATTGATAAAAAAATACATTTAGTTTATATCACTATCTCCTTTTTAGTGGCAACGTAGGGTTGTCATATTAATACAAAATTAAACTGCCTGGTTTATCGAAATCAACTTTTATTTTATGGACCTCTTAAATCAAGTTATTATTGTATTAGTCAGGTTTTGATGTACTTATAATCAGTGAGCAATGCCTAAAATAATAAAAAATAATAAAACAAACTCAATCACATACAAAAAAGAAACATAGTATTGGCTCTCAATTCCCCCATTCCATGTATATAAATTGATCATCAATCGCATAAGAATCGCCTCGTTTTGTGATTTTAGATCCTCCAAATCGACTAACTATATTTCGGGGGTGACAATTAAATATGTTAAGCTTTGATGGCCACTTCCACCCTTCCAAACTTTTCTGCATAATTGAAATTTTCACGCATTGTCTGTCCTCAGATATGATTCTCCCTGGAAAAAAACTTTCTTCATATTCGACAACACAGTATTCAGTATCAGCGGTTTTAGTTTTCTTTCCTACCCCCTTGCTCTTTTTAAATCTTGTTTCGGAATTTATTTGTGGCCTTTCTTCTTCTATTTTCTCCAATATCCCTTCATAGGTTTCATAATTTCCCTCAATATCATATTCAAGAGTTTCTTGGTTCATCTGGGAGTCCATGTTGAGTGGTGGATTATGATTTGAGGTTTCTATTCCAATTTCTTGTTCAATACGCAAGGGAAAGTACGAAACGTTTCCAGTCAACAAGTCTGAGAAAGCTTGAGATTGCTCTAAGTTTGAGGGACCAGCAACGGGTGATGCAGTCGGAGCTTTACCACATTTATTAGAAGTTTTATTTTTAGAGCCTGCAGGTCGACCCTTTTTCTTTACTACCCCAGAAATGCTTTTTGTGTTATTGGCTTTGTCTCTTGCTTGATAGTAATTTTCTACTTCTTCCACAGACACACTTTTTCCTGATTCTATTGGTATCTGAAACTTCTTTCTTTGTTGTATTTGAAGATCGTTATCTCTAATGTTTGATATAAATTTTTTGAAGTTTTCTCCAATCGACTCACGAACCTCTTCTAAGGGCTTTGAATAGTCTTTGAGTTTTACAAGAACCACTTCACGATTCAAAGGGTGTAACCCACAAGCTCGGAAACCTGCAATAACGTTTTGTGCAGCGGTCGGTTTCCCTGCTTCTATAGTTTTAGAAAGAAGGGTAGCAAACACAGGTTTCGGCAAAGGATTGGCTATTTTGCCTCTTTTAGTATCCCTCCAGGCTTGTAAAATTTTGCGCCAATCACTTTTTAATGCACTGAAATATGCAACATCTAACGGCTGCAGGAGATGAGTAGAGTTGGGAATTAAGCAAATAAATCGAATGTCATTGTCAGCACAAAGTCGGAGACATTTCGGGGTAATGTGTGAACTTAAATTGTCCCCAATGACTACTTTCTTCCCTTCTTTTCTTCTTAATACAGGTAACAATTGATGTTCAAACCAATCATCGAAGGTGGCCGCATCCATCCATCCCGTTGGTGTAACTGCCATGCGAGTACCAGGAGGAGCTCCAATTAGCCAATCTGACCACTTTTGTTTGGCTTTATAAATGACATAAAGTGGTATAAATTCTCCTAGGGCATTGCTACAAAACATTACAGTGTAGCATGACTTAGTCGCGTTTCGTATTATTTCAGGACTTCGACATTGCCTTCTAAATAGAAGCCTCTGCTTCTTAGGATAATCGTGAAACCCTGTTTCATCGAAATTGAAAATGTTGCTAGCTGGCACATTTACCAGTTCTATACTCAGATTATTGAAAAAAAATTCTTTCATTTCCATAAGTGATTCCCACCCCGGCAAATTGTTTTTAAATTCTTTTATTTGTCTTTTATTATCGTCTAGATATATTTTGACTATAGCTCGTACATCTCGCATACCGAATTCCTAGGTCAGATAACGCTACTACGTGCGACACTATAGATTTTTCTTCATCTTCTGAGAGTACTGGTGGCTTTCCTACTGCCCGGGAATGCATACCTTTAAGTTTATATTTTATAGTGCTCCACGGAATATTGTGAATTTGTGACGCCTTTCTCTGGGAGATCTTACAATTTTTTATGTCATCTAAAGCTCTTAGAAGAGTCTCTTCAGTGTAACGGCTTTTTTTCCCGTATTTACGCGTACCGGGTGCCGGACAAATTCTTTTTCTTGGCATGTTTATAATCTTAAATCAAAAGTGGCAACATTTCATGAAAGTTAGAACTATTCAGGGTAACATTGGCCCGAGCTAATGTTACCCCAAATGGTCTGAAAATGAAACGGATCGGAGGTTAATTAAAGATTTTTTAAAAAATCTATCAATATCGCGGGATATTTCAGTGTTATTACATAAAAAACATATGATTCTTCAACATAAAACTGAACTCGCCTTTTGTAGTTCTTCTGTAGTAACTGCTATACACAACTTTTTAGCAAGTATATTTTTAACTCTATTTACCGCCAAAATGTTGAATGTTGAGAAATAAATATATATTTGACAAATGTCAAATGTCACTGCAGGTTTCGTTCAAAAACACTTTTTACCTTCATAGATTAAACAACTTATTATTATACAGTGATTCAGTAAGCAGAGAAAAAATTAAACGTTCAAATATAAGTTAGTGAGTCAATGTTACATTGAAAGCCAAAGTTACCCAGGTTGACTGTATGTAATGTAAATAAATAAACGTAGAAATTTAAGATTAATGGATTGACGTATTTAATTCAGTTTCGGAACGTAAAAATCTTATCAAAATGTGAGTTGTCAATTCGTCAGAGTAAAAAAATGTTCTGTGGTTGTCAACGTCACAAATGACAAACCAATTTTGTAGCATAATATAGTGAAAATATACCAAAGAATCATCGTTGAGAAACTAAGGTGTGAAAGGAAAAATAACTATCATCATGCTTAAAATTTTAATAATGATGATATGAAACAATATCTGACAGCACTGGGTAGTGGGTAGACATAATTTTAACAATTTTAACTTTTCAATAAAATTATAAAAGAGTTCATATCCTTATGTCCCTAAACAATTATGTTTTAAACACGAGACGATTAAATGCATATCCTGCATTTGCTATTTTAATGTTCAATTCGCTAGTGTCCTGTGTTCACCGTAAAAGAGGAAAATACTGAATAAACTGCTTATCTAAAACAATAATACAAATAAACAAAAAATGTCGGCGCTATTAACTGCAGATTGGTTCCAGTTGGACTCCTATTATAGGCAAGTAATATACAAGCTTATTAAGTAACAGAATACAACTTATATATTTAATATATAGAACCCTTTTAATAAAACTGCTACTACATAACTTGGCCACCTCGAAGTTGAAAAGAGAAGCTTCGTTTCTATTGTTTTTAAAGACTATAGGGCGATGGAGGCGTAGAAATTGTGTAAAGTGACTAACTTAATACCGGCAAAGTTATTTAATGCGTATTGTACGTAGGGAAATTAATCTATTGCGAATTTGAAATCTGTGCTATTGTCTGGCATGATCCAGGTTCCAGTGTACCTACTCTTTATAAGCATAGATACCATTTTTTTTTATAAGACTGTGGGCCATCAATTATGTGGATGAATTGATAGCAAATGATAACCAATTCCCATGGATACCTTAAATATCAGAGGGAGTTATAATGCATTGACGGACTTTGAGGAAATAATAAGTACTTTTGAAGGTTTCCAAAAATCTGTGCAGAAGTCAGTGCTACCTTAATATCCAATAGAATCAGGTTTATGATATAATCATTAATTAACTGTTTTTCTTGTAATTTGAAATTAAAGCTGTGGTTATAAGTATGTCTCTAATACTTTTAAATGCTACTTCCTTGCGTAACAAACATTACAATATTATCAAAATATAATATGCGATTTTATGTATTGGCCATTTCTGCAAGTAAAACATTGTATAATTTAGATATAGTTATGTATAACATTTTGCCATCTTTCATGGAAAATGTTACACCTACAATTTTACAAATAATTATAGGGATATAATTATTAAAATTTTATGAATTCAAATTAAATAAATATGTCAATTTGATCTCCAATGTTTTTTCGTTCTTATACAACCATTTGTAATTTGGAGAATTTGCTACTTTGAGAATGGACCGTTATGACACTAGTACCGGAATACAGAAATGCTATTCAAGCATTTAAGAGCATTTTAAACAAGTCGAGGCCCTCTGAGCTGTCACAATTGTATGACATTGCTGTTAGCTGTATTCTGGAGCTAACCATTCAATATCATCTACTGTAAAACGGGGTGAATAGGGATGCAGGGGTAAATAGGGACAAAACTGGTTAGCTTGTTTACAGATATAAACTGGGATGAACTGTACTATACTATAAAAGAATAAAACCTACTATACATTTTGGACAATAATTTAAGCCTGAGTTAACATTTTAGTTGCTCTATATACATAATATTCTCGATACAAGTTTCGTCCCCATTCACCCCACCATCCCTATTCACCCCGTTTTACTGTAATGATTTCAGGAAGTTTGACCTATACACAATGAAATGGGAAATGGATGAAGGACTTGAGAATATGATTGTGAGTGGAGCTCCTTTTGGTGGTCCAATGGCTGTGATCAGAGACAGGAAACAGTTTGTGCAGATCAAGACAACCACAAAACCTGTTATCACTATATACAACTGTGCTGGCAATGTTATATCAAAAATATTGGTAAGGGTTCCTATACAAGCAGGCAAGTGGTTGGTTACCATGACCCATAAACAGCCACTGTTTCTCAGCCCTATTTATCAGCTGCCCACCTTGAGGAAATGAAAACTAAGAGTCAATTATTAGGCCTCATTTTTTTTAACCACAATTAATTTTGATACCTTCACTAAACAGTGTTCTGCTTATTTTTAGATAACCTTAATTAATATTTAATAATTATCATTTATTTTATTTAACTTGTTTCAAATAATATATGGTTTTATAATGGAATTATCTAATAATTATCAGATAATTATTCTAGACAAAATATTCATCCTACCTATACCTATTGTTATAGTGGAACAGTGGTGAATTAGTACAAATGGGCTGGTCAGACAGTGAACAATTGTTGTGCATACAAGAAAGCGGTGATGTCCTCATATATGACATGTTTGGAGCCTATCAAAAAAGTTTCAATATGGGGCAAGAAGTAAGGGATACTAAGGTAAATATTAATTATTATACTAATATTATCAGCGATAGCTCAGTGGGTGGTGGCACGAACTGCCAAGATGAAAGTTGCAGGTATATAACCCAAGTGCATGCACCTCTGACTTTTCTAAGTTATGTGTAAATTTATTATTAATTATTGTTTGCTTAAACGGTGAAGAAAACCTGCATACCTGTTCTATATGAATTTCTAAGGCATGTGAAATCTACCAACCCGCATTAGGCCAGCGTGGTGGACTAAGGTTTTACCCTTCTCATTCAGTAAAAGAGGCCCGTGCCCAGCAATAGGACGCATACAGGACTGGTATATTATTTTAGTATAATTATAGAGATAGACAAAGTTTGTAAGTTTATTTGCAGTTTATGTTTTTGAGATTCCATAATAAAAACAACATACAATCGACAACCCAATTGTACAGTTAACATATCCGATAATTTAATCTGGCAGCCCTGCTTTCCTTTTAAAAGTAAGGAAGGTTTTGCTCTAGATAATAATGAGACGTAAGCCTGTTACATAAAAATAGAAAGTCATAAAAATGTAAAAAATATTCAGTATTTTTTTTTTATTTATTACAGGTATTCAAAGCCCAACTATTCCCAAGTCAACATGGTGTCGGTATAGCCATCATCACAACTACAAACCGCATGTTTTTATTGAACAATGTTTCCGAGCCTAAAGTGAGACCGGTACCAGACCTACCAAGTAAGACAATCACTACTTAACACTAAGATTTTATCATAAAAATATTCTCCTCTTATCAATGAAAATTAGTTCAAAAACGAGCCCATAATTCTGATTTTAAATATTGGGATGAGCAAAGGGTGTGTACTGGAAGCATCGCACTATATCGACCGCACGCGTAATGGCCATTCTGCTCAATGATGGTTTGCGTCGTCTGTCATTTCATTTTCATTTTGTCATTTCGACAATTACCCCTTGCATCAGATTTGAATGATTTGATTTGATATCCCGGTTAAAGACATTCAAGCGTCGAGCAAAGCTAGTTTCTCATAAAACTATTTCCCATCCGCAGGAGCTAATGAGCCTATATCTAGTTGGTGTGCAATGAACTCTGGATTCCTTGTGTGTCGAGATAAGGAAATTTATAAGTGCCAGCTCGGTGAATCCAGGGCTGTGCTTTTGGTAAGCATAATTTAATTCACCGATTACATACTACTTTGACAGCCTTGGTAGAGCAATAAAACAGTACCTTTTTTATAGCAGAAGCTAGGAAACTTGATCTCCACCACCCATGAATCACAATATCCAAAAAATTAAAGAAGATTTACTAACTTATCTAAAGTCTAAGTTGACTAGTCTTATTTTTTATAGCATAGGCCGGCAAACGAGCAAATGGGTCACCTGATGGTAAGTGATCTCTACCGCCCGCAATTTTACGTCGGTTTTCTGTGCGACAGTGGCAGTTTCCGGCCCATTAATGCTGTAGACAAATCTGTCTACAGTATGGCTCTACTCATACCTACCTACCACATATTATGTGTGACTGTTGGGTGTATATATTTCCAAAATTCCAGCGTCCAGATATAAGAAATCCGTACACACAAATACTATCGACAGTGGCGTCACAAAATGGCAAACATGTTGCCTTATTCACTGACTCCGGTTTTATATGGATCGGCTCTTCAGATCTGAAAACTAAGTACTCAGAAATAGACACCGGGTACATCAAACAACCTAAGGAAATGATGTGGTAAGTTAGTTTTATACACATAGTACAATCGTAAAATTAAGTAAAATTAACAAACATCCAAATTTCAATAGAGAAGATGGTTGAAAGCTAGCACAAGCCTGGGATCCGATTATATATTTAATTCAATCGGAACCCAAAAGACCAGTTGCCAGACTTCAAGACACTGTGAGCTCTTTCTGCGTAGATCGGACCAAAAATATTGTTTTTTCAGTAATTTTAAACTGAATGTAGACACTGTAACATTAACTTTTCTGGACAACCTATACCTCAGTCCACCCCGTGACCACGAAGGCTGAAAAGCTTTCGAAATGTCGGGATCAAAATTAAAAAAAAACCGCGATAAAATCTGTTTAAATTAGTTTTATTTCAACACATAGTAATTTTTTTTTATTCTGGCATGCCCAATTGACCATCCTGCATCTGAAGGTATGTACAGTTCTGTGGAGATCACTTACCATCAGGGCACCTACTTGCTCCTTTGTCAGTCTCTGCTATAAAAAAAGTCGTGTTGCATACGCTAAACCCTCATGATAGTGATATCACATTTCCATTATGACAGCCTCCGTGGCGCAGCAGGCGAGTAGCCGGCTGTGAAGCGAGAGGCCGCGGGTTCGATCCCCGCACTGTGATACGAGAACCACAAATATTTATTGAATTGAAATAAAACTAAGAAATCATTACCACAAATATTTGTTTCGGGTCTGGGTGTTGTGAGACCGAAAGTCTCTCGTAGTACCTGATACCCACTACACAAGACTCGTAAGTATAAGTATATTATCTTACTATATAAAAATAAGTCGGGTTTTCCTTCCTGACGATATAACTCCAGAACGCACGAACCGATTTCCACGGTTTTGCATTCGTTGGAAAGGTCTCGGGCTCCGTGAGGTTTATAGCAACGAAAATCTAGGAAAAATTTCAATAGAAAAGCGGGAAAATAGGGAAAATCATTTTTTAAATACAGCGCCATCTCTGATACATAGCATGTACTACAAACCAATATTTTAAGTAGAGAAATGTTACATAAAACGAAGCCATCTGGTGGCGAAACGGAGTTCGCCGGGTGTGCTAGTATATTATAAGTATCTTACTGTGGGGTCAGGACTATGTGTGTGACTGTTGGGTGTATTTAATTATTTATTAATTTTAGGTGCGGTTCCCAAGCAATAGTGGTGCATTGGGACGACACATTATACATGTATGGCACTAAAGGGAACAAAGTAATATACCCCTACGACGGACCCTTCCACCTCATACAAGAGATGGACTGCGTCCGAGTCGTATCCGAGATGACCCATGAACTCGTGCAGAAGGTACAATTCGTTGTGGAGAAAATATTCAGGATCAACAGCACTGCGCCCGGATCGTTTTTGGTGGAAGCTTCTAGACAGTTTCAGGTATTGTATTACGTAAATGTATTCAAAATGGTTGCCAGGTCGATTCAATTTTAAACTCTAATCCAATCGCAGTAAAGTTTATTTTCATAAAATTAAACCAGGTCAAGTGTGTGTCGGTATCGCGCATCGAGGGTCCCGTACTAACCACCTTACATTTTCACTTTTGTTGTTTTTATTATTTATTCACCGAAATCAAGATAATTATCATGATATTCATAAGTGGTAGTTATTACTTCGAAACCTGATTTAAACATAAGCTACTTTCTATCCCAGAAAAAAACATTCACACTGGCGGAGCCGCGGGCAACAGTTAGTAACGCATGTACAAGATTTCGGTCAGCTACCTATTACAATTCCAAAGATTATTCCCTTTAAAATAAGGACAAATAGCGTAGGTTCTATAAACGGGCTCTGTCATCTCTCATGAAATTTTCAGAAACGTAGCCACAGAGCCGACGAGTACATACGACTAGTGAAACCAGACCTACCAACAGCAGTTCAGGATTGTATTGAGGCGGCCGCGTTCGAGTTCAACCCTGATGTGCAGAAGATGTTGATCAGAGCGGCACAGTTCGGGAAATGTTTTTTAATGGACCCCGAGCTGACGGAACTGTACGTGAAGACTTGTCGATGGTTGCGAGTGCTCAATGCCGTCAGGGACCCTAAAGTGGCGATTCCTCTTACATCGCTCCAGTATCCTTTTGAAAATGTGGATCGAATATTTTAGTCTTCGTGGTCTAAATGTGGGTCTTTATTTTTTTTTAATGCATAAGCCGGCATACGAGCACGTGGGTCACCTGATGGTAAGTGATCTCCACCGCCCATGTACGCCCGCCACCAGAAGAATCATGGGCGCGTTGCCGACCTTAAAGGAAAGGGATAATTAGGGATAGGGAAGGGGAGGGGATTTGGGCTTCCGGATATCTCACTCACCGTACGAAACGCAGCTGCAAGCAGCTACTTTACGTCGGTTTTCTGTGAGACAGTGGTAATGACCCGGTCGAGCCAGCCCATTCATGCTGTAGACGAAACTGTCTACAGCGTGGCTCTACCACTCACCACTTCTTTATGAAGCGACTCGTCGATTTACCCTTAGAAAAATCATTTGTAATACATTGCGTGGTGTCGTCCTACCTTGTGGATATTCCCTCAACAGTTTGATTGGCACTGATTAAGAACATCTAAAACTCATAGCACAAAAAACTATTATAATCTAATTATTTTACTTTATAACATTCCACAGTGGCATAAATTGAGCTGCTCTAATTTTAATAAATAATACTTCAATGTATGTAGTGCTAATATGTATTGTAAATAAGTTTAGTAAAGAGCAAGAGTTAGAGTTTCTTGCCCGTTCTTCTTTAACGAAACAGTATTCTGAACTGGCGGTAGAGTTAAAGTTTGACTGAATCTAAATGATGTTTGACATTTTATTGATTCAATAAATGATCTGATTTTGATTTTGAAAGATGTTCACAAGTACGCTTTCGGTTCATATTGGATATAAATATTGATTTTGAGCATTCAGTCTATTACGTCATGAGTGGCGCATCATGTCTCATGTCGCTCGACGGTAAAAAATTTCGATATTTTTTATCGATTTGTCGTTTGTCGATATTTTTTTTTGACATATCGAAATCATTAGGCAAACGTAGTGTATAATTGTTCGATGAACCGACGATTTGAAACAGAGGATATGCACTTGAAGAGGTCTACGTCTAAAGACGGCAATATTCTGAAATGATACCGAAATTAATGTCGATACTCTTTGAAAATATCTTCATTGGCATTCCTACTATACTATGTGGCGATTAGGTTATCACATTAAATGATGCCACGTATACTACATGTTATTCTTTAACCATACACGACAAATAAATGAAATACCTACGATATCTTAGTCAAGGGACATTTTTTTCTGAATTAACACATGAGAACATCATGTAAATGCGTAAAACCTGACAAATACTGCTAGGTCATTGACGCACGAGCGGTGGGCGGCAGCAAATTTATTTCCACACTAGCTGTCCCCGCGAACTTCGTTTCGCCATCAAAAAGCTTTCATTCAAACTTTCATCCCCTATTTGGGTCCTTTAGGGGTTGAAATTTAAAGAAAAATACCCTATGTTTAACCTTGGGTCATCAACTACGGTTTCGATTTTTCTTACAAACTTTCATCCCCTTTTTAAACCATTCAGGGGTTGATTTTTGAAAAAAGTAGTAGCCTTATGTCTTATTCTAATGTATAAGCTATATTATTGTAAAGTTTCATTAAAATCCATTCAGTAGATTCTACGTGAAAGAGTTACAAACATCTATCCATCCATACTTACAAACTTTCGCGTTTATAATATTAGTAGGATAAGGATATTCCTTAGCCGTACGTTCAGAATGAGCCACCTGGGCGAGCGCGTGCTGGTGGACCGTCTGATCTGGCGGCGGCTGCACTGCCTCGCCTCGCACGTGGCGGCCGCGCTGCAGCTCGCGGACGGACGCACGCGCGTGCTCTCGCACTGGGCTTGCTATAAGGTACAATGTTGTTTCCTTAGCCGTACGTTCAGAATGAGCCACCTGGGCGAGCGCGTGCTGGTGGACCGTCTGATCTGGCGGCGGCTGCACTGCCTCGCCTCGCACGTGGCGGCCGCGCTGCAGCTCGCGGACGGACGCACGCGCGTGCTCTCGCACTGGGCTTGCTATAAGGTACAATGTTGTTTCCTTAGCCGTACGTTCAGAATGAGCCACCTGGGCGAGCGCGTGCTGGTGGACCGTCTGATCTGGCGGCGGCTGCACTGCCTCGCCTCGCACGTGGCGGCCGCGCTGCAGCTCGCGGACGGACGCACGCGCGTGCTCTCGCACTGGGCTTGCTATAAGGTACAATGTTGTTTCCTTAGCCGTACGTTCAGAATGAGCCACCTGGGCGAGCGCGTGCTGGTGGACCGTCTGATCTGGCGGCGGCTGCACTGCCTCGCCTCGCACGTGGCGGCCGCGCTGCAGCTCGCGGACGGACGCACGCGCGTGCTCTCGCACTGGGCTTGCTATAAGGTACAATGTTGTTTCCTTAGCCGTACGTTCAGAATGAGCCACCTGGGCGAGCGCGTGCTGGTGGACCGTCTGATCTGGCGGCGGCTGCACTGCCTCGCCTCGCACGTGGCGGCCGCGCTGCAGCTCGCGGACGGACGCACGCGCGTGCTCTCGCACTGGGCTTGCTATAAGGTACAATGTTGTTTCCTTAGCCGTACGTTCAGAATGAGCCACCTGGGCGAGCGCGTGCTGGTGGACCGTCTGATCTGGCGGCGGCTGCACTGCCTCGCCTCGCACGTGGCGGCCGCGCTGCAGCTCGCGGACGGACGCACGCGCGTGCTCTCGCACTGGGCTTGCTATAAGGTACAATGTTGTTTCCTTAGCCGTACGTTCAGAATGAGCCACCTGGGCGAGCGCGTGCTGGTGGACCGTCTGATCTGGCGGCGGCTGCACTGCCTCGCCTCGCACGTGGCGGCCGCGCTGCAGCTCGCGGACGGACGCACGCGCGTGCTCTCGCACTGGGCTTGCTATAAGGTACAATGTTGTTTCCTTAGCCGTACGTTCAGAATGAGCCACCTGGGCGAGCGCGTGCTGGTGGACCGTCTGATCTGGCGGCGGCTGCACTGCCTCGCCTCGCACGTGGCGGCCGCGCTGCAGCTCGCGGACGGACGCACGCGCGTGCTCTCGCACTGGGCTTGCTATAAGGTACAATGTTGTTTCCTTAGCCGTACGTTCAGAATGAGCCACCTGGGCGAGCGCGTGCTGGTGGACCGTCTGATCTGGCGGCGGCTGCACTGCCTCGCCTCGCACGTGGCGGCCGCGCTGCAGCTCGCGGACGGACGCACGCGCGTGCTCTCGCACTGGGCTTGCTATAAGGTACAATGTTGTTTCCTTAGCCGTACGTTCAGAATGAGCCACCTGGGCGAGCGCGTGCTGGTGGACCGTCTGATCTGGCGGCGGCTGCACTGCCTCGCCTCGCACGTGGCGGCCGCGCTGCAGCTCGCGGACGGACGCACGCGCGTGCTCTCGCACTGGGCTTGCTATAAGGTACAATGTTGTTTCCTTAGCCGTACGTTCAGAATGAGCCACCTGGGCGAGCGCGTGCTGGTGGACCGTCTGATCTGGCGGCGGCTGCACTGCCTCGCCTCGCACGTGGCGGCCGCGCTGCAGCTCGCGGACGGACGCACGCGCGTGCTCTCGCACTGGGCTTGCTATAAGGTACAAAAAAAGTGCGTCTCGGGACGCTCGACAGAAGTGATAACTTAAACCAATTTGTGTTAAAGTGAGAGAGGAACCTGCCTACTGCTGCCGTATGCGTGAGAGAAAGGGAAGCCAGACAGAGCAGCGCCGTAACGCGTTACGTTGCGAAGCGGTTTACCCTCCCATAAGAAGTTATCACTTCATTAACATACTGTCTGAATTTACTGTCTTACCTCACACTACAGAAATCAACAATTAATCTTTGTGGTAGTCATTTATATGAAAATATTATTATTATAATGGCTATTCTATATCTATTATACCCTATGTATGTCCCTAACTTCGTTTCGGAATTATAGAATTGGGGCCCTGACACGGATCCAGAGATGGCAATGGGGGTAATGTCCTCCAACCTCTTTCAAAAAATTTCGAACCCTCAAGAGATCAATCCCTGGGCCTCGTTTTATAACCGGACACTTGTCTATTAGGAGCTGTTAGATTTAGCTTATGAACACAATTAAGTAAAATTGCGATACCAAACGGAAATAAATTGCGACCGCCTATTCTTAAAATTAATTGAAATTAAATTATTACAGGTGACGCAGCCACACTTGGACAATGAGAGCGCCGCTCGAGAGATAGGGGAGAAACTGCGTAACGTGCCGGGGATATCGTATACTACCATAGCTATGAAAGCATCCGAGAAGGGGAGGAAGGCGCTTGCCATCAAAGTAAGCCAATAATATAGCTTCTGTATCGGCCACACGCTTTGAAAAATCAGTACAATTTAAAGCGTAAAGTTCGAAATCGAATGTCTTTTTATGTATTGCGAGTGCCATTATAAAGTGACTACACTGTATGTGTTACGTGTACTGTGATAATAAAACCCAATATCACTTTTAACCGACCCCGGAATTCGAAGCCGAGACCTCAGCACACCAGTCGTACCGCGTACGCATTACCACTGCGCCACCGAGGCATTCTAACGATTTTTTTTACTAATTTCCAGATATTGGAATATGAAACACATAGTAAACTGCAAGTTCCTTTATTACTATCTTTGGGTGAAGGATCCACTGCCCTGCTAAAGGCGACTGGAAGTGGCGATACTGACTTAGTATATAGAGTATTGCTACATCTCAAGGAGAAAATGAGCAAAAAGGATTTCGAAGTAAGTATTGTAGTAATTGTAGTAATTTCGAAGTAAGTAAGTCATTTATTTTTTGTGTATGGTTAAAAAATGCATGTAGTACACGTGGTATCATTTAATGTGATAACTCAATCGCCACACAGTATAGTAGGAATTCCAATGAAGATATTTTCAAAAAGTATCGATATTAATTTCGGTATAATTTCGGACAAACCCTGGTGCTGTATTTTTTATCAACCAATAAAGGTAAATGGGCTTATGGACCACATTTTAACACACTCAGAACGGCAATTTGAAGCCACGAAAATTATTTAAAAATATCCTATCCGCTAATGAAATTTACTAAACATCATACCATCATACATCACACTGGTGCTAAAACCTACCATAGTGGCCCGCGTAGGTCGCGTTCCAGGGTCAGCCAGAGTATATCCGGTTCACCCCAGGGGACTTGCCCCCTGATCCTAACCCTTTTCCCATCCCTTTTTCCTTCCCCTTCCCCTTGGCCCTTTGGCAGGCCGGCATGATCTTGCCGACCTACGATGGACACATTGAAATAAAACTAATTTAAACGGATTTTATCGCGGTTTTTTATTTTAATTATGGTCCCGACGTTTCGAAAGCTTTTCAGCCTTCGTGGTCACGGGGTGGACACATTGTTTATCATTGGTCGACACTATTCTTGGATTGCCTTACACATACCATCAGGTGTAGCGTAGTCAATTTGCCGAGCCAGGATAAAAAAAAATACCGTATTTGTCCCCCATTAAAAACCTAAACTCGTCCCTGATTTAATGTACTTTGTTTCGCAGCTAACAATCCGCAGCTTCCCTTTAGCCCACGCGTTGTATATAAAGTACTGCGCGAGTCACAACCGCGAGGCGTTGCGTCAGGTGTACGTGCAAGAGGACGACTTCCACGGACAAGCCGCCACGCATATCCGGGACGCGATCGACCAAACCAACCCGGGGAGTATCGAGGCGTCGCTTATATCCGCCCGGGAGTGTTATAAGAAGGGCAAGAATGATTTTGGTGAGTATTATACAAGGTTGTAGGTCCCTCATATGCGAGAGGTATATAAAGTACTGCGCGAGTCACAACCGCGAGGCGTTGCGTCAGGTGTACGTGCAAGAGGACGACTTCCACGGACAAGCCGTGACGCATATCCGGGACGCGATCGACCAAACCAACCCGGGGAGTATCGAGGCGTCGCTTATATCCGCCCGGGAGTGTTACAAGAAGGGCAAGAATGATTTTGGTGAGTATCTAAACTAATATTATAAAGAGGAAAGATTTGATTGTATGCATTGAATAGGCTCTGAAAATAGTGGACCGATTTCAAAAATCTTTCACCATTAGAATCCTACATTATCCCTGATAATCATAGGCGATATCGATAATATAACGGTACAGAATTTCACGCGGGCCGAGTCGCAAGCGAATCCTAGTATTGTAATAAACGCAATTTAACTGTAACAACAAGTTAATTGTCTTTAACTGTTACAAGGTAGTAGGTCCCTCGTATGCGAGAGGCCGTCTAGGTTGGTACCAACGCTTTGCCTATTTCTGCCCCCAAGCAATAGTGTGTACGCACTGTTGTGTTTCGATTTTAAGGACATTGAAGCCAGTGAAATTACTGGACTTTATAAAACTTAACATCTTATGTCTCAGGGTGACGAGCGCCGTTCAGTGCCATGCAGTGCTTTGTAATTCAAAGTTCTGTGCGGTGTTGCTTCTGTTTATGGGCAGGCGTGGCACTTACCATCGAAGCGCCTTGCTCGTCGCGTCATTCAATCAAATAATAAGAAAAATTAGTGGTGTCGTGGGACACCAGGTAGGAACGAAGTTCCTTCGGCTAATGTAGAATCGACACAAATTGCAAAAAAAGTCGTGCTCAATTCTGTGTATGCGACTGTCGCGCCTGCGCACGTCTCATTTAACGGTTTTATTCCACGCATTTTTCTTACGGTTTTACTATCACATTTTTTTCAGTTCGGTCACGCAGCGAAATCCCTATCCCCTTCAAGCCTGCCGTAAGGAACTTCGTTCCAATAAACTTTTATTCAGTAATATTTCATCCCAAAACACTACCGAAGTGTAACAACTGGGTCATTCCATGTAAAATCGTCTTATGGAAAATAAAATTTTCCCGACTCGTTTTAGATTTTGGTGTAACTTTGAGAAACTCTACTCTAGGGTCCCAAAGAACAAAATTTACACGAGTTTGATTTTTACAAGCGCTTGTTTCCGCCTATTTAAACATAAAATTTTAAAAATCGATATTTATAAACCTTATCAACATTTGCTGTGAAATTTTTCTGTTTGAAGCTATCTGCAAGATCAAGACGGAATTCACAGTGGGAAAGATAGTAGTTTAAATGTAAATGAGGAGAATTGGCTCGGACGATCCCTTTGAATAATAGGACCATGCTGAAAATGAGTGTTTTTTAGTCATTTTTCGTGAATTTTAATCGACTCTAGCGTCTTAACTGTTGAGAATTAAAAACTCATGCTCCGCGGGAATTAAGTATACATATCATAGACAAAATTCAGCCACAAGTTGACTTGAGCAGCCCACTCTTCATAGAAAAAAACTTTGCTTCAAATTTTGGAATTTTAAAAAATCCCAATTTTCAGGCTATGAAACGAACGTGTTGACTGCGAGTTAAAAATCTGATACTCACAGAATCTACTGTTTTTACCTTCAACTTAAAATGACTACATCACTTGTTTTGTTATTTTCATGTTTACTCAATTTTTTTTTTTAAATACCTAGTAGTTTTTTTTTTTTTACTTTTTTTGTTTTTTTTTTTATTTTTCTTTTTTTAGTTTTAATCCATTAGTAAAAACGTCCAGATGTTTGCTGTGAAAAAAAAAACGGCTCGTACATGCAGTAAACATGAAAATAACAAAACAAGTGATGTAGTCATTTTAAGTTGAAGGTAAAAACAGTAGATTCTGTGAGTATCAGATTTTTATCTCGCAGTCAACACGTTCGTTTCATAACCTGAAAATTGGGATTTTTTAAAATTCCAAAATTTGAAGCAAAGTTTTTTTCTATGAAGAGTGGGCTGCTCAAGTCAACTTGTGGCTGAATTTTGTCTATGATATGTATACTTAATTCCCGCGGAGCATGAGTTTTTAATTCTCAACAGTTAAGACGCTAGAGTCGATTAAAATTCACGAAAAATGACTAAAAAACACTCATTTTCAGCAAGGTGCTATTATTCAAAGGGATCGTCCGAGCCAATTCTCCTCATTTACACTTAAACTACTATCTTTCCCACTGTGAATTCCGTCTTGATCTTGCAGATAGCTTCAAACAGAAAAATTTCACAGCAAATGTTGATAAGGTTTATAAATATCGATTTTTAAAATTTTATGTTTAAATAGGCGGAAACAAGCGCTTGTAAAAATCAAACTCGTGTAAATTTTGTTCTTTGGGACCCTAGAGTAGAGTTTCTCAAAGTTACACCAAAATCTAAAACGAGTCGGGAAAATTTTATTTTCCATAAGACGATTTTAAATGGAATGACCCAACTCTAATTAAAAACTTAGACTGGCTACTAAACGGTGGACGGCCGTGTTCTATAATCAAAAATTCAAATTCAAATTTCAAACCGCGTCTACATTTCCAAATGTCATAAGTTTCACAACCATCTGTTTTATTAACGGAATTTCGACTTTAACTATGTGTGCTAGATATCAAATTAAGTTAAAAAAAGTCTCATTTAACGGTTTTTATTCCACGCATTTTTCTTACGGTTTTACTATCACATTTTTTTCAGTTCGATCACGCAGCGAAATCCCTATCCCCTCCAAGCCTGCCGAAAGGAACTTCGTTCCAAAAAAAAAACACACCGACAATGAAATATTGTTTTCAGGTGTATCTGTTTGCGAGGACGCCCGTAAGCTTTGCAAACAGCAGTCCAGTTTGCAAGAGACGTACGGAACTAGTTTCGTCGGTCTCTCGCTACATGACTCGGTGAAGAAACTTCTAGAACAAGGCGAAGTGAAGTTGGCGGACAAGTTGCGTTCAGAATACAAAATGCCTGACAGAAGGTAAGAGACGGACTTTATGAGTGGTAGAGCCACGCTGTAGACAGTTTTCAGCTAAAACTCCCGTGACACGAAGGCTGAAAAGCTTTCTAAACGTGCGTCGGGATCAAAATTAATAAAAAACCGCGATAAAATCTGTTTAAATTAGTTTTATTGCAATAAATAAATAAATACACCCAACAGTCACATACATAGTCCTGACCCCACAGTAAGATACGAGTCTTGTGTGGTGGGTATCAGGAACTACGAGAGACTTTCGGTCTCACAACACCCAGACCCCGAAACAAATATTTGTGGATCACACAAACACTTGTCTCAGTGCGGGGATCGAACCCGCGGCCTCTCGCTTCACAGCCGGCTACTCGCCTGCTGCGCCACGGAGGCTGTCAAAATATTTCTTATGTTATGTTTTGTAATAAAATAATGTTGATTCCCAAGGTATTGGTGGCTACGGATCCTTACCTTGGCAGAGAAGGATGAATGGCTCGAACTGGATAGATTCTCCAAGTCTAAGAAGTCGCCTGTCGGATACGAGCCGTTTGTCGACGCGTGCCTTAAATACAACCAGAATGATGAGTCGCTGAAATACTTGCCGCGGTGTAGGGACGATATAAAAGTCAAATATTACGTCAAAGCTGGGTAAGTAACAGTGTAACAGCCGCATTATGCATGTTGAGGTACATTTTGTGAGTGGTAGAGCCACGCTGTAGACAGTTTTGTCTACAGCCTGAATGGGCTGGCTCGATCGGTTCGTTACCACTGTCCCACAGAAAACCGACGTAAAGTAGCGGCTTGCTGCTGCGTTTCGTACGGTGCGTGAGATATCCGGAAACCCAAATCCCCTCCCCTTCCCAATCCCTAATTATCACTTTCCTTTAAAGTCGGCAACACGCCCATGATTCTTCTGGTGGTGGGCGTACATGGGCGGTGGAGATCACTTACCATCAGCAGACCCACTTGCCCGTTTGCCGGCCTATGCTATAAAAAAAAAAAAGTCTTAATAAGTAAGGTACTTTAGGTCCTACAAAACCCAGAATTAAAATTTCATGTCTACTTCCATTATTGCGCGCGGCGCTGTATGTGTGTGTGTGTGTGCTGTGATGCACACAAATGGAAACCGCATCTTGTATTACGGGTGTGCATAACGGTGAATCACTTACTTTTAGGTGACCCACTTGCTCGTTTACCGGCCTATGCTATAAAAAAAGAGCATAGAATATAAAAATGTCACACGATATATTATAACATTTGACATTTATTAATATCCCTGATATATAATAACATAGATACAAAGATTACAACATACATTTCCTTTCTTACATTCATAGTTTCCCATAAGAGTAGACAGAGACAACGAATTTCCACTTGCTATGATCGTTGCACGCCTCTTTTACTCTCTTTAAATTCTTCATGCATGCACCTCAGCTATTAAACATAATTTTTAATAACATCGTTTTGTAAAATAGCTTACATTTTAAATCGGAAAAAAATACAATTTTTTTATATCTTTCAGGTTCTACGAGGAAGCTGCAGAAGTAGCTTTTGAACAGAGAGACGAAGGAGCTCTGTCGTTCGTTCAGAATAAATGTCCGCTCAATGAATTAACGAAACACGCCAAAATATCAGGGTTATTAGAACAACTAACCACCAATAAATAAATATTTGTATTGTTACTTATATAAACAACATGTATTTAAAAATACATAGGATTTATTATACGGTTCTATGCTTACAATTTCTCGTATTATGTAATCCTGAATGTAAACATGAATCTAACAAAAACAAACATTTGTTTTTCAATGTTCAATTGTTTGAAAGGATACATATAGGGCTGTAACAGATCATCAGAGCCACTGACTGACGATGACGATGGCATTCTCCCCGCTCAGTATTCTTGAAATGTCATCATGTTTAATACTAGCCCTGTAATATAATCCCCGCCTGGTGGGCATGGGCCTCCTCTACTCAATGGGTCTTAGTATTATTACATTGTTATCCTCTACGAATGAGGGGTTAGGCCCTAGTCCACCATGTTGGCCTAAAGCGGGTTGACAGTTCGCATGCCTTCGAAATCCTTAAGGAGAATTCATAGGTATGCAAGTTTCCTCACGATATTTACTACACCGCTAAAGCAAGTACTGTGATTACTTGTGCTAGCAAGTATATACCTATAGTATGTACTACGCGACGGTTTAAATTTGGCTCTTCGACAATATGTGCATTTTACGATTTAGTATGAATATAGGAACTTTCAGTCGTAGTACCTAGTGTTTATTTTATTATATAGCGTTGATTTATATAACCAAAGTATAAAAACAATAAACTAACGTAACATAATATATTATAATTAAGTTTTCTGCAAAAATTGTATTATTATTGTAAAACTTGTAAATATATGGAATAAATAAAATAATATCAATACGGTTGCCATTTATTTTATTATACTGATGGTAATTATAATGAATTAAACATCACTGAACGGATTGTACATAACATAATCGCTTATCCACTGTTAGAGGGTACATGGAGACATTTAGAAACACTGAACACTGTACAGTACCTCGACAAGTTGCGACCGTACACATTGTGAGTATACAATAAATACATTTATTAATATATAAATAAAAACCTTCCGTATATCTTTACATTGAATTAACAAAAAGTATTTTTCTTCTGTGTAAATATTGAAAAAAATCTTCATTATTTTCGATTTTAAATTTGGAAAATAAAATTCACGAGTATGTTTTAGTAACAGAATCTTTTTTAAATATTACTCACAACCATTTGTGGACAGTTTGTTCGGCACTAAATAAAATTTGTAACATTCAACGGAAAATAACGAAACGAATCGATTCTAAAAGACAAGCCTAAAGGTGCTCCCGTGGTCAATATTTTTATAGAGAATAGAAAAGTACACATAAATGTTAATATATCCAATATTACATACTATTTTCATTATTTATTTTATATTATTGATATACATACCATTTCTATTAATATATTATATATGTATAAAATATATTAATGGGAATGGGTTGTAAAATATATTCCATATATTCCATATTTGTATGGGAGCACCCAATTTTCAATACTCATCCTGATAAATATCAATTTTCGTTAACATTTATCCAAACCTACCAATCTCTATCAACAACTTTCAAAATTGGTCATTTTAATTGACGCATCCAACAGTACTGACAAAATTACCCTTCTCCTGAAGAATATTATAACATTTTATATTATTATTAAGGTCCACTTCAAATAAACATAGTTCACGCCACAAACTGCAATATTTGCTCAATTTAATTAAGAATCCATGATAAAAGCAATTTTGCAGCTTGAGCGTCATAGGAAAATATCTCGGCAAGCGCATATACCTAATAGTTGTTTTATTCTTTTATTTTAATCTTTTTTTCCACAATACAAGAGTATTGTGGAGAGCATTGATTGTATGAAACTAAGCTTTTCTAAAGTTACATTTACTAATTTGCCGTTTGTGGCGCGAACTTTATTTTCAAATGTAAATGAAAATTCAGAAGCAAATGTTATTGTTATTGATTTACACTAAATGACACAATCTTAACACTTGTACAGCGTAAGAAAATCCATGAATTTATAAATGATTATTAAAAGAATGCCATACAATTCTAAATACCAATCCATACCAGCCCTGTATTATATACGACCCACTGCTGGGCACGGGCCTCCTCTACTGAATGAGAGGAGTTAGGCCTGAGTCCACCACGCTGGCCTAATGCGGGTTGGCAGACTTCACAAAAAATAATATACGATTCTAAATATATAACATCATTGTATTATTTCAAAAATAAATACGCACCGACGTGCCTTATATTAAATAAAGCGGCTTTATATCGAAGCGCGGCTTCAAAATAAAGCCAGTAGGGTGTGAAAGGCACCTTTAAAAATGTCTTTTATTAATCAAGTAATAAATAAATAGACAAACATTAATATTCCAACTATCAGTCTTAAATCAAACAATAACTAACAATGTTCAATATGAAACTACACGAAAATTAAATATAGATGAGCAGTTTTACAAGAAATCAATATCTTTCGCATAAGAAATACAAACATTACATACATTAAATAAATTACCCATACAGTTAGAACACATCCCTCATACATACCACTTTGTGAACTTTGGTAAGAAATATATGTTGTCCAAAAGTCAAAATAATTCAACGGGTATTAAAACAAAATGAGATGTGTCGACTAGGTAGTACAATAGAACGCAAGTGACCACCGACCGATGCGGCTCGACAATCTTCATATTTTTTTTATACGAAACGGCAAAGTGACTGCACTACACCTGATGGTAAGCGTAGTGCAATCCAAAAAAACAAAATATAATAAATAATGTTATACCAAGAAAGTTTAATCGTTTTTTTATTTAATAAGTCAGGTTATTATTATACATCTGATCTCTCATTCTGAATTTACCAATATGAATCCACTCAAAAGTTAAATAAATTTAAAACCATTCAAACCTGGTGACAGAAACTGGATGTCTACTGCCCAATCAGTAATTTGAGTCAACGCAATCGCCATCGACCTTTGCTCATAGCAATATGTAAATATAATATTTAATAATTTTGATTGTTTTTACTATAGGCTTCTTACTTCTAATTATATTTTATTGCGTTTAAAACAATGTTCACAATTACCGTATTGGAGACACACATCTTGCACTGCTACTTACTGACATGCAGTATAAGAAATAAATATAATTAACTTCATATAATTATTTCTGAATGGAGTACCTAACCATTTCTGTATCTGACTGGATAGCGACCACCGTATCGCGTTCCAAGGTTAGTCAGTGTGTATCCAGGAACTTCAGGCCGACACAATAATTCTAGCGACATTACATTTGGATACACTAGACTTAACATCAGGGGCAAGTCTGCTAATTAAATGATTGACTAATTATGACAACAATACCACTACCATTGTGGAAAAAGTTTGTAATGTACTAAATTCAAAATGGTCGGCCAATGGTCTCTTGATAGAGTCGTTGTAGAAATCATAAGATTCATCGACCATTGTGAGATATTTGCGATAGCAAACTTCCCCCCTCTCCCCAGGTCCAATGCACTCAATGTGCAATGCTGCGATAAAAAAAGATTGCCGGTCACAATATAATGACTTGCGTTCAACTGTATAGAGAATCGAACTCCACAATCGTCTACGACATTTAACATTTAAATTTTTCAAGACATCGATAACAAATCATAAATACAAAACACAAAATTTTCGAGAAACAAATACATTTTCGAAAGCAACAAAAATATTTTCGATTCGTTTTTGAACAATAATTTCGGTGTTTAAACCCACCGCCTATCTTTGGTAGTTTACTATACATATACATTCTAATGCAAATATCACACTTTTTACCCGTTAAGCACCTTCACCAAATAGTCTTACGATATGTACACTCACCTATAAAAGTGTAGACAATCATTTATTGGCACTACGCAATTTAAATCGAAAATATTTTTAAACAATGACTATTATTTGTCGTATATTACTTAGGCTCTATTTCACAATATTCGAGTAAGATTTAACCACCAATTATTATCATATACGTAGACGTTTTTCCCTCGGTATATACTGTCAGACTGTGACTTTTGTATTGAACGTGTCATATTTTATTTGGTAAGTAGCATTTACTCAGAGATGGTGAAACAGGCACTAAGGGTGATTCCAATCATCCTAATATATGAGTGTGTGCGTAGTGTATTATAATTAAACATTTTGAAGAATGATCCTAGTTGGGATTCAACTGTTCCACGTTTAGTATAATCGCCCTTTTTAGGGCTCATTCACTTCTCCCTATAGCCACGGATATGTCACTGAATACACAGCCATTTAGCTAGTAATACAGATACGGATAAAAGGTATGAGAACAAATTTCACTGCACCGTAGTTCAATTATTAGTCTTCGGCGGAATGAAGGAGCACTCATTGCGTCATTTTGGATAAGACAAACTATTTTTTCTATTTAACACAAAGCAGTGGAATAATAAGTGAAAAAGAAAACGGCAAATTTTTTTAAATGATATTTGAAATTTGTAATTTCAAAACCAATCTCTTTACAATAATGACATTGTGACAAAATAGGAAGCTTTAGTTTTTTGTGTGTATTAAAAATAATGAAATAAGTAAATAAATTAAGATTAACTAAAATCTCACGAGGAAAGTATAAATAGTAATAATTTATGAGTAAATAGAAGTGTATAGATTACCTAAACCGTGTAAATATTAAATAACGTTAGATTATATGGGGTAGCAAAATTATTTTAAATTTTTAAATTAAAATAAGGCACACAGTAAGTATAGATAACGATGCATTTCTAGCCAACCCATAATAATCCATATTTTTTTAATAAGTTTTTGTTTTCTTTAAACCGTTAAACGGTATAATTCTTACGATACATCAATATTTGATTTTAATGAAGTCTAGTTTTGTATAAACCGTAATGAGTAATATAAGCGTATATTTTATAAACACACACACTCATACTATTTTAATAGAACTGTTCACAATTTCCGAACACTTAAAACAATCTAAACTGTATTCATACACATCCAAATCTACACCATTTTTATTTAGCAACTTGCCATTTCATTTCGTTCGTTAGGTTATCGATCAATTTTTTGCAGTTTTAGAACTATATAAGATTGGAAAGCAACATTACAACAATGTGAGAAACCTTATTGTCAATAAAATAAGCAAAAACTATTAATTAATTATTTTATAGTATCGATAAAACTTTTTACGCGGCTCCACTAAAACAAAAAAAAATCAACGCAAATTATCGTTCAGATATGAATATAGTACGAATACATACATACATACATTATCTAAAGACACGACATCCCAAAACATCAGCCTTAATACTAAATACGAGTACGCTTATAAGCATTTTTTTTTACTTTTTTCTATATATTATATCACATTTATCGAGTATATTTTTATAATCTAGCTTAATGACAGAATGCAATTTTTTTTATTTTCCACTTAATTATAAAAATCTAACATTGTGAGAAGTTAAAT
The DNA here is from genome assembly GCA_949126905.1 of Amorpha juglandis. Taxonomy (NCBI): domain Eukaryota; kingdom Metazoa; phylum Arthropoda; class Insecta; order Lepidoptera; family Sphingidae; genus Amorpha; species Amorpha juglandis. The sequence goes on along the minus strand of OX421378.1, from coordinate 4,505,341 downwards.
AGACGTAATTTATAATATAAAGCAATTTATGTGAAACATACATTAAGTACGCGAACATTAGGAAATGATGGCACGAAGGATAATACTAATAATGACGACACGCAGAACACTAACAACCTTCAGAAATACATGTATAATGAAACATCCAGTAAGGGACAACTATTTACACGAGACCAGTATTAAAACCACCTTAGAAAGACAAGTATGTCTTCAATTGATTTAACTTACCATACCCTAATCTCGTCGTCAGTATGGATGTATGTAAATAGTCTAGTCTCTACGAAAAATGGGAAGACTACCTATGCATAGCGAAAAATTAAATAAATTAAATATTTATATTTTACTTTTATAAATCTTTTCAGAGTATATGATATAATCATAAATAATCAATCGATTTCTTAAATCGACTGTGGGCACAGCCTTTTCAATACATAAAATTACACCGGGATAGAATAATTTCTATCGAAGGATGCATTGATATTGTCAAATAATTAAGTACAGCACGTTGTACGATTCACGTCCATACAAATGTGCCTATTAAAATAACATGAAAATATGCCCCACTACATGCACGTGTATATTAAATAAAAACGTTAAACAAAGCATTCCAATAAATAACATATATAAAAACTAATCAACAAAACCTCAAACTCAAACAAATCAATAAATAACTTTCGTTTAAACTGTGAGAAATGATCGTATCAGGTGAACGTGCGGAGGGAATGATTTGTGCAACGAAACGCAAGCGTGAAGCGCATAACATCATTTTTTACACCTCCCAACATGACTTATCAAATGATAATGAACATTTTTTTTTACTTTTTACCATAGGAACTGTACGTTCATGACTAATAACTAATGACTTTTAAATTCGTAACATCGCATTCTAATCCTCTCGGCCGCAATCAGTTAGTGCCACTGGCGTACGGCGGTGCGAGCTGGTAGGACTGCGCATTCTGGACGGTCACCTTAGGTGGCCGCTCGAATTTCTTGTCTATAGGACTGGACTCAGGCGTGGAGTTCGGTGTGAGCAAGCCGTGACGCATCTGGGCCTGATTCGCGCTGATTATGTTAAGATTAGCGAGATTGTGCTTGGGAATGGTGAACGAGGGCAGCTCCTTTGTTTTGATGGTGTCGTATATGCGGACTAACTTGTTACCGTCGAGGCCGTCGATGACGTTGAGCGGTCGCGTGGCAGGCGAGGCGGTGACCACGAGTCCGGTCATGTTGGGAGCGTGCACGCGCACCGTCTCCGCCGCGGTGGAGGTGGACGCCTGGCTGCTGGCAATGTGCTGCGATATGGAGTGGCTTTTAAGCCCTTGTGCCGTTTTGTAGCTTTTGCCGCATTGGCATTTGTAGGCCTTTTTTACCCTGCAACACATTTTTTACAATTTATTACAATTACAATTATTTACAATTTATTTAGCAGAAGCTCGTAAATTTTTATGACTGTTCCAAATTTAATGACTACACCTGCCCTATACACCTCCCGTCACGTTTAGTCGCCTCTCGTAACTAACTTCGAAGCGGCCAAATTGATTGACAAAATCCGTAAAATACGTTAATTAAAAAAATATATGCAAACACTTTTGTACGTTATTGTACTAATTCTCGATACTTCAAACACGTACTTTAACAACGCAAAATTATACACTCGAAACTACGACTAAGATTACAGGTATTCTACAATATCAACATAATTATAATATCAAACGGCACAGAATACCCATTTCTTCCAAAAGTACTCTTGTGCGGTCAGACGTTTTTTTGGTCCCGGGATATATTTTTTGTTGTAATGATCCGCGGCCGACAGAATCGGATATTTTCTGAAGATAACAGTTATTTAAAAAATAAGATTTATACATTTTAAATTATCTGGTGATATTTCTTGGGAAAGTCGTTGAGGATGAAATATATAAAATCTAAACTAAGGCTCAAATACATTCCACGGTAGAGAATAAAAAAAATTGCCTAGTAGAATGTGCGTAAAAAAGTAGTAGTTCAGCTGTTTGACGCCGCAACTCCCTACTGACTCTGACGTCACCGTCAATAGTCGCGGGTATTTTCGAGAAGTCTAGTTTTCAGTCTTACATCTTAACACTTTATTTGATGGTGATGAAATCGTGCTAAAATCATTTCCACCTCTTCTGCTGCATTGTAAATAGAGTCTAATTTGGTATGAACGTGGAATTACTCACTTGCCGTCTTTTTTGTGACCGTTCTTAGAATGATATTTAATGCCATTGACGTTCTTGTATCTCTTCTTACATCCTGGGACTGGACAGGCGAATGGCTTCTCTTGAGCGGCAGGGCCCAAGGCGCCCGTGGACGCGCTTGCGTTCATCCTGAATCAATATATTATAACACCCTGTATATAGCAAAGAACTGGCTCCGTTAGTTGTTCAAACACATTGTGTAGAATATTATGGACTTATAATCGGCTATTTTTATTATTATTATAGATGCGATAATATAACCAGTTGCACTCACTAATTGGTAAACGATTAGCGAGCGCGGTCAGACTATAGATAGGTAACCGCCATAGAAGTTTTTTTTTTACTGACGTAAAGTGACCGCTCAGTGGTATTTCAACTGAGCGTCTCCATGTTCTTCGTAGGGCACGTATAAAGTCGATCCCGGCTGCCTTGAACAGCAGTCGTTAAGCCGAGTCGGAGGCCTTATGGCGGCTTAAAAAACTTTGACACTAGGTCGACCACTAATCATCCGATATAGAATAGAATATGAGGAAAAATGACACTGAATATGATGGTTAGCGAAAAACAGTTCGCATACTATAATGTGCACCATCGAAGTGACGTAGCATCTCTCGACGGTGTTCATAATTATGCTGACTTGAAGTAACTGAGCTGTATATAGTGTACTGACAGCCACTATGGCGGATTTTCACCATGTGTACTGTAGCATTTCCTATCAGGCATTTGCTAAAGAATATAATTGTTTTCCCCACCCACCAGTTTCTAAAATATTATATTTTTTTGGCCCGCCACCGATTTGTAAGATACAAAATTATTTGCATAGCAACTTGTAGTTAACAATACACGATACATACTTGACACCATACCGTAGAATAAACTCCGAGCTGTACTCCTCGACGGTGGTCCAAGAGTCGTTGCTATCCTCAGATGGACTCAACAGTTCGTCTTCATCCATCTCACTTCCTAGAACAATAACAACTCCTTCTATTTCATCTAACACCCATCTTCAATCTTGGAATAACATTTTAACACACATCAAAATAAAATTGAGATATGTATTAATTTTATTTTACTGAATTCAAATTATTATTTTATATATATTATATTTTAATAAACATACTCCATCTACGATTATGCAAATCTTTATTACATAGTATGAAATGAAGTCGCTTCCACTATCTGCTTGCTTAGATCTTTTAAACTATTCAACAGATTTTAATGCAGTTTTCAGCAATACATAGAGTGATTCATGAGGAAGGTTTATATGTATAATACATATATATTATAGTACAGAAGTGCCAAAACATTCGATGATTTGTAATGTGATGTCAGAACAGACATATTTTTACCCGTGCGGAGCCGGCGCGGGCCGCTAGTAAAACTATAAATTTTTGATTTCAAGTTAATGAATTTAGGTAAATAAAATAAATATCACAATTTTAACTCGATGCGGGTAAAATTTTATTGCATATTTGCATCAATTACGACCTGCATAAAGCATAACAGGAAAAGAGGTAGACATACAAAAAGATGGATAGACGACATCAGGAAAGTTGGAGTCGTTACTTGGATGAGGAAAACTAGAGACAAAAAGTAATTAAGCAGCTGGAAGAGGCCTACGTGTCACAGGACACGCGGGAAACAAAATGTATTAGTTTATACGTATATTTTGTACTAGCTTTTGCTCGCGGCTCCGCCCACGTGATCAAACAAACAAACAAACAATCAAACTCTACAGCTTTATAATATTAGTGTAGATTTGGGTTAGCTTAGCAACGGAAGCCTTCAAATAATATTATTTAGGTAGCTTAGCAACGGAAGCCTTCAAATATGAATAATTTTCCCCGTTTTCGCAACATTTTTCACTGATGCTTCGCTTCTAATGGTCGCAGCGTAATGTTATATAGCCTAAAGCCTTTCTTGATAAATGGACTATCCAACACAAAAAGATTTTTTCAATTCGAACCAGTAGTTCCTGAGATTAGCGCGTTCAAACAAACAAACAAACAATCAACCTCTACAGCTTTATTATATTAGTATAGAAGTATAGATTAAATTCTTTGTATGTTTAATTCTCTGCTATAAAGGCTTTATAAGAAGCCTGCATTGTCTAAAATTGCCACGTAGATACTATCCGCCGTGATAAGATTTCTGCTTTACGACTTAGACGGCCGTATTATAAAACATACAGACTAATCTTAAACTTTATAACCCTTGGTTACCACAATAATACAATTAAACGAGGATATGTTGGTGATGTCATCAATCTTTATAGCCACTCTGAGATAGCATTTTCAATAGACTAAAGAGTAACAGGCTTTGCAAGACGTAGAAGGCGGATGCAAGGGCTATCTTCGAACCAGCCATTGATTGACGAGCCTTCTACAATAGCGCTTCGTATCATCTAAAGGTTTTTTTTTTATTTGTTTGAATGGCGAGACGAGCAGAACGCTCCTGTGACGGTAAGCGCCACGCCTTCTATTGAACAGAAGCATCACCACACAGTACTTCGAACTGCAAAGTACTGAATAGCACTGGACTGCGCTCGTTATGGTGCTGCCACACCGGTGTTATAAAATGTTTACAAACATTTTCTAACATTTACTAACATTATCTAACATTGTGATGAAATGTATCAATTTTTTGTTAACAAATGTTTAATAATGTTTTGTAAACATTTTATAACAGCGGTGTGGCAGCACCATTACCCCGAGACATAAGATGTCAAGTCTCATAAAGCCCAATAAATTTACTGGCTTCAATGCGCTTCAAACCGATATACAACAGAGCTTACACTTGCTTGGTGGCAGTAATAGACAAAACGGTGGTACCAACCTAGAAGGCTTCTCACATACGAGTGACACACTACTTTATAAATTCTATTTTATATCTTGGGCGTAATTAACAATATACTTAGGTATGGCATGTAGGTATGCATACGCAATCACGACTATATTCCCCAAAGGGGTAGGCAGAGGTGTATCCCATACACTCACATTTCGCCGAACTTATTCCAACCTATATGATAGGAGGCGATAGCCCATAGCCGTACCGGGCAAAAATTCCAGACTCCGGGCTGATACTGAGCATTTCGTGATAGAAAAACCCAACATCACTTTTCCCGACCCTGGGATAGTAACCCGAGACCTCAGCACAGCAATCGTACCGCATACGCAAAACAACTGCGCCACTGCTTCAAACCCATTCTTAGTATGTAATATATTTATTAAATCTAAAAAAATAGATATAAGAAATATCTATTTTTTTTACCAAATATACCTATTACACCATGAATAATGTGCTTGATACTTGTAGGTAACTTAAATGGAATATATATAATATGAAAAAAGTATTGGACATTATCATTGTAGTATGATCATCGGATCATATTCGCCATCTGTTATCGTTAGATGAAATGATGAACTTTCAACGCGCAACTCATTATTTTATTCTTTATTATAAAGAGGAAATAAAATTATGAATAAAATAAAAATGTTATTTACCTGTAGGAGTGTTGCTTCGCACTGAAGGTGTTTTAGGTGCCGAGAGAAGTCGCCGCCGTACGTCGGCTACTGGGGCATTTTGAAGCTCGCGCCTTGATGCCTCCGTGAAGAACTTTAAAACATAACTTAGCGGAATACATGCCGGCTGAGAAGCTTCTTTTTGTTCAACAACAGCGGGATCGTAGTCTGAAAAACATATGCAAACATGCATACATTATTAATTAATGAGTATTGTAGCTCTGATTCATATCCCCCGGTATTTTAATCATTCGCGCTATAATTAATTCACAACGGAATCAAAACAAAAGAAGAGTGTAATACAAATTATAAATACAACGAACACAATATATTATGTACACAAGTAATATTAATAAATTTTGCTAATGCTAAATTAAAATTGACACAAATATACATCAATGCTGACAACATGGAAACATTGATAAGACGTATATAGGGAGGGTCACGGATTACATTACAAGCTTAAAATACAGAATATACATTGGGTATACGGATGAATATTAAATATTTACCTATATGAACATCTTCGATATGTTCAATCAGGTCCGCTAGTCTTGGAAATGTTATGCCACAGCCATTAAATTTACAGATGTTTATCATAAAGACGGCCATATCGTACCAAAGGTAACTCACTAGTCAGTGACAGGACCGTACTCATTAAAGATTTCGATATTATCAAATTATAAAACAAATTCAAAACAAAATTTAAGGTATTAATTATAATATAAATAAAATAAAAATAGATTACTGTGTTGTTTAAAACAATAGCATTTTCTTATTTCACTATAATTATATATAAAAGTATTTAATGAATCTGTCATCTGCGCATATTGATCAATAGTTGGCTGCGCCGAACGGAACTTAGCAACATTTCGACCAATGGCGTTTGCGTTTTAGTACTCCGTTTCATTTGACCACTCAGAAATTGAACATTCCAAAGGCCGGTCTCCTCCTTCTCGGTGTTCTTTGGTAAGTGCGGTAAAAATTGTGATTAAGCTAATCGTGAAAAAGTGCTAAATTTACAAGCCATCATTGAATTAAAAGTGATATAATCGCTAAAGACGGGCATAAAGTGTGTGCTAGTGCAAATATTTATTTGTGACATTGTAAGTTGTCATACAAGATTAAATAAATTATTACACCGATATAGGATCGCTGTATCGGCCATTTTCCGTGGACATTCATAAAGTTATCATACGCCGGTAATATAATTCTATAGATCTCGTTGAATCACACTCGTACAGATATCTGTATCGGTATTTTTACATAATAATATTGATTCCATGGCCTCTTCACTCTGTTACGTAGACCCCCAAATTACGTAACTGTATGCCGTTCGTCGGTCAAACTGTCAAATCGCGACTTAATTTGCGCACATTCGGCTGTGAGACCTCATAGGGACTAGTGCTTAACTCATATAGTTGTACAATTATTTCAGTTGTCGCTCACCGCACCTACATAAACCAAAAATGCTGTCTGCCGCCAGATTGATCGCCCCTGCAGCCAGGTCTGCTGTGAGTACACCTTCATTTATATTCTAATTTGCCTTCTATTTCAGCAAGAGAACACTTATCTTTGATCTCAATTATATAGTGACATCTAATTATATGACCTTGTTTATTAAGTTGCAAAGTGCATTACCGGCATAATTATCAAGATACAGATGCAAGCTGAACTCTACTTTAGTGGATTTTTGAGATTTGCAGATAATTTGAATGGATTTAACCTTCACTTTGAGAGTTATATAATTACATAATCAGCTGCGAATTGGTGTTTTCGTGTGATAACAATAGTCGAAACTTTTAAGGTTACTTACCAATTGGTATCTATCAAACCTGATTGTACAGATATATACAAATTTCTCTGCAATGCGGTATTGATTTTTGGGGTGGAGCCCATATTGACTTGAGAAGTCTGTTACAGTAAAGCTATTGGTATAGCAACTAAGTTTCTTTCAAAGTTACAAAGTACAGTTAGGTTTGAAGTTGTGATGTATATATAGCGTATTAATTGTAAGTTGATGTATGTATAGGTCTTCAAAAACACAGCCCTGGTGCGACCACTCGCAGCAGTTCCCTCACAGACACAGATCGTGCCCGCTGCCCCCGCCCAGTTGTCAGCGGTGCGCTCCTTCCAGACCACATCGGTCACCAAGGACATTGACTCTGCGGCCAAATTCATTGGTGCCGGTGCCGCGACAGTGGGTGTAGCTGGCTCTGGTGAGTTCTAACTTTATGTCTACATCACTGGTGTATGCTTGTTTTGTTATGCTGAATCTCATTTTGGTGCACAACGCTTGGTCTATAGTTTTTACTCATAGTGAAACTGCTGCTTTGAAATTGAAAGTATTTTTATCAGAAAAAAGTCAGGAAACATAAAACAAAGCTTATAACTTATGAGAAATTGCATGATTGCATAACACAATGCTTGTACTTCATTTTTTTTCTCCACTTCCCTTCATTGATTTTTTGTTTATAGCAAAGTTTCAAATGGGTTAATACTATGCACAATGCTTATGTGGTCAATGGTTATGTGGTTATGACCCTTGGAGGTCTTGTTAATCTCTTAGGCCAATCTCAAGTTAGTCACTTTATCTGCCTTCTAGTCATCCTGTTCATGAAAATATCAGTCATATGTGACTCCTAACAACTTATGATTAACATCAAAGCGTCTATTAAGATTTACAAGACCTCCCCTCAATAAATCACTTTATGCATCATTATGAGCTTTTATGTGTCTTCGTTTGAAGGTGATTTTAAGTTATATCCTTTGTAACTTCCTAACTTCCCTAACACTGAATGCGCATTATGCATGAATCACTAAATAACCATCTATTCTGCAGTCCTAATGAAAGTGCTGTGATTGAGTAATGTGTATGAAAGATTATATTCATACATGGTTCTTAATGATAATCATAATGTAACCTAAAACTTGGTGCAAATTGATTTAAAATTTGCACCAGATTTATGTAACTTTTATTCTACTATGCCTGCCACACCCATGTTCATATGGATTGCAGAATATTTCTTACCAGCACTAACTCATAGAATTAATTGTCACCTACAGGTATTGGTATTGGTGTGGTTTTTGGATGCTTAATACTTGGTTATGCACGAAACCCTTCACTCAAGCAACAAATATTCTCATATGCCATCTTGGGATTTGCATTATCTGAAGCAATGGGCTTATTTTGTTTAATGATAGCATTCTTAATGTTATTTGCTCTTTAAAAGTACCCTTATAATGTTTATGTACAGTGTATATTGTTTATAATGGAAATAACATTAGATTTTAATGAGCAATCTTTTCTGAATAATTATATTGGGCACTGCAAGTTCTTTTTTGCTGTGGATATTTTTTAATAGGTGAGCTGACTTCTTTTAGTTTGTAGTTAGAACAATAATTGGATAATATTGCAGACTATGGATACTATGCATAATATAAACGATCATTTGTCAGTTCTACAGTTTTAACTGAGCCCAACAAGATATCCCCAAGGGTTGTTACGAGGTAGTGACCCCAAAAAAAACTGTGTGCATTTAGTGTATTTACATTATAGTTACAGTACATCATTGATACACAATATATGAATTGTATAGTGGATGGTATTATATCATTGCACAATGTGCACCTGCACTCTAAATGGAAACCATGTGTGCCAATTTTTACTTTGTAGACTTTTTATCCTGGCATGGCAAACTGATGTTAAGTAGAGTCCAAATATAATATTGTCAAGAGACATTGCATCCCTCGACAGTCAGCAGAATTATGCCGACCTGGAGACCATGTGTGTGGTGGTTGCTATACAGTCTGTTACAGATATATCTGATACCCTCCCACCGGCGAGATTGCCATTGTCATTTCAGCACACATTCATTAGATAGTGCATGTGGTTCTGAATGTCTGCATGCGGTGTAGTATAACATATATCTTCTATATTATCTGTGGATAATGTAGATTGGGCTGTGGTTTCGTCAGCATAAATCTTATTTGAACTTATTAAAATAATTGTTTAATATTTCAGGTGCTGGTATCGGAACAGTGTTCGGTTCCCTCATCATTGGTTACGCCAGGAACCCCTCCCTTAAGCAGCAGCTGTTCTCATACGCCATCTTGGGCTTCGCCTTGTCTGAGGCTATGGGTCTCTTCTGTCTTATGATGGCGTTCCTGTTGTTGTTTGCTTTCTAAGCTATTTATTTATAAGAACACTACTACTGCCATCCTACATAATGAGGTTTCAGTGTATACAATCTGGAGTGGACGGCCGTGGAATCATAAGTGCGAAACCTCACCCTCTAGTGATGCAAGGACTGTGTGTAAATGTGTTACACTCAAGTGCGTGTCATCAGGAATGCAATTTATTTAATTATGTAGTATAAATGGAAATCTGCAAATAAAACGTTGTACGTAAACATTATGCTGAAGCCACTGTTATTTCTATTCCTGATTAATGTAGATTATTGTCAAAACATGTTACTCAGAGAATTCACAAAATATATTCGGCAAAGACGGTGATGATTAAATGAGCCAGTGTAAGCGCTATGCGCGAATATTGTCATTGTCTTTGTGGTGTATCTGTTGTCTTGTCGGGAGTGTCGGCATCTGTATTGTACATTTTTAGGGCGAATAAATGATACAAACTTAATGGCATGTGTTGTCAATGACCTACACATTTTCTTTTACATCTAGATTATGAAACGTAAGTTTAACTGGAACACGAAAAAATATGCATATCCATCGATAATATGAACAGCAACACTTTTATAAAATTTTCATAAGTCTTACATAATGTGCAATCAAAATAGATCAGTGTCGTAATAAATGCACCAATTTTATTACAAAATGGCACAAAAAGCGACGTGTACACTAACGAGGTTGCGCCTGATATAAAAGACATAGTTACATTTTGGGATTTTGTCCTACTTGAAAGGTTGGTGCTACCCGATCATACAAATTGACGACATCAATCGATATAAATACACACGCACTCACGCCTGTAATCCCCGAAGGGGTAGGCAGAGGTGTAACCAGTACACCCATGCCATGCCATGGTGTGACAGGGGGTGAGTATATCAACATAACGGGCACAATTCCAGACGACGGGCTGATACTGAGCATTTCGTAATAGGAAATCCCCATCACTACCCGACCCGGGTCGAACCCGAGACCTCAGCTCTGCAGTCGTACCACGTTCGCAATACAACTACGGAACCGAGGCAGTATAGGAGCTATTTATAGATTATAAAATCGATACAAGTGGATATCATTAATCATAGTACGGCAGTCTATTTGTAGCCAAAGTTTATTACTGGCGCCATGCCGTTTAATCCGATTGCACGCCTCCCATTCATATCGTTGCCAGTTATAACTAGCATGCTCGTGATTATGCCTACGAAGCTAAATTGCCAAGATAAACAATATAATAGGAAAAAGATCCGCCTACATACGTAATTCTGGACGCAATGTGCGCAAAGGAGTAGCAACCCCATGACATTACATAACACTGATACGCCCATATCTTTGAAAAGAAATGGGTGTACTCTCGTCAATATTGATTTGCTTTATTACATAACACAGGGTGCATATGCTGTGGTTATCATATCTAAAGAGTAAAGACTGAAAGAATTGCCAACCTACGAATCGAATCCACGATTGTACTAGTCATAACTGACTATTTACTATCTAAAACATACAAGGCTTTACGTATTCGACATTTTCAGCTTCAGGTATTAGCTGATCGTAGCTACATTTCTTGAAAAAAAAAAGTTGGTAGGGTTGTATGCGCGGTCGCCTAAATACTTACTATCTGCCAAGTAGCAGTAGATATTAATGCCGTCGAACGAGCAAGTGGGTCACTTTATTCGAGTGGTAGAGCCGCGCTGTAGACAGTTTTGTCTAGCATGAATGGGCCGGCTCGACCGGTTCGTTACCACTGTCTCCCAGAACACCGACTTAAAGTAGCGGCTTGCTGCTGCGTTTCGTACGGTGAGTGGGATATCTGGAGGCCCAAATCCCCTTCCCAATCCCTAATCATCCCTTTCCTTTAAGGTCGGCAACGTACCCTTGATTCTTTTGGTATTGTGTACGTACATGGGCGGTGGAGACTGGAGATCACTTACCATCAGGTGACCCACTTGCTCAAATTGCTGGCCTATGCTATAAAAAAATTTTGATGGTATGTGATCACCGCCATAAACACCCACAATATGAGAATCATGGGTGCTATACCGACCAGGGATTGGAAAGGAGCGCGAGTGCTATTTGGGCCTCCGGTCACCTCACCAGTCACCGTACATAACAGCAAGTTGCCACTTCATATTATTTTTTTTGCGATATAATACTATCCTGGCTCATTCATGCTATAGATAAAATTGCCTATTGCATGACTCAAGCGTCATAGACTCCATTTCTGATGATTATCATATAATATTCTAGGAACAAATGGATTAAAACCGGTTAAAGACCAAAGATTTAAATAAAATATCAGGCTTATTTTCAACAATTTATTGCAAAGGTTTTATATTAAAAGCATCTAAATGAATACCTCCGAAAAAAGTCGAATAAACTGCAGAGGTAAACACTTAAATAATCTCAGGAAAAGGTTGCTAAACAGGTTCTAGCATTCAAAATGCTGTATTTAAAAATTTGTCCATGTCAATGTGTGATCAAAATGAATGCAATCCAATTTTTGATCGGAATGTATTCACCTTGCTTAACAAAACATCTCAAAGAAATGTAAAAACCAAATTCAACACACACAGCACAAAACGAATACATAATATTCATACCTCTATTGTTTGCTAATAACATTGCTTAATTTGGTGTTATTAGGTTTATCACTAATTATTAACCTAACATAATTTCTCAGTCAACCCTTCAGCTAACTAAAATTTTGTGTACAAGGCATATACCAATATTATAACACTACAATAGTCATTGTAAATATAAAAATAAAGAAAATTTAGTGTCTACACTTTTTTGAGAATACACACAATTTAAATAAACATATAAGCACAACATAATTTTAATGTCATAGGCACATTACGAGCTTCTTCAAGTTAGGCTGAGAAATTGTATAAAAATATGCCACAACATACCAAAATGCAAATACTACAAGACGCGAACCTTAATTTGTTGGTGCAGAAGCGTCTTAACGACCTAAATCGAGGGAGCTCAATCTTTACAAAACACACTTTCATAGTCTCGGGATTCGAAATAAGTTCAACAATATACCAGTACTATTTGTCTATCATAAACAATGATTGTAAACTTTTTACAATAATTTTACTTAGCCTATAGCAAAACAAAATAAGGCATTTCTCTACACTTGTCTATTAAAAAATAATATCCCATTTGAAACTGCTCATCACTCGTGAGTCGAGTCCTTGAAGGTGAAACTAGCTCTGTTATAATGCAATCTGAATTTTTGAGATCAACATTTGTAACATTATTTGGTCCAAAGTTTGTTTATAATATAAATGCCTTCATGAACTCGAGCCAAAAGCCAACTTACACCTTATATTTGGCTCAACATTCAACCCCGTGAAGTCTATAAACTTTACATCACCATTTCGCCTTTTATATAAATCTGTTACAATCTATTCATGATATTCCTTTATATTACAACTATTTTTATAAATAACTTATTAATTTAGTGTTTTAAATTGCTTCTGTTTCAAACTGGTTGCCCTTCAAAACGGTAATAGGCCCATATGTTTCGCTTTGTTCTAGTTTTAACACTTGATGTTTCTTGAGGACGAGTAGACTGTAAAATTTCTGCGCGACCTAAAAGTAAAACAAAACTTGATTCGTCTCCCAATACAGGTATAATAAAAATTACAACATAATATACTGTTTCATCCCACGCGAGAGAACAGCGCAGTGATTAAGAAAGACAATTTTACCTGCTTCCTGTTATTATGTCTAGGTGCCAAATCTGTGAATGAAAGTTCAAGCCCTGCGGCCAACTTCGGTCTCATAACAGCGAATAATTGCGCTGCACGACGATTCAGTACACGCTCCTCGAATTGTTCGTCTGTTTCGCCCGCCTCGCGTTCGCCTTCTTCCGCCTATCGCAACAAATACAATAACGTTATTATTATTTTATAGCTATGTAAAGACACCGTACATTTACGATAATCACTAATACCATACTGGCTGGTTGGGCGTATGACATCTTCCACCTGTCTTTATTGCCACTAGCAGTGGGGTCGGCGCAATATGCTTTTTAAACACATGTTACACAAAGATTTAGTTTGTAGTTTTTACGACCGGCCATCTGCCGTTAACCCCTCTAGGGAGAAAATGTTTGTAGATCATACAAACATTTCTCTCGGTGCGGGAATCGAACACGCTGCCTCTCGCTTCACAGCCGGTTCGTACACTGTACCACGGAAGCTCAAAAGGGAAGCTTTGGGCGTATGACTGTTAATTAACCATGCCATCTACCCACTTCACGTCAATTTTCTGTGAGATAGTGGAACTAACCTCCCTCGGTCGACCCATTCATGCCATATATAAAACTGTGCAACGTGGCTATACCAAAAAGTTAACCTACCTGTCTTTCAATAAGTAGAAAATAGATTACTCACATTCTCAGGCGTAGGCGGTAAGTCGTAATCGTGCTGCGGACTGTGCTGGCCGTGCTGGTCTTCGTACCCCAAGTTTGTCATTTGCATGCCGCTCTATAAGTTTATAAAACAGAATAGAATAATAATAAGTTATATTTACAGAATAGATAATAAATAAGTTATATATTTGATTTATATAAGTGCAAGAAGTTGTAGCAAAGAAAATACAAAATTTAATAAAATCGATGAAGATTCTAAAACACCTATATATAATACTAGCAAACCCGGCCACGCGTTGCTGGGGCTAAGGTATATGTTAAATTATATTGTAGTAAACTATTCAATACAGTATGCGCCATCTATTGAGGGATTCTAGGGACTGCCGATAGAAGTGAAAATTTGTTGAATAAATGAATTTATTGTGTACTGCACCGCACGGCAGTCCTGTCCTGTCCCTAGTATAGCGCATGGCGACCTGTCGCCACCCCGTACACTACTACATATAGACTGTATATATACCGTAGTATAGCGTGGCGACCCGTTGCGCCACGACAAGCGTCGTCACGCCAACAATCCGGTTTATACCTGCGCCTATAGATGTTTGACATGAATAGCGTGCCACGTACTTGGTAGTCGGTGTGTTCGTCGAGCCCGTGCAGCAGCGGCTCGAGATGCGGCGTGTGGTGTGGATGATGCATGTGGTGCACTTGCAGCGCCGACACGTCGCCGCCCAGCTGCGGCATCATCGGCATCTGCTCCATGCTGTGCTGCAGCAGCGCCGCGTGCTGCACGGCTGTTACGACACAAACACGTACTTCTAATTATATCGGTGCGACGCGCGTTAGTTATAGTCGCCGCATAAGGTCTATAGCTAGGCGTATACGCCATTGCAAAAACCTAAAAACGCCACTCGCCTTCACTCAGATACCACATCTTTTTAAAACGCTTTTATTAGCTTCATATGTTTGTATGTAAAGAAATCTTTGAACGTGATTTTGACCTTCAAAACGTCGGATTAAATCGAAAGGGGAATGCCCATCTCCCATACAAAAAAATGCCTAAGATGAACAAAAATGAATTATACACCAATTTGTAGTTAAAATCAAAGTAAATCTATTACAATTAAAATGTTTATCTAAAAACTTGGAGGAGGCTGGTTAAAAACATTTTGCTAAAAATATATTGTACGTATTGAAATTGGGATCTGACAAGTGCAAATATCGGTCATTTAAATAAGTTAAGGATACATCATCATTCATAGATAAAACAATGAGGTATTATATCGGAGCGGACGTCAAATCGAAAGCAAAAGGTTTGGTACTTACGAATAACTTAAACAGAAAAACTATCTGTCAAATACGATTTGTATTTACTAATGTCAAATTCGACATTCATGTACATTTACGACAATCAAATTAAATACTATAATAATAATTATAATACTTTCCCCCTAGTGTGTAAAACTTGAGAATAACACAACTATTCTTATTTTAATCTAAATAGATTATATGACTATATGAAGTTTCTGTCCATTTCCAGGCATTTTATGGGCGTTCCCCTTTGGCATACTTATCAAGGACCGATGACAATGCAATATTCAAAAAAAAAAAAAAAAAAAAAGTATTGTAAATTGTGTAATGTTTACCTTATGCGTCAATAGATGGCGCCAGCGTAGATAGATCGCGTAGATAGTATGGTATACTATTTTGTTAACCCGCTTTTTTGTATTCGGGTTAGAATTGCGTGGTATCCAATTGTACCCACTTGTCTGGATCACTCTGGATCTCTGCTAATTATAGGGATATCGTAGTATCCAAGATACCGATCTTTGTATTGTCAGTTTGTTTCTCATAATAAATCATTACGTTCTGAACATTGCATCAATACATGTCTTATTTATGAAGAACCTCAACCGACTACAATTTTTTTTTTTTCTAAAAACTACGTTGCGGAACTTTCGTAAATGCCAAAAGTACAAAATAACTCACTCGGCGTCATGCCTCCGAGCTGTAATCCGGCAGGCGTCATCCCTCCGTGTGCCAGTCCAGCTGGCGTCAGTCCGCCATGTTGGAGTTCCGACGGGGTCATTCCAACGTGTGTTAGGCCACCTGGCGTCATACCGCCATGATCAAGCCCACCTGAAAGCAATAGTTCGCTGTTGTCATTCATTTTACGATTATGAGTACCTTTATTTATTACCATTCTCATGAATTCTCTCTTTGAATAACGTCAAATAGGTCCGAAAAATATCGTATAGAACATACGCTTACAACTATACTATACTACGCATATATACGCTTACAACTATAGCATAACGTCAAATAGGTCAGAAAAATATCGTATAGAGAGAATCGTAATTAAGATTCGTTATGTTTAGCTTATTATGAAAGTTGTTATAATAAACAAAAGTAATAACTTAAACTAATGTGGTTTAAAATGAGAGAGGAGGAGCCTGCCTACTCCTGCCGTATGCGTTAGAGAAAGGGAAGCCAGACAGAGTGGCGCCGTAACGCGTTACGTTACGAAGCGGTTTATCCTCCCATAAGTAGTTATCACTTTAGAAACTCCAAAAATGTATTTGTCGGTTTTCTACTACAATCAAAAATCCATTACCTGGTGTCATTCCACCGTGGTGTAAACCAGCTGGTGTGAGACCGCCGTGCACGAGGCCCGCGGGTGTCATCCCACTGTCTAAACCTAATCCAGGTGTCATTCCTAAAATAAATAAAATTATATTAGATCTGTTAATAACATATTACTAGCTTTAGCGATTGAATTGAAAATTGAAATTGAATTGATTGAAAATTGAGTGGTAGAGCCACGCTGTAGACAGTTTTGTCTACAGCATGAATGGGCTGGCTCGACCGGGTCGTTACCACTGTCTCACAGAAAACCAACGTAAAGTAGCGGCTTGCTTCTGCGTTTCGTACGGTGAGTGAGATATCCGGAAGCCCAAATCCCCTCCCCTTCCCGATCCCTTATTATCCCTTTCCTTTAACGCAACGCGCCCATGATTCTTCTGACGGTGGGCGTATATGAGCGGTGGAGATAATTTACCATCAGGTGACCCACTTGCTCGTTTGCCGGCCTATGCTATTAAAAAAAATAAAAATAAAGAATCCAACTTCCAACTCATAAATCATTTTATGAGGTCTATCTCGAACTCTGTTAGACATCGTCAAACAACTATATCATACTAGCTTTTTCTCGCGGCTCCGCCCGCTTGATCTGCTTTTTCCGGGATAAAAAGTACCCTATGTCTTATTCTG
Organism: Amorpha juglandis; assembly: GCA_949126905.1. Classification (NCBI taxonomy): domain Eukaryota; kingdom Metazoa; phylum Arthropoda; class Insecta; order Lepidoptera; family Sphingidae; genus Amorpha; species Amorpha juglandis. The sequence goes on along the minus strand of OX421378.1, from coordinate 4,487,765 downwards.
ATGTATAAGCTATATTATTGTAAAGTTTCATTAAAATCCATTCAGTAGTTTTTACGTGAAAGAGTAACAAACGTCCCCATCCATATTTACAAACTTTAGCTTTTATAATATTAGTAGGATATCAGAGAAATGAATCATATTTATTTGATGAGATGACATAGCCACTCACCACCGTGGTGAAGTCCCGCGGGTGTCATGCCGCTTGCAGATAGCCCAAGGTCCACTGGCTGGCTGTCGCCGTGCTGAGGACCGGCCGGCGTCATACCGCCGTGTTGCAGACCACCTGTGTACACACATATTATATTAAAATAATAAAATCTTATTTTCTTATATCTTTAAATGAGCAATTCTTGTATATACATAATTGGAATCTCGGAATCGGCTCCAACGATTTTCATGAAATTTAGTATATAGGGGGTTTCGGGGGCGATAAATCGATCTAGCTAGGAATCATTTTTAGAAAATGTCATTTTATTCGTGTTTTATCAACTTAAACATAAACTTGGAAGAAATATATGACTCTTCCTGACATCTATTGGCGAATAATAATACTACTTTTTTGTGAGCACAACAGCAGATAGCGTTGTTAAGTAACACGAAGTCAATGAGTGTTTGCTTTGAGGTTTTTGTGAGCACAACAGCAGATGGCGTTGTTAAGTAACACGAAGTCAATGAGTGTTTGCTTTGAGGTTAGACTTAATTCCTGACATCTATTGGCGAATAATATCTTCTAGCTAGGTTTCATTATTAGAAAACGAAAAATAAAAAATTTCACCCGAGCAGATCTCGGTCGCCCAGGTACTTATATTGATATGAGAACTTAAGATATACCAACACAGTATAAGCATCATTCTGTTCCTGTTTGGAGTGTATTTTTTTTATTTACTAGCCCTGTATACGTCCCACTGCTGGGCACGGGCCTTCTCTACTGAATGAGAGGGATTAGGCCTTAGTCCACCACGCTGGCCTAATGCTGGTTGGCAGACTTTATATACCTTCGAAAAATCTTATCGAGTTCTCAGGTATGCAGGTTTCCTCACGATGTTTCCTTCACCGTTATAGCAAGCGATAATTAACAATTAATATACACGTAATTTAGTAAAGTAAGTGGTGTATGCTCTTGGGGCTGGTTTCGAACCTGCGACTTTCATCTCGACAGTCCATACCACTCCCCGCTGAGCTATGGTTGCTTCGTTTGAAGTGTATTATGTCAGTGAAATTACAAAGCATTTCTTAACATCTTAAATCTTGGGTTGATAAATGTAGTCCAGTATAATTTGTAGTGTAAAGCTCTAAGTGGTATAGCTCCTGTTTATAGGCATGCGAGGAGTGGCGCTTACTATTTTTATATTAAAAAATGATTACCTGGCGTCATAGAACCATGGTGTAACCCTTCAGGTGTGAGCCCTCCTTGCAGTAAGGTGCCGGGCGTCAGTGGGCCGAGCACGCCGGGCGTCATGGGCGGGCATAGTGAACTTAATATGCCACCTGGTGGAACAAAATTATATTTAGGACCTATCTGACATACCACAGCGGGTGGTTAGCAGTTGTGAACGATATACTTAAATACATAAATAGTACATATCTCCATTCCCCAAAACCCCCGCAGAATTATACTGTAATGTAGAGCTGACAATGAGTCTCATTCCGAAAAAAAATGAGCATTTAAATTTTTACTGACAGATAATGCATAAGACGATCAACTAACAGTCAGTTTCAATAAACGATCTTAGTATGATTTTTCGGATAGTCACACGTACAAATTAAATTACAGGTTCTCGACAATTGTTACCGCATTAAGGATTTCCTGTTCACTAGAATAGGGTAGTTTCCTATGGTCATACTTTATTTTATAAATTATACGAAAAATATACCATGCTGTTAAAACAGTCCAAATTGGTTCAAAAATGAGCCTGCAATTATGATTTTAAATATTGGTATATGCAAAGGCATTGTTATTGGTAGTGCAGGCATGCAATGTAATGGTCATTTTATACAGTGGCGTCACAGTTTGCGTAGTCTGTTATTTGACAAGTGCCCCCTCCATCAGATTTGAATGGCTTCTAATTTATTATTTTATGGACGGATTAATGAAATTCTTTCTGCAATAGGTTTTGGGTAACATAATTTATTAACACGTAATATATATAACTTATAAGTCAACTACCCTATTGCCTAATACGAGTGTGGAGGGTTGTCTTGTCTCGCTTTGTGTGATTTCTTTTTTCTATTGCCCGGTACACAGACAAGTATACGCTCTGCCATATAATTCATGAACTTTAGAAATGCCAGATCACAGCCAAGTCATTGTCTATGGTATCTAATAATAATAATATTAGGTTGCCAGAAGCAGATCTCGGGTTATATATGTAGCGGGTGTGAAAGCATGCATAATGGTGCTGCCACACCGCTGTTATAAAATGTTTACAAACATTATTAGACATTTGTTAACAAACATTTGGTGTCATTTTATCACAATGTTAGATAATGTTAGTAAATGTTTATAATCATCATCATCATCGTCAGCCACAAGACGTCCACTGCTGAACATAGGCCTCCCCCAAAGATTTCCAGACCGACCTGTTGGAAGCGGCCTGCATCCAGCGACATCCTGCGACCTTTATCAGGTCGTCTGTACACCTTGTAGGTGGACGTCCAACGCTGCGCTTGCCAGTACGTGGCCTCCATTCCAGAACCTTTCTGCCCCATTGGTTATCGGTAGTAAATGTTTAATGTTAGAAAATGTTTGTAAACATTTTATAACACCGGTGTGGCAGCACCATAGAGTGTAATGAGTAGTGAATGGTGTATAGTGTGTAGTGTAGAGTGTATAGTGTATACATACCGGGCGTGTGCGGCGGTTCTACGTCGATGTCCGAACGCGGCGTCTGCGGGAACGGCAGCTCCGACCCTCGCTCCGACTCTACCCGTGCACCATCTTATTGTTAATCGCTTGTGCGGTTAGGATAGCGTGTACACAGTTAACAGAGGGGCAAACATCACCCAGCATCACCACGGTAATGTACGCGGGTTGTTCTTAAAGCCTTTGTGATAATCTCGCTGTTCACTTATTCAATAAACTATTATGACTTACGTTCTGTTTTATAAAGGTGCGTTTTGGGGTATGCGATAGGCACGCTGAGAATTTATGTATCGATATATAATGGCGCTATATTTTATATCGATATATCGAAATCATATTCAAGACGAATTTTAATAGGATGCCATGAAAGGTCGTCCAAATCTCAAGCCTATATATAACTATTTTTTGAAGTGATAACTTCTTATGGGAGGGTGAACCGAAACGTTCCGTAACGCGAGCGGTCCATCGACCAGCCAGCGTTAGCCGACCTCCCTGGAACATAGATTATTTCAAAGTCCCAGGTGGCGTCACACAGTGATCAGTCAGCTTGGACCGGACTTTGACCGAACTTTGACCGGACTGGCCGAACTTTGACCGGACTTCAACCGGACTTTGACCGGACTTCCTTTGACCGGGCTATGACCGGAGTTTGACCGGACGTTGACAGGTCTTTGGCCGGACTTAGACCGGACTTTGACCGGACTTTAACCGGACTTCCACCGGACTTTGATAGGGCTTTGACCGGTATTTGACCGGATTTCGACTGGACTTTAACCGGACTTCGACCGGACTTTGACCGGATTTTGACAAGACTGACATTACTTTGACTGGACTTTAACCGGATTTTGTCAGGACTTTGACCGGACTTTGAGTGGTATTTGACCGGACTTTGAGTGGTATTTGACCGGATTTCGACTGGACTTTAACCGGACTTCGACTGGACTTTGATAGGACTTTGACCGGGCTTTGACCGGATTTTGACAAAACTGACATTACTTTAACCGGATTTTGGCAGGACTTTGACCGGACTTCGACCGGACTTTGACCGGATTTTGACAAGACTGACATTACTTTGACTGGACTTTGACCGGTATATGACCGGACTTTGACAGGGCTTTGACTGGACTTTCACCGGATTTTGACAGGACTTTGACTGGTATTTGACCGGACTTTGACAGGACATCGACCGGAATTTGACCAGACTTTGACAGGACTTTGACCGGACTTCGTAACGTAACGCGTTACGGCGCCACTCTGGCTTCCCTTTCTCTCACGCATACGGCAGTAATAGGCAGGCTCCTCCGCTCTCACTTTTACCCACATTAGTTTAAGTTATCACTTCTGTCGAGCGTCCCGAGACGCACACTTTTTTAGTTTATTTCCATATATTGTTATCGATTATTTTCTAAAATATCGATACATTTTTTGCACTTCCGATATACCTAATAAGCGACCGAGACGCGCTACACAAATCAGACTGGAACGACACCTCTCTATAAAAAATTGTATGGAAACTATATGCATTAGGGTGGGTCAAAAAAATCGACTATTTTTTTTTTTACAAGTGCAACGGAAAAATGGGTTCCTAGACACCTTAAAAAAATTCCCACCAAATATGAGCTCTTAATTTTGAAAGGAACATCCTCCGCATCGCAGTTTTTTATTTTTTTTTCAGTCCAATAGAAAAAAATTCATATCTCTCTATTAATTGACTGTACAAAAAAATGTTTCGAATAAATTTTGTAGGAAATTTGATGCTCTACAAAAAAGGTATCTTATGTTTTTTTCGTAAACCTCGCCATTTGAAAGATATAAAGGATTTAATTTTGATTACTTTATGATAAATTTCATTTTAGTTTATGAATTTTATAACTCGACAATAAATGACTTTTACGAAATGCGAAATACTAATTTTCGTTGGAAATTAACTGCTCTATAAAAATGGTTTCCTATGTTTTGGCGATAAAATTAACCGTTCAAAAGATATTCATCATCAAACTTTCATGTGTACGGATTTTAAAAGTTTTTGATTAGATATTCGAAAAATTTCAATTTAATTTATAAATTTCATTGCTTGTCATTAATATAAGTATTATTTGAGTTTTATTTTCAAAATTATCAAAATTTTTCTTCAATTATTCTATACATTTTAGTTTTAATCATTAGAAATCACGATCCTAGGGAAAATTTCATCTCTAGAGAATTTTTGTTTCGTATTTTATTTCATCTGTTTGAATTGTGAACTAGCACCACCTACTTTTTATTTCATCGTTATGTTGTCGTTGGTTTGTATACATTTATTTCTACAGCATTTTTAGTGTTTCCAAAATTTATGGTCTTGTATATGTGATCGAACGATTAATTATTTACAAATATTGTGGTTACTACGTGAATTAACTTGATATTTATCGAAAATATGGATAAAGAAATTCATTTGATCGGAAAACTTGTGCAAAAACTTTCAGAACGTAAGTTACCAACAGTGAAAGAGGTTATGAGTGTTTGGTGGTGCTAGTTCACAATTCAAACAGATGAAATAAAATACGAAACAAAAATTCTCTAGAGATGAAATTTTCCCTAGGATCGTGATTTCTAATGATTAAAACTAAAATGTTTAGAATAATTGAAGAAAAATTTTGATAATTTTGAAAATAAAACTCAAATAATACTTATATTAATGACAAGCAATGAAATTTATAAATTAAATTGAAATTTTTCGAATATCTAATCAAAAACTTTTAAGATCCGTACACATGAAAGTTTGATGATGAATATCTTTTAAACGGTTAATTTTATCGCCAAAACATAGGAAACCATTTTTATAGAGCAGTTAATTTCCAACAAAAATTGGTATTTCGCATTTCGTAAAAGTCATTTATTGTCGAGTTATAAAATTCATAAACAAAAATGAAATTTATCATAAAATAATCAAAATTAAATACTTTATATCTTTCAAATGGCGAGGTTTACGAAAAAAATATAAGACACCTTTTTTGTAGAGCATCAAATTTCCTACAAAATTTTTCGAAACATTTTTTTGTACAGTCAGTTAATAGAGAGGTATGATTTTTTTTCTATTGGACTGAAAAAAAAATAAAAAACTGCGTTGCGGAGGATGTTCCTTTCAAAATTAAGAGCTCATATTTGGTGGGAATTTTTTTAAGGTGTCTAGGAATCCATATTTCCGTTGCACTTGTAAAAAAAAAAATAGTCGATTTTTTTGACCCACCCTAATATGCAATGTAATGAAGTCTCAGCACTCCATATTGCGTCGCGCGTCGCCGTCGCGTATGTTAATCTCGCACCCCAAAATCTACCTTACTACTGAATTTTTTAGAAATTTTCTTAAATATTTTAGTTTATTGAACAAACCAACAGCGCTTAGACAGAACAGTAAAACCATTTGTTTTAGACAAGGAAACATTATGATTTACAAAAATGTTGTATGAAAGTTAATAAGGACCCTCAACCAAGAAATGTTTATTATAGTGGACATCCAATATCTTAATGATATAGTGACTGGATATGTTTAGTAAAGCGGTGATAGTATGATTGTTGATGGACTTACCAACAGAAGGTTCATACTCCTGAGGCACTGGTGTGGGTGGTTCCAAGTCAGGAATAGGAGCCGGTGCCGGCGTCGCCGCGGGCGTTTCCGGAGGCTGAAGAGTCTGACAAAAAAAAATTATGGCCTATATCCTGTGTTGTTAGATTTACGGTTAATAAGGTCCGAGAGTTGAACATGTATGAAAGAATAAGCATTGAATTGTTTTTACCAAACTAGTAAAAATGTATTCACGGCCTTAAGAATTTATATTTAGATGCCTTGTTCCACGTCGAGGGAGAAATTAAAATAACTCAGGATGAGTCATCCATCTAAAAGCAGCTTACAAGCCGTGTCAAACAGTAATATTATGTCAAACTTGTGCTAGGGTATCGATAAATCAAATTGTCTAGAATATCGTTAACACACCGATCGACGCGTCGCATATCGATACTTCTTAATGCCTAATAAGCACCCATCGATACCGGACCGGTTCGATGGCATTGCCCAAAATAATGTTGAACGATATTATTGATATACCTATATTATTAACGTTCAATACCATCAATATAATTCAATAGTGAGGATGATATACCACCCCTAATTTAGTGTTATTTAACACTTCGAAAGTTCCATCAAATTTAGATGTATCAAGTAGTAATACAAGCATAGAATTATGAACTTACTTCTTCGTGCCTTCGTTTTCGTCCGCCACGTCGAGCGACACTGGGCTCAGGTTCCGGTGATCTCGCTTCGCCTTCTTCCGCTTCACTTCGCAGCGTCATGTTGCGCTGATATTTCTAAAAAAAAAACACAATTCGAAATTTGTTTTACGTCCATTTGGTAGTAACTTCGAGTGTGAAAACCTTAAGACATTTTCTTTTTCTATAGAAGTGTAATCATCTAAGTTAAAGGACGCATGGTAGCATGAGCCGAGCCACGGTCGAGGTGCAGTCTAGTCGTGTATATGATGTTGCACACAGTTTATTCGTACTATCTCATTCACAACTCATCAAAACTTCGGTACTTTTGGAGGCACGCCGTGTTATGAACACAAGTGGGTTGCACCTCGTCTGTGGCTTAGCTCGCGCTGCTACGCCTCATTTGATTGGATCATGAAGTGATGCATAACTTGTTGAGTGAACTCCTCGGCCGATATGTTTATAATACTATAATCATTATCATCAGCCACAGGACATTCACTGCTGAACATAGGCCTTCCCCAAAGATGTCCAGGCCGACCTGTTGGAAGCGGCCTGCATCCAGCGACTTTCTGCGACCTTTATCAGGTCGTTTGTCCACCTTGTAGGCGAACGTCCAACGCTGCGCTTGCCATATTTATTATAAATAAAATAAATAAATAACACCCAACAGTCACACACATAGTCCTGACCCCACAGTAAGATACGAGTCTTGTGTCGTGGGTATCAGGAACTACGAGAGACTTTCGGTCGCACAACACCCAGACACATCATCAGATCACACAAATATTTGTGTCGGTGCGGGGATCGAACCCGCGGCCTCACGCTTCACAGCCGGCTACTCGCCCGCTGCGCCACGGAGGCTGTCAAATTATAATGATATTATTGTTTATTACACCATACCTTAAACAGAACCCTCGATGGTATAGGCCTGGCCGGCAGTGTGAACAGTTTCTCCACGCCGCCCGTCTCTTTCCAGTGCATGAGCCGTCGCGTCGGCGGTGCTAGGTCCAGAGTCGTCACGATATCTGACGTGTTGCTCAACTGGTTCTTCATTTCCTCACCTGATATGTTCTTTATTTCGTCCACTATCAGTTTACGCTTGCGTTTCGCTTTTGTTATACCTGTAAAGAATTTATTTGAGATATAATTTCTTGTCGTTGTGCATTACTGTATTGTATCATAGTCTGTAGTCTCCCAGCGTGTGCGAGAGAAAGTACAGGGTCACCGCGTATTTGAAAGAAAAGTGTGGGGTGACCGCCTGTTCGAGAGAATGTACAGATAATTATTCGATGTTGTATGATAGGAGTACGTCGGTCACAGATGCCTGGGCCAGGTCGTACCAGGGGTACAATCCCGTGGACGGTCCAAAAAGCGTTGGCTTGACGTATTGGAGGGAGATATGAGACCCAATGGTCTCACTACAGAGGATGTTCAAGATCGGACGAAGTGGAAGCGTTTAGTCGGAAGGCGGACCCTGGCACATAAGTCGGGATAACGCTAATCAGAAAGAAAGAAGGAAAGCTGTTTAACAGTGTACTCTGTTCGGGAGGAAATAGGGCGTCGTCTAACGCATGCGAGGAAGACGGTGTGGGTTGTCCCGCGCGTGCGTGAGAGACAGTAAATAAATAAATACACTCACATACATAGTCCTGACCCCACAGTGAGATACGAGTTTTGTGTCGTGGGTATCAGGAACTACGAGAGACTATCAGTCTCACAACACCCAGACCTCGAAACAAATCAATGTGGATTACACAAACATTTGTCTCGGTGCGGGGATCGAAGCCGCGGCCTCTCGCTTCACAGCCGGCTACTCGCCCGCCGCGCCACGGAGGCTGTCAAAGTCACAGTCCCAGTGTAGAGAAGTATCAGCTAGTACAATGGCGCGGCGTGGTTACCCTTGAGCACGGTGGCATCGACCGGCGCGAGTGCGAAGGACTCCTCGTCGTTGTGCAGCAGCGTGGTGTTGTCGGGCGGGTGGTCGGTGTCGGCGTGCGCGGGATGCGACGGATGAGCGGGATGCTCCACGTGCGGCAGGTCTCCAGGCGCGTGCGAGGGAGACAGGTAGAGCAGTATCGGCTAGTACAATGGCGCGGCGTGGTTACCCTTGAGCACGGTGGCATCGACCGGCGCGAGTGCGAAGGACTCCTCGTCGTTGTGCAGCAGCGTGGTGTTGTCGGGCGGGTGGTCGGTGTCGGCGTGCGCGGGATGCGACGGATGAGCGGGATGCTCCACGTGCGGCAGGTCTCCAGGCGCGTGCGAGGGAGACAGGTAGAGCAGTATCGGCTAGTACAATGGCGCGGCGTGGTTACCCTTGAGCACGGTGGCATCGACCGGCGCGAGTGCGAAGGACTCCTCGTCGTTGTGCAGCAGCGTGGTGTTGTCGGGCGGGTGGTCGGTGTCGGCGTGCGCGGGATGCGACGGATGAGCGGGATGCTCCACGTGCGGCAGGTCTCCAGGCGCGTGCGAGGGAGACAGGTAGAGCAGTATCGGCTAGTACAATGGCGCGGCGTGGTTACCCTTGAGCACGGTGGCATCGACCGGCGCGAGTGCGAAGGACTCCTCGTCGTTGTGCAGCAGCGTGGTGTTGTCGGGCGGGTGGTCGGTGTCGGCGTGCGCGGGATGCGACGGATGAGCGGGATGCTCCACGTGCGGCAGGTCTCCAGGCGCGTGCGAGGGAGACAGGTAGAGCAGTATCGGCTAGTACAATGGCGCGGCGTGGTTACCCTTGAGCACGGTGGCATCGACCGGCGCGAGTGCGAAGGACTCCTCGTCGTTGTGCAGCAGCGTGGTGTTGTCGGGCGGGTGGTCGGTGTCGGCGTGCGCGGGATGCGACGGATGAGCGGGATGCTCCACGTGCGGCAGGTCTCCAGGCGCGTGCGAGGGAGACAGGTAGAGCAGTATCGGCTAGTACAATGGCGCGGCGTGGTTACCCTTGAGCACGGTGGCATCGACCGGCGCGAGTGCGAAGGACTCCTCGTCGTTGTGCAGCAGCGTGGTGTTGTCGGGCGGGTGGTCGGTGTCGGCGTGCGCGGGATGCGACGGATGAGCGGGATGCTCCACGTGCGGCAGGTCTCCAGGCGCGTGCGAGGGAGACAGGTAGAGCAGTATCGGCTAGTACAATGGCGCGGCGTGGTTACCCTTGAGCACGGTGGCATCGACCGGCGCGAGTGCGAAGGACTCCTCGTCGTTGTGCAGCAGCGTGGTGTTGTCGGGCGGGTGGTCGGTGTCGGCGTGCGCGGGATGCGACGGATGAGCGGGATGCTCCACGTGCGGCAGGTCTCCAGGCGCGTGCGAGGGAGACAGGTAGAGCAGTATCGGCTAGTACAATGGCGCGGCGTGGTTACCCTTGAGCACGGTGGCATCGACCGGCGCGAGTGCGAAGGACTCCTCGTCGTTGTGCAGCAGCGTGGTGTTGTCGGGCGGGTGGTCGGTGTCGGCGTGCGCGGGATGCGACGGATGAGCGGGATGCTCCACGTGCGGCAGGTCTCCAGGCGCGTGCGAGGGAGACAGGTAGAGCAGTATCGGCTAGTACAATGGCGCGGCGTGGTTACCCTTGAGCACGGTGGCATCGACCGGCGCGAGTGCGAAGGACTCCTCGTCGTTGTGCAGCAGCGTGGTGTTGTCGGGCGGGTGGTCGGTGTCGGCGTGCGCGGGATGCGACGGATGAGCGGGATGCTCCACGTGCGGCAGGTCTCCAGGCGCGTGCGAGGGAGACAGGTAGAGCAGTATCGGCTAGTACAATGGCGCGGCGTGGTTACCCTTGAGCACGGTGGCATCGACCGGCGCGAGTGCGAAGGACTCCTCGTCGTTGTGCAGCAGCGTGGTGTTGTCGGGCGGGTGGTCGGTGTCGGCGTGCGCGGGATGCGACGGATGAGCGGGATGCTCCACGTGCGGCAGGTCCCCGGGCGCGTGCGAGGGAGACAGAGCAGGTGTGGCGGCGCGAGCACTCTCCGCTGCACCACGACCGAGCTCCTCCACTTCCTGTACACAGTAACAGTAATAGACATAATGGTTTATTCATTATATTTATTATTTAAATCACTTTACGTTACTCAAAACCTATTGCAGGCATAATTTTATAATAAATCCGTTCGATAATCAATAAATTAGAAGTCATTCAAATTTGATAGAAAGGGTATTTATCAAATAACAGACAACGTCAACCTTGAAGACTCCGAAAATATAGTCACTGAAAAGGAAATGCTTCCAAAAACTGATACCAGGTGGTAGTGTTAAAATCCGGTGAAACTGTAGAAAGCCGACTCGCGTCAGGCAAACAGCATAACGTCAAACCGCAAAAAAAAAGATGGTAGTGCTAGTGAATGCGGATATGCTATCACAAGAAAATAAAAAAAACGTGGGCGTCTGAGGACGCTCGACAGAAGTGATAACTTAAACTACTGTGGGTTAAAATGAGAGAGGAAGAGCCTATCTACTGCTGCCGTATGCGTGAGAGAATGGAAAGCCAGACAGAGTGGCGCTGTAACGCGTTACGTTACAAAGCAGTTTACCCTAAAAGAAGTTATCACTTCAAAAAATAGCATAATAAATTTACCTATCCTTTTTTCCTATTATGAACTGAATTCGCACCGAAGGGATGCATGCTAGCTAAAACCGAACTGGGGAAATTTCGCGACGACAGTTTACAAGAGAACAGTTTACGCGGAACTGGTAGTGCTGTTTGGTTTGTTTACAAAACACATTTCCTTTTGGTTATTTTTTAACAGAACATTGTTTTTTTTTGTGTTTTCTTTTTAACATTGTTTTTTGTTAATAAAATTTTCTTACCATGGGTCTCACGGACGGTGGTCTAGGCACAGCTGGTGGCGGCATAAGATCCGGCGCTTCGTCCATCGGCCGAGGTTCGTCGTGTGGTGGAGAACCTCCCCAACTGGTGCAATATACATTAAATTATAATTGTTTATATATGTTATTAGATATTATAAACCCGCAATTGCGATAGCTTCGCGATATCCACAGCGAATCTGCAACATCAGTTCCTAAACTTTAAAAACTATAGAACACTCGACATAGCCCTTTTACTTTAGTGCACCCTACATTAAATGATTGTTACCCAAACATAACAAAAGCATTTAATTGATTTGTATTGATATTCAATATGGTTGGATATTCTCTGAATGCAATCAGACATTTGCTGTAATTTAACGACAAATGCAACTGATTCACGGAACCTTAATGATTGCCTTAAGCAGGTTTTCATGGGAAGATAAGCGCGGTGGGTTCTCACATACTCCACGTCAATCTTTTAGAGGGTATTTAGATCCTCACGGTCAATGGTTGCCGCCCCGTGGACGCTAGGTCCCCTCAGGTTTGTCAGGTTAGTTACTGCTATCGATACTCGGTGTTGACTGTTTTACAAGGAGGAATGATTCCCATGGAACCCTCTATAGCAGTTTCCCAACGTGGGGCCCACGCCCCACAGGGGGGCAATGATAGTGAAGGGGGCAATTTAAAAATGGACTCTATACGACTTTAACCCTTTCGCTTTAGGTTATTTGAATGCAATGCTAGATATTGGTGACAAATTTAACAAAAAAATGTTAAGGTGGGGCATGGCCTAAAAAAGGTTGGGAAACACTGCTCTATAGAAATCAGTGATCTATTAACACGCAAACCATATGGTGCTGCCACACCGGTGTTAGAAAATGTTATATAACATTTTGTAACAGCGGTGTGGCAGCATCATTTAGTAAACATTTCTTAACAATTTGTAACATTTTTTAACTGCGGGCGGCGGTACTTTTGAGAGCGGCGCCGTCAAAGAAGGGCCGATGTCATGTTTTCAAATGTTATAAAATGTTATATAATGTTTTTGTTAACATTTTATAACATCGGTGTGGCAGCACCAGTAGTGTTCAATGTCACAATTGTTTACAACAACGGATACCTGTGTTGCGGCGAGTTGCCCGCGTCGTAGTGGTCGGCCATGTCGTCATCGCTGTCGGCGGCCGCGTCCCCCGCGCCGCCGCCCGCGCCCCCGCCCACGCCCTCACCACCGCCAGATACACCCGCCGCCTCGATCTCCGCCTGGATTGGTATATAGAACTAACTTGTATAATGTTATACAAACAATTTATTATTTTGAAGTAGAAAGAGAGAAGAAGGAACTTTATTTGGCCATTGTTTATAGACCAGATGGCAGTAAATTGTAACTTATAGGTACACACGGAACTAGTATCTTTTTGGGTTTCATTTGCAGCTCAAATACTATTTTTTTTTTATTCGATTAATCACACGTAAATTGGAATGAGATTAGAATTTGTACTCGGTATTAGATTATACAATTGCCCCTTATCACATTATGAGACTGAAATAAGTTCAGAAAAACATGGGTGCAGCACTAATTACATCTGTGTCTACCCCTTGCTTGCTGGCTAAAAATGTGAGCTTATGTATGACAGAAAAATAACATTCTTTCTCTTTTTATTGTACACCACCGTGACTTCTTTTACTTCAGCTTCTGTCCATCCAAAAGTTGTCTGGCAGAGATCGCTTGTAGCAATAAGACCGCCCATTGTAAAACCATTAAGTAATCCTATGCTAAATAATTTCATGTGATTATTGGTTATACAATAAAGAGTTTTTGTATTGTATTATATTCAGGTGTTAACAATGAAAAATATGAACACAGTATGTAAATGATAGTATATATGTAAGTACTAGCTTTTGCTCGCGGCTCCGCCCGCGTAAACAGCATTTTCCGGGATAAAAGTAGCCTGTAACCGTCGCCAGGGTCCTATCTAGTAGATAAAATTAAAGCTATCCTTGTAGATAAATTCATCAAAATCGTTTCAGTGATTTAGGCGTGAAAGTGTAACAAACAAACTCACTTTCGCATTAACTTTCACCACCCTTTTCATCTCTTATTAACTAAAATTTCCAAAATTCCTGAAATACGTATTGATTTGTTTTACGTCAATAACCGAAATACAAAATTTTGTTAATGTAACTTTCAAAATGACGGACTTTCATACATATTATCATCCCCTATTTTGACCCCTTTGGGGTGGAATTTTCTAAAATCCTTTCTTAGTGGGTGCCTACATAATAAAATGAACATACAGTCCGAATTTCATGCTTGTAGCTTTGATAGTTTGCGCTCGGCGATGATGAATCAGTCAGTCAGTCAGGACATGTTAATTTATAAGTATAGATTAACCTGTAAGGACTGCGGCTGTGCCTCGGAGCCCGCGATGGCGGCGGAGGCGGCAGACGGACCGCCCGCCGACACCTCCCCGAACAGGTCGCCCTCGAACAAACCGCCCGCGTCCGTGTCCGCGTCTGGTACATGGTACAGTGGAAACATCATCATATTTATTTATTATTATCGTTATTTGATTAAATGGCGAGACGAGCAAGGCGCTCGCCCGATGGTAAGCGCCACGCCTACCCATAAACAGAAGCAACATTACACAGAACTTTGAATTACAAAACACTGCATGGCACTGAACTGCACTCGTCACCCCCGAAACATAAGATGTTAAGTCTCATAATGCCCAATAATTTCACTGGCTCCAATGTCCTTATGCACCAATGCACCCTCCGTGGGACAATGGCCGAATGGTGGACTGAAACGAAAAGCTGCGGCCGTTCTATTCCCGCAACGAGACACAATGTTTAGGTTATTAGGATCCAAAAATATTTGTTTTAGATCAGCGTGTGTTTTCTCTTCATGGTGATGGCAGGCAGGTCACCTGTCGTAAAAACTACAAGCCAATTATAAATAAAAATAAAAAGTTGACAGCCTCCATGACACAGTAGGCAAGTAGCCGGCTACGAAACGAGGGGCCGTGGCTTTAATTCCCACAACGAGACAAATGTTTGTGTGATCCACGGATATTAGTTTCGGGTCTGGATGTGGGACCGCGAGTTCCTCGTAGTACCTGATACTCACGGCACAGGTTAACCTAGTGTGAGATCAGGACTATGTGTGTGACTGTGTGTAACAGTTATGCCGAGCCGAAACCCTTCGGGTGGCTTGAAAACACCATGGCCACCTACTATTTGATATGGAATAAACCCTATAATGTCAAAGTAACAACTTGTAAAAACACCCATAGCTTGTTTTGAAGTAGAAAAAAAACAGTCTCTATGTAGTTTTGTCGATATGGTTATATGTATTGCAGGCAAAACTGTTGTTCATGAAAGTATCAGCATAACAGGATTGGTGTTACAAACAGAAAATTTACGCCAAGTGCACAGCAGTTATCAGTATCAAACAACACATTATCTTGGGTCCACTCTACTATAAAACCAAACTTACGTCCAAAATCACCCACATCACCGATGGTGCCTCCGAAGCCATCATCAATGGGTCCATGGGGCGCTGCCTCCATTCTTCTCTCGTGGGAGGGAGCTGTTAACGTGGGTACTCCTGCTGCACTGGTGCTCGGCACTCCAGGGTCTTTCCCCCCTAGCTCCAGCGACGAAGCATCCGCGAAGATTAGATTACTCTGCAAATATTTTGTAGAAAATAGTAACATTTAGTCATAATAAAATATCGTCGATGAAGTACCAATACCTCTTAAGTGTTGAGAATCTAATTTTACACCAGACTGTTTAAAATAAGGTTTTATTTTACAAAAATTGTTTAAAATAAGGTTTTATTTATTTTGATCAACTATTGATAGTATATAGTTTCCAATACATTACCTTTTTATTAGTTACGAAGGGATGTGGTTTATGTTTACGTCTATTGTAATAAAAAAAGTAATTTTGGACTAAATTGTCAGTTAGGAGGTATTGGTACTTCATCGACGATATACATTCACACTCATGCCTACATCCCATGGGAAGGCACTATGTCACAAACAAGATCCAAACACATCTGTATTGCTCCTTACATTCTTGCACTTTCGCCAATTAAGGGTGTTTGCGACTTCTCCTCTTCGGAGATAATTATTTTATCTGATCAGATTTCTATCCTAATTTTAGATTGTGGCTCCATCGATATTCAATTATTAATACCAAAACAAGTATTAATACCATTAAAATGGATACAAAATAAGTATCTACATGTAGATTAATCTGCAATTTGATCATCTTAAATCTCATTATATCCTCCCCACATGTCCAAGCCACTTCACAATACCGTTTTCAATCTTAGTTACCACATTATCCTTCAACTTTGGGTTATGATATTGAATAATAAACATTATCTATTATCCAAAATGAAGCAATAGTACCGAATTTTTATTGCTTTTGATAAACTTTCAAGATACGATAAAAATGCCTGATGCATATGATTTTTAACCAATCTAATATAATTTAATTTCAGATATTAATTTTCCCACATTGAAAAGACATGCTGAAATTAGTTATAATTTTTTCAATGTATCCGTATTTTGGTGATATATCTTATTTCAGTTGGAGGTTTGTGTTAAGGAAACGTTTACTAAGTATGAAATTCGACTAATTATGATTCCGTGAAAACAACTGTATATGTAAAATATTATAAAAGTATGTGTTGTAAACTTGTAACCAGGTCTTTTATAATACATACGTTAGATAGACATAACCGATTTTTTGCCTATATATTTTATTTCGACATATCGGGTATTTATGGCGATATATTTAAAATCAATATATGAGTATTTTTGGTGATATATTTTATTTCGATATATCTGGTATTTTTGACGATATATTTAAATTCGATTATATCAGTATTTTTAGCGAGTTTTTTTAAGAGACGAGAGGTTCGATTCCCGCACCGACAAATGTTTGTATGATCGACAAATCTTTTTTTGAGCTCTGGGTTTTGTGGGACCGCAAGTCCCTCATAGTTCACCCCACAGTTCAGTGATACCCACAATACAGGCTCACCTAAGGTGTAGTCAGGACTATTAGTTTCATACTTCAATGCAATAGAGGTTTTTTTAAGGATGACATTATTCTAAAAGTAATATAATATTTTTATAACTACAGCCAATATAAACATTTTAATACCTGTTCCAATCCACCTTCATTGCCAATTGCCTCTCTCATGATGTCTGGGTTGTCGGTATCAAAACCCATGTCACCAAACCCATCATCATGTGTGACCAGATTCAAAGAGCCATAGTCTTCACGCATTGTGATCTCCTCAGCTCTCGACTGATTCAGAGAAAACTGGGCTTCAATGTCCACTTCACTGAAACAAAAGACACAATAATCAACATAATGTATGCGCCATGTGAATTTGTGATGTTTTGTGATACTGTGTTGTAATGTTTAATTTAAATGTTTTTGATAGGAAAAGCCAATTTTAAGTAATTGTAATAATGATATAAGTAACTGATTACCTACTTTAAAAATTTACACATAAAGGGTCTAACTTATAAAAATGTACTTAAAAACAGTTTATAAGGCCCATAGTTTTGTTATTAAATAAAGTGTTATTTTTTTTACATTGCCAATACCTAAATATTTTTATGGGGTTATATTCATTTGTATAACAGAATAGGCTGAGATGATGATGATTAATTAATCATATATTTAAAAAAACATGCTAAGGACTTGGTTCAGAGTATTCCAATAAGATCTGACCACCAATTAACATACAGCCATTTTGGAAAGTGCCTAATAGCTATTTTTTTCTTGTATGTATGTCATAGAGTAAGACTTTTATATTCAAACATGTCATATTTTATTTGGTGAAATTTACTCAGGTATAGTTAAGCAGGCGCTAAGTGTTTTTGATACAATCATAATATAAATAGAAAATTATTATAAGCTAGGAAAATAAAATGTATAGACATAACAACTTACTTCAACTCAGGCATGGCAGTGTCAAAGTCATGGAACACCTCAGGCAGGGTAATGGCATTCATGGCGGCCTCTCTGTGTTCCTCAGGTAAATCCACCATTCCTGGCCTGAATGCCATCTAAAATAACCACAATTTATACATCCAGCCTGTAGAAGGAGCTTGCATGTTATATGAGAAATACTGTTTTTACTAACTCCCTTTACATGATTAGTTATAAATTGGTACCCCAAGGGACTGTGTCTCATGCATCTATTTATGTCTTTTTGAAATAGCATACCCATATTATTCTGATCTATGGTTACCTAATTATGTATGTTACCCTAATTTGCCACTTCAATGCGAATAATAGACACCTTAGATTAATTTTCATACACAACCACAATCCCTCTCAAATTCCAATAAACAATTTTTCAGCATATATACTACTTTATCATGGGGGTATGTATTATGAATTCTATTTTAAATCTTATCAAACATGACAAAATAACCAAATTATTAAAAACGTTCAACATCTATTCGAAAACCATGTGAACTTTAAAATGTCCGAAAAGATTTTTCCAAAAGTAACTGAGATTAGTCTCGATTAAACCAGGTTTCAAACAACAAAAAAAGGCATTCAAATTAATCTATTAGTTTAGGTACTACAATACCATATATAGATACAATCATACAAACAAAATACCTGCCTTTTGTAAGGAGTTGATTAAATTATATGAAGGTTTTATGGCCATTTGAAACTATTTTTTTTATAATTTAATGTAAACTATTATAACTATAGTTCATAAAAAAATTTGAAATTTACAATTTAGAATTAATTTTAATGACTGTACATAAAGACTGTAAAAATGTAATAAGAATTTAATTCCTATGAGAATTTATGTTTAGTAACATGAAAAATAAATTTATCAGGCATATGCAAATACTTATATGGTTTATGACATTTGTTTCTTGAAAATAATACATTTGTTTAATATGAGAGTTACAAGCTAGTTTTAACAATCATAGGATTTACATAGAATGAGTAACAGAATGGTAGTTCATAGTTTAATTACAAATTATTTAAATTGTCTAAGAAAAAAAAAATATTACTTGAAAGCATAATTAGGCTGGACTTTAGTTTATTAGGGCACGAAGAGAGCGGCGAAAGTGATCACAGGTGGTAGGGATTGAGTCCCTGAATACAACAATACCACTCTCATTAAAAGGTGATGGATAGTTTTCGAGAAATTAACGAAAATATTTTCTAACCTCAAATCACATATTAGGTAAAACGGAACGTTATTGTGGGCGACTGACAAAGAAATCGTTATTAATATGTCAAATATATAGTCTGTGATTTTAAAAAATGATGAAACGGAACGTAAAAATTCCGATTATATGTCAGTGTCACTTGTTGGTTCATACTTTATTCCGTTTCCCCCCGAGTTGCGTGAATTTGCGACTTTGTCCCAAAACCGACTTAGGGCACCCCGACTTCACGTAGACTTTTGGTTACCACCCCTAGAGTGTTTTTAAAAAGCCGGAGGCGCGGAGGGAGAGCAGCCCCCGCCCGCTGTAACAAAGGATAGACAACCGTGCGAGCCGTAGCGGCTGAGGCTGGTCGCCTCCGGCGACCAGCAAGCCGAAGCTGCGAAGGTGAGCATGGGTGCCTATCCTTTGTTACGCAAGGGCGAAGGGGCTGCACTTCCCGCAGCGCCGGAGATATTGCAGAAGTAAATTTGTTTTGACAACAAGTGTTTTGAGGTTAGGTTACATTAATTGGTTTTTCTCGGGAATGGTGCGTCACCTTTTCATGGGAGTGGTACCAGGGGACATGGGACACCCTCCCCCTCCCCCCCCCACCCCCTGCCAACTCCCATATCGTGCCCTAATATACTAAAGTTTTACCCATAATTATTCTTAATTATCGAAAATAAGGAGTGCATTATTTTTTTCTTCATATAGGAGGTAAACAATCAACTTTACCATGTAAATTATTACTGTGCACAATGTTTGTGAACAATTACAAACACTGACAAACGTAAACAATGTAAGCTATGTAAGACAGTGAGCATGGTTCATGATAACCTTTGTGTAATAAAAACTTCATGAAATTACAATCCCAGGGCTTTGTGTTTCATCAAAATTAGGGTAAGTGATTCCAGGATCAGAGAATATAAAATAAACAACTGAAACTAACCTTGATCTTAACGAAGGCTTCATTACAATCCTGCAGTAGATATTTGGCTTTCCTTGAATAGATCCTTACGACACCAAGTAGCAGATGACCAGATGTTCGCAATGCCATTTTCACTTTTGGTTTCAGAATGCCGTCTACTGACTTCTCGATATTAGTCTCGAACACATGAGCCTTCGTCAGCTTCTTATCCCAATGGGCCGCCAGCCAAATCTTGGCCAGCGGGCCCTTCTTGGCAAGCACGAAGTGTGCATAGAACATGTTGATAATTCACACTTCGTCACCAAGTTACATTAAACTTCTTCTGAAATGAAATGCTCGTAATACATATTCACAATATGACAATAAAGCATTGAACAAAACAATGATACACAAAAATGCTGTCACAAAACGTTGATATTAGTAACGACCAACAGTAATTTGGCGCCTAATTTTCATACTGTTTTATATACACTTCCCAGCGTATGCGGCATTTGCAAATTATTTATAACGACACAGAACACGCGACCAACTTTGTTTATTTTAAAATATGGTCTGTTTACCGAATTATTTAGTCAAAAAATTAAAATTTCACCTTTCACACAACGTAAACATGACAACAATTACGCTTTCAAGATGGCGGTCGGACAGACGGATAAACGGTTTAATGATACCTGTATATTAAAAAATATCTAAAGAAAATTGTTTTGAAAATAAATAAGAATATACATTTTAGCCCACATTATTAATGGCCTAAAATCAATTAAATAGTCCAAGGCCTGCGTAAATCGACGGTGATGAAAAGACAATGTTTAATTTGAATAAACTGTACTAATTAATGTGATTTATCAACTGTCTTGTCGGGTATGTATACTTGCCGAAGGCATATCGGCTATCATTGGCAACAACGGCGACGTCATTTACGGTATGTCTTCGTAAGTATTTCATAAAAATCAACTAGACACTTATGAAATAATGATTTACTTTATTGTATTTAAATACATACTCGTCTTGTTATAAATAATGGTTGCCAGTAAGAGAGTGTCCTGAGCGACAAGGCCACCAATTATTGTACTATGCTAAAATGTATGTCTCTTTTTTTCTCTCTAAATTTGTCTAATGTACAATGAAGCATTATAAATGAGTAATCTACAAGGTGGAAGGTCCCTCGTATACGAGTGGCCGTCTGGGTTGGTAGCACCGCTTTGTCTATTTCTGCCGCCAAGTAACAGTGTAAGCACTGTTGTGTTTCAGTTTGAAGGACATTGAAGCTAGTGAAATTACTGGGAATTGGGAGACTTAACATCTTATGTCTCAGGGTGACTAACGCAGTCACGCCATGCAGTGCTTTGTAATTCAGAGTTTTGTATGGTGTTGTTACTATTTATGAGCAAGCGTGGCGCTTACCACCAGGCGAGCGCCTTGCTCGTCTCGTCATTTAATCAAATAAAAAAAAAACGTTTTTTATTTAAGAAAATTTATAGTTTGTGTAAAATTAGAAAGGTGTTATTACAAAACTTTATCTAACTTTAAACTGTGTTTATAACTAAGTTTTCTACAGTAATAATCCAACAATAATTTGTTGATATAAAAGTGTTTTAAAGTTAGACAACAATAATAATAATAAATATAACCAACAGTCATAAATATAGTCCTGACCCCACACTAGTTTAATACATTAATTCAATGACTGAGCCAACTATTCCATTTCCCGCATGATGTTTAAAACGTTATGTACGTTCGTAATTAATAAAACTCTCTATACGACAAATGTGAGTAAAGAAATCAATTTGTAACTAAACAATTCACGCGGTGTACCCGATATTCAATAGCGAATACATACAGTTTGTAACAGCGCTACTTACTACCTATGCACGATAATCGTCATTAAGGCTAGCTTGCACAACAATTTTTATTTGTATTTAGCTACTAAACATATTTACTAATGTCTAATTTCTATACGATTTAACGTTTCATAAAAACGTTTAGTGTTTAAATACGAGTTATGGATAGTCGTGAAAGTCGGGCCAAAACAACCAATAAAATATATTTATAACTTTTTGAGACAATCTAGAACAAAACTACCATATCATAATGCAAACTATGTGCAGTTCCTTGTTTTTAAAAGAAAATGTAGCGATTTAATTTTATTTACATTTAATTATTATACTGTAGATGCAATTTTTTTTACATTTACCGTTATCTACAATGTTTACAAATATAAGCAGTTTTACGGTCTAACAGAGTTGGCAACACTAGATGTTCCTTGTCAGTGTTGTGAGTTGTCATATTTACCAAAAAGTTTGCCAGATTATATAGTTGGATACAAAAATTGTGAAATTGTATAATATTTGTGTCCTCTCTCTATCCTATTCTTGGATACAAAATAAAATTAAAACTCGGACTAAAA
Source organism: Amorpha juglandis (assembly GCA_949126905.1). NCBI lineage: Eukaryota > Metazoa > Arthropoda > Insecta > Lepidoptera > Sphingidae > Amorpha > Amorpha juglandis. Next base: position 4,465,320 of record OX421378.1, on the reverse strand, counting down.
TAAGAAAAAATGTAGAAAAGAATGCTTATCCAACTTATCACAATTCCTATCATTATTGTTGTAGTGTAAGACCTAGTCGTGTGAAATAAAAAAAAAAAATATTCTAAACCTCATTTGGGTATAATTACTGGGACAGATTGAATTTGAAATAATCTACTGGCAGCCCTGGTAGTAAGGTTTCTTTTCCGGATTATCTGTGGAGCACGCGAGACGTACGTTGAATTTTATTTCAAAGTATCTTAGTTATCCTTTATTTTATAACATCTTTTTTTGTGAAATAAGTGCAAGTGAGTCAGTGGCATCTGTTATTTTCGTATATTTTATAATATAACCATCTATTTCAGCGTTATCACCATGTCACTTTATGCGAACCCATCGCTCTTTTTGTGGACAGACCGATGATGTGACTTCTGATCAATGTACATTGATTTTGTTGCTAGGTCTACCACAGGCTCTCCAAGATGGGTGCTTACAGATATATACAAGAGTTGTATAGGAAAAAGTTGAGCGATGTTATGCGCTTTCTCTTACGTGTGAGGGTATGGCAGTATCGTCAGTTGACTCGTATGCATCGCACTCCCAGGCCCACGAGGCCGGACAAGGCAAGGAGACTGGGATACCGCGCTAAGCAAGGTAAGCACCTCGTCATTCATTGTTTATAGTCTAGTCGAAACTGTAAATACAGAATAACGAAAACGTTATTGTACGGTGTTTACTGTCTCAAAATTGACATTCTGTATGTGTGTAAATAACCACGTGTTCCAAGTTTAAATCTTAATTACAGAATAACCAGTCCCATAAACGTTATTCTACGGTGTTTATGTACTGTCTCAAAATTCACATTCTGTATGTGTAAATAACCACGTGTTCCAAGTTTAAATCTTATTGTCGTTGTCACATGTTTCAGTCATAACCTATTCTGTGCAGGCTACGTGGTGTTCAGGATCCGTGTTCGCCGCGGTGGCCGCAAGCGCCCGGTCCCCAAGGGTGCCACATACGGCAAACCCAAGAGCCACGGTGTCAACCAGCTGAAGCCCACGCGCAACTTACAGTCCATTGCTGAGGTAAATATTTTTTTAACCACATAAGCACAAGCAGGTCAATAATCTCATGGTAAATGCCATGCTTGCCCATAAACAATAATACGATTGAACTTTGAACTATTGTAACACTGAATGGCACTGCACTACATTTATCATCCTGAGACATATAATATTAATCAGTAATTGCACTGGCTTCAGTGTCCTTCAAACCGAAACTTACTATGCTTACTGTTACTTGGTGACTGAAAAAAGTGGTAACTACCCAAAAGCCTTTCGCATACAATACTACCACTTGGTAACAATTAATCACCACACAATATTTTGGATAAGTTTTGCTACTCAATAAATAATTGGCTGTGATACTGTTTACACACTACTGTAATTTTGAACATGTAATGTTTAAAAGAATGTAATATTTTAGAATAAAACAAGTTTATTTACTGTTAAAACCAAAAAGTTTTTGGTGTCGTTGAGATTCTGTTCCTGTCCACAGTGTCCTTGATTTAGTTCCAAAATTTTTACATCAATAAAATATTATGTATATTGGATTGTTAGCAAACATTGTCACATCTCGGCAAACTTACGAATCTGTAATTTTAGTAAAATTGGTATTTATATGAAAAACTTCATATTGCAAAGTATACAATATTTATTGATTGTTTAAAAAAAAGACAAGTAACATTTTAAAAACCCAAACATTCCACAGTACTGACAACTCTTATTATAAAAATAAATATTTAAAATTATTCTATGCATTCAAAACGCTCTTTTGTAAAATTTAAGTTTTCTGTGGATGTGACGACATGATCAAACAATAATTTCTATTTGCCATACTTCCAACTGAGAAAAAAGAAATAAAATCCATCTGGTCTGTTCTAGTGTATTTTCCAAACTTGATAATTAAAACTATGGTAGTTAAAGTATTTGCTCCTAAACATTTGCATATTACTATAACCACCAGAAATGCAGTAAATCAAATTTTATAATTTTTATAGGAGCGTGTCGGTCGCCGCTGTGGTGGTCTCCGTGTCCTCAACTCATACTGGGTTGCCCAAGACTCTTCCTACAAATACTTTGAGGTCATCCTCATTGATCCATCACACAAGGTACGTTTTGAGAACTGAGAACTGAGAACAACTGAGAATCGAAATAATCTGAATTAAATGATGATTTTTTATGTCATGCACCAATCTGAAAGGTTTTGCTGAAACTTCACCTACCTTTTTATCTGATAACTCATTTCACAACTCCCTACACAACACACAAATAACATTGGCAATAACATAAGTTTTATCTGCAGGCCATCCGCCGCGATCCTAAGATCAACTGGATCGTGAACGCAGTGCACAAACATCGCGAGATGCGCGGCCTCACATCGGCAGGGCGAAGCTCCCGCGGTCTCGGCAAGGGGCATCGCTACTCACAGACCAAGGGAGGGTCCCGCCGTGCCGCCTGGATCAGACGCAACACACTACAACTGCGCCGCAAGCGATAAACATCATCGCGCTGAACTTATTGACTTTCTATTTGATTGTGTCATTCAGATGGAAAGCCAGTGGTTGATTAAATTTTACATTCTATATTATAATCCTTTTATTTGTTTTATGTAAAAGAAACCCTGGATATTGGATAATGTAAGTTATTGTGCATATTAATCTGATGTTCGTTGATTTCTTTTTTGATACTGATATTTTTTTTTCTAATGCCAGGTCCTGCTCTGAAGATGTGCTGTTTTCTAAACAGGTAAATATTTAATTTCCTAATCATACAATAGTGTAATGAAATAAATATTTGAAAGGTATTGGCAATCTGAAACTTATTCATTATAGATTAATTCCTCAATTACAGTTTTAAGGATGTAATTAGCTTTAATATTTTTGAGATAAACTAGTATTCTTTTCATGATGATACAATGCTTTATGATATGCGCAAACCATGATTACCACGCATTTAAAACTTCCTTGGATGGCTGAACAATATTTTAACATTCCAGGGAATACCACTGTGTGTAAATAGGTCTTACATTTTTTGTTTCGTTTTTTCAGGTAGCGCGTGTAATTGCAGCAAATGTTTAAAGGTGTGTATTTGACTGTTTGTCGCACTGATAGTCCAAATTCATTTTAATCATACTTGTTAAAAATCTTATTAATAAGGTAAAAGAATTTGGAAATAGTAACTTGTTGTCTAGGTGAGGTTATTGTTAAATCTATTTTCAATAAACCTCAATCCGGCCACATACATGCAGTAAAGATCATATTTTCAACACATTGTATAGTCAACAAAAACTATATTATTCTTTCTTTTTTCAGGTAAAACAGCATGGCCGAAAAGATGTAAAAACTTACTATTGCAATATACTCCTTTTTTTACATTAAATTTTTTTTATTTATCCCCAAAAATCAAATTATAAAAGCTACGAATAATTAGTCTCTACGAATAGTAGTCTGCTAAGAGAACTACCCCCCGTATTCATAAACATTATTATGAGCGCTCATAGTGCTCGCCAAAGATGCTTACGAATGTGTAGTGCCGATTTCTGCACTCGTGATTGGCCCGTTTTCGGTGCTAAATCCCAATCTTGTTCACATAAATCTACACATAGGAAAGAACTCACTTGACTGTTCTTGAATAGGGGCGTAAGTCCCTTATAAAAGAATTGCACATAAAGCGACATCTAAGCAGTATGGGGCCCAGAGTGACGCATTGTCAAAGGGTCTTGTAAATGTTTTCATGCACTAAACTACAACGCTGCTCACGTCCGTCTCTTGGACGATTAGAGAGTCTGCTTCAAGCGAGGGTACCGTCAAATGTCTCCTGCGGCCTTATGTACAAAACCTAGACCATTTTTTTTATGCCGAGTTTTAACAGTAGTCTTTTCAGTAATAAGGACTAAGACGGTCATAGTTTTACGTATGTTCTGCTAGATACAGGCGCGTCTATCGCTTGATGTGGTCAAAACCTGCATTTATTCCACGTGGTACCTATTCGTGAAATAGTCGTGTACCATATATGTATCTTTCGTTACTACTGCTTTATCACATCGTCAGTATAGAAAGGTTGATGCAAAGTATACACCTTGCCCAAATTGTAATCACCAAAGGGGTAGGCAGAAGTGCAAGTAGTATTCTAATTTCGCTAAGCTTATTTTCGTCCTCGATGTTTTCGGAGGCGAGCATATCGCCATACCGGACACAGTTCCAGACTACGAGCCGATACTTTTATTTTAATAAAGGTACAATACAGAATTAAACCTAAACCCAATAATATACACTGAGTTAATAAACTTAGAGCTAGCAGCTAGAGTGTGTTCCAAAGTATGTGACTATTAAACATGTGAGATCTAACAGATATACAAATACAATTTCGATACCGAGCATTTCGTGATAGAAAAATCCAATAACACTTACTCGACCCGTGGATACTAATTATTGTTTAATAAACAGACAATAAAACCACGCTTGATTAAATTTGTTTTAATAAATTTATATGACTTTTAAAAGTAAATAACAATAAAAATGTTAATCGTAGGACTTACAGTTGCTACAATTTCGCCATCGAAACCAATTAACTAACAAACAGTGTAAAAACGTGTTAAAATTAACAATGATTCATGATGTTAGGAATGAGATGTGAAAAGTGAAACAATCGCGAGCTTATCTCTAAATAAATACAAAAAAAAACATAGTTCTAATACCATTATGTACAATATAAGTCGGCGATTCTTAATTTAGACGAAATTAACAAATTGGTTACATGAAATCTTTAATCAATTTTAGTTTCATGTCTTTTTGCAGTAGTTTTAGTACAATAGCAATAATTTACACTAACATTTAACAATAAATGATCACGCTGCCGCATCTTACATATTTATACTTTAACTAACGTGTTGTGTGAATCTAGTGAAAAATAATTGCAACCTTTATTAAATATTAGGGCCTGTTCCATAATGTCCAAGTGAATTTTATTAGAACCCAAAATACAAAATTATTACCAAAGTGCACAGTATCAATGAAGCGAGTAGTAAAGTAAAATTGATACTTCCTACATCGGATGTGTAATTCGTTATCTGGCTGATAGAATACAAACAGACATTGTGAAACAGGCCCTTCAAATAATGATTAAAAGCTAGGGTTTGCGTAAGAATATTTATCATTTCACTTCAGACTTTTTATTACACGAAAGAATTACTACGCCATTTACCTCACTAAAAAAGATTACAACATTTACAATCATCTGCGATAGTGTTTTTCGTCGCAGGGAAAAATAAAAATCAGTATTTTTTTAAACAAAAACTACACTTTGTATATAGACATCTAATAAATATTATAACGTTTGATTAAGTGAAGTTATAATTACCCAGCCATATCATACACATCTATAACCTGAGTAAGCAAAATAACATTTTCATATAGAAAAAATACCTACCACCAGCAAATATTTGATAGGCTATATGATTTATAAATATTACGAAAAACTGCAACTTACTAATAGTGAGCGACATGAAGATGATTTGCAAAGGATATTTGAAAATTAATATTGACTTCAAAACGGACATTATTGGAATTTTGTAGACAATATTTTTTTCTAGTCTACTAAACAAAGACAATTGTATTACATACTTTAGTGTCTATTTCTGGCGAACATGTGCATTGAACACTCTTATTATACAAAAAACTAATACAAGCAGATATAACCATCATATAGTAAATGCATATATCGTTACTTATAAAATGTTTGAACTTTGATAGTTTAATGTCTACGTCTTGATCATTATTTTTAATAATTATTATTTAATACTCGACATTGGCAAAATCATCGAAAATAGATGGAACCATAATCTTAATTTAGACTAGAAAAAAATATCGATACTTTGTAGCAACATGTCCCTAGTAAAATGTTTTAAAAAAGTCTTTTTGGCTAAATCTGTCTAGACACTACAAAAAAGCAAATAATTTTGATTCTTCGCAAATTATCTCCATGTGACTATCATTTACAAGTGGTGCTTCAAACATAGTGGAAAATGTTTAATGGATAACAAATACATGTTGTTACAAAAGGATAAGGAAAGGACCTTTAGGATTTTTTAAAAACCTTTTTGGTGAAAATTAATTGTTCTTAGTAGAACTTTGGTAAATGCTAGTAGATTTCAACGGTGTTTCAGTGTCAGATCGATTGGATAGTAAAATTAAATATCGACAATGGAAAGGCATTATGGCTAAGCCCCAATATGTTAATTCTACAGACGAGGTTTTAAAGTTTTTATACGAAAATAAAACAAATGGACTAAGAATAATTTTCAGTAAACAATGTTATATTCTAGTGAATCATATTTTTTTCCTATCATATGTTTTCTTTTTCGTAAAAAAGCCCTCCCGTAAAGTTGTTGGCCCTTTAGCCATTTTGCCTTCCCACTGTCGATATCATTAAGATATTTTTTTTCATGGTACTCTAGTGTTTTGCACTGTACCTGATGGGTACAGTCGAAATATTATGTCGACCGTCAAGAGTCCTTGCTTTCATAATACTGGCCTGAAATTAATGAACATACACCGACTGACCCCGGAAAACGACTCCTCAAGACGCGACACTGTAACGGGTTCATGTTTATGGTGGTCACTTGTCGGGTACAAATATGAAACTTAGAAACAAATATGTAATAAACACGATTAGTAGAGTGCTAACAGAAACCAACAACACATTTGTAATGCCTTTCGATCTACGTTCGACGTTTTACTCGCAGTGACTGATGCTAATGGACCAGCCAGTCAAATAAAATCTAGCACTGGAGTGAGTTTTTATGCCTAGTCACGAGTCAGGGTTGTTGGTAATTAAAAGAGAGGCTTTGTGGTGATACATGGGCAATCTTTACTTAAAAGCCTTTTTTAACACAAAGTAACCAATGTCAATTATTGTGCTCTCTGTGAGAGGACTCGGAGGTATCTAGGACTTACTGACTGACTGAAGAGCCCTAAATCCGAGGTAGTACAAGGAAGTCTATCAGCACATTAATACAGACCGTAACAAAAATCATTAATGCGATAGACCTGTAACACTAAACACCCACCATCTGAAGGTTAGTAACAGTGACCAAAGACCTAAATAGATATCGTATGTGTGCCTTCTTGAGGTACCGACATATTCGAGTCCGCGACCTATATGGCGCTTGGGATGTATGATGCTCATGAACTCCCGTAAATTAAGCGTAAAATTCCGTAAAAAAAACAATTTCGTGTGAAAGAACGACAGCTGCCGTAGTTCATTATTATAGGAACCACAATAGTGACATACTGTTGGAGGTATAATATATCAAAACTACAGTGTGTACAGAACCGACAACCAGTGGGGCAGAAAAGTTCTGGAATGGAGGCCACTTACTGACAAGCGCAGCGTTGGACGTCCGCCTACAAGGTGGACAGACGACCTGATAAAGGTCGCAGGAAGTCGCTGGATGCAGGCCGCTTCCAACAGGTCAGTCTGGAAATCTTTGGGGGAGGCCTATGTTCAGCAGTGAACGTCCTGTGGCTGATGATGATGATGATGATGATAGTGTATTAGACCACTTTTGTAAGTTGTCCCACAGTGTCGCTACACACACCAGTGTGGCACACTTGATATTCTTACATAATGACGTAGTATATTTAGATGTATGTCTGTGGCATGTAGTTTTTAAGTAGTGTATCATGTGGCTAGTTGGTAGGCACCGGTTGTGGCTGGGCAGGCCGTCGGTCGAACTGGAATGTGTCTGAGAGATAGAGCGCGAATATCGCCACGCTGTAGAACACCGTCAGACCGAACAGCGCCACGCTCGCGCTCGCCGTGAACATGTTCGAGTACTCGCACCTGCAATCATCAACACATTTTTTTTTTTTATTGCCTTGGTAGGCAGACGAGCAAGCGGCCCGCCTGATGGTAAGCGGTCACCGCCGCTCATGGACATCGGCAATGCCAGGGGCACAGCCAAGCCGCTGCCTACCACTATTCCAACTCATACCTCAATCATGTCTCATGTCAGCTTGAAAGTGAGAAAATATTTTTTTTTGTTTGATTGAATGACGAAACTACCAAGGCGCTCGCTTGATGGTAAGGCGCCACGCCTGCCTATAAATAGAAGCGACTCCATACAGAACTTTGAATTACAAAGCACTGCATGGCACTGAACTGCGCTCGTCACTCCGAGTAAGCTGTTAAGCCTCATAATGCCCAGTAATTTCACTGGCTTCAATGGCCTCCAAACCGAAACACAACAGCGCTTACACACAGTTGCTTGGCGGCAGAAATAGACAAAGCGGTTGTTGAGTTTGAAACAAAAAAAGTTTTACACACCCTTTTATGATGTAGTTGGCAAAGAAGCAAATAAATTACGTGATGGTAAGCGATATTTACATTATTATACTTTCTTTTTAAAAATATCTCATTAGTCAGTACATTGACGTCTCGTCATTTAACCAAATGGTGCTGCCACACCGATGTTATAAAATGTTTACAAACATTATTAAACATTTGTTAACATTTTATCACAATGTTAGATAATGTTTTCATGTTAAGTAATGTTAGTAAACATTTCTTAACAATTTGTAACATTTTTAACATTTGTTTGTAAACATGTATCTGTGATAATGTAAACTTATCTTTAAGTATTTTGTATTTATGAACGAATACTGTCATCGGTTCAGAAACAACCTTATTGTCTATTGTGTCACTTGTCTATGTTAAGTTTTAAAAATATGTCGTCATGTCGTAGTCCGTCACATACACATTAAAATATGAATAACCAACTCGTGCTTTCATTACTAATATAATGTAGATAAATACATAAATCTACAAACATCACAGTATCCAGGCGATGTCATGATTTCAAATGTTATAAAATGTTTGCAAACATTTTCCGTCGGTGTGGGAGCACTTAAAACATCTAACAATTCCTAACAAAATGTAACAATTCCTAACATTTGTTAGTAAATGTTTAATGTTAGAAAATGTTTGTAAACATTTTATAACATCGGTGTGGCAGCACCAAAATGAAAAAAAAAAACTATTCATAATGATATTTGTTTAGAACATACCTGAAGAACCAGACGATGGTCAAAGCGACGGACACGAGTGTCATCAGTATGTTCTCGAGGTCCCACGCCCGCTCCGGCTGCGGCCTCTCCGTTATCAGCTCGTGTGTCGCTGTTCCAGCAGTCTCTTCGGGCATGCCGTGTTGCTGGAACACAAATTTAATGCTATACAGTAATACCCCGGACTTACGCGATAGGTGGGACCGAGCTATAACCGTGTAAGTCGAATTCGCGAAGTCGGGGTACAACTTTGCATGCACTTTTGAGTGACATAATTTGAGGTTATCAATAAAACACAACGTACGTAAAACAATTCAACGCGGAACACGTTCGAACCTGTCGTAAACGGACCACTAACATGGCGAAATAGGAGAGCTGACGCGCTCGGCCATCAAAAAGAATAACCGCGTATCTCCGAATTCGCGTAAAACGGGGTGGCGTAAGTCGGGGTATTACTGTATTTGTAACTAAGCATCAGGTTTTTGGGTGTGGTAGAATCACGCCGCGCTGTGGACACAAGGCAGTTTTGTCTTGAGACTTGATTTGGACCTCCGTATAGATACCTCACTCACCGTACGAAACGCAGGAGCAACCTGTGGACCTTCCTATTTTCTTGCTGCCTAGCCATATCCCGGTTTAGTGCCAGGGTCCGCTGTCCCACTTAAACGCTTCCACTGTGCCCGATGTAGGGCATTCTTTATAGTAAGACCATTTGCATTCATGATTCCTACCAACGTGAAGTTAATACTTTGGGTTATTCACGGGATTGTAACTCTGGTACGATTTGGTTCCACGAACGACGTACTCCTGCGTTTTATCAAAACGTGACCAAACCAATATATATGCTATGTGGCGTGGCGTGTCGCATCACTAGATTTATTTCTACCGCCAAGCAACAGTGTGTAAGCACTGTTGTGTTTCGGTATTAAAGGGCTTTGCCACGAAATCAAACACCTTGTTAAATAGTAGTTCAATGACCCATAAAAGCGGCGACATCGCTGCTCGCTGCTCGTGGGTCAACGACCTAGCAGTATATGTCAGGTGATATCCTTAAGCATTTACATGATGTTGTCAAATGTTAAATCAGAAAAAAAAGTGTGCGTCTCGGGACGCTCGACAGAAGTGATAACTTAAACTAATGTGGGTTAAAGTGAGAGCGGAGGAGCCTGCCTAATGTTACCGTATGCGTGAGAGAAAGGGAAGCCAGAGTGGCGCCGTAACGCGTTACGTTATGAAGTCCGGTCAAAGTCATGTCAAAGCCCTGTCAAAGTCCGGTCAAAGTCCTGTCAAATTCCGGTCAAAGTCCGCTCGAAGTCCGGTCAAAGTCCTGTAGAAGTCCGGTCAAAGTACTGTCAAAGTCCGGTCAAGGTCCTGTCAAAGTCCGGTCAGTCCGGCTAAAGACCTGTCAAAGTTCTGTCAAAATCCGGCCAAAGACCTGTCAAAGTCCGGTCAAAATCTGGTTGAAGTCCAGTCAAAGTCCGGTTAAGGTACGGTCGAAGTCCGGTCAAATACCGGTCAAAGTCCTGTCAAAAACTGGTCAAAGATTGTCAAAATCCGGTCAAAGCCCGGTCAAAGTCCTGTCAAAGTCCGGTCAAAATCCGGTCAAAGTCCAGTCAAAGTTAGTCAAAATCCGGACAAAGCCCGGTCCAAACCCTTTCAAAGTCCGGTCTAAGCCCGGTCAAAGTCCTGTCAAAATCCGGTCAAAGTCGAGTCAAAGTCCTGTCAAAATCCGGTCAAAGCCCGGTCAAAGTCCGGTCAAATACCGGTCAAAGTCCTGCCAAAATCCGGTTGAAGTCCAGTCAAAGTCTTGTCAAAATCCGGTCAAAGCCCTATCAAAGTCCGGTCAAATACCGGTCGAAGCCCTATCAAATTCCGGTTAAAGTCCGGTCGAAGACCGGTCAAATACCGGTCGAAGTCCAGTCAGAGTCCGGTTTAAGTCCGGCCAAAGACCTCTCAAAGTCCGGTCAAACTCTGGTCATAGCCCGGTCAAAGTCCGGTTAAACTCCGGTCAAAGTCCGGTTGAAGTCCGGTCAAAGTACGGTTTAAGTCCGGTCCAAGCCGACTGGTCACTGTGTGACGCCACTTGGGACTTCGAAGTTATCGATGTTCCAGGGAGGTCGGCTAACGCTGGCTGGTCGATGGACCGCTCGCGTTACGGAACGTTTCGGTTCACCCTCCCATAAGAAGTTATCACTTCAAAAATGTCCCTTGACTAAAATATCGTAGGTATTTAATTTATTTTTTGGGTATGGTTAAAGAATAACATGTAGTATACGTGGTATCATTTAATGTGGTAACCTAATCGCCACACAGTATATCGACCCGTTATGGAATCCTTGAACTACACATATAGTAGTTGTATCAGTATTAGTGGCAGTACCTGTGCGGGGCGTGTGGCGCGCTTGGGATGCACGAGGCAGTGCACGACGGCGCGGTGGTGCAGCCCGCACGCGCCCGTTGAATATCAACAGCAGTAGTAGTACCTGTGCGGGGCGTGTGGCGCGCTTGGGATGCACGAGGCAGTGCACGACGGCGCGGTGGTGCAGCCCGCACGCGCCCGTTGAATATCAACAGCAGTAGTAGTACCTGTGCGGGGCGTGTGGCGCGCTTGGGATGCACGAGGCAGTGCACGACGGCGCGGTGGTGCAGCCCGCACGCGCCCGTTGAATATCAACAGCAGTAGTAGTACCTGTGCGGGGCGTGTGGCGCGCTTGGGATGCACGAGGCAGTGCACGACGGCGCGGTGGTGCAGCCCGCACGCGCCCGTTGAATATCAACAGCAGTAGTAGTACCTGTGCGGGGCGTGTGGCGCGCTTGGGATGCACGAGGCAGTGCACGACGGCGCGGTGGTGCAGCCCGCACGCGCCCGTTGAATATCAACAGCAGTAGTAGTACCTGTGCGGGGCGTGTGGCGCGCTTGGGATGCACGAGGCAGTGCACGACGGCGCGGTGGTGCAGCCCGCACGCGCCCGTTGAATATCAACAGCAGTAGTAGTACCTGTGCGGGGCGTGTGGCGCGCTTGGGATGCACGAGGCAGTGCACGACGGCGCGGTGGTGCAGCCCGCACGCGCCCGTTGAATATCAACAGCAGTAGTAGTACCTGTGCGGGGCGTGTGGCGCGCTTGGGATGCACGAGGCAGTGCACGACGGCGCGGTGGTGCAGCCCGCACGCGCCCGTTGAATATCAACAGCAGTAGTAGTACCTGTGCGGGGCGTGTGGCGCGCTTGGGATGCACGAGGCAGTGCACGACGGCGCGGTGGTGCAGCCCGCACGCGCCCGTTGAATATCAACAGCAGTAGTAGTACCTGTGCGGGGCGTGTGGCGCGCTTGGGATGCACGAGGCAGTGCACGACGGCGCGGTGGTGCAGCCCGCACGCGCCCGTTGAATATCAACAGCAGTAGTAGTACCTGTGCGGGGCGTGTGGCGCGCTTGGGATGCACGAGGCAGTGCACGACGGCGCGGTGGTGCAGCCCGCACGCGCGCAACGTCGCGCCCTCGTCCGACAGCACGCGCCCGTTGAATATCAGACGCACGCGACACTCGGACGACAACTCCGCCGAGAAATTACGTCTGCACATACAACATTATCACACTTATATATCAAAATATATTTACTGACACGCCAAATGACTACAATGAACCCGATATTTAGAACTGGACAGTCCAAACATAATGTTGACCATCAAGTCATTGTGCGCTTCGACGGTCAGCAGGATTATGTCGCCCAGAAGTTTCTGGATATACGCTGGTTGATCCCGGATCGCGACTCACCTGAACGACCCACTATGGCGGGTTTTTTTCCCATGGGTACGGTACTATCCAGTCGAATTTAATTTTACTCGGTAATTTAAAAGTCCCTACATATTATAATAAATATTGGTGTAATCCACAAATATTTGTTTCGAGTCTGGGTGTTTCCTCCCCAGGGGAATTGACGTCATGCAGGTGACTGATCGTAAAAACTACAAGCCAAATCTTTCTGTTAAAAAGCATGATGCGCCGACCCCACTGCGAGTGGGATAAGGACAGGTAGAGGTGAAGACTAGTGGATAATTTATTGTAGGTAACTTCGGATTGATTTTTTTTATTATTCAGTACCTACTGGGGATTGACAAGATCACCATTACTTCAAAGAAGAAGAAACGAACATTATTCAATAGTAGACATGTCGGAAGAGCCGAAAAGTATAGATATCGATTTGGATGTATCGAGAAAAAAATATCGATATGAGCTCCTCATTTGAACGACCTTTTCCGATATACTGTTAAAAATAAAAGATGTATATTTTTACTGCGGAACAACACTCACAAAAAAGTTTTCAGCCATTTATAATTTTATCTGGACGCAGGTGTAAATAAACTTAGAATTTTTTTTTCTGTTGGCACAAAAACGCTATCAAAAGCTAAACAATTATAATCTTTATGTTTCTAACAATGATTCTGCCGTTCCGTTCGTTCGTAACCACACAAACATATCACGACTAATAAACGACTAAAAAAAATGGAAATACTTACAATTTAAAATCCTTAAGCAGTTCATCGAGACTGCCTTCAACTTCTTTCAGCGTGTCGTTAAGATATTTAAGCTTGATCAGTATCTTCCTCGTGTTGTCTTCTTGCGAGTTGGAAGTAGTAGCGCCTTCCTCGCTGGGGTTTGCGATAGGCACGTCACCTTCAGAGGGTTCATTGGTCTTAGCCGTAGTGGACAGGTCTTCCTTCTTCTCTGTTTTCTTAACTGTCGTGGTTGCGTTTGATGCAGTCGCACTGGACGCTGTAAGCAATGTTGATGATGTTAGATAGGCTCTGAACTTCACAGAGGGTGCGATAGGGTGTGAAACAAGAAAAGTCCCCCCATTGAACATATTTATGTATTTCACACAATGTGTGTAAGCTCTTGGGACCTCACTTATAAACTTTTCGTCTCTTTCTAGTCACTTTCTAAATCGCGTTGATGGAGAAAGAAAAAGTGTTTAAATAAGATATATGCTTAAGTAACGTTTACAAGTAAGGCCCAAAATGTTTAACTGATCAATGCTTAAGTAACATTTTAAGTAAATCTTTAGGTGGTTTGATCATATTTAAACAAAACCACAATAGTACCTTGGTTGTAACCGCCTATACCAGATCGTAGATAGTAGTTATGGGGGGAAAGTTCGATGCTAGATATTGGTGACAATTTTAACAAAAAAATGTTAAGGTGGGGGCATGGCCTAAAAAAGGTTGGCAAACACTGGCCTAGAGTGTATTTATGACATTTGTAAACAATGTGTTTTTGGACAATAAATAATTCTATACTAAACTTACTAGTCAATCAGATTGAGATGACTTCGTTACACACGATTAGCCATTTGGTTGAGTGGTAGAGCCACGCTGTAGACAGTTTTGTCTACAGTATGAAGGGGCCGGCTCGACCGGGTCGTTACGATTGTCTCACAGAAAACCGACGTAAGGCATCGACTTGCTGCTGCGTTTCGTACGGTGAGTGAGATATCCGGAAGCCCAAATCCCCTCCCCTTCCCAATCCCTAATTATCCCTTTAAGGTCGGCAATGCGCCCATGGTTCTTCTTATGATGGTGGGCGTACATGGGCGGTGGAGATCACTTACCATCAGGAGACCCACTTGCTCGTTTGCCGGACTATGCTATAAAAAACACACACACCATTAGCCCTGGTGAAGAAGTCGCAGCCGGCGGTGACGTCAGCCTCCATCGCGCTGACGATGCTGTCCATCTCGCGGGTCTGCGCATTGCTCGCGGGCTCCGGCTCCTCGGGTGACTCGCTCTCGTCGCTCGCCGAGTCCGTCGCACTCTGGGAGCTGGTGGGGGCTGCAAGTAATTTTGTTTTTTGAAGTGATAACTTCTTATGGGAGGGTGAACCGAAACGTTCCGTAACGCGAGCGGCGGCGAGCGGAAGGTTCCAGAATATTCGAGAACCTTCTGTGAAACGTCACGCGGGCCAGTTGACCAGCCAGCGCTAGCCGACTACATATTTTACTTAATCATTTGGAACATGGTGCCGTAAAAAAGTACCAGGTTCGCATAAACGCGAAGAGAATAGAATGTCCATTTTTCATGGCGAGTAGCCGTAATTTATAAACAAATGACGATTTGGACAAAGAAAAACTTTATAGGTTTTTTCTTATTTGGAACATGTTGCCGTAAAAAGTACCAGGTTCGCATAAACGCGAAGAGAGTAGAATGTACTTTTATCATGTCGAGTGGACATGGGCATGGACATGTTGCCGTAATTTTGTATTCTCGCATCTTGTTTAGTAAGTTTTCACTTCTGTCGGCACTCCCGGAGTGCAACCCGTATTTTTTTTTATTTGATTGAATGAAATGCTTGCGACATGGCTTGATGGTTGATTGGGGCGGTTATAGGGGTACATCTTTGTATAACTGTGCCTGCATCAGTCATCCGCTTTTCCTGTCGCAGGCCCCCTCTTCGAAGCTCCGAGGCTATCTCTGCCAGACTTCTTCCCTCTCCGAAGAAGGAAGAACCATTTATACAGGCCGGCATGACTCAGGTGACCATCGATAAACTCATTGTTTTTCGATGGTCGCTGGTTTTTGGACTGCACTGCGCTTACCATCAGGTATAGTGCAGTGACTTTGCCGTGCTCGGATAAAAAAAATGAGACCAGCAAGGCGCTCGCCTGATAGTAAGCACCACGCCAGACCATAAACAGGGGCAACACCATACAAAACTTTCAATTGCAAAGCACTGCATGGCACTGAACTACGCTCGTCACCCCGAGACATGAGATGTTAAGTCTCATAATGCACAGTAATTTCACTGGCTTCAATGTCCTTCAAACCGAAACACAATAATGCTTACAAACTGTTACTGGCGGCAGAACACAACCGACTTACCGTCCTCGCCGCCGAGGACCGCGCCGCGTTCCCCGCAACGCCCCCGACCCTAGTACCGGCCCGCGAGCCGATGTTAATGATGATGATAATCATCAAGTAGATTCCTAAAATAGTCCCCTAAACCCCAATCGCAGATGTCTCTGCCCTCTCCGGTGACCGTCCTGAGCCGAGGTTCGTACCCCAAAGGGGGTGCCCTCAGCGGTGGTCACCTAGTCAAGGGCTGAGAGCGCCTGAAAGCGCTCGCCCGAAAGTCCGGTGAAGCTGTATACAGCCGACTAGTGTCAGGCTTACAGCAATCCCAACACAAAAAAAAAAAAAGTGTGCGTCCCGGGACGCTCGACAGAAGTGATAACTTAAACTAATGTGGGTTAAAGTGAGAGCGGAGGAGCCTGCCTACTGCTACCGTATGCGTGAGAGAAAGGGAAGCCAGACAGAGTGGCGCCGTAAAGCGTTACGTTACGGCGCCACTCTGTCTGGCTTCTCTTAACGCGTTACGTTACGAAATCCGGTCAAAGCCCTGTCAAAGTCGTGTCAAAGTCATGTCAAAGTCGTGTCAAAGTCGTGTCAAAGTCGTGTCAAAGTCGTGTCGAAGTCGTGACAAAGACGTATCGAAGTCGTGTCAAAGTCGTATCAAAGTCGTGTCAAAGTCGTATCAAAGTCGTGTCAAAATCGTGTTAAAGTCGTGTAGAAGTCGTGACAAAATCGTATCAAAGTCGTGTCAAAGTCGTATTAAAGTCGTGTCAAAGTCGTATCAAAGTCGTGTCAAAGTCGTGTCAAAGTCGTGTCAAATTCGTGCCAAAGCCGTGTCAAAGTCGTGTAGAAGTCGTGTCAAAATCGTATCAAAGTCGTGTCAAAGTCGTATCAAAGTCGTGTCAAAGTCGTATCAAAGTCGTGTCAAATTGGTGCCAAAGCCGTGTCAAAGTCGTGTAGAAGTCGTGTCAAAATCGTATCAAAGTCGTGTCGAAGTCGTGTCAAAGTCGTGTCAAAGTCGTATCAAAGTCGTGTCGAAGTCGTGTCGAAGTCGTGTCGAAGTCGTGTCAAAGTCGTATCAAAGTTGTGTCAAAGTCGTGTCGAAGTCGTGCCAAAGTCGTATCAAAGTCGTGTCAAAGTCGCGTCAAAGTCGTGTCAAAGTCGTGTCAAAGTCGTGTCGAAGTCGTGTCAAAGTCGTATCAAAGTCGTGTCGAAGTCGTGTCAAAGTCGTGTCGAAGTCGCGTCAAAGTCGTATCAAAGTCGTGTCAAAGTCGTGTCAAAGTCGTGTCTAAGTCGTGTCAAAGTCCGGTGCAAGCCGACTGGTCACTGTGTGGCGCCACCTGGGACTTCGAAATAATCGATGTTCCAGGGAGGTCGGCTAACGCTGGCTGGTCGATGGAGCGCTCGCGTTACGGAACGTTTCGGTTCACCCTCCCATAAGAAGTTATCACTTCAAAAAAAAAAAAAAACTGGCGGCAGAAATACAGAAAGCGGTGGTACCAAACCAGACGGCCACTCGAATATGAGGGACCTACCACCTATAGTCACACCACGTTAGCCAACACTGCTGTCCCTTTACGGAAAGGAAGTTAATTAAAATACACACTCACGCTTGTAATGCCTGAAGAGGTAGGCAGAGGTGTAACCAGTATACCCGCATTTCGCCGAGCTTATGCCCGTCCGATGATGTGATAGCCTATCGGCATACCGGGCACAGTAACAGTAATACAATAATACAAGGATGTACCCCTGTACCCGGCGCAATCAACCATCAAGTCATGTCGCAAGCCTCTCGGGAGAACCGGATGTACACTAGCTGATCCTGGAACGCGATCCACACAAGACGTGTGGATCATTATGGCAGGTTTTAACACTATGTGTACGGTGGTCGCCATCCGGACGGATATGAATATCCTACCACCAGCAGAAGTCTTTTAGTAAACGGACGACAAAATGATACGCTGTGCTGTTGTATTTTTATCGAGTCCAATTAATAATCTAACCGTTAATAAAACCCAACATAAATTAGTACCTAATTCATCTATAATTTAATAGATCGACGATTATTAATGTTCTTCAAACATAGCTAAGAAACATCTCGAATAAACCAGATTTCAAATAAAAATACCGTATTCAAATCATTGCATTTGTTTAAGCGTCTCGATAACATAGACAGACAGTCGTCACACGCTCTCGATTTGTTTCTTCCCTCTTCGGAGTGTGAAGAAGCATCACGTGTTGCGGAAATCACTGGATTGCGTCGCGTCAGTCGTAAATACATGCGTCAGATCGTACCAGGTGTTGACTACTTAGGGGAAGATATAATGGTCCATGGTCTCACTATGGAAGGTGCTGAAGACCAGGCCAAGTGAAAGCGTCAAAGTAGGAAAGCGGACTCTTGCAAAAGGCCGGTATAACGCAAAGAAGAAGATAATAATAAACTTTATTCTGTTCGCAAGCAATGTTGAATTTGTCCAAAGTCTAGCATCAACAACTTACAGTCTATTCGCCTGTAGAAATGCAGGCGGTTGTTGTCCAACATGGCCATGTCAGCGTCAATGATGCTGTCCATTTCCTGCAGAGGTATCACTCTCGCATTTTCCCGCGGAGTTTCTTCCACAGGTTCCGATGTGTTCGCACCTATTGAACAGATTATATATCGTCGATGAAGTACCAATACCTCCTAACTGACAATTTAGTCCAAAATTACTTTTTTATTACAACAGACGTAAACATAAACCAAATCCCTTAGTAACTAATAAAAAGGTAATGTATTGGAAACTATTTTACTATTGAGTTGATCAAAATAAATAAAACATTATTTTAAACAGTCTGGTGTAAAATTAGATTCTCAACACTTAGGAGGTATTGGTACTTCATCGATTATATATATATATTTTTTACTATGTAGTACAGCCATTGTTCTCCGAAGTTATTTCGCCCCATCACGTGATAGGTGATGAGCCTTTCGCTTTACCGGACACAAATTCCAGTCCCGGACAACCCATAACGATTCGAACGAACGAAGAATCGGAAACTCACTAATTCTGATTGACCAACCCGAATCTGAACCCAGAACCTCACGGTTTCACGGAGATTAAGTAGGCTGAATTAAAATTATTATTTTAAATATCGGTATGAGCACAGATGGGTGCGTAGTAAGACCATTCCACTATGTCTCTGACATACACGTGACGTCACATATCTAGTGGTGTATATTTGACAATTACTCCCTTCCACGAGATTTGATAGCTTCTTTACTTGTTTTTGAACGAACTCATAAAATTATGTCGATACATAATAGGTGTAATACAATAATAAAATTAATATCTCTATTATAGACGGTCGAAACAACCCACGTTAAGGCCTGGCGCCCACTGGCGTGACAGCACGCCTAAAAATATTTAGGTGACGAATAATAATATTTTAATATTGTAAAAATTAGTAAAAGTTGATATTTCAACAATGGCCGTAGCTATAAAAAAACTACGGCAAAATTAGTATGTATCGGCAACATTCTGAATGCGCCGACAGCCCTCTGGATACTCGGCAGCCTTTAAGATGCGGTGGCAATATCAAGCACACGGTCCTCAGCCATCATTTTAAAAACACATACAACAGCTTATTGCCTCGTTATGACTGTTCTGAAAAGACTGGGTGCGATCACAATGTCGTGATATGATGCTTCGACATGCTTAGGGAGACCGCGTAGTCACCATAAATGCTTGCATACAGAGATGCCGAAGGATTCCTAGCTGGGCCATACCGCCAGTGCAATCCTAGCCTTAATTTTGTCCGAACACTTCGACTTTTAGGTATAATTGGCTAATCATTATTTTTATATTATCAATCCATAAAATATATGAATAAGATGTGCATATTTTATTATTTTTGCTAATATTAAGTAATAAACGTAAGTCAAGGTCTAGACCAGGAAATGCATGTAACTTAGATTTTTATATAAAAAGTCAATTAGGAACTCTATAGTTTAGACACGTCTATATTTCGAACTAGCTTATGCTCTATTATTTTTTAATCTACTTAAATAAAAAGAAAAGTTCTGCCTCACTGACTCTTCAAGGTTTGACCCAAACCCGAAAGCGGCGGTTCTCTTTATAGCGTATAAGGAATAAGGAAGGATATATCGTAATTCAACCCCTAAAGGGGTAAATGGGGATTCAAAGTTTGTATACAAACAAAATATTAAGTAAATAGACATTTCGACTCGAACTTTGTAGGAGTAATCCTAAAAACAAATAAACAAATACTTATATCGCGATTATTTTTTTAATCAAATCTTAGACGGCATTCACGCGGGCGGAGCCGAGAGAAAATGCTAGTTTATGTATAAACATAAAAACAAACGGTACATCGGTTAGGTATTTAATAAGTTTTATTATGTCACGACGCTAACAGTTATATCATAAATAATATTTTATATATTCATAAGCGGCGAGCGTTTAAACCTTCTTTTATTATTCATAATGATGCGCATTCTACAACTATAGACAAAGATGATTAGTGTAGCGTGTACACAAACAACAAAATTATCATTAAAACATAAATAATTTTTTTTTATTATTGTTTATTTATTTCTTTTTTTGCACACCAAGAGAGTAGATAGATATAAACAATTCATATTTCACTGATCCGAAAATCAGGCCAAGTATTTTTACATACATACGTACATACATACGCCCTCGCGTCTATAATTAACGAAGGGGGTAGGCAGAGTTGTAACCAGAACATCCACATTTATTTATTTTTCATTATTTCTTTCCCATGAGATAGGGGGCGCGCCTATCGCCATAGCGAGCTCTAATCCAGACTACTGGCAATTCGTGGTAGAAACCCCAATATCACTTTTATCCGACTCGGGGACCGAACCCGAGACCTCAGCACAGCAGTCGTACCGCGTACCAATTACAATTGCGCCACCGAGATAGTGTTTTTTTTTAAAAATATGTACTGATTATTTTTTAAATATTTTTACAAATTTATTTGAAGGTTTAGGCATTTCTTCATAGCTATAGAAATGAGCATTGGTTACACATAAATTAGATAAAAGTGTTCACTTTACCACGTACCAGGATATCATAATGTCTAATATCCTGTACTGCCGATTATGAGTTAACCAATTTAGAAATAAAATCGCGAAGGGTGTAGAATTTATAATTATTGCATATTTTCAAATAATGTACCTATTATTTAAGCATTTACTAAGACTCGATAAAGAAGTCAGCGGAGTGTATAACAATGGTGTTTAATATTAAATGACAACAAATAGACAAAAAATCTTTCAACCACAAATAAACTGACTCAAAACGCTTTTAAAAATTCTGCTGCTCGCGCAAGGACCAAAGCGAGTAAAATTTAGCAACTTGCACTAGCCCTTTTACTAAGCAAAATATATTCACACGATGAAACTTTATGCACTGTAGTAGTACTTGCGCAGCTACTGCGCATCATGTGTTTCAGGTGGTAGGCTCCTCGTATGCGAGAGGCCGTCTGGGTTTGTACCACCGCTTTGTCTATATCTGCCGCCAAGCAACAGTGCGTAAGCATTGTTGTGTTTCGGTTTGAAGGACATTGAAGCCAATGAAATTACTGGGCATTATGAGACTTAACTAATTTATGTCGTTGTACCTACTGAAACATTTATTATATCCCTACCATTTTAAAGTACACGAATAAAGTCGCATGAAATACTAGTTCAGAATATGATAATATGATGTCATATTAATTATATTATTATGAAATATTAATAGCACCTATTATTATACAGTTCATGGCCAGAAACTATATTTTTATCGTTTTATTAACGTCTAGTAATAAATTTAGAAATATTATTTGAATAGTCGTAAAAACTTAAATGCATTGCTATGCAGACGCACTGTTACACAGGTTCACCTAGGTGTTAATGTTAGTGGTTCCTTTGAGGTCTAGATTCTAGTATAGATATATCAAGGTGCTATTTCGGGCATAGGTGCCTTCAAAATTGCTGGTGGGAGGATACTTGTATCCGACCGGATAGCGACCACCGTACACTGGCGCTAAAACCTACCATAGTGGCCCACCTTGTGTGGGTCGCGTTCCAGGGTCAGCCAGTGTATATCCGGTTCAACCCAGGGAGCTTGCCCCCTGATCCCCACCCTTATCTCATGCCTTTTTCCTTCCCCTCCCCCTTGGCCCTTTGGCGGGCCGGCATGATCTTGCCGACCAACGATCGTTATCGTTGGTCGACAATATTCTTGGATTGCGCTACACTTACCATCAGGTGTAGCGTAGTCACTTTGCCGAGCCAGGATAAAAAAAAACAAATTCAGCAGCAAACGGCCAGTTGAGTTTTAAGTGCTTTCCGACTCTGATACACGGTGAAACTGGAGATGTTACATCCCAGGTAAGATTTTTTCGTTATGTGTACATTCATTGTGAATAATCGCTTGCTTTAATGCCCGGGAAAACCTATATATCGGAGAATTCTCCATAATTTCGAAGGTATGTGAAGTCTGCCAACCCGCATTAGGTCAGCGTGGTGGACCAATTGATGGCGGTGGACCACTCCTTTCATTCGTATAGGACGCCTGTGCCCAGCAGTGAGAGTATAATACAGGGCTGATATAATTTTTATGTGTATACATAAAATTCTATCCTGGGTTCGTTTTCCAGATCGAACAACACTTTCGAGTTTAGCTTATAAGGTTTGCTCGGAACTGCATCAGAGAACCAACCGGATCCGACGGCCCTCATACGACTGGCCGTAATACCTATTTCAAGCAAATCTTTTCTGCAACATAATTTATTTTTTAAAACCATATTGCACCGAACCCTAGTGTGTGAGGCGATAATTATTATTGATAAATTATATTCATATTTTATTTGTCAGGATAATTAAAATGACATTAGGATAGGTAGATAAATAAAAATATTGAATCCGGAATCATCAGAAAATAAATATAAACGCTATACAATTAATAAGGATAATGATGAATTGATGTTTTGATATTTATCCTACTCTTATTTGTTTTGTTTCATAAGTTATTAATAATGTCATTTTAGCTACATCTTTATATAGAATAAAACAACTTCGCTTTCCGCGTCTGCTTATCTGTCTGTATATCCGCTAACTCCTCCTAATCCATGCAACGGATTTATAAGCGGTTTTCGCCATCAGTTAGATAATTTTTCACTGAAGGCTTATATGTATATTATATCGCTATGAGCCATGGAGGCAAGGCAGTAACATGTCCCTGCAGACATGAAACAGCTAGTAAATAATAGATTATTTCGTTTAAAATGAGTATACGTCACACAAAACAACTTGCTTCTAATAAAATATGTAGTGCTGTTGATAATCGATTATGGCTAATCGGTCCTAATCAGTGACAATATTCATTATCGATTATGCAATCGATTATTAAAAATAATCGTCAGTAAAAGTCTAGACTGTGGTTTCTGGATTTCGGGAGTATAAAAGCTGTTACTGGTACAATTTTGGTCCTTGATCGCGATGTTACCGCTCTTATTGCTTTATAATGCACAATATACAACAAAATTATTTGAAGTAAATTATTACTTATAGTTAGTCTATTGAACAAGTGGCAGCTTATATAGGCTGAGAAAGCGTGAGGTTCTAGATACAATTCCTGCTCTGACAAACACAATTATTGCTTGCGATTACGGTTCGAAAAATTACACATTGGTTACTAGGGATCAAAATTTGTGTCCGGAATAACATAGGCTCGCCCACTTTCACATCATGAGGTGGAAAAAATCTTGGTGAATTATTGGTGCAGCGATCGTTGCACGTCTGCCCCTCTACCCCTTATACAGGCATGTTTATTCTTTATGTATTATTCAAAATATACCAGATAACAAAAATAATAACCGGAATAAGTATAGTCGTGTATGTATCAACTAGTCTCTTATTAATCAATTACTAAATTATTATGAAATGACATCAATCAAACTATTATGACAACGATCGAATATTAAGATCACTAAAAATATGAGCCAGTTGATAGTAGTAATGTTTGCTTACTAATTATGAGATACCTATCAGATAATTATCATATGGCAAAATCTTGATGGTTTTAGACCCTGTCACCCCACATTGAAGTGGGGTAGGAAAGAGATATATCAATCAATAAACTCTTACCTGATGCCTCAGGGGCTGTCAGTTGCCCTGGATTATTATTTTGCGCGCTCGACAACATTACGCTTGTTCCTGAAATACAACATTTATACAATTACCATCTTTTCAATCTTTATGAGGTTTATAGCACTGTAAGATAATTTTAGTGATAAGAAAACAGTATTTATGGTAGTTGCTTATGTTTACTTATGTATCTTATTTCACCCGAAAGCAAACAGAATAAAAAAGAAGTGTTCTAGTGTGCTTAACAGTCTGCTATTATTAACAATACATTGTTTCAATTACTCACTGGTTCGTATGCTGACTGTTATAGGATGAGTACGAGATCTCATCACCAATACAGTGCGGTACCGATCAGGGCGGGCATTGGTAGACCACCACGCTAGCACAGCTACCACTACCACCAATACCACCGCAGCGAATTGCACCACTTCATCCCCAACGCCTTCAATCAATGGCATCATGCGCTGAAAAATACAGTGTAATTCAAGAGTGTGCCACCCAATGGACCTGAGGATGGCAACCGCCTAGCCAGAAACTGTTTGGGTGATAATGAAGAGGGGAAAGATGGATTTCTATGGTGGCAATTTGCGTAATATAACTACATTATTTAGGGAGGAAATTGTATTACCCAAGTCACTCCTCACCTTCTTTACGGGCTTGTGGAATATGGAGTGGCATGAATGTATGTAAGGATGAAGGAGCTTCAGGTAGGCAACTACTCTAATCTACATTGTACTGACCAGTAGCAGTGGCATGATAAGATGAACAGCTATCAGCTGTCTGCCAGCTCACATGTTCCCTTCTTCCAATTATTATGGGGTGAGGGACCTTTAAACAATGTATGAAGAAGCAATTAAGCAGATCTCCTGTTTAATTATGAAGGCTATATGCAAATTGTAGGATAGCTAATGATACGGCACAGGTAATATTTGCTAAATATATTATTATTTGTACTACTACTGTTACTAGTTCGGTCTTTGAAAACCAAAGTCAGTCTGTGTGGGTTCCACATCCCATGGGTTACTTGCATAATATTTCTAACATCAAACTGTTGTGTGTAAACACTGCTGTGTTCCAGTTATATCATTTACAATGGTATTGTTATATTATGTTAATTTTAATAAATGAATTATACACTAACACACCATGAGACATGACACAAGATGTACGTCTGATATTGCTCAGTAATGTCACTGGCATCAATGTTCTTCAAACTGAAACACAACAGTGCTTACACACTGTTGTTTGTGGTTAGTGTTTAAGCATTGATGTGTTCCAATTTGACGTACATAGAAGCCAGTGATAGTACTGAGCACTATAATTATGAGACTTATTCTGCAATCTTTGTATAAAATTTAAACAATCAATAAATAAACAAAATAAATAAATACACTCAAGAGTCACATACATAGTCCTGACCCCACAGTAAGATATGAGTCTTGTGTTGTGGGTATCAGGAACTATCGAGACTTTTGGTCTCACAACACCCAGACCCCAAACAATATTTGTGGATCACAATCAATGAACCTATAGACATATATTTCTGAAAGTACCTAGTAAACATCTTTCTATCAGTGTGTGTCTTTTGTATTTGAATGTGTCATATTTTATTCAGGAGTTGTTGGGAGGGTGGCTGATAATTTTTGTACCTTACTGGATAGTTACCACCATACACAGTGAAAAACCTGCCATAATGGCTCATTCAGCTAATGTATATCTAGTAACTTTAGACCACCATAATTCTGCCACCCATTTTTAACTCAACTCAACAATTGTGTAACTCAATGTTACTTGGTAGTCTACAGCATATGTAGACTGAGTTACATAACATGAGTGTGGCCACATTGCCATGCCAGGATAAAAAAAGTACTCAAAGGAATATGACCTTAACCTTTAACTAGTGACATGGAGTCTCACAGGCGTTGCGCATTTAGCGAATTCTTCGAATTGGCGAAAGTGTTAACTTTATCGTTTTCTTCGCATAAAGTCGATTAAAACGTAGAATAAGGATCTCATACCAATTAAGGTCGAAAAATACCACTAAGTGTTGAAACACATTTTTTTTATATTTTATAAACAAAGTTGGTTTAATATAGTGATGAGTTTTTCATTACATCGATAGTTGAATATCATTACAATTTTGGAACACACTAGTAGATTTTCCCAACAAATATGAATTTAAAAGTAGTAGCCTGTGAGACGTCATGACCTCTATAGTGTTATAAATTTTTCATGTCACCAGTTAAGGGTTAGTATCCTATCCTATCAGGTGACAAGCCCAGTGCAGTGCCATTTGCCATTCAAAGTTCTGGGTAGTGTTGGTACTGTTTACATCCCATGGTGCTTCCCATCGGATGGGTGACCTCCCTCATTTATTAGGTTGGGTAAGAAAAATATTTGCGAACGAAAATATCCACTTAGTGTTTCTTTTAATTCTCACGAAAGTAGGTGTATTCTAGATGACTGATGAATCCTACTATATTGTTTTATATAGTTGTTGTGAATTGGTGAGTTGTCAATTTGAAAATATTATTAACCCCCCACAGGTGTTACTTTAGCCCTCTGACTTTTAATAATTAATAACCTTGATCTTTAAAATAAGTAGATTAAAATATTAAATTTTACTCCAAGGGCAAAACTATTTACGAGGTCCTAAAAGAAAAGGATAAACAGTCAATGGGATTCATATTACCATTGAACCTGACCTATTATTATCAGTATTTATTAAGGAAAATTATGTCTTGTGTTGACACGCTAAGTCCAATGCCATGCAGTGCTTCGTAATTCAAAGTTCTGTCTGGTGTTGCTTCTGTTTATGAACGGGTACTTACCATAAGGCTTATTTTGCAACCAGCTTATTTTGTCACACAGGATATAAAAATATATGAATTCTTATAAGTCATAGAACTAAAATTGTTCAGTATAATGTAAAAAAAACACTTGTTGTTACAAGATGATTGATATGGTATTATGGTTTTATGCTTTATTGATATGATATGGTTGATTTAAAATAATATTGTCAAACATGACAATATTTTTAAATCAACCCTGTATAGAAGCATTAATGCCTACTTGTAGGATACAGCCATTAATTTGTTGAATGTTTAATGGCATTACAGTAAGTCACAATCGCTGTAGCAATTACAGTTTCTAAGTGATTATAGTGTGACAGGATGTTGATTAACTTCAGAGAAACTATAGAGATTTACGAGACCTGTAAGAGCTACTTAGTCGAATTATTGGAATCAGTATGGGTAAAACATACAATTTATTTGGTGTCTTTATTTTAGATGTAAATAGACAAACTGTTCTTGTTATTAAAATGTTAATGTTCGAGACTCGAGAAACAATAAAATTCATAAAAATTAATAATTTTAGATGTCAGCAATACTTGTGCTGTCATCAGAAATAAACAAATTCCATTTTCCAATTACTAAATTTTATTGCACAGTAAAAACACGATGATCGTTATAGGTCCTAAATTGCTTTGTTGACACTAATGTCGACTAACTATTAAATATATGTAGAGCCAACGAGCTATCAAAAATGTAATGCAAGGACCAATATCATGTAGTATGTACGTCAGAGGAACCTTAGCCAAGAAATTAATACATCGCCTTTCTAGATCCTACGAGACTCAAGGTCACGTAATAAAAAAACAATATCATTACCTCAGTTTAATTTTTGTTGAATCCTGGTAAAACACTGGAACTAACAATTATTTATAACAGACCAGATAGAAAGACACTTATGGCAAAACATCGCGACTACTCGACATATGGCTTTGAAAACTTGCAGAAGTATAAAATATGTTCCTATTATATGAATTAATGAATAGAAGACAGCACAGAAAGTATAAATAACAAATAATTCACATATAATTGTTTTCTATCACGACAAATCCTAAAGATTTTTTTTACTTCGAGAGTTGCCATGACAAAAATATAAATATTTCATATAAAATGTAATGTCAAAAAAACAGAGTTATTGGCGGGGATTTTGACAGTGCGGTAGCGGTCGGCCACATAGCCCACATATTTTATTAACGCGCTTGTTAGTATGTTAACAACGTATATTAGTATGTTTGTATGTAACGGAATCTTTGAACATGATTTTGACCTCCTTCAAATCGTCGGATTAAATAAATTGAAATTTGACATACTTATCAAGGACCGATGACAATGCAATACTATAAAAAAAATAAAAAAGTATTGTAAATTGTGATTAATTATAAATAATTGCGATGTGTGTAAAATTTATCTTATGCGTCAATAGATGGCGCTCTACTCTTGGTAGAGTTAGATCGCGGTATGGCTTACTATTTTGTTAACACACTTTTTTGATATTCGGGTTAGAAATTACGTGACATCCAATTGTATCCACTTGTCTGGATCTCCGCTAATTATAAGGAATATCGTAGTATCTAAGATTTATATCGAACTATGTATTGTCATTTTATTTCTCATAATAAATCATTACCTTCTGAATATTGCACCAATACATGTCTTATTTGTGAAAAACATCGACCGACCACAATATATTTATATTTTTTCTAAAAAATGAAAAATAAATAATAGTTAAAAAAAACTAAAAACACGCTTTTATAGAAAGTCTAACTAAAAAATAGAAAAAAAATTGAAGAAAAAAATATTTTAATTAAAAAAAGCGTGCTTTTTAAGATACTATCTAAATGATAATCCTTCTACTCATACATTTCTGTCAATAAAATATTTATAACTATTGACACCATGCACCCCACGGTTGTTTAAATTCTTTTTCCTATTTTTTAGTTAGATTTTCTATAAAAGCATGTCTTTTAGGTTTTTAAATTTATTACTTAAACTAGTTTAAAGTTGTGTTTACTAATTTATGAGTGGTGTGGGTTTGGGCAAAAACCTTTTACGAATGTATGTATGAACAGTGTATGGAGACTTTGGGTGAATTGAGATTTTTGTCGGAGCGCACTATAGTCCGTTCGTGGTAGTTCGACCCGCCTAGCCTGGAAAAAATTGTTTAAGAAGCATTACGGAAGAAATTGCCACCAAAACTCTGACAAGACCTAAAAAGGGCTACACCGGTGTGGTCGTTTTAGCTGTGGTTCTGTTATAAATCGTTTTCTCTACTACTAACAAAGGTACATATATAGGTAGTACGAAGGGACAGTGCCAGAAAGTTGGTTTTGTAAACCAAAATATGAGTTATGCTATAAAATTGCGGTTACAAATTGATCAATTAAAGATATCGAGAATTTTATGTTTTAACAAGCTTTTATCAGTGCCCAAAGGTGCTGCTGGGATTAAAAGAAAAAATATGATAATTTTCAATTGACTTGGGAATCGGTGATTTGGATATTCAAATATTCACATAAAACAGTTATTTTTATTAGCGTTAATGACGAGACAAGCAGGTCGCTCGCCTGATGATGAGTGTCACGCTAACCCGTTATCAGAAGCAACATCAACAAGAACCTCGAATTATGAGATACTGTGTGGCACTGGACTGCTCTCTACACCACGAGACATAAGATATTAGGTCTCACAATGCCCAGTAATTTCACTGCCAAATTCAGTTTATTTCATGTTTAATTCCAGTTCGGTTTAATGTCCTTCAAACCGAAATACAACAGTGCGTACACCACTACTGATTGGCGGCAGAAATGTGAGAACGGCTCAACATGTGCTTGAATAGCGTTTCAGTATTCGGGCTTTAATCTAATGTTTTATATAGGTATATATCGGGTCATTAATAAATCTTCACTTTGCTTTAATATTTTACTAATATACAAAGATTACCGAAGCGCATAATTTAAATTGTAGCACTGCTGCACTATAAGTACACACATTTTGGCTCTTATTACCTACGAACCTACCAAGGATACCTAATAATATACAAACTTAAAATTGTTGGTTATCAAGATAATAATATTGCAAGTTTTTTTATTGCTTAGGCTGGCAAACGAGCAAGTGAGTCAACTGATAGTAAATGATCTCCATCGCCCATGTACGCCCACCACCAGAAGAATCATGGGCGCGTTGCCGACCTTAAAGGAAAGGGATAATTGGGGATTGGGAAGGGAAGGGGATTTGGGTTTCCGGATATCTCATTCACCGTACGAAACGCAGCAGCAAGCCGCTACTTTACGTCGGTTTTCTGTGAGACAGTGGTAACGACCCGGTCAAGCCAGCCCATTCATGCTGTAGACAAAACTGTCTACAGCGTGGCTCTACCACTCAAAAACTAGTAGGTAGTATAGTATAGTATAGGTAGTAGTAGTACTCAAAATCTAAGTAGGTACCAACCTACTTAGATTTTCTCGTACAGTCTCATCTAGGATATTATTTGCATCATCCAATGACACAGATCACTATATTCCAATGACGAGTGCAAAATTGAGCATTGTCTTTAATGAATGTTCCATTTCAAACAGAAACTGTTTCAAGTATACTGTTACTGTTAAACATACAGTCAACCTGGGTAATTTTGGCTCACTTTAGAGGTAATTTATAGTAGTACGGATTTACTTTTATTGTTATTTGTCATAAATGAGTGTTTCTAGTGGGATATAGACCTTTATAATCTAAATTCCTGTGTTATTTATTAAAACGATAAATAAAAGACCCTTAAATTACCAAAAATTTGGTGAGCCAAAGTTACACTGACATTTGGGTAACATTAATAAGTATGTGGAGTTGATGAAGAAAATCTCTAATTTATGTAGTTTTTTTTACTCCTCGGTAAGATTAGCTTGTCATATTGATAAAAAAATACATTTCGTTTATATCACTATCTCCTTTTTAGTGGCAACGTAGGGTTGCCATATTAATACAATATTAAACTGCCTGGTTTATCGAAATCAACTTCTATTTTATGGACCTCTTAAATCAAGTTATTATTGTATTAATCAGGTTTTGATTTACTTATAATTATTGAGCAATGCCTAAAATATTAAAAAATAATAAAACAAACTCAATCACATATAAAAAAGAAACATAATATCGGCTTTCAATTCCCCCATACCATGTATAGATATTGATCATCAATCGCATAAGAATCGCCTCGTTTTGTGATTTTAGATCCTCCAAATCGACTAACTATATTTCGGGGGTGACAATTAAATATGTCAAGCTTTGATGGCCACTTCCACCCTTCAAAACTTTTTTGCATAATTGAAATTTTCACGCATTGTCTGTCCTCGCCCCGAGCTAATGTTACCCCAAATGGTCTGAAAATGAAACGGCTCGAAGATTAATTAAAGATTTTTTAAAAAATCTATCAATATCGCGGGATATTTCAGTGTTATTACATAAAAAACATATGATTCTTCAACATAAAACTGAACTCGCCTTCTGTAGTTCTTCTGTAGTAATTGCTATAAACAACTTTTTAGCAAGTATATTTCTAACTCTGTTTACCGCCCAAATTTTGAATGGTGAGAAAAAAATATATATTTGATAAATATCAATTGTCACTGCAGGTTTCGTTTAAAAACACTTTTTACTTTCATAAATTAAACAACTTATTATTATACAGTGTATCAGTAAGAAGAGAAAAAATTAAACGTTCAAATACAAGTTAGTGAGTCAATGTTACATTGAAAGCTTAAGTTACCCAGGTTGACTGTATCAGTAACTAATTAACAAATCCCTCACTTAGAGAAGTGTTAGAACATTCAAATTATGGACTCAAGCCAATGTCAAGGAAACTAACTTTATAATTACAAACTTAATATCATACATTTTTGAATAAAATTCTTATGTACAGTCAACCTGGGTAACTTTAGCTTTCAATGTAACATTGACTCACTAACTTGTATTTGAACGTTTAATTTTTTATCTGCTTACTGAATCACTGTATAATAAGAAGTTGTTTAATTTATGAAGGTAAAAAGTGTTTTTAAACGAAACCTGCAGTGACATTTGACATTTGTCAAATATATATTTATTTCTCATCATTCAAAATTTTGGCGGTAAATAGAGTTAAAAATAAACTTGCTAAAAAGTTGTGTATAGCAGTTACTACAGAAGAACTACAGAAGGCGAGTTCAGTTTTATGTTGAAGAATCATATGTTTTTTATGTATTAACACTGAAATATTCCGCGATATTGATAGATTTTTTAAAAAATCTTTAATTAATCTTCGATCCGTTTCATTTTCAGACCATTTGGGGTAACATTAGCTCGGGGCGAGGACAGACAATGCGTGAAAATTTCAATCATGCAAAAAAGTTTTGAAGGGTGGAAGTGGCCATCAAAGCTTGACATATTTAATTGTCACCTCCGAAATATAGTTAGTCGATTTGGAGGATCTATAATCACAAAACGAGGCGATTCTTATGCGATTGATGATCAATTTCTATACATGGTATGGGGGAATTGAGAGCCGATATTATGTTTCTTTTTTATATGTGATTGAGTTTGTTTTATTATTTTAGGCATTGCTCAATGATTATAAGTACATCAAAACCTGATTAATACATTAATAACTTGATTTAAGAGGTCCATAAAATAGAAGTTGATTTCGATAAACCAGGCAGTTTAATATTGTATTAATATGGCAACCCTACGTTGCCACTAAAAAGGAGATAGTGATATAAACGAAATGTATTTTTTTTATCAATATGACAAGCTACTCTTACCGAGGAGTAAAAAAAACTACATAAATTTGAGATTTTCTTCATCAACTCCTCATTAAGTATGAGTTAAGTTATTAATGTTACCCAAATGTCAGTGTAACTTTGGCTCACCAAATTTTTGGTAATTTAAGGGTCTTTTATTTATCGTTTTGATAAATAACACAGGAATTTAGATTATACAGGCCAATATCCCACTAGAAACACTCATTTATGACAAATAACAATAAAAGTAAATCCGTACTACTATAAATTAGCTCTAAAGTGAGCCAAAATTACCCAGGTTGACTGTACTTTAAACACAATATAATTATAAAGTTGCCACGTCAAAATTGTAGACGCATTTTTTGTATATGTAACTGCGGAGTGCGTAACGGAACGACATTATTGCATCAGCTGTATGTTCTCTCTATTCTATACACGTTTATTTGTCTCTGCTACACACTTTATTTTAGATAAAGCCCGCTATCGGAGTAGAATTTTTATATTCGTCTCGTTTTTCGAAGTGTTTGTTTCCTCTTTAACTTCTTCTCTTAAAGTTTTATAAAGTGAAGCGCTATTAATTATTGGATTTTATGAACATTTGTAAAAATTGTTAAACGCTTTTCTTTTTTGTGTTGTGTTCTGGTCTTGGTAACCTGGTTATTGAGACGTTCGGTTGAATAATATTTGCTTTTTGAAAAGATACACAAGCAGCAAAACTGAAAAAAAACAGCAAAATATCTATCATGAGCTGTGTGTACGGTCAACAAAACGAAAATCACATTAATAATCATCACGAGAATAATTACAAAAATATTAATCATCAAACAATTAACCAGGGATTGAGAAGAATTATTTGCTCATCACAGAGAAAAGATAAAATTCGAAAGTCTAAGGGGATGTCTTTTACAACACATGTCAAAATGTAAGTACTGTATTATATACCTTATTTTGATGTGCGATGTCTGGATGTTTTGAATTACGCGCCATTATGTGCAGAAGTACCGGGAAATGAAATATTTAATTCTTTTCCGGTGTATTCCGACACTCATAGTTATGTACGTTACTAAACAACTTCCGGGGCGTAATGGGTGAGTAGCCGGCTGTGAAGCGAGAGACCCCTGGATGGCACTGCATTACACTTCTCACACCGATAATAAGTCGAGTCTCATAATGCCAAGTAATTTCGCTGGCTTCAATTACCTTCAAACCGAAACAAAACGTTGCTTACACACTGCTGCTTGGTGGGAGAAATAGGCAAACCGGTGATATTAACCCAGACGGCATCACGCAAGGGATCCACCACCTAGTACATATTCCTTTCTTCCTTGCAGATTCCTCAGCAAAAACGCCTAACTTCTGACTTATTGCTTCAGCTGAAGAACATTATTCCGCAAATGTTCCACGACTTAAAATCTATAAAATAATCTTTAAAATTAAAAACCCCCATAAAAATTAATATAACAGCATTTTGTTTGACGTCGGCCGACCACGTAGTACGTAATACAGCGGGTCAGGTATCATGACGTAATCATCTGCATTGGAGGTATTTTAGCATTTCTTTCCGAGGCCCTGATTTTTTTCCATAGTGCTGATGCGACATAGCCATAGGGTTTTAGCCGGTAATAATCCGATATGCTTACCCCTACCCCCAATTTCTTACAGTGGGAGGGGGATCCAAGATGATGTAAAAAAGGTTTGTAATCGTCTAATGCAGTGTTTCCCAACCTTTTTTAGGCCATGCCCCACCTTAATTTTTTTTTGTTAAATTTCTCACCAATATCTAGCATTGCATTTAAATAACCCATAGCGAAAGGGTTAAGGCTCGTGTCCAGTCCATTTTTAAATTGCCCCCCTTAACTATCAAATTGCCCCCTTGTGGGGCGTGGGCCCCACGTTGGGAAACACTGGTCTAATGCCTTTTTATGGCGAGCCCATCGCCATACAGGGAAAAATTCCAGACTCGGGCCTGATACTGAGCATTTCTTGATAGAAAAACTCAATATCACTTTTACCCGACCCGGGATCGAACCCGATACCTCAGCTCAGCAGTTGTACCGCGTACGCAATACAACTGCGCCTCTGAGGCAGTCTACTTGATACTAACATTATAATTAATATGAAAGACTGAATGTTTGTGAGTTTAGATGTTTATTAGTCTTGCAAAAACTGGTAGTCACACAGTAGAACACGATCTGCATTAGGACATGAGCTACTTTTTTTATCCCGGGAAGAGACATTCACGCGGGCGGCGCCACGAATATAAGTTTTTTTTTATAGCATAGGCCGGCAAATGAGCAAGTGGGTCACCTGATGGTAAGTGATCTCCACCGCCCATGTACGCCCACAATACCAGAAGAATTATGGGCGCGTTGCCGACCTTAACAGAAAGGGACAATTAGGGATTAGGAAGGGGAGGGGAATTTGGGCCTCCGGATATTTCACTCACCGTACGAAACGCAGCAGCAAGTCGGTACTTTACGTCGGTTTCCTGTGAGACAGTGGTAACGACCCGGTCGAGTCGGCCCATTCATGCTGTAGACAAAACTGTCTACAGCGTGGCTCTACCACTCATAACAATAATATTAAGCTAGTGAACAATAAAACCTTGTCAGGCCCAAATGTTGTTGACATGGTTGCAGAAATATTGGTCATAAGTACGAGATTCGATACGTCATCATGAGGTAGACGACCACACAGATGACAAAGCATGTCAGGATATCGCCTTGAACTTTGCACTGCTTGTTTACGCGTTATAATAAGGGTCATAACATATTCTAGAAATTAGCTTTAAAATGTATCAATCAAATATTTTCTTAGCCATTGTAGCTCAGTTGATAACGAAAATGGTAGCAGTCGTAACGAATGTTTGATATCTATAGACACATATGAATTATTTAAAATTACTATCTTTATATTTAAAAATTTCGTGTCACGTTGTTTGTCCGCGATGAACTCCTAAATGATTCTTATGGAAGATTAACTTAAAATTTATTATACTTTGTATAAATAGTATCAGCCCTCTATTAAATATACTATGCCAATGAGCACGGGACTCGACTATCCATGAGAGGGATAATTAGATATACCTATTAGGTCTAGATAGTTTTGTCTACAGCACGAATGGGCTGGCTCGTCCGGGTCGTTACCACTGTCTCACAGAAAACCGACGTAAAGTAGCGGCTTGCTGCTGCGTTTCGTACGGTGAGTGAGATATTCGGAGGCCCAGATCCCTCCCAATCCTTTTAATATCGGCAACGCGCCTATGATTCTTCTATTATTATAGGCGCACATGGGCGGTGGAAATTACTTACCATCAGGTGACCCACTTGCTCGTTAGCCGGTCTGTGCTATAAAAAAACCTTTTAAAAATACCATTGACTCGAAACTGCTGAAAAAATATATATTCATTACTATGGTAAATGTAACAACAAACAAGAAACCAACAGACTTTTTGAAAAAAGCTCATATTTTGACGTGAGAATTTTCGTTTGAAAATTAGTCTGCTTTTTCGATATTAAGTCAAAATAAGGTGCAAAAATAAATATTTTAAATCAAAAAAATTACAGTGTATTTGGGATACAAAAAGGTAAGTTTTCACCAAATTTCGTGAAAAAAAATGATTTTTTGTAAAAGATAAAAATAAAAAACAAGAAACTTGGTTATTTGAATTTTTCACATAAATTTTGAGGTCATGTGAAAAAAGTGTGTATGCAAAAGTTGTAGATCTTTTTATTACCATAGGACTTGTAGTTTTTCCGGAAATCGAGATAAACCGTTTTTACCCTTAAAAGCCCCCCCCTTCCCACTTCCCGACCTCAGATCGCCCGTAATTTATTTTTCCTATCAATTTTGTTGTATTCTCTTCCTTTTACAATGGGTTTCATTCTACTATAATTTTGTTTCTATTTTTACCATTTTCAAAGGCATCGGCACCGGTCTATGACGCAACATTCCAACTTTGCATTCGAATTATAAATTATTATGGCATCTATAATAATACAATGCAATTATACGCACACATATGAATATTTTATCTGAAGTATATTGCGCTATATACCATTTATGTAAAGGCAAGTGCGAAATTGCAAGTCATCGTTAGCAAGTGTATAGTGTACTAGACGAAATGACGTAGGTGGCGGCGCCCCATAGAGGCCTCATCGCGTGGCGTTCGATGTAGTTTGGCTAAAGCTATTCTGTGATTGTTGCTGTGGGCATTTTTGAGTGGCCGTGAACTGAGGTCAATAAATTATATGTCAATATGTTCATTATTCTGTGTTCTCGCGTTGCCAGGTTCATGTACCTATGTATACTCGTCATCCAATTTAATTTCCTTAGATGTTTATTTAAATGATGGCAGGGGATCCAGTTAGGGTGCCAACCATACTGTTAAAATTGTATTATACCTACTTTATTTTCATATACAAAACAAATAGGGTTATATATTTTCATTATCATCATGATTCTTATGTTCATGGTGTTTCATCGAGGCTAGCGCGCGGAGTACTAAGAAATGATATTTAAGTACTCAGTCAAAACAATTAATAAAATAAAATACCGTTGGCAACCCTAGTACCAGCCGGAATTTTCGATATTCTCAGTATCGGACCGAGTTTCGAAACTTCAAAGGTTAAGTTTGTTTTTTCCTTGTCGCTCGCGTGTTTGTAGGTGGGCAAAGGATTTGTGAAAGCCGCGTTACGAAACACGACACGTGTCAATGTTTTTAAGCAGTCAAACGAGCAATTGGGCGACCTATGTGATTTCCACCGTCCATGAACGCAGACAATACCGGAAGAGTCATGAACGCCATGGATTGCAGACCTTAAAGGAAAGGCATGGCTGAGGGAATAGCAAAGGGAAGGGGATGAGAAGGCTTTGGATATCTCAAAAAAGAATACTGCAATAGCCATAGGTTAGAATTATATAGCTACTAGCATTTGCTCGCGGCTCCGCCCGCGTGATCTGCTTTTTCCGGGATAAAAAGTAGCCTATGTCTTATTCTGATGTTTAAGCTATATTATTGTAAAGTTTCATTAAAATCCATATAGTAGTTTTTACGTGAAAGAGTAACAAACATACATCCATCCATCCATACTTACAAACTTTCGCGTTTATAATATTAGTAGGATTAAATAAATAGGTTAGAAGCTTCGATAGATTCCTTAATCATTAGTTAGAAGCCATTCAAATCTGATGGAAGGGTTACTTGTCAAATAACAGACGATGCAAAATTTTACATCATCATGCAAAATGGCTATTACTGTGCACACATGCGAGATAGTGAGATGTCCCCATTACGCGCCCATCTTTGCTCATACCAATAATTGCAAGCATATTTTTGAACAATTTTCATTGCGTTTTAACAAAAGTGTTTCTTTTTCGTATTACATATTCAAATTATTTAGAAAATTCAGTATTGAAAACTACACTATTTGTCAAAAGATATTCGAGACTAACGACAAGTCTACCAACCCGCATTATGTCAGCTTGGTGGACTAAAGTTTAACATCTCACATTAGAAGAAAAGGCCCGTGCCCAAAAGCCGTGGGAACATTTTCTGTAGCAATAACCTAATTATTCCCCAGCCAATAATCAGCTACAGAAGTGTATATATTTTGCTTCTTAATAACTGCACAGTTTTTGTCGTTGTCT
Organism: Amorpha juglandis; assembly: GCA_949126905.1. NCBI lineage: Eukaryota > Metazoa > Arthropoda > Insecta > Lepidoptera > Sphingidae > Amorpha > Amorpha juglandis. Next base: position 4,426,951 of record OX421378.1, on the reverse strand, counting down.
TATGTCCGCTGTTTCATTCTAACAATTGGTCGTGTGTGGTTGTGATAAAAAATGTACTCTAATGCATTACAATACACATTCATTATCCAAGATAATGTTGACTATCATTGATTGATTGCCGGATGAGTAATATACCAGTTTAGATCGCGCATGTTTAATGCGTTTTTTTCACCAAAATCACACGTAGTCCTGACCCCACAAACAAATATTTGTGGATCACACAAACATTTGTCATATACCACGGAGACGGAGGTTATGTGATAATTATTGATTAATGAAAAAATTATAATGGCAGTAGCCTAGCGGCAGAGGCGTCTTTGCCGGGTGTGCAGGGTGTGCGGTGCAAACGGGCGAATCGTTCTAGGGGGCGCCGGCCGAGCTCCACTCACACGCTGGCCGGGCATTTTCAAATGCACCTGCGCCCGTGTTATATGTTCTGTTTAAAAGATCCGTTTCACATAATATCTTTAAAAAATGCGCGAAACTAACTAATTTACCTATGTCAGGATAGCCGCCTTACACGTGCCAGCGGTGATTTTGAGGGCGGCGGGGTCAAAGATGAATGATTGCACACGGGCGCTACATTGGCTAGAGACGCCTCTGCCTAGCGGGGAGTCTAGTTTCTCAGATTCGGTTCAGTTCCAGATCTCACGGTACCAGTCTGGAACTAGGGCATTGAGTATTCATTGTCAATGATCGCTTGATTTACGTTGCTAAAGTGGTAGAGCCACGCTGCAGGCAGTTTTGTTTACACCATGAATGGGCCTGCTCGAGCGGGTTGTTACCACTGTCTTACAGAGAACCGACGTGAAGCATCGTGCTATTACGTTTCATACAGCGAGTGAGTATTATTACGGCGTTCATGGGTGGTGGTGATCACTTACCAACCAAGTGATCCACTTGCCGTTTGTCGATCTCTGTTATGAGAAAACAAAACCATCGGCCCACAACTGGCCGAGAAATCGATGTAATATTATAAAGATATAAAAATGTACGCGTCGAAGTAAGAATCTTCTCCTTTTTTAAGGTCTGTAAAAAGATTTAAAATCCTGCAGTGAGTTCTTCAAAAGAATTTCAAAGATATTATTATGTAAAGTCTACCTATCCGCATTAGGCCCGTGTGGCGGACTCGGGCTCTATACAACTGTGCCTATGCTTAATGAGTACATTATGATATTTATTTCATTATGTATTTAATATAATAGTTGATAAGTAATAATCATCAATATGGGTTTCCCCTGGCCTGACATCCTCAGGCTATCTTCCGGTTACGTAAGTTGTTTTTTGGGTTGGACTTTTAAATGAATATAAATTTGAACTATATTGAAAATTACAATTAGGTACATTTTTATACCAGTTAGCTATGTTGTATAGTGTATAGTAGGTACCTACTGCCTACAGTAACGCCTTGTTTACATCAACTATTATCATTCACTGAATCATCGCGGTTGGGGTTTACGTGTAAAGTCGTGTAATTGCCTAAGGAAGTGGCTACAAACACAGTGGTGTCTCGGACTTGATGATTTCGTCATTGTACTGACTACAAGTTAGTAATCAAAGAATTATGTCACACTATATTCGAAGTAACATTCTATTCGATGATTTGAATTCAGAAAATTAAGAATCACGTACCATATTTATAATATACACACATACAGGATATTTTGCGGGACTTTTTTTTTCAGATTTATATGACATGTTCATGTACATATATACATAGTAAAAACTTCAAATACCGATTTCTAAACCGAATCACGGTGCATTTGCTATTATCTGTTATAGAATGTCTCATTTTCCTCGTATTCGATCAATAGATCTTTTATCCGGGTCTACTAATTAGGATAAACCCTATACATATATTACAAAAAATATAACCAAAATAGGGCCACGGAGCGGAGTTAGTTGTGCGTGAATGTTGATAAAAATAAGTATATAATAATATGCGTACATGCGGTAATAAAAACAACTTTTTTTTGAAGTCGGTTAAAATAATTATAGAGATAGGTTTAATTTCCGGATGTTTATGACCGGGCTTCTGAAGTGGAAGTATAATCTGCGGAAGTAGTTTTGTGGGGCACTGTATTAGTACATAAGGAAATATTGAGAATAAATAAAATGAAATTAATAAAAATGGAAACGGCCGGCAAACAGTAATTTTTAAACTCCGGCATTAAAGAGATGTGTTGTCGTTTGTGTGTTTTTGTTGTGTGTGTGTTGTTAATAATTGTGTGTGCGCGTGTGCGTATACATGCGTGCGTGCGTGCATGCGTGTGTGCGTGCGTGTGTGTGGGTGTATGTGTGTGACCCCTTTGCCTGCGTGCGTGAGTGCGTGCGAGCCAGCAAGTGTGCCAGCATTTGTGCGTGCGTGTTTGTGTTTGTCGTTCATTTTCGACTGGCCCTAACCTTGACATAACTCACTGTGAAGACAATCTATTTAGTTGACACTATCGTAGAAAATGGCTTAAATAAAATCCCAACATCTCAATAAAACGCTTTGATGGTCTGTTCATGTTATTTTAGTTATATGTTCGCAGGTGGTAGGTCCCTCGTATGCGTCGCCAAGCAACAAAGCACTGTTGTGTTTCGATATGAAGGACATTGAAGCCAGTGAAATTACTGGGCATTATGAGACTTACATCTTATTTCTCGGGATTGACGAGCGCAGTTCAGTGCCATACAGTGCTTTGTAATTCAAAGTTCGGTGTGATGTTGCTTTTGTTTATGGGCAGGCGTGACGCTTACCGACAGGCGAACGCCTTGATCGTTTCGTCATTCAATAAAATAAAAAACAAATATAGCACAATAATTATATTTCGAGTTACACCTATTTGATGATATAATAAAACATCTTTTAAACGTACTGAAAAGTAACTGATTTCATTACGTAATATGGTAGTGATGTCGGCTGTCTGTATATTATCTCATTGTTATTAATTAACTCTCATCGGACTACCTGTTGTTTACGTTACACTTTAGAACATAGGTATTTCTAGAAAATATTATCCGGTTACCCGTTACACTATGGAAATCCAGGAATTCTATGTTTATTCTTCTAATGATTCATTGATGTTTTTAGTTTCCTGTTTCCTTTTTAAATATCTTTATACATGTTGATTATTCAGTGATAATATATAAATCAATTTTTGTCGGACGTATTCAGTAGATTAGGTAAGGGAAAATCAATTAGTTTTTTTTTCTGGGATGGTCTTACAGCACCCGGATTATCTATGTATACATACATAGAGCGGGATTCTGGACCGTCAGGAACGTGATGTGTTCTAGGACATAGATAATAATGAGTTGACATAAGCCTAGGTCTATTTAGGTGAAATCATTGCTACTCCATAATAGGTTTCAATACTGACAGTCTCCGTGAGGGAGGATGTCATGAAACACATACACTCCACACGACCGTTGTACCGTCCTCGCCGCCGAGGACCTAGCCGCGTTCCCCGTACCCCCGACCCTAGTACTGGCCCGCGAGCCGATGATGCCCAGTAGTTCTAAAAATTTCCCAAACCAATAATCGCAGATGTCTCTGCCCTCACCCAGTGACCGCCCTGAATCGAGGTTCGTTACCCCACAGGGGGTGCCCTCAACGAGGTCGCTTAAATGTAAGGGTTGAGAGCGCCTAAAGAGCTCACCCGAAAGTCCGGTGAAACTGTTAAAAGCCGACTCGCGTTAGGCTAACAGCATAGAGTCACACAGCAAAAAAAACAGTAGAGGCCGTGGGTTCGACCCAGACATATGATTGTGTATTTGTGTGATCCATGAATATTTGTTTCGAGTCTGGGTGTTGCGGGACCGCAAGTCTCCGCAGGGCTCGAAAACTAGTTTCGTATGCCTATAATGGTATCATAGACTTAGAAAAAAAGTTTTTATAAGTTGATGAATGGTATAAAATTAGTCATACTATAATTTTAATTCATCATAGTTCCCACTAGTGGCTACTTCTACTTGATGCATGGAGAGTAAAGGAAAATTGTAATTGTAATGGTTTTTGGAAAACTATCGACACTTGTACTGGGCAGGTAGAGAATAGACAGTAGCTACCTACTAAGATACCTCAGCTGGGAAGAGATTTACGCGTCTATAGAGACGTCGCCTTGTCCGTTGTTTTAAGCAGTGTTAGTTTCATTTTACGCATACGGCCTTGTCCATATCCGGATTTCACTTGAACTGGTTTCACAGCAGTTCTAAGACAAGAATATAAATTAGTTTATTATAGTTTAATTACTTAAACTAACAATGTTATAAATGTCAGAGCCTGTTTGACAATATTCTAATCTTATATTTAACCATCAATTCCGTATAATACAGCTATTTATTAAAGTACCTCTTAGACATATTTCTTCCGGTAAAATGGCAGAGCCTGCTTTGGTATTTGAGCGAGTTATATTTTAATTGCTAGGTAGCATCTTCATTAATAAAACATGCGTTTATACGTGTAAAAAATATTTTAATTATTTATTTGTAAGCCTTATATTAATTGTTAATTATCGCTTGCTTTAACGGTGACGGAAACATCGTGAGGAGACCTGCAACCTGAGAACTCGATAAGAATTTTCGAAGGTATGTGAAGTCTGCCAACCCGCATTAGGCCAGCGTGGTAGACTAAGGCCTAATCCCTCACATTAAGTAGAGGAGGCCCGTGCCCAGCAGTGGGACCTAGGTATATAATACAGGGCTAGTAAAAAAAAAATGTAAGCTTAGGGTAGGCAGACGTGCTTATTTCCGACCCATAATGTGATAGACGTCGAGTCTATCGTCATACCGAGCAAAAATTCCAATCCTGGGCAATTTGAGTGACTTTTTGTGTCGAAACAATTGTGATCAACTTGGGAATTTAATCCCAAACCTCACGGCTCTCAGGCTTGTGCGCTATCACTATATCAATGAGGCGATAACAAATACAACTTTAGTTAATGGTGAGGGGATCATCCATCAAGATTGATAATAGTTATCAGAGCTCATTGATAATATGAAAGAGTGATAAGAACCGATCATTTGGGCACCTATTCTATATATCCGCAACGAAACAATGAAGTTCATTTGTGTATGTATACATTTATTATGTATTTTCATTTATGTATATCAAAAATATTAATATTGTAATGGTTATTCTATACCTGTTTTACTCTATATAAGTATATTCCGAACTTCATTGTTTCGTTGCGGATTTATAGAATAGGTAGATGCCCAGATGATCGGTTCTTATCATCATCATCAGCCACAGGACGTCCACTGCTGAACATAGGCCGCTCCCAAAGATTTCCAGACCGATCTGTTGGAAGCGGCCTGCATCCAGCGACTTCCTGCGACCTTTATCGGTTCTTATCACTCATATTATTATCAATGAGCGCTGATATCACGTTGCAGTAATAAAAAAAAGAATCCCATTTTATACACTCTTTTACCCACGCCTATAATTTAAAATTATAATTAATAAAATATGCAATAAAGACTTTTTATTATTTAAATCATAGTAATGTAATTCCTGTAATTCCAGACTCCGGGCTGATACTGAGCATTTCATGATAATAAAACACAATATAATTTTTACTCATACGGAGACTGAACCCGAGACCTCAGCACAGCGGTAAACTTAGCCAAACACGTACATTCATGCTTGTTATAAAAGAATATTTTTTAACCATATTAACCATGGAAACGTTAATTTAAAATCAATATAGAGACCGTGTTTTTTTATATTGCTTGTTACAGAATTTGTTCAAAGTATGTACTAGTTTCATACTAAGGTACTTTAGTGTAAAATACGTATACAATGAAACTTGGGTAAGTGGGATCTGAAGGGACCTACATTTTTTTTATCACTTATAGAGGTTTTACCCAGTTTCCCAACTAGGCAGGTTAACATGACAGTTGTGTTATTTATAGAGGGTCCCGCCATGAGAGATTGAAATGTACCATTTTTCATATAAACAAGTCTCAAAAACAAACACGTTATAACTTGTCTACACCTGATGAATTATCCTTAAACGGGCAATTGAGCTACAGAGTTCCAATTACAGAAGTAAACATCGAAAAAATTTAAGAAATCAAGTCTCAGTTACAGAGCTTAGAGAAATTTCCTGTAACAGAGGTATATCAATGCAAAAGTGTCAGGACCTCATTGTAATTATTAGTAACAGAGGTTTCCCACAAGGGCCGACTAATCCAGGTTTCATCGTACAAAATAATCGCAAGTAAATTGGAGGTTATTCAACTTATCCAATGTCGGACCGATATAAATGAGTCATTCCGCATTGGCGACCTAAAAACAATACGCTCAGCCGCTGCGAACTTGTCTTTACACGTTTGTGATAGCAGGGACTATGGTCTGCAAAACATTGCATGTGCCGACTGCTAGGTATAATATACTCCGCACATTTCTGAAGTCGTTCAGTTATATGCAACAGTTGCCAGGTTGATGACGTTTTGATTCGGTCAGATCATAGATATGAGAGGATTTATCTGAGGCCATCGTTGAAAAATAACATCTAAAGGAAAGTGTTTTTATGAAATGGATGCGTCACGTAAGTTTAGCGACGTAAGATTTATGCTAATCTGTGCTCAAAAGCCTAAATAAATTCTTATACTTAATAACCCGGCCTAATTTCAGGTTTCACCTTATTAAACAAATATTTGTGGATCATACAAACATTTGTCTCGGTCGAACTCAAGGTCAAAAGCTAAAAACCCCCCTATGCCTATTTCTAGTTTACAAAAAATTTGCAATCTTCGTATCTATCTACATGCGAGTTGCAATGGGGTGAACAGGGCTACAGCCTAGCCCATCCTAATATCTGGCTAACTCACCCCAGAAACTCATCATTTTTCAGATATACTTATCTAATTACCTCTTTTTTTGGTAACCAGAAACAGTCAATTTGTATCTGTCTCACTGTAGAAAATACGTGTACCTATATCTTTGCCTAATGAAGGGTCGTTTGAGTGGGTACAATTAGTATTATTTACCGAAACGCGGCAAAATACTATAAACATATATTACAAATCGCTCTTCTATAAAGTCGCGATTTTTTGCGGCTTCTACGATAGTATTGCAATCATCAAGCTTATTGTTGTACATACCAAGAATAACTAACAAAAAACTGTGGACCAGGATTTAATATGCAGTTTTAAAAGTATGCCTAATATAGATAAAAGATAATATGGTGATAAAATTGCAGACATTAAAAATATTTCACACATATCATCATTAACAATTTAATGAATAATATACCCAGGTAAAATGCATAATCATATTTGTATTTCTTTTTATATGTAGATCTATCGTAAATGGATGGGACCTACTCAAACTAGGTTGCTTTCAAGTCCAAATGGTATATTAATTTATTTAAATATATGTTGAAATGTGGATTCTGAATAAAATTAAACCAATATTTGGTTTCATACGAAGCAGACAAAGATAACAAGTGCGCCATTTGTACGGTATATTATATTAATCAGATGGTCATTGTGTGTATTTGTTTTGGTCTCTGATATGATATCATAGGTAACAGGATATAAATTAATGAAGCTAATAAAAGCGTATTAAAAACGTGCAAATTTTTCATATTATCGTTGCGCTTTGTTTCTTTAAGCAGGCACTTTCCAGTTTTTTAATGATATACTTTGAATACCGAGATAGTAGAAAGTATTCAGTAACCTTTTTTATTTCAAGCGATTAGGGGCTTATAAAAGCGAGGCTTCGAAATTTATTAAGAATGGTATGTCAAAAACATCTTGTTTTCCTTTCGAAGCATGACTCATTGAGAAAAACGGCGCTTATTCTGATTTCTGTGAATCCCCAGAATCATAAACGTGTGTGCGAAGCAATCACTGAACCTAAGCTAGCTACGTAGCTATAGCGCTGTGAAAACTTGGTCTCGTGAGTCGTGATACTCGACATCAGCGCGTCCTCATTGGCATTTTAAAGTTGACGTCATTCGGTATAGCCAATAGCGAGACGGGAAAGTTATTTTTAGAACTCGCTGTCGAGTGGCGGGGTAGAGGAAAACCGATGGGTCGACTTCGGCTCGAATGTTGCACAACAATTTCTGTGGTTTTACGGAGTGCCCGTGTTCCGTGCGTTGCACAGTCTCTGCAATAGAGTTACTTTGGTAACGGCGTAGGTTAGCATTACGTGCTAACATTGCTATTACTCAATTGTTTTTTTTATATCCTCTCACGAGGGCGGAATAATTGTCTTAACGACTGGAGGTGTTACATTATTTGTTCGTAACAGGGTGAGCGATTTATTATTATTTAATTTTTAATATGGTGTAATATGTCATGACATTGTTCTGTCAAAGTAATCAAGACGTCGATTGGAATGATAAATTAAATAATAGTATCGTAATTTAAAATTGTATATTAGCTGAATTTCGTGTATTCAGTGTAAAATATAATATAAGGCACGCACATGTTGGAACTTGTTCGCGAAGTGGGGTCACGTTGCTTTGACAGATACAATGTGCGCCGTATGTATGTAAATTTCTGGAAAATGTGTAGCTATTTGGAATGTCCACGTTTCAACAGTGATAAGATTAAGTTGAAATTTCGATTTCTATACGACTCTACTTAAAAAATGCTATTGGAAGTGCGATCAATTCTGTTTAAAAAGATACTTAGTACTTAGTTGAGACGGCTGAGATAGTGTACATAATACTTGAACACTTTTGTTTTATTTAAGTTCTTACATGGACCCGAAACGCACTTTTACATATACAAAATGGCGGCGATTTTAATAGTTAATATGAAATCACTATGTGGTAGAGCTGTTGTGTGCTAGAGTCCGTCTGCTTATTATAGGGTTGCCACCTTTTGTCCAAAAAATAAAATATAAAAAGGACGATAAAGGAAATTAAAGGTTATTTTGGAAAAATAAATTTGTAGTTATTGTTTCGTTCTGAAATGAAGATTGCACCGGGTGCCGTGCCCCGATGCAGCGCCATGCAGGATTTTAATTTATGGCCCTAGATACTAATGGTGTTGAAAACAGTATTTTGGTGTACCTACTTTATTATAATTGAATAATAATGAGTGTTTGAATGAAGTACAATACTATTTTTCTATTTGTGCCAAGAAAGTACAATTGTATTCCGGTTTGAAAGACATTAGATCCAGTAAAATTACTTGCCATTATGAGACCTAATTAATTATATCCGGATGATTAGCTATGGAATGCCTACCTACTTTGTAATTTGAAGTTCTGAGTGATATGGGCACTTTATGAGGAGGCGTTTACTATCAGATGACTGACAAGCTTGCATAGTCATTAATTTCATTAAAAGGACGTTTTATACGTAATTTACTAAGGAGTTTGATATGGTTTTTTCATATTAATATTTCATTAATATTTGTTTTCCTTAAAATTGAGAAGTATACAAATAAATAACTGGCAATTATTAAATCCCCAATATGTATGAGCAATGACACTTAGGACTCTATATACTGTATAGGTAGGCTCTTAAGATTGATGTAGGTATAGTAATCGAGAATCATGTGGGAAATACATTCATCACTCCGCCATCCCTTTAATATTCCAACAAGATTGTACTTGTTTTCGTATTTTAAAATAGTAGCTAGTTGTTTAGATTCATATCAGTTTTGGAGTACCGCCAACACTTTGGAATTGAACTGTTCTAGACCAGTTCTCATTTTAAAAACGTAGGTAGTTAACGTTTTTAAAATGTCACATGTTAATTTAGCGTTAATAAACGCTAATATGGGCTAAATCATAAAATGTCTTTGAGTTCCGAGTAAGTTCTGAGAAATCTGCTAACACGTTTAATTAATTGCTATTTAAAAATATGTTTAAATGTTAATTTATGGAACTTTCTGTTCACAGCAGAATTCTTATGAACGCTTAACTAATGTAAAAAAATAATTATGTACTAATTGCCTTTTTTAAATGTTAAAAATCAATTAGTACAAAACTCATTATACTAGTACTTACATAATATACTAGTTCATCAACTATCAATATCTGAATCATGAAGCAAATAAAACATTGTCGTAAATAAAAATATGCTTTACGAAAGTCTAAACAAAAACTTAAAATACCGAATAAAAACCATTTAAAAACTACCGCCGCGTTAATCTCGGACGCGATACCTCAACATCGAGTAGTTCTGTTGTATGAGCGCACAGAGCTCAAATCGCCAAGGTCACTGGTGTGCCTTACTACCTCAACAACGCCGAGCGCGTTTTACTTTAGCACATTCACATACGTACATACCTATGTAACTAGAAAAAATACCGATCGATATGTGTAGGCGTTTGTCGGACTGTCGTGCGGATATATCATACAACGATAACCATTATCTACGTCAAATATGTACATATCTGATATAACCGAGTAGGTAGGCACATACCCGACAGATAGAGTAGTGTCGCAAATGTGAACGTCAAATTGTCAATCACCATCTTAGAGCTGCGGTATGTTCTGCCACGTCATTGATTTTCGAATTCTCAACGCAGTGTTTCTTTGTTACAGGCCTACTGTCGCGAAAATTACTTGGCTGGGTGCCTAAAGAGTTAAGATTTCATTAGGAGCTCAAGAAGAGTTCAAAGTAAGTAATAGCGTTCACCCTCCTTCCTTTCGATGACTATTATTTGTTTACAGGAGCCAAGGAACAGATTGAAGAATTTTGGGAGTCTAAAAACAATCCAATCAACCACGATTTTAAATTGATCTTGAAAACGTATACTCCAAACAATTAAATTATATTTTGAGGAATTTTAAAGTAAAGTCAAGTAGAACATCTGTAGGACTAAAATGTTGTGCAGGGCACGTTCTAGGAGTGATTTACTCTTATATAATATAAATTTTGTGCAAAGGTTTCGAATTTAAATTGATTTCAGTCATGAGAATTAATTGGCTTCCCATATCATGCCTCTACGCACGTAATTGTCACAAGTTCATGACATCATTAACTCCTAATCATCTTATAGCAATGTTTCGAATTCATTTCATTTGTCTCCATGGTTATATTGCGTACCATTTATTTTTTACTTTTTCAATACTCTGAGACAAATATCATCAATGGAATATTTCATTTCAACAAAGCGCTATAAATTTGGCAGAGATAAAACTGAATCTTACGAGTAGTACCGTCAGATAACTGCGATACTGTATACAAGGACATTCATTTGTTGTATAAGTTAATGTACACTAATGATTGATAAAAAGTACGGCAATTTAAAAAGGTTTACATTTCCTGTTATTTTAAGTATTATACCAACAAATAATTCAAAACTGGTATAATTACGCAACGAATGCCAGATATTTATAATTATGTTTAACTATAGGTATTTAGTTCCTAATGTAGTATTAAAGTTTAGTAAGAACGCTTTTTACTAATTATACTCGTAAGTTGTACATAATTAGATTTAACTAACTTATTAGATATAATGAAATTTACCTAGATTTTCCGGCTTTGGAGACGCTCTATTAGAGCCATCGAGAGACAATAGTTTAATTTTTTAATTTACATAATATATTTCGTTGCATTTAAAGAATCTTAATAAATGCTTTGACATTGAATGGTGACATGAATGAACATATCCATAGGGCAGGTGACATATTATGTTGATTGCATAAGACACATAGCAACTGGTCTTTTTGTTTAAAGAATCCATTAGTTTCATATAATATATTTTAGGTTCACATTATTATACTATTTATGCAATCATCATTCTTTCAGATTTCTGGTATATTCAATTCATATGTATTCTATACAACTAAATATCTATTTGCATAATCAGTCTACTATCCTTGGAAGTTGACCTTGCGCGTTCCATTTTTCATACACAAAGGTCATGCTGCGGCTGTCATATACACAACTTATTCGTGTAATCATTTTCTATTCATTTAGCGTTTGTTGGTTATGACGGTCCATTTCGAGTATTTAAAGGCACATTCACCGAGGTCATTGATTGTTCATAGAATCCATCCGCATCTATCCGTTTCCCTACCTATATCCACCTGGCTTCATACAATACGCACATTTTGTTACGTCGTATCATTTCTGTTTGTAGTTCTATTCAAAATGGTTGCTCAAAAGATCACCTGTCCGAGTCGGAGCGACGATATCGGAAATCAATACACCAATTCAAACACCAAAAGATATGGTTTTTTCGCAAACGAGTCACAAGACTCACAGTCTTTTGAAAGTGGTAGAACTAGATCGTTTAAAGCCCGGAAAGAGTCTGCAGGCGAACGGGTTAACCGGAGTGGTTACCGACGGAAACACAGGAGCGATGCCGAGTTCACCGGTGCCCACCACCAGCTGTTCCGAGGTAAGGTCGGCGTGCAGCGCGCGTGAGTACTAATATAATACAATATTATTAATATTAAGTTAATTTTTAATTTCCCCCATCTACGGCCGAGCTAAATTTAACATGAGCACCGTCTGTTTTCAGGAATATTTGAAACCGGAGCCGCTGTTCGAGACAATGTTTCAGAACGAACAGGACTGCGAGTTCTTCCAAGATCTGGTTCAGTGGTGCTCCGCTCCCGCCAAGGAAGAACAAGTACAGACCATTGGTAAGATATTCACTTGTATGTTTCCTTATTATCACATTTTATTACGAACAATTTAAATGAATACATATTTAACGCACATTTATATTAAAATGTGGTTTTAGCAGATATACTGTTTCTTAAAACAGAGTATGAATTAATGAGGCCATGTCACTTAAATAGTTAAGTAGTTCATCATGTTTCTTCATCGAGCGTTTACGCTTGCATAGTAACAAGCATTAATCCATTTTGTCTTCCACAGATACACCCAAAAAAACTGAAGAAAGGGCATATAACATCGACACACCACAAACACCATTCTCACCGCATGCGTGGGATGTATTTGACGTTAATTCTCCATACTGCCAGGCAGGCTTTTACAATACCACACCTGTTGATCAGTTCTCTCCGAATGTAGATGCGTTTGGTCAATACACCAAACCTTTACCATTCGTAGAACAAGCTAGAGTCCCTATGCAGGAACAATTTCTAGACATCAACAACCTGCCAGTTGTTATTGGAGACTTGGCGTCCGGTTCGGTCACAGACGGGAACTCATGGCCAATGCCAGAGCTGGTCGAGTGGCCTACACACAACACACAATATACAAAAGTATATAACACTAACACACACAACACGATGCCCTTCATCGATCAAGAAGACTCCCTGGATGCTAAATTTGTTTCTGTCATTCCGCGGGAGGTGGAAAGTAATAACGTATTTATTTCTGAATTTATCATCAACGAAGACCGGGGTAAAGAGGAGGCGCTGCAAGAAACAGGAGTACCGAAACGTAGTGACGGGCTCACGGTGGACGTCCGGGCTCATGCGCCTAACTGGCCCAGCGATATCATCAGCACACCGGAAGTGCTCAGCTACGTAGAGCAGATGGAAAAGGAGAAGTGCACTCACTCATCACTCATGGTTGGTTACGTTTCATATATTGCTTGATTTGTTGTGGAGATAGTAGCCAACTGTTATTTAATTTTCGGTCTTTTGTTATAGAAATTGGCAAAAACACGGCCAGTTCAAGAACCATCGCCTGATATCAGCAATACGTGCACGAAACTGGACACCCCACCGCCGGTCGACTACGATCCTATCACCCCAAAAAGCGAATCTCACGTTGAGTCGGACAATGACGACAACAAGTCCCATTCAAACCGAAAAAGACATCATGACAGTGAAGATTCAGACGAAACGTATACACCGTACACAGAACAGCCTACCAGAAAGTACAAGAGAAGAAAACCTAGTGTTCCAATTAAAGATATGATCATCGCGCTTGAAGGGTCACAGCAGCTGACGAGAGCGCGACGAGGAAGACCGCCGAAGAGACGGGAAAGCACCGTCTCCTCTGTGTGTAGTCTAGACGATAACTCCTCTGTCTCTACACAGGAAAATAAATATAGAGAACTACGTGATAAAAATAATGAAGCGTCCAAAAGATCTAGAATGAACAGGAAACTCAAGGAACTACAGATGGAACAGTTAGCTATGGAATTGGAAGAACGTAACAAAAAGTTACAAGTCAAAGCCGATATTTTAGAAGAGATGACGAAAAAACTGAAAGATGCGCTGATGACGGCGATCTTGCAGAAATGAAGAAGATAAACAGTTGAGTCTGCTTGTGTTCCAATGTAGAGCGCCTTGCGTTTCTTGTGAAACTATTATTTGTGGGTATAGCCGAGTCGAGGTAAAGATGGTTTGCCTCTTAGATATGTATGTAGATTTATTTTGTTGCTAACATATTGAATTTTATATGTACAAGTTTGGGAAAATATGTTAGTGGATTAGATTTACAATGTTCGTGTTTAATGAAGAATGAGTGCTGGCTATGCCCACAGGTGAATCCAAAACTTCTATAAAGTGTTATAGTTAGTGATGGACCGTTATGATGATAAAGAAATATTACGTTAAGCCGTTGATTGTGCCGTGCTACCGATTAATATTAAACTCAAAAATAATAATAAGGTAGTTGAAAATATGTTTCAACATAATCAAGGGATAGTTGCCATGTGTATATCTGTATTGTTAACAGACTTAATGTGACGATTGATTAGAGAGTTATATTGTTAATTATTGATTTAGGGATAACATGAATTTTATAAATAAGTTATTTTTATATAATTAAAATAAACTATTGCCTAATGAATGAAGGCATAACTAGTATAGGCATAAACTTGATTATGGGTACTTTGTATGATTTATAGCTTTTTAATATTTGTGTCCGCTTAACGAGTATATTTTACTTTCTATCGTATATAAGCGGACATATTACAACAAAAAAAAAACACTTAGTGGTACAATTTGTTAGTTATTGCATGGTATGGATAAATTCTTCTCTAAATGAAATAAAGAATAATAAATGTTTGTGTTGTATTTTTGTCGTTTTTTTTCATATCTCTCGTCAATACTGTAGTCTATTATTTAAGGCCATACCCCCAGCAAAACGCCGCGCGATTGAGATTTTTAGAGGCTATCTAGTCATTATTTAAAATAAATATTGATTAAAAAAATATACAATATATTTCTACAATCTGTCAGCTTTACTTTGTTCTTTTTTTTTTTTTTTTTTTTTTTTTATCCTGGCTCGGCAAAATGACTACGCCACACCTGATGGTAAGTGTAACGCAATCCAGGAATAGTGTCGACCAAAGACAAACAGTGTGTCTATCGTTGGTCGGCACAATCATGCCGGCCTGCCTAACTGCTTCTTCACACTCCGTTTAAAGGACCCAATATTATAGGAAGGAGGGAACACGTGTGCCGGCAAACTATTCCACAGCTTAATGGTCCGGCAGAAGTACGAATTTGCGAACTTTTTAGTTCGAGCCGAGATGGAGGAGACCACGAAGCTGTGGCTCCGCAAGCCAGCACGCGTGGTTCTGTTAAGGAAAGGCGAGGATGGGATAAGGTCAAACAATTCTTCGGAGCATTCACCGTGATACAGACGGTACAAGACGCTCAGTGAGGCAATGTCCCTCCGCAATTGTAACGGTTCTAAGTGTCCCGTAACGTCTGCATCATTCACAATGCGGACAGCCCGACGCTGCAATCCGTCCAAGGCATCGAGTAAGTATTGGGCGGAACCGTCCCAAAGGTGCGAACAGTACTCCACACCCGGCCGCGCTTGCGCTTTGTATAAGCGGTAAAGCTGACCGGGAGTAAAAAACCGACGCACCCTGTTCAGGATTCCGACCCTGCGTGAAGTGGCGGATATTACGCCCTCGATGTGGTTCCTTGGATTCAGATTGCAGCAAATATCCATACCCAGGATATTAAGGCTATTCCGCATTGCGAGCGGGATACCCCGAAGATTGGGGAGGGGAGAGAACGGGGATTTCTTGCACGTGAACGCGCACACCTGTGTTTTCTTGGCATTGAACTCAACCAGATTCCTTGCACCCCATTCAGAAATGAGATCCAAGGTCCGGTTAAGCTCAATGACGAGATTCTCTCGCTCCCTCTCAGTGACTTCCCGGCTGCCTGGAGGCTTACTGCAGTAACGCCCATGCACTGTGCTGTCATCTGCATAGCAATGAATGTTACCGAGTGGTAACATATCATTGATATGCAGAATAAACAAGGTGGGCGAAAGCACAGAGCCTTGTGGGACTCCGGCATTAACTGTCATGAGCCGTGAAGCATGTCCTTCGACAAGGACACGCATTCTGCGCTCATGCAGAAAGCCGGAGATCCACGTGCACAGGTTGTCGGGGAGCCCATATGCCGGAAGCTTGGAGAGAAGACCACGGTGCCAGACCCTATCAAATGCCTTAGCAATGTCGAGACTTACGGCTAGAGCCTCGCCATGCTTATCAACCGCCTCACCCCAGCGATGTAGCATGTACGCTAAAAGATCACCCGTTGATCGTTTCGACCGAAAGCCGTATTGTCGGTCACTGATCAGCGAGTGATCCTCCAGGTAGCGGATCAACTGTGTATTTATGATCCGCTCCATTACTTTGCACATCACTGAGGTTATGGCGATTGGACGGTAGTTGTTAGGGTCCGACCGATCACCTTTTTTTGGGATCGGTTGCACATTGGCCTCTCTCCAAGATTGGGGCACAATACCCGAGAGGAAGGAAGAGCGGTATAGGCGCGTCAGCACAGGAGACAACTCGGCTGCGCACATTTTAAGGACCACCGCGGGGATACCATCCGGACCACTAGCCTTGCGGACGTCGAGGAACCGTAATTCACGCCGCACATCACAATGCCTGATACGAACATCCGGCATGGAGTGTCCGCAATCAGGCATTGTGGGCGGCGGTGCATCACCGTCCTCGAGCCGCGAATTAGCCGCAAAGAGTTCCGCTAATAGAGTGGCTTTCTCTTGCGGCCTGTGGGCCAGAGATCCATCCGGATATCTCAGCGGTGGCAACGAGGGGCGACAGAAATTAGATTGGACGGCTTTGGCAAGACTCCAATAAGCACGACTGCTCGTCGGATGATCCGCCAAAGCCCGTCCAATCCTGTTGATGCGCTGGGCATCCGCTCTGACGTACGCCTTCTTGCAGGCCTTGGTGGCTTGGTTATAGGCCGCTTTGAGAGAACTTATGTTGGGATCCTTCATAGCGCGACCCCTAATCCAATCGCGATACGCAGCCTGTTTCTCACTAACAGCATCTGCGCATTCGCGATTGAACCAGGAGCGTCCGCGACCACCACCGACGACCTCCGAGGAAGGAATGTAATATTCCATTCCTAACCGGATCTCGTCGGCAATAGCGTCGGCACTCGCGGAAGGATCGTTACCCTCAAAGCAGCGCTGCCCCCAAGGGATGGATGCGAAATACTCTCGCATACCATCCCAATCTGCAGACGAGTAGTGCCAGATTCTGCGCCTGACTTTGACTGGCGAAGGAGGCGCAGAACGAGGCACTGTGGATCCAACCAGGCAATGATCGGAGGTACCCAATGGGGCGCCCACCGTCACACTGTACCCGGCTGGATGACTCGTCAGCAGAAGGTCCAGCAATGAAGGCGTGTGACTTGCCACATCTGGGATTCTGGTGGGCTGATTCACCAGTTGTGACAAGTCGTGAGTCAGAGCAAATGCATGAGCAGTACGTCCAGCATGGTCAGTCTTGGAGGAGCCCAACCACAGCTCATGGTGCGCGTTGAAGTCCCCCAAGACCACCAGTTCCGCTGTCGGATACTGCTCCAGCACATCGTCTGTCGCCTGGCTGATATAGTTAAACAGCCGAGTTGTCTCGTCATCCCCGTTATGGGATCTGTAAAGGCACACATAGATCCGGCTCTGGGAACCAAGATCCACGTGTACCCACAGTGTGGAAAAGGAAGGGTCCTCCATGCAGTGCAGACGGCGACAGCTGACGTCCGACCGGACATACAAACATACCCCGGCCCTTGGCTTGAAGCTCTCTTCAAGCAAGTAGCCGGGATAGTGCAAATATGCCATATCGGTCGGACGGCAGATCTGCGTCTCCGTCAAGAAGAGCATTGCAGGCCGGGCCGTCTCAAGATGGTGGTGGACGGCACTAAGGTTCGAATGGAGTCCACGGATGTTAGTGAACCCCATTGTGAACGCGGTGGTGGGGCTGTGCACCGCTGTAGGACCTGCTCTCTTTAATGGCACTGTCATGGTGGGTAATAGGGAAGGAAGAAGGAAGAAGCAGCTTGAGGGACCTGCAACATGACAGATGGATGACCGTGACATGCACATAGTTACCAGGCTGCCGAACGGAGACAGACTGAACCGCCGGACGGAAGGGCCCCCGTACCCTCCCGGGATAGGCCGCCGGGACCCCACATCCGGTCACCAATCGGCACGACGGACCTACCCAAGATTATGCGTGGCATGGTGGGGCAGCCTCTCGAGGTGGTTAATCTCGATTGGGCCCCTGTACTGTACCACGGGCGGCCAGCGGGACAACCGTTTCTACGGGTCTCCCTGGCCGGCAGTTCAATCCATCTCCATCCGACAATGAACCGATATACATGACTCTGCCAGCCATCATGTCACGCTGCAGGCCCCCCAAGAACCGGATGTACACAGGCTGATCCTGGAACGCGACCCACACAATATGTGAGTCACTATGGCAGGTTTTTCACCACGTGTACGGTGGTCGCTATCCGGCCGGATGTAAACATCCTACCACCAGCTGAGCGGATGTTGGCTCAAAGATCCCTCGGTCGCCTCTTACGACCCCCTCGGGAAAGATAAGGGGAAGCGGTTTGTATTCTCAAGCCGCCGCTCCACGGCATAGCCGCCGCTCCACGGCATAGCCGCCGCTCCACGGCATAGCCGCCGCTCCACGGCATAAATTAACTTAATTAAAAAAAATATATCAACATTAACATGAAGTTCGATTCAAATTCATGTTAATGTTGATATATTTTTTTAAATTGTCGTTATAAATGAACCATAAAAATGAGAAAAATGCAAAGATTCCGTGCGTCTCCTTTTAAAGTACATATTGTTTTCATATGAGATTAACATCACTAGATAGGCAATTTAATAACGAATATTTTGCCCGTTTTAAATTTTCGAAAAGACCAAAACCTGATTTTTTAAATCAATTATTCGCTAAATACGGGCATATTCTGCACGAAAACTCACACGCCAAGTACACGAGTCAGTATGGCGCGAGTCAGTCAAGGTCATTTGCTCACGGAAGGCCCTTAAGGAAAGACAATACCGTATTCACTTGAAATATATTGACATTTGGAAAATAAGAGGTCATCAGGCTTTTGGTGTATTACGTCAGTCTTGCAAACAATTTGATTCATAGGTATGTCCAAACTGGTGCGCTTTTAAAATGCAAGTTGCGTCTTTATTGCATGCGAGAATCGCCACGATGCATGTTTCATAACATAATAATTAAATACACTTGATATGAATTAGAAAAGGATGTGCAATATTTAAGTAGCTTAATATATACTAAAAACATCGCTAAGAACCATCTCTCTCTCGATTAAAGCAGCTTTCAAATAAAAGATATCGCATTCAATTTGGTATATTAGTTTAGGCGTTAAAATGCCACAGACTATATACACTAGAACAAGAAAGGGGTCAATCTTATAAACCCCTCCTCTTTATAGGGAGAAGAACATCTCATTGGATTAGTGGCTTCCTGATGCTGAGAACCTTAAGGTCCGGTTTCCATTCCCTGTTCGGGTGATCATTTCGAAAAATCATACATGAATTAAGCAGCGATAGCTCAGCGGACTAGAAGCGGTGCGGACTGCCGAGACGAATGTCGTGGGTTCGATACCAGTCTAAGTAGAGTCGTGAGCGTCCACCTCTGAGTTTTCTGAGTAACGTATATTGATTGTTAAATATCGCTCGCTTGCTTTAACGGCGAAGGAAACATCGTGTGAGAAACCTGCATACCTGAGAAATCACAAGAATCAAAAAAAAATCAAATCAAAATCTTTATTAATCATGTAGGCTAAGAAAGCGCTTATGACAGGTCAAGTACAGAAAATTAGTCATTAAAAAGACTAACTTAGAATTAAGGGAACTTAGGACTAACCGCCGCGTTAAAGGCTGGCAGGAAAAGGCACACCAACAAGCATGGGAAAAGGGAGGGTATCCTTAAGTGAAGGGATTCACGGACTAGGATATGGAAATCGGGATAGGGCAAGACGGAGCAGGGTAAGCTTACAAAAAAATTGTAAGGGTTTAAAAGGTAAGGAAAGGAATTTCGTAGGTATGTGAAGTTTACCAACCCGCATTAGGCCAGCGTGGTAGACAAAGGACGACGCCTCTCCCCACCCACCCCTACTTACGTACAACTCCCAATAATCACGTAATAACTCATTCACAACTAAACTATTTGATGCCTAGGTAATTTTGGTATTTCCGAAGTATCACGATAAGTTGAACAAAAACTAACGTGTGCGTGAGGAATTTAGATTTAGAGGAAATATCCGTCAGAAAAATACAGTTTTTTTTTTGTGTTTCTTAAATAGTCCTAAACTATTAGTGCGATATGATTATTTTGTAAACGACGTCAAAAAAAATAGCTCATGTTTTTAATCACAGATCATTAAGCCGGGGTAGGAACGTTTAAGCTAAATTGCATAATATGACAACACAATCGTTTCTTAGGTGAGTAAAAGTCACATATAGTCCTTATACCCAACAATAAGATAATTTGTATAACATCCGGTGGGTATCAGGAACTATAAGTTACTTATCCAAACCCGTAACAAATATTTGCTGTACAAACATTCGAACCCGCGGCCTCTCACTTCACAGTCTGCATCTTGCTCAATGCACTAAGGAGGCTGTCAAAAGCCGTTTCAAGTTTAGTTTTATGTGTATGTACAAGAATTGTCCATTTTCGTTTTGCGCCAAAACTGGACCAATCACCTTATGGTAATATTTATGAATACGGGGCTTTGGCACTAACAGTAAGTATCTACAGTACTATGATTTCAATAATTCATACATATATACGAACTCACGCCTGTAATCCCTGCAGGGGAAGGCAGAGGTGTAAACAGTACACCCACATTTCGCCGAGCTTATTTCCGTCCCGTGATAACAGGGGGGCGAGTCAATCTTTATACCGAGTTTCATTTCATGTATGATTTATTGCTTTTTAATATTTGTGTCCGCTTAACGAATATATTTTACTTTCTATCGTATATGAGCGGACATATTATAACAAAAAAAAAACTTAGTGGTACAATTTGTTAGTTATTGCATGGTATGGATAAATTCTTCTCTTAATGAAATAAAGAATAATAAATGTTTGTGTTGTATTTTTGTCGTTTTTTTTTTTCATATCTCTCGTCAATACTGTAGTCTTAATAGACTAAAAATAATTTTAAGATAAATAATTTTAGATTTAAAGATAAATAATTTTAAGGAAAGAATACCATATTCACTTGAAATATATTGACATTTGGAAAATAAGAGGTCATGGCTTTTGGTGTATAACGTCAGTCTTGCAAACAATTTGATTCATAGGTATGTCCAAACTGGTGCGCTTTTAAAATGCAAGTTGCGTCTTTATTGCATGCGAGAATCGCCACGACGCGACGCATGTTTCATAACCAAATCATTAAATACACTTGATATGAATTAGAAAAGGATGTGCAATGTTTAAGTAGCTTAATTTTAGTATATACTAAAAACATCGCTAAGAACCATCTCTCTCTCGATTAAAGCAGCTTTCAGATAAAAGATTCCGCATTCAATTTGGTATATTAGTTTAGGCGTTAAAGTGCCACAGACTATATACACAAGAACAAGAAAGGGGTCAATCCTATAAACCACTCCTCTTTAACGGGAGAAAAACATCTCATTGGATTAGTGGCTTCCCGATGCTGAGAACCTTAAGGTCCGGTGTCCATTCCCTGTTCGGGCGATCATTTTGAAAAATCATACATGAATTAAGCAGCAATAGCTCAGCGGACTAGAAGCGGTGCGGACTGCCGAGACGAAAGTCGTGGGTTCGATATCAGTCGAGTAAGTAGAGTAAGCGTCCACCTCTGAATTTTCTGAGTAACGTATATTAATTGTTAAATATCGCTCGCTTCCTTTAACGGTGAAGGAAACATCGTGTGAGAAACCTGCATACCTGAGAAGTCACAAGAATTTCGTAGGTATGTGAAGTTTACCAACCCGCATTAGGCCAGCGTGGTGGACAAAGGCCGACGCCTCTCCCCACCCATCCCTACTTATGTACAACTCCCAATAATCTCGTAATAACTCATTCACAACTAAACTATTTGATGCCTAGGTAATTTTGGTATTTCCGAAGTATCACGAAAAGTTGAACAAAAACTTACGTGTGCGTGAGGAATTTAGATTTAGAGGAAATATCGGTCACAAAAATACAGATTTTTTTGTGTTTCTTAAATAGTCCTAAACTATTAGTGCGATAAGATTATTTTGTAAACGACGTCAATAAAAAATCGCTCATGTTTTTAATCACAGATCATTAAGCCGGGGTAGGAACGTTTAAGCTAAGTTGCATAATATGACAACACAGTCGTTTCTTAGGTGAGTAAAAGTCACATATAGTCCTTATACCCGACAATAAGATAATTTGTATCGCATCCGGTGGGTATCAGGAACTATAAGTTACTTATCCAAAACCCGAAACAAATATTTGCTGTACAAACATTCGAACCCGCGGCCTCTCACTTCACAGTCTGCATCTTGCTCAATGCACTAAGGAGGCTGTCAAAAGCCGTTTCAAGTTTAGTTTTATGTGGATGTACAGGAAGTGACCATTTTCGTTTTGCGCCAAAACTGGACCAATCACCTTATGGTAATATTTATGAATACGGGTGCTTTGGCACTAACAGTAAGTATCTACAGTACTATGATTGCAATAATTCATACAAACATACGCACTCACGCCTGTAATCCCTGCTGGGGAAGGCAGAGGTGTAACCAGTACACCCACATTTCACCGAGCTTATATCCGTCCCGTGATAACAGGGGGGCGAGTCAATCTTTATACAGAGTTCAATTCTAGACTCGAGGCTGTACGAACATTTTGTGATAGAAAAATCCAATATCACTTATCCGACTCGAGGATTGCACAGGCAGTGAAATAATGTGCTTCGGCAATATTTTTTATTGATTTACTACAATGCAACGAATTTTCGACCGCCTACAACTTGTTAGTCAATCTAATGTAACAGGCATGGCCGACGGCAGCATGGTGCAAGGGGTGCACTTGCATCCTCCTGTCAGCGGGCAGCGGGGATTCCCCGAGCATTGACGCCAACCATCGACTACAGAGATTAAGTATACTTTCGATTAGTGAAACATATTCAATTAAATACCCGCGCGATTTGAATTTGACATTACACAATATACATGTATTATTTTATACATATTAGTAATTAATAGTAATAGATGCAGATGCACCTTCTTGGAAGTAGTGTGCCAGACATTCATTCCGCCGTAACATGATTGACAAACATGAACATTCACATTTATATTAGTAGGAAGTATGATCATCACGTCAATATTTTGAGAAATGTTGAAGATTGCCGCATAACTTTTATTGTAGTACTGTTTACTGTACGAGCGTACATTAAAATTATACTTTGTCCAGCGCCAGATACCCGGGGATGGCCTACCCTTCTACATGGGCGCCGCCAGAATTACTTTCAGGGAGGTGCATCTATCTACACATTATACTATTAACTAATATAAAATATAGAATTATACTTTTATATTATTTAAATAAATGGACTCTCAAATTCAAACTATTTGATTAAAAGGTATTTGATTGAATATATTTAGCTAATCGAAAGCATACTTAATCTGTGTAGTCGATGTTTGGCGTTATTGCTCGGGGAATCCCTGCTGCTAGGGGGATGCAAGTGCACCCCCTTGCACCCTGCTGCCGGCGCTCATGCCCTTGTGTAACATGCAAATGCCTAGGATAGGTCCCATTTAGCAGACATTGAATAACACTCGGTGGAATATCAAACGCTGCAGCACGACTGTCTGGGGTTTAGTATCTGGGTCGGATTAGTTATATTGGGATTTTTATCACGAAATACTCAGTATCAGCCCGAAGTCTGAAAATGTGTTTAGTATGGCGATAGATAGACTCGCCCTTATCACAATGCAGGTGTACTAACTATACCTCTTCCTAGCCCTTCGGGATAACAGGCATTAGTGTGTATGTATATATGTAGTTTTAACTAGTAGAACCCATCTTCTAGGGTAAGATTTTCTGTAGTGAGGTAGATTTCAAATTACTATTCGCGATGACCATAGATAATTCAATAAGTGTAGGTAAAGAATTTGCCTTCTATTTGGCGTCAACACAGTGTATATCATTCTCATAAGTACGGTAACTGCCAACAAGCGGGTGCTAAAAATGCAAAAAAAAGACTTAGCTGTGGTTGAAAAACGTATTTTATTTATAGTTCACAATTAGAACAATGTACCCAAGAATTTCGACATTACAAATTAAACATATAACACGCATGTTTTACGTGTTCAGATAAATATCGTGACCAGGCCCTAGTATAATGTTTAGGTACTCATAATTTCAATATAACATAATTCACACATTCAAGACAGGTACATAATGTGACGGTATAAATCGTGCGCCGTCGTACCACCACAGTAATTCGACAATTTTGAGTGTAAAGATAAATAATACAATTAATATACTAATAACCTAAATCGACTATATATTTAACATAAAGGTATATTCTAAAATAACAAAATAAGATTCCCTATATAAATGGTGGCATTACAATGATCAGAGCTGAATTATAATTGTTAATATTTTGCAACAGAATACAATTGAGAAATACAATATATATTATTCACAATAAGATAACAGTGCAGAAGAAGCACCAAAATCATTAATCTCCTTCTGATTGGAACGTAAGCATTAATTGATTTTGGACAAGTTTATTTTGCTAACGTTCATATTACATTATGTAACAAACTCATAGAAAAATTTACACTAATCAGTACAATATGAAGTAAAAGTTGAACAAAAACTGACGTGTGCGTGAGGAATTTAGATTTAGAGGAAATATCCGAGAGAAAATACAGATTTTTTTGTGTTTCTTAAATAGTCCTAAACTATTAGTGCGATAAGATTATTTTGTAAACGACGTCAATAAAAAATCGCTCATGTTTTTAATCACAGATCATTAAGCCGGGGTAGGAACGTTTAAGCTAAGTTGCATAATATGACAACACAATCGCTTCTTTTTTTTTTTTTTTTTATTTATTTAAAGATTAAGTATACTTTCGATTAGTGAAACATATTTAATTAAATAGCCGCGCGATTTGAATTTGACATTACACAATATACATGTATTATTTTATACATATTAGTTAATATTATAATGTGTAGATGCAGATGCATCTCCCTGAAAGGAATCCTGGCGGCGCCCTTGGTAACAGGCTTAAATATATCCAGCTTAAGCGGCACCGCCTTTGAATATATTTTCTAAGATAAAAAGTAGCCCATGTCTTAGTCCAGGTCATGATCCACCTGTGTGCCAAACATCCAAATTCATTCCGCCGTGACGTGATTGACAAACATGAACATTCACATTTATATTAGTATAATACGAAGTATGATCACGTCAATATTTTTGGAAATGTTGAAGATTGTCGCATAACTCCGTCTGAGTTGGTACCACCGCTTTGTCTATTTCTGCCGCCAAGCAAATGTGTAAACACTGTTGTGTTTCTGTTTGAAGGACATTGAAGCCACTAAAATAACTGGGTATTATGAGACAACACCTTATGTCTCGGGATGACGAGCGCAGTTCAGTTGCTGCTTCTATTTATGGGCAGGCGTGCCGCTTACCATCAGGCGAGCGCCTTGCTCGTCTAATCATTCAATGAAAAAAATAAAAAAAAATGAATCAGCCCGGAGCCACAAAAGGTGCTTGATACAGCGATAGCTTCGCCCCTGTCACAATGCAGGTGTACAAATTACATCTCTGCCTACCTCTTCGGGGATAACAATGTATGTGTATATGTAGTTTTAATAAGTAGAACCCATCTTCTGGGCCGTAGGATAAGATTTTCTGTAGTGTTACATTTCAAATTGCTATTCGCGAAGACCATAGATAAGTGTAAGTAAAGAACTTCTCGTCTATTTGGCGTCAACACAGCGTATATAATTCTTATAAGTAAAATAACTGCCAACAAGCGGGTGCTAAAAATGCAAAAAAAGACTTAGCTGTGGTTGAAAAACGTATTTTATTTATAGTTCACAATTAGAACAATGTACCCAAGAATTTCGACATTACAAATTAAACATATAACACGCATGTTTTACGTGTTCAGATAAATATCGTGACCAGGCCCTAGTATAATGTTTAGGTACTCATAATTTCAATATAACATAATTCACACATTCAAAACAGGTACATAATATGACGGACACGGTAAGTTTACATAAATCGTGCGCCGTCGTACCGTCACAGTAATTCGACAATTTTGAGTGTAAAGATAAATAATACAATTAATATACTAATAACCTAAATCGACTATATATTTAACATAAAGGTATATTCTAAAATAACAAAATAAGATTCCCTATATAAATGGTGGCATTACAATGATCAGAGCTGAATTATAATTATTGTTAATATTTTGCAACAGAATACAATTGAGAAATACAATACATATTATTCACAATAAGATAAACAGTGCAGAAGAAGCACCAAAATCATTAATCTCCTTCTGATTGGAACGTAAGCATTAATTGATTTTGGACAGTTTTATTTTGCTAACGTTCATATTACATTATGTAACAAACTCATAGAAAAATTTACACCAATCAGTACATTATGGTCACAAACATGAGCCCCAGTCTTTATTATGACGTCCGCGCAAGCTCAGGAATATCTGTTGGGAATAATTATGTCAGTGGGGTTATTATAAGAAAAAGCTTTCAGAGGAGCCACAACAAAGACTGGGGCCGGTCTCGAAGCAACGTGAGCATATAGCAACCCTAATACACGTGTATCCACACCGCACTAATAACTAATCCAGTTTATTACATAGCACAACTGTAAGATCGTCCCAGTGCCTATATAGTGTTCTGTACCGCGTCAGCCACTTGATACTCGTAAATTTACACTTTACACTCGAATCAACTGTAAAATGAACACTCAACTATATCGCGCACCGAGGTTCCGAATGTGTTAATCGGATCCGACTTCATCGTCGGGCTCCAGGAAGCTGAATTTGTTTGATGCAACGAAAACCTGGAACAAAACAACAACAATAATTTAGTTGCAATGTTAACAGTGTATTTCAGATTATCCGTAAACTTTTTCGATGCCCATCTTTGGCTCGCGGCTACGCCCACGTGAATGTTTTTCTCAGGATATATGGTAACCTATATAACTAACCTTGGTCATGATCTATCTGTGTGCGAAATTTTACCCTAATTTGTTTAACCCTTAACGCGTGATTAGTTAAACATTCTAATTCATAATCTTACAAATATTCAATTCAATATAATTATTATGACATACTGTCACAGAGGGACAATAACTAAATGTGTGTTTTGTCAGGGACACACTATCAATTCGCATAACACTAGATATATTTGTATAATATCATATAAAATCCTTATCTAGTTTAAATGAAATTATGATGTTATACATACAGGTTTCTCTTGTTCCTTCAACTTAGGCAGTGCAGCGGTGACGTCTTCATCGTCATCACGTCGATCCCGCGAGCGGCTCTGTCGCGCTCGTCCGTTGCGCTCGTCCTTGCCGTCCAGCGCGTCTTTAGTGTCGCGATCATCCCTTCCGTCACGCTGGTCGCGGTTTCGTGAGTCGGCGCGTCGGTCGCGAGAGTCATCTCTTGTGTCTCTTGTGTCCCTGGTGTCACGAGTGTCTCGAGTGTCGCGGTCGCGGGAGCCCCGCCTCTCTCCGGAGTGGTCGCGTCGCTCGTCCCTGTCGGGCGTGTAGTCGCGTCGGTCCCTGTCGTCGCGCCGGTCGTCCCTGTAGTCGCGTCGGTCCCGCTCGTCGCGGTAGTCACGCCTGTCCCGGTCGTCCCTGTAGTCACGACGGTCCCGGTCATCCCGGTAATCGCGTCGGTCGCGGTCGTCTCTGTCGCGTCGGTCACGGTCATCTCTGTAGTCTCTCCTGTCGTCCCTGACCTCGCGCCTGTCCTTGTCGTCCTTGGAGTAGTCTCGTTTGTCTCTGTTGAAGCTGCGCGAGTCACGACCGCGATCATCTGTGCCAATATGATAAATTATTTAATAATCATTGTCTCTGTATGTTAAAAAAAGTGTTAAAGAGAAATATTTCACTAACCACGTCTTGCTCCAGCACGACGATCACCGGAATGGTCATTCTGTAAACAAATAATATTCTAATTGGTCCAAGAACCTCACAGTTTTTAGCATGAATACACCGCCACTAGACCAATGAAGCGATTATACAACTCCTAAGAAATTCTTATGTAAGTCTGTAAACATACTCTACGTCCCCAACGCTCCTTGTCATCGCCTCCACGCCGGGACTCTTCCTCTTGTTTGCGGAGACGTTCCTCAATCTCTCTCTCCCTGTAATACAAATATTCTATCATAAGTATTTGATTGAGTTAATTATAATCAAAAAATAATAATCGAAAAATAAAGCTGTTGGTATAGAGCGATCGAGTCATACATGAGATGAATGAATCGATGTCTAGTTAACCCTTTTAGTTTAGCACATATTTTTATAATGATAAAACCATGATATTCTATCATGACTTTATTTTGATGTGCCACATACTTAATACCGATTAGCGCTAACTTAACCAGAAATAGATTTTATTTTGATACTTCTGCTTTTAATAATTTAAATTATAATTTTATTTTTATATCTACTTCCGAATGGTTAATATATTATGGTACGTTGATACTCTAGCATGCAAGCAAGCTATGCCAAGTGCAGGGATAAATATTTTTAACGATCAGTTTGTTATTACATAGTTTACGCAGTCACACCTGTAATCCCCGAAGGGCACATAAAAGTGTATCTCTTATACCCACATTTCACCAAGCTTATTCCGTCCTTTATGACGGGGGCGCGCCTTTCGACATACCGAGCTCTAATCCAGACTATTGAGCATTTCATTGTAGAAAACTCAATATCACTTTTTTTTTCTTTCACTTTCACCTGACATGGGGCCGAACCCGAGACCGAGGTCTCTGAGGAGTTGTATTGCCTATCCAATACAACTGCACCGCCGAGGTAGTTTTTACAACATATTTTTTACAAACATAGTATTCATACTCACTTAGCAGCTGTGTCTACGGGTTTGGCGGCACCAAAAACTTTTTCGGCGGACACCGGTTTGGGCGCTGCCTTGTCTGGCTGTTTTTCGTCCAGAAGCGCTCCGTCTGCCGGCTTTGTGGGAGTTTCAGTCTCGCGAGGAATGGTGCGCGGCAACAGGTTCAATTTAGGACGCTCTCGAGGCTTGCCATCTCCTTTTACGATAAAAAAAATGCGAGCACATTAGGATTATAAAATATAGATTTTGAACTTGTCCTTTGATACGAGGCATTTCTTATGAAGGCATGAGCAATTCAAAGGCTTGTGAAGTCTACCAACCTGCATGGTGGACAGTATTAAATACATTATATGTAACCTCATGCTTTTATCCTCAAAAGGGTAGGCGGAGATGTTATTTTCAACCCATACGATACGGGGCCAGCCTATCCCCATACCAGGTAATAATATAGTAATAATCGAAAATTCAGAAATTGTAATTGCCCGACCTGGGAATTGAACACAGTATTTCACGATGCTAGAGAAATATTAAATACATGTTTTATAATATAACATGTCACGAATAAATATGACTAGTAAGTACTGCACGATTTGAAACAATGATATGGCCTGTGCAAGTAGATCAAGGCTAAGCATTGTGAGCAATGAGTACACATTGTCCATAATTACAAATTATATTATTAGTATTTATTAGGTATGAACGGAATTATGAATTTCATGTTAGGAATTTAGAGCTATATTCCTAACATGCAATTGCTATAAGATGTACATTTTAAACTGCAAAGAAACTGCCAACTGTATGAATAATGATGATATAATTACATAATTAGAAACATACACAAATAATATGTGAAGGAAAACCACTTTTTTTACTATAATAATTAAGGTCAACGCTGTCAATTCGTAACATAAAAATTAACACATTAAAATATGTAAATGCTAAGGTCATTATTATTAAGTACAATTATACTTATTTTTTTATCAGAGCACGGCAAAGTGAATGCACTACATCTAATGGTAAGTGTAGTGCAGTCCAAAAAACCAACGACCACCAACAAACAATGAATTAATCGGTGGTCACCAGAGCCATGCCGGCCTGTATAAATGCTCTATCCCTCTTCGGAGAGGGAAGAATCAAATCGAGGGGCCTGCGACAGGCAGGTGGATGACCGATGCAGGCACAGGGATACAAGGATGTACACCTATACCCACCCCAACCAACCATCAAGTCATGTCGCAACCCTCGGGAGAACCGGATATACACTGGCTGATCGTGGAACGCGATCCACAAGGTGTGTGGGGTCACTATGGCAGGATTTAACACCATGTGTACGGTGGTCCCTATCTGGGCGGATATGAATATCCTACCACCACCCAAACTATACTTACGCCTGTATTCATATAAGTTACTATGAGGTCTTACAGTTCGCCGAAACACATAGTGGCGATTACTGTATACATTATTGCTTTGTTTTGGCGTTAAGCAAAAACTAAGCTCACATATATTTCTACTAGCATTTGCTCGCGGCTCTGCCCGCGTGAAAGGCTTACTATTATACAACCTTTTATCCCTTATTTCATGTGTCCATCTATAAAATTAACGAAGTTTCATACAAACTTATGATCCCTACTTCCTTCACCCCCTTAGAAATGGAATTTCCAAAAACCCTCTATTAGTGCTCCCCTACACTGCCTAAGAAATATTCATACCAAATTTAATCTTTCTACGCTGAGTAGTTTCGGCTGTGCGTTGTCCGTCAGTCAGTCAGTCAGACATTCAGTAACGGAAGAGTTTTATATATATTGATTGATGATTGATAATTAACAAAGAGCTCCTATTGGTTGTTAATAAATATGGGCATTAGAAACATAAATATACCTTCTCTAGGTGGCATATCGCGCTCGCGATCTCGATCCCCGAATCCCCTTCCACCAAAACCTCTTCCATCTCTGCTACTGCAATAGAAAATCATTTCTTCAAAAGCTATTTCAGAACAACAATTTAAATTTAAGTGTGTGAGACATGCTGTATGCTATTGCTGTTTTGTCTACAGCATGAATAGGCCAGCTCGATCAGACTGTTACAGATTCAAACCGTGACCGTGTTTTGAAAATGGCCATAAGTGAATTTAAAACAGATTGGAGAATTGTATGAATAATCCCAGAAAAACAAAAGAAAATAAAATAATTATTACGTAATGAATAAATTATATTGAACCATCATGATCGCCCTTCATGTTCAAGATAAACAAGGATTGCCGAAGCACATCATTTAAATCGCAGTACAATACGCGTAAAATAATTCGGCCACGTTGAAGTTAGTCTCTGAAAGCATTGGCCTAGACGTTGCTCGCAACTAACTACAATCATGTGAAGTCATTTAGCTCGTATTGTAGATTTATTTAAATAAATAAATAAATACACCCAACAGTCACATACATAGTCCTGACCCCACAGTAAGATACGAGTCTTGTATCGTGGGTATCAGGATCTACGAGAGACTTTCGGTGTCACAACACCCAGACCCCGAAACATATATTTGTGGATCACACAAACATTTGTCTCGGTGCGGGATCGAACCCGTGGCCTCTCGCTTCACAGCCGGCTACTCGCCCGCTGCACCACGGAGGCTGTCAGTTTAATTATCGATACATACCCAAATCCGTCGCGTTCGGCGGTGCGGAATCCATCGCGGCCTCCGTAACCACGATCCCTACCCCTGTAATAATCACAATTATTAGGATTTTGCAATAACATAATAATATGCTCACGACTGTAATTCCAAGGGGTAGAGGCGAGACTAGTAAATATTGTCGCATTAGCGAAAGACGAGCCTGTCATATCAGCCACAAATTCTAAACCCGGGTCACATACCACTTGATTTTTTGTATTGCTCAACACGGTGATCAAACGCGGGACTTCACCAGTTTTATTGGTGACATAATTGAAGCATGGATCTTAATGAAGGGTATTTTGCAACATAGTGATATCATTATCAAGAAGTCTTACTAATTTAATAGCAGCAAATTTAGACTGAGAAACCAGTGAGGTCTTGGATTAAAATCTCAAGTTGGGCAATCCCAAAACCATCACACATGAGTTGTGTGATATTGGAATTTATGGAGAAAGAAAGAGAAATTTCTATTTCTACATGAAATAGAAATTTCGTCCCCATTCAAATTCCTTTTTTTTTAAGGGTCAGGCGTAGGTGGTGCCAACCATCAGGCGAGCGACCTGCTCATTTCGTCATTCAGTTAAATAAAAATGGAAAAGTTTAAGTAGGGTGGCGGATATTGGCATTATGTCGGGATAACGCCAGGTAGAAAGAAGAAAAGGGTTGTAATGAGATATTGTGAAGTGACGTTGTATAGTACCTGTCCCGATCGTCCCTGTCGTACCGGTCCCGTCCGAAGGAGTCCCTCCCTCCGTACGGGGCGCGCGCGGGCTCCGCCCCCCCTGCGCCGCCACCCCCGCCTCCCGGAGCTCCGCCCCGCTCGCCCGCGTCACGCCACGCGCCAGGACGAGTCTCGGCACTCGCTACCACACAACAATACACCCACCGTTAAACAATACGCACATCTCAACAATTACAGCATGCCTAGTTAACTAACTTTCAAAAACCTAACAAAACACAAATCAGGCTGCTAGAACCAGAGTGGCCTAACTGCATTTTGATGACTTTTGATCTATTTGTATTTGCGTAATTTAAAAATGTTAATCTACAAGACCAGACCAGCCTAAAATTGGTAACATCATCTTGACATAGATGGCAGTATAAGCCCATTTCGACCGTGGTTTAAATTGACGAAAATACAAATAAGTTAAAAGTCATCAAAATACAGTTAGGTCACTCTGGTACTAGCAGCCTCAAATGTGAAACCATAAATATTGACTGCTGTGGCTATAAATTTGTTAAAAATAAACATAGCACATTTTTTTTATATCAAATGGATATGAGTCGTAAAATATAGAATTAGCATTATTTATAATGTATAATTAATTAGTTTATTAGATTGTTGCCACTGGAAATTGAGATGCCGGACTTGAGAATTTATGTGACCAAATGGAATAAATAATGAGATATGGGCGGAGACTAATGAAATACACGTACCATTCTCAGTCTACCTATCAAATAAAATACTAAATCACTCAGAACTGAGTAACATTGGTAATGGGAGCGAGCCGTAGACTAGTCTGAATTGAGTTGCAGCTGCGCGCCGTGTCACAGATTATACTAAAAACGCCGGCCGCGGAGGACTTTCAAGGGCATGGAGGGGCGAAGTCTCATCCGTAAAACGGAGTCCTAGACAAAGCCCCGCAGCCCGAGTTTCTGGTGCCTCCGCCGTCGCTGTCGGCGACGCTCCCAGCTAGAGAGAATCGTGTTTACGAACACACGTAAGCCTTACTCAGACCTTCCCGAGACAAAGGGAGTAACTAAGATCATCAAGACAAGAAGTCAAGATAAATAAGTATTCAAAATGAAAATAGCAAATTTATTTTACTTTATAAATATAAGATGAATGATCTTTTGTACTCTGCATGTGTGTCCCAAATATGACATTACAGCTCGCTCCGTACCTAGTGCATGCCCAGTCAATTCATCATCGTGACATTTGGTAATAAATAAGAAAACCCATACGTCCGTTTCCTTTTTTTATTGATTAAAAGTTTTTCAGTAATTATTTTATATTTGTCGAGTGGGTAAATTCGGTTATAGGGTGGATTTATGATTAATTAATTGAATTACATTAAGTAATAATAAAACTTTATAATATACATATTATGTTGAATTGACTGTATTAATAACCAACTACAGTAGTGGGCACCGTATGGTCTCACTTGGGACGTGAGCAAGATCATGAAGTTTGAAATATTGATAACTATGTGTGAAAGAACCATAATCGTACTTCATTGTTGTAGGAACCGCAATGTAGTAGCTGGAGCTATAATATATTGAAACTATAGTATGCTACACTATTATAAGTAATGCCAAACGACATCATACGATGCCGCTAGTTTAGTTTGTTACTTAAAACTTGTTACACAAAACATACACAAGTATTTCCATATCCACATGCTAGCTGACCTTCCCATCAACCTTCAATATAGTCGCAGCCACACCGTAACTGTAATAAGTGGCATATCCGGAATACCGTCTAATTTAAATAAGGAAGTGAAGGGATTATACTGTGCCCATTTTACTGTCACACTATGATCTCCTACGCCCATGTAACTATGGTTAGTTAAAGACCGATTTTTCAATGACCGAATACATTTTATCTAATATCAATAAAAATTCGGTTGAGTACATACGCTTTCGTATTTTGGCAGTGTGATAATTTTGTATTTTGCAGTCTTATGTTTAGACTTGATAAATTGTTTATTAGAAGATAATTCGTCGATATTATTATTAGAAAGAATGTAATATACATTTCCAGACAAAATATATTGTGACTGCATACCAATATAAACGCAGTTACTTCCAAAGTCCAAACACAGCGGGCGAATGTTTGCTAAGCAAGAACGTGCAAACCGTGTTGACTACGACAATATTACAATAGCATCGTTTCTAACGTTAATTTTCAATGTTCTGTAAAGCTATGTAATCAATTTATTTATTATAGACCAGAGAGCAAATTTTTTTCACTTCATGTCTCAATCAATTTCTACTGAACCATTTGATCGTCCCTTTATTATCAGATGAGCCATGAGTAGTGTAAGGCGTAGACCAGTGTTTCCCAACCTTTTTTAGGCCATGCCCAACATTTTTTGTTAAATTTGTCACCGATATCTAGCATTGCATTTAAATAACCCAAAGCGAAAGGGTTAAAGTCGTGTCAAGTCCATTATTTTAAATTGCCCCCTTAACTATCAAATTACCGCCCTGTGGGGAGTGGGCCCCACGTTGGGAAAGTACTGGCGTAGACAGTATGGTATTGTGTACTCACAGTCCCTCTCGCGTTCCCTGTCCCGATCTCTATCCCGGTCCATATTGCGTGCGCGTGCTTGTGGCTCAGGCACGGCCCGTGGTCCCGATCGCCAGTCACCCATCGTGCGCTCTGGGTCATAGTCCCTGGGGAACGAACAATGTTTTAACTTACCACTCTTACTATATGACCTAGATCATCAACTCATCCCGGTTGTGATGAAAAAATTCAAGTCTTTTCAGAGACAATTTCCACAAATGTAATCATGGTTGCATTTTAGGTAAAACTCATAAAACCTAATGGTGAAACTATACCTTTAACTCCATATATATGTAGAGGGTACAGTTTTCTTTTCAAATCAAAGATTTACATCACCTTTACTCGAGAATAACAGGGTCCAATCAACTTTAAGTAGTAACGGTCTATTAATATTTGATTAGACACACCCAGACTAAATAACCTTGACTAGTTCACGTCATTGAAAACGCCACTTGCATACCACTGCTTAAGGCAAAGTGCGACATGTCACAGGCCACGTAAAAAAGTGCAAATGCAGACTGCACATGCACAGGTTATGAACTGTATACACAAACTCTCCTTGTCAAGTATCGAATTCTGTTTACGTGATTGGTCTGTGTTTATTTAGTGCTAAAAACTAACCAATGACTTTTTGAGAAATCGTCACTGGGTTCGCATTTACTATAAGGCCCTCACAGTAACCAACTGGACTTTTACATACTGAATACACGAAAGACATACTTTGTGGAGCAGCGTCAATGGACCAACCTTTTACGGCGGGAGGTAATATTAACGCCCAGTAAAGACGCATACATTGATTAGAACGCGATAATTCTAGTGATTATTAAAATATCAATGTCTTTAGAGTTTCAAATAAAAACAGAAATAATGACCTTCAAAAGTATCCCTATAAAAGCTTATCTTTCTTTTATTCATTCTATGCAGTACATATGTATCATTATTTATAGTCAACCAAGCCAATATAAACGTGTAAGCCCCTCAAATAACACACCACCAAACATTTAATAGCAAGGCTCATAAAACCGGTTTCCATTACCTCTCCCTATCGGATCGGCCGCCGCCTCTTCCCATCCGTCTGTCATTGTCCTGTGTGGACACCTCTATCCTGATCCTCCTGCCGCCGACTGTCTGCAAACAAACAGGATTGTATCGGGTGATTAATGTTATGATTATTGGTAGAAATATTTAAATGTGGCGTAGTATTGGCCTCAAAAGAAACATAACAGACTGGTAGTTTCTAATTTACCTACGTAATAATAATTTAATCGTATTTTACTCACTAGGGGTGTCAGGATAATTGTAAGACTGTTGGCTGTTAATAAAAAAAAAGTAGGTAGTAAAAAATACGACATATTGTAATTGGTAGGTGTTAAATACGCAATTTACTATTTTATTCTGAATCTGTTATCTCTGCTTACCCCTATGGGAAACAGGCGTGAGTCTATTTGTGTATTAAACAGCAATTACTAGGTATAAAATTATGCGCTCCGGCAGTCTTTTTTACGGACTAGTACGAATATTTATATTCAATCGCGTATAAAAATGGTAGCAGTTATTCGCAAAAATTACAACAAATCCGTAAAGATTACGCCAAAATTCGGTATGATACAGGATGGTTAGCAGTTTACGACTTATTTCAATTGTAGAGCGATCGTTATCTTTGTCGAGAGTTCCACCCCTAGCCAGTCACTCAAGTGATATATTAGTTTTGACGAAATAAGATTTTGGAAGTGCATAAATGTATCATAGTACAATACAATTAATATGTAATTTAATACATGCACTTTCACTACTGTGAGTACTTGTTTATCCTTCAAAACGAGTTTGTTGTTACCAGTTTTTACAACATATTTTGTTCACAGTATGTCATTGAAATTAATCAGATATTTGGGTTCAATAAAACATTTGGAAGCATTTAAGGAACTAATGTGTCTGTGAAATATGTGAAGACTTCATATTAATTGACGAATCAATGTATTTCCTAAGAATAATTAAAAGCTGTTTGAAGTCTTGTTTAATACGAAATAGGTCTTACAACCTTGAACCTGTTATCATTTTATAACTTGTCTTCTAATAATAATTAATGTAATGAATAAAGGCGATTCGAAATGGCAACACTACGAGGTTATTGTGTTACATTTTTAGCGTACACAAAGGATACACATGGAACCCTGTTTATTACAGAACCTACGCTGTATGTCTGAATGCTAACCTTTAAAGTGCTCTCTCTACTTTAAGAACCGTAATAGACTGAATGTTTCACACTACATGTCGTACATGTGGCGGATTTATTAACAAATACAAATAAATACACCCAACAGTCACATACATAGTCCTGACTCCAAAGTAAGAGTCTTGTGTCGTGGGTATCAGGAACGACGAGAGACTTGCGATCTCATAACACCCAGACCCCGAAAAAATATTAGGGGATAACACAAACATTTGTATCGGTGCGGGGATTCGAACCCGCGGCCTCTCGCTTCGCGCCGGCTACACGCCTACTGCGCCACAGAGGCTGTCAGTCAATGTGTGTAAGTAATTAAGAGTGTAGGTATAAAATCATCGATGCTAGAGTCGAACTCGTATTTGACCGGTTTTATTAAAACTGACATGCCCGTGACACGACTGCCTCGGTAATACAGTTGTATTGCGTACCGGTACCATAGCTGTGTT
This sequence comes from Amorpha juglandis, assembly GCA_949126905.1. Lineage (NCBI taxonomy): Eukaryota > Metazoa > Arthropoda > Insecta > Lepidoptera > Sphingidae > Amorpha > Amorpha juglandis. The sequence goes on along the minus strand of OX421378.1, from coordinate 4,389,049 downwards.
GAGGTCACGGGTTCGACCCCGGGTCTGATATTGGGTTTTTCTATCACGAAATGCTCAGTACCAGCTGTGCCCGGTAAGGCGATTGACTCGCCCCCATGACATCATGGGACGGAAATACGCTCGGCGAAATTCGGATTATCGGTTACACCTCTGCCTACCCCTTTGGGGATTATCGGCATGAGCACGTATTTTTTTTTTATGCCATGCTCGTTTTCATCGTCCTATGCAACATTTTTTCAACATCACATTGTACAACGACGCACCTAAATAGCACCTTAGTTTTGGGCGCTAGGGATTAATTAGACTAGAGTAAAGCAAAAGTTTGTGAAAATTTGAGTGGCAGAGCCACACTGTAAACAGTTTTGTTTACAGCATGAATGGGCTGGCTCGACCGGGTCGTTACCGTCTCACAGAAAACTGACGTAAAGTAGCGGCTTGCTGCTGCGTTTCCCAATCCCTAATTATCCCCTTCCTTTAAGGTCAGCAACGCCCCCATGATTCTTCTGGTGGTGGGCGTACATGGGCAGTGGAGATCACTTACCATCAGGTGACCCACTTGCTCGTATGCTATAAAAAAAAATGCAAATATGCTTTGCCGGCCTATGCTATAAAAAAAATAAAGAAATGAGCGCCAATAAACCAAGACGTCGTCGTATCTTTATTAGTGAACTTACCAGATCTGGCATATTCATAGCATCAATAAGACTCTCTCTATCTTCAAAATCGACATATCCATATCCTTTGAGGCGATCGCCTTCCCTTGGCAGTCTCAAGTTGGTAATCTGTTGGCAATGAGAATACATTATTTATAAGTTACAGAAGAAACACACATCCACTGTGACGTGGTAATATACACTAACTAGCTTTTGCTCGCGGCTCCGCCCGCGTGAACGTTTAAAATTGACAAAGTTTCATACAAACTTTCATCCCCTATTTTATCCCGTTGGGGGTAGAATTTATCAAAATCCTTTCTTAGCGGATGCCTACGTCATAACATCTACCTGCATGCCAAATTTCGGCCCGATCCCTCCAGTGGTTTGGGCTGTGCGTTGATAGATCACTATGCCAGTCAGTCACCTTTGAGTTTTATATATTTAGATATTATAAAGAGGAAATATTTGTATTTTTGGTATGTAACGAATAAACTGAAAAACTACTGGACCGATTTCAAAAATTCTTTTGCCGTTAGTTAGCTACATTACCCCTGAGTAACAGAGGCTACTTTTATCCCGGAAAAAACAGATCACGCGGACGGAGCCGCGAGAAAAAGCTGGTACATAATAAACTTGGTGTGGTTTTTGTTTTAATGAATGGTTTTACTTAAAATCGCTGCTGGGTAGTAGTCTATGAGAGAGGCAGTCTGGCAAGGTACCATCGTTTTTTCTATTTTTACCACCAAGCAACAGTGTGTAAGCATTGTTTGGTTTCGGTTCGAAGGACATCGATGCAAAATTATTGTGCATTATGAGACTTATCATGCCTCGCGGTGACGACCGCAGTCCAGTGTCATGCAGTGCTTTATAATTCAAATATCTTAGTGGTGATGGTATTGCTTATTGGTACTTGCCATCAAGCTAGTGACATGCTCATCTCGTATATTATGTGTATGACTCCCTCGATGGCGCAGTTGTAATGCGCACACGGTACGACTGCTGTGCAGAAGTCTCGGGTTCGATCCCCGGGTCACGTAAAAGTGATATTAGGTTTTTCTATCACGCAAAGTTCAGTATCAGCCCGTAATCTGAAATTGTGCTCGGTATGGCGACAGGCTCGCCACTTATCACATCATGGGACGGAAATAAGCTCGGCGAAATGTGGGTGCACTGATTATACCTCTGCCTATCCCTTTGGATATTACAGGCGTGAGTGAGTGTCATAAAATGTATAGTTGCACAATACAGTGGCGTGCTACTACACAATTTCTTAACAATAGATTATTATTAAAGATAATGTTGAGCCATTCGATTGCGACTGAATTTTATAAACATTTCGTTATAAAACCTAGCTAATATTATAAATGCGAGAAAGAGCTTCTTTGTTACGCTTTCACGCCTAAATCTCTGAACCGATTTTGATGAATTTTGGCGCATTTTGACTCATACAAATTCTGCTTTGAAAGAAATTTCAGTAATTAAGCTATATTATTATATTTTTTTAATTAGTGAGTGTATTAGGAGATTTCTCAGAATTACCTTATAAGCCAATGTAATTTTTAAGATTCAGTCTCAGTTACAGCCTTAAGATCTATCACCTCCAGGTGGGTAGAAGAAAAATGGATACCAGCTAACACACCGTTATTCGGATTTTGAAGTTTTTTTATAACTATGGTGTTACAAAACAGGGTTAAACTTTGATTAGTTTCCCACAGGGACACAAGATGTCCCACAGGCGGGTCGTCGTAGCCATAATATGTCGTTTGTCTGCAACATTATGTCGCGGCGAAAGCTATGCGGGGACCGGAACGAACCGAGACAGAAGTCGCAGGTTCGGTCACAACACCCAGAGCATTTCTGAACTGTATCTTTGTAATCGTTGCAATTCGTTTTAACGGCGATAAAAAGCACTGTGCGGAAATGAGAGTTTCCAAAGAAGAATTTCAAAGGTACTTGAATACCTAGGCATTAGACCAGCATAGTGACCTAACTTCTCTCATTAGCAGAGGAAGCCCGTACTCAGCAGTGAAACAGTATACAATATTATAGAGCCGTATGTATGTCACACCGACTCCACACAATAGAATAAGGCATGAAGATGACTGAAATTCTAATCGTAAATCGTAATTTAACAAGGCGTGACGGATGAAATGATGTCAAGGATTGCATTTCACAGAGCGAGCTGAGAATTATTCTTCTATATAGCTATAGTATCCTTATTTTTAAACATTTTCCTTGTATTTAATGACAAAATTATGTAAATAATTAAAGCAAGTTTATTAAGTACATACAAAACCCTTAAATAAAAAGTTCAATAGAGCAAAAGTTTTGCTGAAGCTAAATTTTTTTCCTGACACGACAAAGTAACTACACTAAGCCTGATGTTAAGTAGGGTACAGTCCAAATATAATGTCGACCGTCAACGGATACTGCGTTTTTCGACGATCGGCAGAATTATCCCTGTCGTGTAGTTACTGGATATATCTCAGAGTAACGACTAAAGCATAGAGGGAGCGTACAAATTAGGGACAAATTACGATATATCCAAGCTCTTCTCTCTTATGATGCAGATTGTACACTTAAAAGAGACAAACACATATGTATTTATCTATGCTTAAAGCTAAATGGACATACCGAAATTGTCAAACGGTCACACTTGGTCTCTTATTATACGATCAATTAAAAAAGCACAATTGATGCTTAGTACACGATTAACCGTGCAAACTATTTCGTTTAGTCGTATATTACGTCATGAAAGTAAGTACGTGGGCTGGATCATTGTTTTATTAAAATCTAACAGATTTTTTGCGTAATTTTGTAAAAAAAAAGGTGCAAAGGACAGATAAATAAGCTGTTAACATGGCTTGTTTTGTGTTATCGTGTAAATCACATTCGTCAAGGAAAGAAAACAATGAATTTGTAAGCTTTCATCGGTAAGTGTTATTTTTTCAGTTTTCATATAAAATCACGTGAAATATTTGGATGTGATCACTTAAAACATACATATTAGATTAATAACTATCCCTTCAAACTATCTTTATTACAAATTATGTTGTAATAGCGAATTAATTTTCAAAAAAGTGATTTGGTAATTTGTGAGTTTATGTTAAGCTAGTGATGTAGATACTTTTTATCGATACGATAATTTTATGCCCATAAATTGGAGAAGATATCATTTTATTTTTCAGTATGCCTCCAAATGAGAAAAACAATTGGTGTAAAGCGATTCCAAGAGCCAGAAATTATTGGACTAAGCATAGCCGAATATGTTCTAAACATTTTACTGACGACTGCTTTATAAGTAGCGATAAATGGAGAAGGCTTAAACCTGGCGCCATACCATCTCTATTATTGGTAAGTAAAGCCATCTTCACGTGCGCTCACTTAGTGATCAATTCGCGTTAATTTTCACCTGTCTCAAAACGTTCACAGTCCTCCTGTGCCACAAAGCATCGAGAAAAATAATGATTTTCTTTGTCTTTAGTTGTTTTTCTTGCAGACTTTAGGTGTGGGTGTTAACCTTTACCAATTGTTTTACTTACAATAAGTTAGTTTTCTTTGCTCTTTTCATACATTTTGTATGTTATTGACTTATTGTGTTGTAAAGTGTTGCCTATCAGTGATTTTTTTTTACTTATGTCTACAGGTAGAGGCTTAATGAGTTTGAAGCCAGATAGTTTTTTTACTAAGCTTTCATTATTTCAGGATACTGATGATGATGAGAATCTACACGCAAATCCAGGACGAGAGCCATTTCAAATCATACAAATTGATCACAATTCTCATACAATAGATCATACTGAAAGTCAAGTAGGTACTTTTACAAGCTGTCTATTTAACACTGTGTCAAGTTCAAACTGTAGCTGAAAATCAGACAATAGGTTTTAAACATATTATTTGTATTGCATTATCGGAGAAAAAATACAAAAATATATACTTATTATTATTTTTTCAGGGTTCTTCTCATGCTATGGAAATAGATGAAAATGAAATGCCAATTTCAAGCTCGTCATGTTGTTCAGCACTAACAAACAAAATAAGAAAGCTTGAACAAGATTTAGAAAAATCAAAGAAACTCTGCAGGAAACGCCTTTTGAAAATTAATGCGCTTAGAAGACAAACAAAACGTTTAAAACAGAAAAATTTGACTTTGCAGGATAGACTCCAAGAAATACTCATCGAAGAAAATTTAGAACAAGATAAGCTTTTGATATTAGATGCAGTTAAAAATAATAAAGTTATAGAGAGGTATTTAGAAAAAAAACAAGGTGATATTGACAGAACATATGACTTAGAGTTGAAAAAGTTTGCCGTGACATTACATTATTTATCACCACGTGCTTACAACTTTGTGCGGCAAGAGTTGGATAATGTACTGCCGCATCCCAAAACTATCGGCAAGTGGTATCAAGGCATTGACTGTAATCCAGGATTCACCACAGAAGCTTTTAATGCATTAAAGTTACGCGTAGATGCTAACAAAGCAAAACCAATATTTTGCGCCTTAAGCATGGATGAAATGGCAATACGTAAAATAGTAGAGTGGGATGGCACCAATTACTTTGGCTATGTTAACATGGGTTGTGAACTGGACTCCGATGCAGTACCATTAGCTAGAGAAGCCCTGACTTTTATGTTGACATCTATCAACGATAACTGGAAGATTCTGGTGGGATACTTCTTAATAGATTCCATTACAGCACATGAAAAAGCAACCCTGGTCCAGCAATGTTTGACGTTACTGAACGAAGTTGGTATAAATGTTGTAACATTAACATTTGATGGTGCAACCACAAATAAGGCAATGTGCACAGATTTAGGTTGTGACTTGTCATCGCAGCTGTACAGATTTCATAACAATGGTTCAAATATTTGCATTTGGCCTGATCCCTGCCATAACATTAAATTAGTGAGAAACACATTTGCCGACAAAAAAATAATTATAGACATACAAGGCAGGAATGTTGATTGGCATTATATCGAGTTACTTAATCAACTTCAAAATGAAGAGGGACTGCATTTGGCCAATAAATTAAAAAATGAACACATCAATTTTGTAAAGCAAAAAATGAAAGTGCGCTTAGCTACTCAATTATTGAGTACCTCAGTAGCTGACGCCCTGGAGTATTGTAAAACAAAAGGGATTCCAGGCTTTTCTGACTGCGATGGCACCATTTGTTTCATCCGAACTTTCAACAATCTTTTTGATGTCCTCAATAGTAGGTCGATGCGCGCAAAGGGCTGGAAGCGAGCCACAACAAGTTTTAATATAGAAGAAACGAAGTTATTCTTTGAAACGGCTATAAAATATATCTCCGAATTAAAATGTAATGGAACTAGAATTATACATACAAACCGATCAACGGGATTCATTGGATTCATTATATATATGTATGAAATCTTTGCTGTATTTATATGAAACGTTAATTCAAGGAGAAAACTCTGTAATGAAATATCTTTGCAGTTACAAAATGAATCAAGACCATATTGAACTATTTTTTGGTGCTATAAGATCAATGTGTGGTTTTAACAATAATCCTTCAGCCAAAATGTTTCGAGCTGCTTACAAAAAATTAATTGTGCACGCTGAGTTTAAAGAAAGTGTCACAGGGAATTGCTTGCCATTAGAAGAAATTAAAATTCTTAATTACAGTCCGCAGAAATTCTGCAGAATCCTTAACAACTGTACCTCTAGTGGCCGCGTATTGCACCGTGATGAATCGCTGTTGGAAACAAATGAACATGACTACATTTATGATCCATGTGCTCTTTCAGAATACGCCAGAGATATTGTAAATTATATAGCAGGCAATGTTGTGCGATCATTAAAAAAAAAAATAATTTGTGAAGTATGTTTACAAAGCCTTGAAACCAAAGACAATAATTATTTGTTAATTGGTGTTAAGGATCGGGGTGGGTTAATAAAACCGTCTATCAGTACTGCCAAAGTTTGTAGAGTGAGTGAAAAGATACTCCGCGAGTATGAATTAAAAAATGGAACAAGAATGTTAGGATTGCCGAAACACATGATTAATATGATTTTAATAGTAAGCAATCTTCTATTACCTACGAACGTTTTCGCCGATTTAATTGAACATGGTTTGGAGAATGTCTTCACAGAAGATCACAGAGCACTGTTGATTAAAACGATTACGCAGAACTATTTAAATATTAGAATTCACTACATTACAAAGAAAACTGGGGATAATCAAGAAAAAATTAGGTCACATTTGACTAAAACTGTAATATTTAAAGGACAGTAGACTAGAAGGAAGCAGTTATATATTTTTAATTTTTTATTTACACTTATTAAATAAAAATTCGTTTTGATCCGACTGTATTTATTTAATTTAATAAATTTTAGATAAAATTCCTTTTTCACAAAATCCGACTTCCAAAGACACTAAAAAGAAAATAACTTTCGCTTCGGAAGACGGTGACGCAAAACGACAAAAATATAGGAGGTGAAGACACCGATTTCCGAAACGAAAGTAATTTTCGGCGAGTTTCCGAGAAATGCGTGGACAAACATACCATACATAAGAACACGAATTAAATGTCGCACACGTGTTCAGAAGCCCACATAGATTAACATATATTGTGCAATTCCAACAATATTACATACATACATTTTGAATTGATAACCTTTTTTTATAAGTCGGTAAAAAGAAAAGTAAGATGATTTCATGCTTTGGAAGGAAAGATAAGCTGCGAACTAATGATCATTATTTACATTGGAGCTTGGAAAGCGGTTAAAAAATCTGACAAATCAGTGTTTGGTTAAACATTGCAGCTAACACGACAAGAAGAAGAATAGGTTTATCGTGTAAAAGCCTGTTGGAACCAAAGCAAGGTTTTTTAAACAAACAATGTATTCTTTATTTTTATCATCCATGGAATTTATGACATGACAATAATGTACATACATTCCAATACGTAAAAAAATAAATTTATATCGATACCTCTGCAAAATACGGCACATCACTACCGAGACAAAAAATGTGGACAGCATTGCCATAAGCAACCCTTATAACTACATACCTGTCCTTGTTTTTCACACTGAATGTGTCATAAGTATAAAGAGTACAACTAGACTGAAATTTCACGCTCTCTCTATGCTTTAGTCGTTACTCTGAGGGATATATATTGTGACAAATAAAAAAGCCGTTAAACCATGTTTATAAAGGGGAAAATGTTTTATTATTGCGACGTATTCTGGTGGAATTTTTATGTATGTTTTAATTATTTTTTATCACTAAAACAAAAGTATTCTAGGAAACAGCAGTAAATAATTTTTCACATACATATGTACGTTTTTAGTTACAAATTAATTTAGTGATCGTAATATAAATCAAAAAATTGTTTGTAATGGCTATTCTATACCTAGTGCACTCTATGTATGTATGTTCTGAACTTCGTTGCTTCGTTTCGGATTTATAGAATAGGCACCCTGGAACGGATTTGCTACGCAACTATATGTAATGACAGAATGTTACGTTGAATGTTTGTTGTTTATGTTGTAATGTATTAATTGTATTAATAAAAAACCGCGATAAAATCCGTTTAAATTAGTTTTATTTCAATGAGAATGTTACAGTTTTCGCTCACAACACAGATGGCGTAAGTTAAGAATATTTAGTTTGTATAAATTAGCTTATCTTAATCCAGGGTATGGTCTATCAGCATGGCTAATTTCAATCAAATCAGTCCCGTAGTCCTTCCGTGGTCTCGACCAAACAGACAGTCAATTAAATTTTTAAATTACGAATAAATGGAATGGCTTATAAATATCCATTTAGTATGTACTCAGTTTCTTTTTACCTTAAGTCCAGCGAATAGATCAGAGATGGCGCTCTCGTCGACATCGTAGGGCAGATTTGAGATGTGAGCGATGAACGGCGGACGACGTGGGATCGACTCGTCATCGACCGCCATCCCGCCGCGAGCGGCGCGCGACGCCGACGGCAACACCACCGGCGCGCGCGGCCGCGACGAGTAACCAAACGTTTCGGCTATAACAATACAGTATTACAGTCTGTGTTTACAACAAGTCTAAAAGTAACAAAATAAGACATTCTTCTTATTCTATTAAAGAAAAAATTGGCTTATAGTTTTTACGACTGAACAAGTCTACAAGTTACTATTGTGTGTAAGACATTCTTCTTCCACCTGCCCTTATCCCACTCGCAGTGGGATCGACGAAACATGCTATTTAACATATATTAAAGAAAGAATTGGCTTGTAGTTTTTACGACTGAACAAGTCTACAAGTTACTATTGTGTGTAAGACATTCTTCTTCCACCTGCCCATATCCCACTCACAGTGGGATCGACGAAACATGCTTTTTAACATACATTAGAGAAAGAATTGGCTTGTAGTTTTTACGACCGGCCGCCTACCTGACGTCAACCTCTTTGGGAAGAATTGTGTATGACATTACATAACAATATATTTTTTTTATACAAAGGAACGAGACGGGCATGTCGCTCGCGCCACACCTGTCCATAAACTGCAGCAACACCACTCAGAAATAGGGATTGCATAGTATTGCAAACCATTGTACAGCACTCGTCATCCAAATACATATTATTATGTTGTCTCTTATAATGCACAGTAATTTTGTCTTCAATATTCCTTGAACTAGTACCATAATGCTGACACACTGCCGGCAGAGATACCGAAGGCTATATAAGTAAATAGACAGTTGTTTATAGGCATAAAAAAGTTTTAGATGAATATACAGTGTCATTTTGACACCCTATACTTAAATGAAACCATGTGTAGTGTTCGTTAATACAAGTACTTTGAGCTAAGACACTTTCTTATTAAAGGCAAAATAAAAAAATAATATTTCCTAACAAATTAAATGCCGTTAACATTAGATTAATTTTAAACAGTCTGTATACGCGCGCACACACATATACAAATCAACATACACACCCGTCATCGAATGAACGAGACACACACACATACATTACCATTAAGCTAGCAATACATGTTTGACGAGATAAGGCCAACACGAGTGTAGGTAAATTAATACAAGGCAAGCGCTAGTGCCTAGACGTTCGGCAAGTTTATCGAAAACCAATCGAGTAGCCGGCTGTGAAGCGAGAGGCCGCGGGTTCGATCCCTGCACCGAGACAAATGTTTATGTGAACCACAAATATTTGTTTCCCGAAACAAACCCAGACCCCGGGCTGGGTGTTGTGAGACCAAAAGTCTCTCGTAGTTGCTGATACCCACGATACTATCCTGATACCCAAAAATACTATCTATACGTTGGTGTTAGTCATCACTCGGCAACACACGTCCAACATGTATTGCGGGCTTTATACCGTCGAGGTCAATGTGCCCGCTTTATAAAATCGCCAAGCGTACAGAAGGCAAACGGCTCAAAATAGTAATTTAGGAATTGAAATAAATATTAGATTACCCTATGAAATGTAATAAAATCCTAAGTAAAATCGAATCTTGTAACTTTTATAAGGATTATTTGTTTTTAGTCAAATTTGTGTTACCTATTTATAGGTATGTGCATTTCCCAAACACATTTTTTTTACGTTTTGTCATTATCAATGAACTAAGTAATACTGTCGCAACTTTTTCAGTGAATCTGTCGAGAGCGTCTTTGTGAATCTGAGACGTATTTTCATATGTATGAAGTTGCCCTTCTTAAGCGTTTGTGTTTTATAATTACATCGTCAGCTGTGACATTTTATTCAATAGAGTTAAGTGCAAAAACCGTACAGCGTGATTTAAAAGGCTCAAAACTTAAATTACGTTTTTTGGCAAAACTACTACAAGCTCAAGCCTCATGTTTGGTACAGGGTAAGCAGAGGCGATGACGAATATGTGGTTTCATTTAGTAACAGGGTGTCAAAATAACACTGTATATACTACAACACAGATTAACCAAGTAGTCAGAACTATGTGTCTCTGTTGGGTGTTATAATTTATTGTCAAGTGTCCAAAGTTTAAAATTATGTCAATGTTGGTATCAATGGTAAAATATTATTCTTAACTGGAGGTCATTATCAATTCTGGGTTTTTTCCAGTTCCATCATACATTTTCCTGTTTACATCATTAAAAAATTATTTGTGTTAATGGATTGTTGGTACTGTGAATTTTAATCTCTCACTTAACTAATTGGTTTAGCAGACAATTTGAAAGACTATTAAAATGTCATTATGACTGATGTTATGTATCAGTTTATTAATTTCCCACAGCACATATACAACATTAATATTTGACCATTTTTTTTTTAAGTAGAGGTTGGCATACATGTATGTGGGACATTTCATGGCAAGTGATCTCCACCAGCCATGAACATCCATAATATCTGGCCTTAAAGGAAAGAGAGTGGGAAAGGTGTATTTGGGTCCCAGATATCTCTCTACCCACCATAGGAAACATAGCAGCAAACTGCCACTTTACGTCGATTTTCTGTGAGACAGTGGTAACATTCTGGTTGAGCTGGCTCATTTATGCTGTATTCAAGACTGTCTAAAGCATGGCTCTACCGTTTAGAAATTTTCGATACATGCGCCAATTACAAGTAGGTACAACACTTAAAATAGTAATCAATGCTGCTTACTGCAAGCAACACATAACACAAACAGTTAAAAAAACATTAAAAGCGAAAATAAAATTCACTTGTAGTTATGCATTTTTTTGCTTGAGTTCTTTTTTATCGTGGCACAGCAAAATGACTACACCAGTCATGATATTAAGTACAGTACAGTTCAAACATAATGTCAACCATCAGAAGAAATTGTCTCTCTGGATGGTCAGCAAATTACGCCAGCCTGAAATTACTGTATATCTATACAGAAATACTAGGTTATGTGTTACGATCATAGACATTAATAATTAATAGTCTGTGCAATAGTGTCTGTGGTTGTCCCCTTCCTCTTCCGGTTGCTGTACTGAACAGAACATGTCGACTGTTGTACGTCTATATTGCAAATCTGTACTAATTCAATAATAAATGGTACAACTACTACAAGTGTGTTTCAACCCCCACATGTCAACATAACATTATGCAGTTATAAATATTTTATTATTGACTAACTTTTCCTTGCGGCTCTGCCCACATGATCAGTTGTTTCCAGGATAAATAGTAGCCTATGTTCATCAGGGATAATGTATTCTACTGGCGAAGGAATTGTTCAAATCGGTCCCGTAGTTTTTACGCTTATTCATTACATACAAAAATACAAATCTTTCCTCTTTATAATATTAGTGTAGATAACCAGTATTATAGCTATTCTAACATTTACATGGATAAGTATACATTTTAATTTGTATAAAGCATGTCTTGTTTCATTATATAGCATACTGGGATTTATAGCAAAACTAACATATTCTGTGTCCTTTGGATGACCTTAAACTTCTGTCTATTGCTCACATTTAATTATGTGACTTTTAGAAGAAACATAATTTGGTTTAGGTCAGGGTTCGAGGATATATATCAATTGATATATATCAAGATATATATACGATATATATCAAGCTGGGTTTGACGATCAATTTTTTTTATAATATATTGCAATACAAAAATGGTTTAAAAAATTAATGTTATTAAGTATTTTTTAAAGTTTGTTACTGTATTTCTACTTCCCAAATATAGATGGCGTGGGAGTAGTGTTAAAACATACTCCCTAATGGTAAGTTCTAATCCATAAATGGCAACACTCTTGCCCTAAAAGAAGAGTTTATGGTTTTTAGTTGATTTTGCCTTATCCAAAAACGAGTTTTTTTATTTTATAATTTTAGTATGTGTATGTAACACATATCCAAACAGTATTCATAGATAATACAATAAAATAATAATATGGCTTTCATACAAAATGGATATATATCAAAAATGATATATATCGGATATATATCATAAATATCCGATATTTTGATATTTATAATAAATATCGGATATTTTCGAACCCTGGTTTAGGTTGAATGGCAGAGAATGCCTCCAGCATTAAGTCCGCCTATACATTTATGTATGAAGTGTATAAAATAAAATTAATAAAATAATTTAAGACAATAAAATATTATGGTTGGAAATTACATAGGTATATAATTTCACTAACTTGTAAATTCCAGACATTAAAGTTGTAATTGAAGACCCTCAGTACAGTTGGGCACAGGCCAATAAAAGACTAGTCTGAATTGAGTTATGGCCTCAGCCACCTCGTAGATTATACTAAAACAGCTGGTCATGGGGGTTTCCATCAGCAGTGACATCTACACCTCTTCACAGCCATGACAGCTGTAAGTCCCAGGATAGATTTCACACTGGCATTTCTGGTTCCCCCATGTTCCTTCTTAAGGAACCATCCGGCTAGAATGTAGTTTTGAACACATGTGACCTTTTCTCAGACCTTCCCGGGGTGGAGGGGGTGACAAACACCCTGTGGGTGCACCCCATGTACGAGATTAATATTGGCCTGCTTTTGCCCTGCTTAACATCATAGGGTCAAGGTTCATATTTAATTGAATTATACTTTATGAATGCGACATACGCTGTACAGCATAATCACGTCGAAATGATGTTAGTTTCGTTTGAAATCACGTAATTTGTCGCCATTTGCACGAGTACGTTTTGTATGATGAAATCTCGTCTTACTTTTTATTTTTTCTTTAAAACAGGAGAAATTAAGAGTTACTTACGTTCATCTTCTGTAGCCTCTGCCCAGTTGTTTGTGGTGGCGATAGTGGTCGGCTCTGCAATGATACTTGTGATGCTGGTTTTGATCCATTTTGCCTTCTTTGATTTCTTGCCTGCAAAATGACCGACGACATATTATTATTGCGTGAAACGAAATATGACATTGAAGACCTTGTAGAACGCCAATAAATGGTGGATAGCGTAAAGAATAATGATGACGCATAGTAAGTGAACGACCTACTCCAATTTGGGAAAGCGGTTAGCGGTTATTCGCGGACACATTGTAAGGACAATTCCCATACAACAGACATAAGTTTAGAACTAACTTTAACAACGCCCCTGGAACATCGATAACTCACAGTAAATATAGCAAACTGCGATATACCCAATATAACGTGTTGGAAAAGTTGAGAAATGTGGCCACGCGGTAAATCCAAACGTCCGCAGAGGTGAAATTATGACACGTTAGCATTATTAGATAACATGCTACAGCTTCCAAAACAATTGTGTCGTATGCCTACACCACGTGTGAACACTTTAATCTATGTGGATATAAAAATAAATGAGATTAAAAAGCAAAATCTGGGATTTTTTCACGTGACAAAATTAATAGAACTAACCTGTAGCGGCCATATTACAAGGCTGGGGTCTGTGTTGCCACTGATTGAAAGGAGTCGACCCGTTGGTGATACCATGTTCGGAAGAAATTATTATTGATAAAATGCGTTGTTACAACCCACAAGTAAATAAATTTATTAAAAGTCATATTATTTTAGATATATTACAGTTGTTACGGAGAAACCAATTTTCTTAGATCATTCTTTAAAATATTTCTCAGTTTGGTTGATGTCAGGCAGGTGTGCGGCGGCCGGAGTCGTTTTTATTGTATTAAAGCATTTTGCGTCGACCCCACTGCGAGTGGCAAAGTGCAGATGAAAGAGGATTTATATTTATTCTTTATCTTAAATAATACTATAAAAAAGGAGAATAATTATATTTATTAGGTACAATAAAATGAAAAATATAAAGAATATTGGACGTGTTCGGGCAAACAAAGTTCTGAGTAATAAGCTAAACGTTTATAATTATTTTAAATAACTTATTTTTCAAGACTTATTTTTTTGGAAGACCTTATCTTCCTATGCATTTAGTGTCATCTGTATTCGTAATTTTAATCAACCACTAAACAAGTAATGTCAACTGACGAACTGACAGTTTTGTACAAGTCGGACAAACAAAGTTAGGTTAGAACTCAGCTTAAAAATACTGAGTGTCTAATTTTGCTACTTAGAACTTTGTTCATATAAACACGCTCATAATTTTTTTTATTTATTTAACAAAATTAAAGTTGGCATGCGGCACAATTTTACTCAAATTATTATTGAATTACATTTAGTACACAGTAAATAACTTCTCTTGATATAAAATCAACAGACTAAAGTGACTCACTTACTACAATGCAGTATTACTATACTGGGACACGACGACGATGCTCACTGGTTCCATTTTACAGAATCTAGGGCATAGAGGTCGAAATCCAAATTTCGATATGATTTTTTAAAATTTACGAGGCCTTAAATAAAAAAAAAATTAAACCAATGATTAAAGATTCTATACAATCTTTTGATTTTCTTTATCAACCCGATTTATAAAATGGCTAGAAAAAGATGAAAACATTGTTTCACTAATTATATTTCAGGTTGTAAAGACAACACATCTTTAAACTAGTTTTTTTGTTTTTTTACGCTGTGCTTGTAGTCATTAAAAATACTAGTTTTTGAAATAATTTAAAATAAGCGAGGAATCGCATTGCCAAAATTCTCGCCAAAACTGACCCTTCAGTCTCAGAAAAACAATAGTTGCGACGTGGCCCGTGACTAACTTCAGTTCAGCCATATTATTTCTTCCGAAATGTAAGTAAGGTAAGCACAGAAGAGCTTTACTCTAAGGCAGTTTAAGTCCCTAAATTAAGGCCAAGTTATTTTATACGTACTATGTTTTCTTTCTCATTTTTTAATTTTTGCTTTTTTTGCTATTTATGCATGCACTGTTAAATTTTTGACACTGTTACCCCAGCACTTCACGCTCTGCGAATGAGGCCGAGTGCGACTGTGAAGAGAGTCCGCTCGTGTTGACTCAAATCTGCTCAGCTTGTGTCATCTGTCCTTGCTTTTGTGTTGGTATTTTGTGTAGAGATCAAAGTGGCGAGCCGCGAAACACGAGCGCGAGCACTCCAACCACACATTACCCTGTTTTCCAATTACAGCACTAGAGCGCATTATGCGGCATAATGCTCAATGTTGAATGTTTCAACTACAGCAACGCTTCGCACAATCAAGCACTCTCAAAAGTACTGCTTTCGGGTGATACATGCAATCGATACCAACTCAGTAACAGAAAATTAACAAGTGTTTTTTCTTTAAGTTGGCATTGGTCGAAATTTTATTTATATTATCGTTAGTAATTAATATTGTTTGTTGTTGAGAATTTTTTTAAGCTTTCGTCTTATCGTAGTGTTTTCGAAATATTCAAAAGTTAATTCAGACCCTGTTAAAAAGTAAATGTAAGGATGGATGAAGGTATAAACATTGACTATTTATATTTTTATTCTCAACACTGAACTTAGCGCACTCTGCTGGTGCACTAGAAAACTAATTCACGTTCCAATTAGCATCAAGCACACTTCGGCATTGTGCGCCACTGAGTCGCATTATGCTCTGTAATTGGAAAACAGGGATACATTACATACGTGTGGCCGATACATTTAGGCGAAATATTTTGATTCGATACACTGATACTTTTTGGCGACATACTTTAATTCGATTTATTGATGTTTTTTATTGATATTATTATTATTGAAACCATATTTAAAACGATATTATTAAAATAGCCTACCATGAAATGTGAATCACAAAGTTTTATATGGTAAAAAAGTCATCCAAATGTCAAGCTATCGATATTTTTACACGATATATCAAAATCGC
This sequence comes from Amorpha juglandis, assembly GCA_949126905.1. Classification (NCBI taxonomy): domain Eukaryota; kingdom Metazoa; phylum Arthropoda; class Insecta; order Lepidoptera; family Sphingidae; genus Amorpha; species Amorpha juglandis. The sequence goes on along the minus strand of OX421378.1, from coordinate 4,372,743 downwards.
TACTTTAATCTTATCGATACGATATACATCGAGTTTCTTTACACTTTCGACATACCTAATGAGCATGGCAAGCGTATATAAGGCTGCTGCTTGCTTTGCCAAACGTGTAAGGGTTGAGAGCGCCTAAAGTGCTCGCCCGATAGTCCAGCGAAGCTGTAGAAAGCCGACTCGCGTCACCTAACAGCTTAACGTCAAACCGCAAAAAAAAAATCAAAATTGCCAAACGTCTGTTTTGAGCGCCTGGTGCGTGCGCGAAGTGTTAAGGTACTGTTACACATGCTCTAAAATAGCATGCTAAAAAGCGTGCTATTGACCTATGCTCAATACGAGCATGCTTATGAGGAGTTTACATTTGCTAGCAATAGGCATGCTAGTTTTAAGTATGCTGCTGAATAAGCATGCTCAAAGCAAACATTCCAAATACACATATTTTATAGCGTGCTTTCTCGCTCTCTGATGGACAATCAAACAGCTATCTGTATGGAGCTGAATAAGATCATCCTTTTGTTGATGATGCTATGCATCCAGAAACTTATATCAGCTCGGCTAAAAAAGAAAAGAAAGAGAAAGATCCGTGCTTGGATATTTAGAAGACATAGATTGTTGTTGTTGCGAACGACTGACCGATACTAGCATGCTCAATAAGCAAACCTGTTTAGACGCGCTTAAAGCACGCCCCCTTCCACCCGCGCTGCAGGTAGCATGCTCAAAAATCGCACGCCTGTCGATTTTTAAGCAAACTCGAAATGAGCATGCTAATTTTGAGCAACATTCAGACACACATGCTACTAACTAGCAACTGCTCAATAGAAGCATGCTTTCATGCTTGAAATGAGCATGTGTAACAGTACCTTTAGCATTATTTAACTTTTACGCTGCCACAGGGCAGGTACAGTTCTATTGTATTGGGGTAGGCAATTGTATCCTTTTTCAATGATAAAAGCTCGTACCGACAGTCGTTTCAACAGACAAAGTCAAAGACGTTATCGCGATATTGTTTCTTTGAATCCTGAACGGCAGATTTGTTTATTGAAAAGAAATGACTGAACATTTTAAAAAATATATATTGGCAACTCGGCTGTGCTAGTAAATCTTTGGAGCTTAGATTATCTATTCCATAGATAGGACCATTACAGAATGATTTCGCTGCAAAACGAGATAGTTATATAAGTAATTAAACGTGTTAGACAAAGATGCCTATATAATATTGCTGTCACTTTCAGCGTAGCCTATAATTTGGTGTTTGTCACGCTGCGAAGTTTGCCAAACAAACCATAGCGTGATTGTTTTCTGGACTTCCTGGCGTTTTTAAGGTGTTTATAGCGATTATTATTAGTGTTTGTATTAAAATAGTAATCAAATCGTATTCTAATGATGGTTGGGTGTAGTATTTTTGAGTGTAAAAGCCGTAGCGAGCGAAAAAATCCTGGTGTCACATTTCACATGTAAGTACCGTATAAAATCTGTTTCTGGGAATTAAAATAGTTTTAGATTGTTGTATTGGCGAGTATTTTCACAAGATTTTGGTAAAATTGTTACGAAAATCTTATTTTAATGCATAAATCTAACTTTATAACCTAAAAATAGTGTTGCCGGTTACTAAAGCTAAATGCCGATAAATTATTATTAAAGTAGATAATACATTTTTATAATATGTTATATAATACTCAATACTTATTTCCTGAAAGAAGTGAAATTTATCTTCCGTTTTGTCTTATTTGCAGGTTTCCTAAAGATCCATCACAAAGAAAGCGGTGGATCCAAGCGACCGGATACCAACTAAAAATGCTAAGATGTGTTACCTGCATTTTTCAAGGTGTATGCAAGTCACCAAAATTAAAATCTGATTTCGCAAAAGATAGAACGTATCAGAAATTTTCATACAAAATTAGTTAAATTTAAAGGTCAATGAAGGGGCGTGTTAGCAAAACGACGCGCTATTACTCTCTCTAACACCGAGGGTCTAGTCCGACATCTTACCGCCCCATTAGTCTCTTGAGCTCTTTGGGTAAGGTGTACGAGCGTGTCGTCCTCGACCGCTTGAAAGTAGTAGCCGCGAACCACAATCTGCTCCCCGAGGAGCAGTTTGGGTTCCGAGCCCGCCACAGTTGTTTGCATCAGGTGCTCCGCATCACGGAGCACATTCACGATAAAAACTTTAGAAAGATCCCCACCGGAGCCATATTTTTCGATGTCGAAAAAGCATTCGACAAGGTGTGGCACAATGGCTTGCTTCACAAGCTATATTCCATGAACGTGCCCACTCAGCTCGTGCACATCATACGAGCGTTCTTGTCGAATCGCGGTTTCAGATATCGCGTGGAGGGAAGCCTCTCTTCCCGACACACCATTTCGGCTGGAGTCCCGCAAGGCTCAGCTCTCTCTCCCTTCCTTTTCTCGCTGTATACAAGCGATATTCCCAAACCAAAGGGTGCCCATCTGGCGCTCTTTGCTGATGATACCGCGATCTATACATCGCGCAAAAATCCGGCTGAGGTGGTCCGCACTTTGCAAGCCGCTGCCGACGAACTCGGTCAGTGGTTCCGCAAATGGCGAATCACCATCAACCCGTCCAAAAGCGCCGCGATCATATTCGATAGATTCCCAGCTCGTCTTGATCCAGTCCCGAATGTGACCATGTCTAACATGCCCATTCCCTGGACCAAGACAGTTAAATATCTAGGAGTTACCCTTGACCAGAAGCTTACCTTCATTCCCCATTTAAACGCGGTACGCGCGCGAGCCGCATTCGCGTTGGGCCAGCTCTACTGGCTCATGAACCCTAAAAGCAAACTCTCGACCCGCAACAAGATTAGGATTTACACGACCTGTATTAGGCCGATCATGACTTACGCATCGCCCGCGTTTGCGCATGTACACGAAAACCGACTTAGACGCTTGCAAACCCTGCAGAATCGCTTTCTGCGTAGAATTACTGGGGTCCCGTGGTATGTGAGGAATCTCAATATCCACGTGGACGTGGGTTTGCCGACCATCCGGCAGTTCATGAAAATGAACAGCAAGCGCTATTTCGATCGCGCCGCCCACCATCCGAATCCGCTCGTCCGACGAGCCTCAATATACACTCCCTTTGACCGTGCAAAGTGGAGACGTCCGCGTAGCGTCCTCACTGACCCCGACGATGCGACCACTCTGGCCATCCGAAGGAGAGAGGAATTCAATAAAAAACACTGCACACAACCGATTTACCGTCCTCGCCGCCGAGGACCGCGCCGCGTTCCCCGCAACGCCCCCGACCCTAGTACCGGCCCGCGAGCCGATGTTAATGATGATTGAAATCATCAAATAGAGTCCTAAAATATAGTCCCCTAAACCCCAATCGCAGATGTCTCTGCCCTCTCCGGTGACCGTCCTGAGCCGAGGTTCGTACCCCAAAGGGGGTGCCCTCAGCGGTGGTCACCTAGTCAAGGGCTGAGAGCGCCTGAAAGCGCTCGCCCGAAAGTCCGGTGAAGCTGTATACAGCCGACTCGAGTCAGGCTTACAGCAATCCCAGCACAAAAAAAAAAAAAAAAAAAAAAAAAAAAAAAAAAAACACCGAGGGTCGCAATAGAGTGCAACAGGAGCTTCGCTTCCGGATGTCATTAAAAACTAGACATCATATAATATCACGTTAATGCCGACATGTTACTCATTAGAGGAAAAAGAAAATGCTCTATTTATGTGCTAGCAATTAGGGATTGCAATCCGGCGTCATTTTCAATCCGGCCGGATCCGACCGGATTTCCACTGATCCGGCCGGATCCGACCGGATCCGGCCGGATTGATCAAGTAAGGGTGATTTTCGCTTTTCGGTTCAAAATGAACTGTTAGTAAGTTAATCAAGTGTTATTGTGCTTAATATAGGTAGTTTATAAAATTTAAAACATATAAAAAATTTATTTCCAATCTAATGTTAAGGTTAGACAACGAGCAAACAAATAAAATTTAGTATTGTAGGTAACTAGTAAAATTTTAACGATAAAACAAGTAGCTCAATTTTCATAGATTTCACTTTCACATATAGATCAATTATTTTAGTAAGTAAAATTATAAAATCGAATATAATTAACCTTACGTAATTTATTGAAATGAGATCACAATAATTAATAAAGTATTTGAGAATGCTAACTATTGCAACAAACAAGTCTTATAATTATGACAGGCACCATCATGATTTTATGAATCTTTGTAATGAATGGCACAATTATCACAATAATGAGTTTGTCTTATAATTTCAACTTTTTAGTTTAATCTACTTACGAAAAATAATTATTTTCAGTAGAATTTTAAGTAATAATTGTCTTAGTATTCATTATACATAGAAAATCAATGTTGATTTTGAAAAAAGGATCGTAGAAAACAAATATTGTTAATTGTATCATCTGCTAGTCGACTTTTAATAGAGCTGCAAATATAGCCTGCGGCCAAAAGGCCCTTTCAGTTTCTACACTTGTCGGCTTTATTGTCAGCAAATAGTCATAAATAGCAGACAAGTATTCTCTTCGAACTCCGTCAAAACTTCGTGACCTTTCAAATGTAGTCATTTACTTTTTTAGTACTTTATGAAAATCTTTCTCTTGTTTAGTATGTAAGCTATAACACATGGTTTCTTGCTGGATTTGTAATTGTAATTCTTCCTGTAATGTCAAATATTTATTCCTCTTCTACTATTTCTTCCAAATTTTTCTTTAGAGTTATCATCTTGAACAACTCTTTCCAAGATTTTTGTCATTTCTGATCGTATGCCTTTTTTCTTTGGCATAGTAAAGTACCTAATAATGCGACAACTCTATTTAAATATCTAAAAATTGTAGCACCGGATCCGGTCGCCGGATCCGGTATATTGGTACCGGATCCGGTGGACGTAAAATGATGCCGGATCCGCCGGATTACCGGATCCGGTTTTCCGGATTGCAATCCCTACTAGCAATGCATTCACATCATTTGGTACTACAGTTGAAATACTTATATCGTACACTAGTACTTATATTTGCTTCAATTTGACCACACCTTGGAAAGTTATTAGCCCGTGTATCATAATTTGTGTTAATTAATAAATTAACCATTCACATCTTTTTATTACAAAAATTAAGTGAAACCTAACATTTAATTCACTATCCAGTAATTTTAATAACACTAACATGTGAATATCCTATTATTCATAATACCAAGTATTATGAATAATAGGATATTCGCACTATTCTTGGGGTACACGCGATTTTTTTAATTATTTTAATATTTTAATTAATGTTGCATATAAAATAATGTGTAAATAAGGATATAGGGCAATATAGTATACATAGCCAATTTTAATAGTATTTTATTTTACTTTTAAGAATCTTCACTAAAATATAATCTATACTAATATTATAAAGCTGTAGAGTTTGATTGTTTGTTTGTTTGTTTGAACGCGCTAATCTCGGGAACTACTGGTTCGAATTGAAAAATTCTTTTTGTGTTGGATAGTCCATTTATCGAGGAAGGCTTTAGGATATATAACATTACGCTGCGACCATTAGGAGCGAAGCATGAGTGCAAAATGTTGCAAAAACGGGGAAAATTATTTATATTTGAAGGCTTCCGTTGCTATGGTAATCAAATATGGTCGGAATCAATGCATTATTGTCAATTATTTTCCAAAGTGTTATCAACATAATATTATTCCTTATCCAAATAAATGCATTGTTGATTAAGAGTATTTCATTGTAAACAATAATTTATAAAGAAGAAATATTTGTATTTTTGTATGTAACGAATTAACTTAAAAACTACTAGACCGATTTGAAAAATTCTTCCACCATTAGAATCCTACATTATCCCTGATAAACATAGGCTACTTTTTATGCCGGAAAAAGCAGATCACGCGTGCGGAGCCGCGAGGAAAAGCTAGTAATTTATAAAGAAGAAATATTTGTGTTTTTGTATGTAACGAATTAACTTAAAAACTACTGGACCGATTTGAAAAATTCTTCCACCATTAGAATCCTACATTATCCCTGATAAACATAGAATTTTTATGCCGGAAAAAGCAGATCACGCGTGCGGAGCCGCGAGGAAAAGCTAGTAAAAAAAATACGGGTTGCACTCCGGGAGTGCCGACAGAAGTGAAAACTTACCAAACAAGATGCGAGAATACAAAATTACGGCAACATGTCCACTCGACATGATAAAAGTACATTCTACTCTCTTCGCGTTTATGAGAGCCTGGTACTTTTTACGGCAACATGTTCCAAATAAGAAAAAACCTAAAAAGTTTTTCTTTGTCTAAATCGTCATTTATTTATTAATTACGGCTACTCGCCATGAAAAATGGACATTCTACTCTCTTACTACTCTAACCTAGTACTTTTTTTACGGCACCATGTTCCAAGTTATAAAATTATTATTATTATTTATTTTATTATCAATATCAAAAACAAAATTGCGGTAACATGTCTATTCACCATAAAAAAACGAACACAGTCCGGTCAAAGTCCTGTGAAAGTCCGGTCCAATCCGACTGGTCACTGTGTGACGCCACCTGGGACTTCGAAATTATCGAAGTTCCAGGGAAGTCGGCTAGCGCTGGCTGGTCAACTGGCGTGACCTCTCACGGTAGGTTCTCGAATATTCTGGAACCTTCCGCTCGCCGCCGCTCGCGTTACGGAACGTTTCGGTTCACCCTCCCATAAGAAGTTATCACTTCAAAAATAAAATAATTATGGTTTTTTTTTTACATTCTGACAACACAAGCGCTGGGTCTCTCTGTCTCACCACAGGCTACGCTATGGCCGTATCTTGTTCATATTTGATCTGAGCTTTGGAGTTGGAGTTTTGGCGGGAATTCTGACAGTGCAATTCATCGCTTATTTTAATTTATTTCATAAACTAGTTTAGAGTTGTGTTTGTTGTATAAAAGTGGTGTGGATTTGTTCAATAAACATTGACGGTGATGAACAGTGTATGGAAACATTGAAATAAGTGAATTAAGAATCGTACTGGAAGGAGTTAACACCAAAACTCCGACAAGACCTTGATATCGACCGCACCCGTGTTTCATCGTTCTTGTAAAAATACTTGAGAATAAGTTATACTTGACACTGGCTAAATGCATAATACTGCGAAAACCATAAATAAAAAGAAAGATAGAAAGAGCTTTGGAGTTTGAATTCGGAGTTTTGGCGGGAATTCTGACAGTGCAGTTCATCGTTTATTTTAATTTATTTCATAAACTAGTTTAGAGTTGTGTTTGTTGTATAAAAGTGGTGTGGATTTGTTCAATAAACATTGACAGTGATGAACAGTGTATGGAATCATTGAAATAAGTGAATTAAGAATCGTACTGAAAGGAGTTAACACCAAAACTCCGACAAGACCTTGAAATCGACCGCACTCGTGTTTCATCGTTCTTGTAAAAATAACTTGAGAATGAATTATACTTGACACTGGCTAAATGCATAATACTGCGAAAGCCATAAATAAAAATAAAAAGAAGAAGAGTTTGAATTCTCTATGGATTTGGTCCTTGGAGTAATAATATATAGGGAGTATGCGCTCCATGAAGAAATAAGGGTCCAAAATCTGTGACCTTGAGGCACATGAGTTAGTATTTCTTCTCTTTATAGTGGACTATTTTCCCCAATGTTAAAAAGAGACAGAATACTAACTTGGGTGCCTCGTTCTACAATAATACGGTCCGATTTTAATGCTTTATGTACACACTCCCTCTATATATTAACTCCATGGTCTCTATGGTAGGTCTACGTACGTGGTGCCATTTGATAACAACTCTAGTTATAACAACTGGCTAATGGTGGCAATCAAATCAAATCATTGATAAAGTGGCAATAATGCCATCCCTTAATCCATTCATATCAAAATTCTTTGTCATGTATTTGATCAAATATTTGACGAATCGTAGGTATATGTACTATTGACTATGCCATGCCCGGATACGTCTGGAGTCTGGACGCTGCATAAACCATATTTCGTAGATATTTTATGACCAAATAGAAATAAGCCATGCCTTTAATTTCTTTAATGTGTATACGTTAAGAAAGCTTTGTGCTTCATAATGCATAGAAATTAATATGTTTAAATCGAATTATTTTAATTTTACGCCTCTAATTGTTTTTGCATTCACAATATAGGTATGTACCTAAGTACCGTCCCTAAGTCCTTCAAAATCCAATAATTTGGTTATGGATGCACTCACAGAATAAATTGCAGATGTCGCGGTGATTGCTGTAAAATCGTAAAAAAATTGGGTTGCCAGAATTTCTTGGACAGCGTTTAATAAAATATGTTATTGCCATTTTGGTCTAGTCCTAGTGTCAATGTACTAAGGCTGAGAATCGTGAGATCCTGTGCTTAATTTCTAAGTCAGGCAATATCAATTTGTGTTTGAATTTTATGAATTGTCCGGAATTGGAATTTGTGCCCGGAACCATCGATCGGCTCGCTCCCTATTACATCAGAGGAGGAAAATAGGTTAGGCGAAACGTGGTTGCACCACGAGTTGCACCTCTGCCTACCCGTTCATGGAGAAAGGCGTAAGCTTATATTCCTAAAAATATATTGATAGAATTTCTATGGGTGTTGTTGTATGCATGTGTTGTATTAATTGTGCTTTCTATTTTTTGAACTATAAGTACTCATTCGTCATTATTTTAAAATGCTTAAAAACATATTTCAGGCCTAAAACCGAATAGGATCCTTTTTGTTTAAAAAATATAACTGGAAAGAATTCCACATAGGCAGGGTCGGGCGCAAAGGCTAGTATTTATATTTACCATAAAAGTTTATGTTTTGTGGTTCATTACAACCAAATAGAATGGATTAAGTATGTACAACAGTAAAAATATGCAAGCGGTTGAATAATTTGGAGTGCAACAGGTTTATGCACAGCCAACAAACGTGATCAGATGATTTGGTACTGGTTGGCTGAGGGGCGAGGGCACCAGCGGCCTGCGAGTGGGCCAGCCGCCGCAGCCGTTAGACCTGCCGCTGTGATGAGTTTGCACTCGCACTACATGGCATTCAGGTCAGTCTCTGTCGCCGTGCGGACGCGCGTATCGTTGTACGAGCGCGAGCGCGCCTACCTCGTTCGTCACTAACACTTCCACGATTTTTCGTTACGTTTTTGTTTAGCCTTTACCGTCTCCGAGCCGAGTGCTAATAGAAAAAAATTGAGTGCACAATTTCCAAACCAATTTGAGCTCCTTTCTTTATGATTGCCAATAAATTTTGTAACAAGGTGACGTAGAAACACGGTGTCGATGTGATAACGAAAAATGATGTGATTTTGTGTTGTGTTTATGTTTGCAATGTGCAGTTTAGTGTAAACGTGGGTGGTGAACGATGGGGTACGCATCTAATGGCGCGGGCCGGGCGGCCAATGAGGCCTTGCTGGCTCGACAGGATGCCGAACTCAGGCTCATGGAAGCTATGAAAAGGAGTCTTCAGGCAAAAATGAAGAGTGATAGAGAATATGCTTTAGCTCTCTCTGCTGCTGCCGCTCAGGGCCAGAAGATGGACAAGTGCGAGGAACTTAATGGTAATTTATAATTTAGTTTCGGTGTGACACTTAGCACACAAGTCGAAAATAATATGGTGTACCTACAACATAAATTGAATGACGTAGAAAGACTGGTTAAATGGTGGGATAACTATTTGACGACCGTTATTTTTAAATTTAACTGATTAAATTTTAAGATCATGTTTATTTGACCCTAAAGCTCTAATCAATTAAGTCACGTAAACATGACTTAAGACGATATTCATTTTTTAAAGCAACATACTACATTTATATTTATAGTATTATCTACTAGAAAGTAGGAAATGCTTATTATAATTCATGACAATTGTTAGTGCTATAAGACGTTTATTTGTAGCAACAATAAACTGCATTTATTTGATGTTGAGCCAACATTCAAACTGTCGACTATACCGCTAAGTGTGTAATTTTTTTTTATAGGTTTTCTAACTTTTTTAAGATGGTTTTCACCGCTGAAAGTCTAACATAATATGCTAAATCGTAAAAAAAAGTTTTTGGGTTACGAAAACTTATAAGAATTCTGCTGACCCAATGGCTATATTCAAAAAATTACACTGGTTAATTATCAACAGAATTTAGGTATATAAGAGCGCTCAATGTATGTAAAAGAAAGTTTGAAATAGTTGTACTAACTACTAGTAAATTTACATATCGATTCTCATGAATCATGAATCAAAAAAAAATCATTGTGAGCACATAAACTTGTGCTATATATTACTTGAATCATTAAAAAAATTAAATAATAAATAAAGCGCTGCCGCGCTGCGATACCTCAAAATTAGGTGGTTCTTTCCTAGAGCATTATATCCATCTATTGTAAGAGTGCATATAGCCCAAATCTTCACGGTCACTATGTTACAACCTTAAATGAAATTTAAAGTTGTTAAGTTTTAAGAAGCTTTAACTTTTTCGCGAATGGATATTCAGAAAAAGAATTTATGGGACCAATGACGATACTTAATGAATACTGGTAAAAGTAAACCAAGAACCGTATTTTATTTGCGCGCTTCAAATTCGAAGGTTTTATTTTTATTGTACTTTAAATATATTTGTTTGACTTTACCTACGTAATAGACAGTTCTATACATGTCATGATGATGTATTTTGTATTTATGGTGGGAATGTCTGCGAGCTGCACAGACAGATGATCAGCTCACTTTAGTGGATTTGATCCTAGAGACCTCATGATGTTGATACGAGATCCTGATAATTAAAATGTCACTCTTTATCCTCATAATGGAAAAAATATCACTTTTCTATTCCAATTTTACATTAAAGCTCGATTTTCGATGATATCGCCAATGTCGAGTATTAAATAGCAATGAATGAGAAGAAAGATTAAAACTATTATGTTTAAAAGAATAACAAAAAAATACAGTATTTTAAGTCCCTTCATTAGAAACGACATGAAAAGATTTTAAAGCATGACCGAGACAATATTTTTTCAGAAAACTGTCATTCACCAAGGCGCGTGATGCGATTTGAAAGTAGAATCTTAAGACGTGTCTTCGTAAAACACAGTTTTTTGTGATATTTTCGCCTGTTTTATACGAGACAATTTATCCATCTAAAGACCCATTTGAGTTTTTTTTTTTAATTTTTTATCCTGGCACGGCATAGTGACTACGCTACACCTGATGGTAAGTGTAGCGCAATCCAAGAATAGTGTAGACCAACGATAAACAATATGTCCATCGTAGGTCGGCAAGATCATGCCGGCCTGCTAAAGGACCAAGGGGGAGGGGAGGGAAAAGGGTTAGGATCAGGGGGCAAGGCCCCTGGGGAAAACCGGATATACACTGGCTGACCCTGGAACGCGACCCACACAAGGTGGGCCACTATGGCAGGTTTTAGCACCAATGTGGTCGCTATCCGGTCGGATACAAGTATCCTCCCACCAGCAAAGAGAGAGTTGATAGGAAGGGACTTTCGGAGTCGGTGTCGGTGGCATGCCAGGTTGCAGGTTGCTCAATTGGAATTGCTTCGACTCCAAAAAGATCTATATTATTTTTATTTAATATTTTTAGTGTAAGTAGTAGTTATGTAGGTACTCGTATTATATGCAATCTCTGATAAACAAAACCCAATCGAGTTAACTAAAGACTAAACTTTAACTTAAAGATTTAACTTGTAGTTTTTACATGTCACCTGCCTGACGTCAAACCCTGTTGGGAGAAAGCACAAGACCCGAAACAAATATTTGTGTCGATGCGGGAATCGAACCTGCAGCCTCTCGCTTCACATCCGGCTACTCCCGCACTGCGTTACAGAGGCTGTCGAAACATAAAAGTAGAATCCAAATCAAAATAGGTCCTTGCATGGCGGAGATTTATCGAGTAACTTGCATTTAAAAAATTAAAGAAAAATTGGTACTTCATTGAAATTTCGTAATTGGAGTTATTGTATTGCTCCCAAAATGTTACGTTATTTGGTAATTATTTACGTAAAACCCTAACGAGACACAATCATATAAATTTATAAAAAACTGTGATGACGTGTGGGTTTCTTCATAATGTTTCTGCGTTTTATGTAAATTTATAAAAACGCAACATTATAATAATTTTGAATATTTACGCTACTGTTGTGCTATTGCTATTTTAAGGCTGCTTAATTCAAAAAAGGAGGAGTATAAAGATATAGACAGTTCTATTTCTACTAGCTTTAGCACGCAGCCCCGTCCGCGTTGACTGTCCTTTTTCGGGATAAAAGTAACCAAGTTCTAATTCAGGTCATAGGTCTACCCTTGTGCCAAATTTCATCCAAATCCGTTCAGCCGTTATGTCATCATTGATTAACAAACATCCAAATTTACAAACTCACAACATCCAAACTTACATAAATACTAGTGGGATAACGTTCATCGTGAAGTATCTAATTATGGTGTGAGGTCTGTGTATTAGGTATTTATTATATTAATAATAAAAGTTTTAAAAAGCACCGATTAGAATAAACAAAAATATTATAATGTCTTTTGTTTAATAAATGTATTAGGAAGCAAGCGCAACAGTGTGTACCTACATATCGACAGTGGAAAGACAAAATGACTAAAGCACCAATACACGAAATTTATTGTAGAGCATTTTGAAGTCTTTTATCATAAAAATTTATATAAATTTACGATACCTACGGGATAATGTTCACTAAAACTTATATTTTATTGAATCAATTTTTTTCTAATATCATTATTATCAATTATTATCGTACAATAACAAAGTTTAAAATGCTCTACCGTAAAGTTCGCGTATTGGCGCTTTAGTAATTTTGCCTTTCCAATGACGATATAATGTTTTTTCGTTTTGTAATCCCTCACCTAAGTGCCTACCTGTTTGGGTGTAACTTGAAATCAGCACAAAAAACTACTTAAAACCAACCAATCCCGTTGGTTGAGTTACCGAGTGTTTCTTAGTAAAATGTTGATACATTCGTCTTCAGGGTTAATTTGTGGTCGCAGTTCTGTATAGTGGACATTGCCCACTGCGTCATTGTTTTCAAATGAAATACAAATTGATGTATTTATTCATTGACCAATTAAATAGGTGTTTTGTTTTTTAATTCTTGTTCACAAATTTTCCGGCAATAAATAAATACACACAATCGTAACTTTTCTTGTTGAATACCAGTATAACCAGACAACATTGAAGTTTGGTAATATAATAATAATACTAGCCCTGTATTATATACGTCCCACTGCTGGGCACGGGCCTCCTCTACTGAATGAGAGGGATTAGGCCTTAGTCCACCACGCTGGCCTAACGCGGGTTGGCAGTCTTCATATACCTTCGAAAAATCTTATCGAGTTCTCGGGTATGCAGGTTTCCTCACGATGTTTCCTTCACCGTTAAAGCAAGCGATAATTAACAATTAATATACACGTAACTTAGAAAAGTCAGAGGTGTATGCTCTTAGTTTCGAACCTGCGACTTTCGTCTCGACAGTCCGTACCACTCCCCGGCGAGCTATCGCTGTTTTTTTTGAAGCTAGGTAGATTATTAAAATTCTAATAATGTAAAATTCACTTATAGCTGATTTACTGGCGGCAGCATTAGGGAAAGCGGTGGTACCTCTCGCATACGAGGGACCTACTACCAGTGACTATGGTGTGCTGTAGTTCCAACAACTTATAGAAGTTTCGAGTTTTTGGAGAGCGCTAATTAGAGGCATTTGTCAATTTACCAATGTCGGTTGTTGGACGTTGAATTCTAAACCAGTTATTAAGCTTAGAGCCATTCATGTATATTTTATACTTGATGTTTGTAGCTTGTTTTTTTGGGGTCCACCAAAATGAATACACTGAACTCGATGTAAAAGTGTTAGTCAATAAGAGAGATGATAAACTTATCGTGACGAACCAACAATGGCGCTAGGTAAATTGACTGTTGTTATTTGGCTGCGTCCAACGCGTCCCTACTGTATAATGGTAGTTAGCGATTTTTGATTATTTTGCCATACAGAGTAGATGTTTTTGTCATCTCGTCACGAGAAATTTTATTGAAAATGTTCAATTAATTCCAAAAAAATCACAACTAATTATATACTATAGTACTACCTCTATATTATACATGTCTCAATGCGGGACAATTTACTCACGCTATCTCTTCTACTGAATGAGACGGGTTAGACCTTAGTCCACCACGCTGGCCTATTGCGGGTTGGCGGACTTCACATACGTTCTAAATTATGAGGGATATTTTTTTTTTTTTTTCTTGGCTCGGCAAAGTGTCTACGCTACACCTGATGGTAAGTGTAGCGCAATCCAAGAATAGTGTCGACCAACGATAAACAATGTGTCCATCGTAGGTCGGCAAGATCATGCCGGCCTGCCAAAGGGCCAAGGGGGAGGGGAAGGAAAAAGGGATGGGAAAAGGGTTAGGATCAGGGGGCAAGCGCCCTGGGGAGAACCGGATATACGCTGGCTGACCCTGGAACGCGACCCACACAAGGTGGGCCACTATGGCAGGTTTTAGCACCAGTGTACCGTGGTCGCTATCCGGTCGGATACAATTATCCTCCCACCAGCCAGAGCCGGATATAAAAATGAAATCTTTCGTTCCAGGCTCATTGATCGCGTCCGCCTGGCGCACGATGACCGAAGAATGGGAGAACACGAGCCGTTTGATCAAAGCGAATGCGGAGGCCCTAGAGTCACGCGCTCTGGACCGCCTGGCCGCTTTGATGACCGAGCGAAGGAAATCGAGGAAGGCGTACCAAGAGGATCATACCAAAATATCTTCGCAGTTTACTCAGGTATGTAGTAGATATAGTGTTAATTCAATATTAAAGACTGAACAATGCTTCGGTACATAAGCAAGTCAGGACGCTCTTGTTTGGTCTAAGATATGTTACAACGATCATTAATTAAATATACGTACTCAGTTCTATAAAGCTATATTCAGGGTTCAATAGCGGCTTAATAATGTCGCTTAGGACGAATGAATTTTCATGAAGTTTTGTAAATATTGACTACTACGTTTAAAGAAGAATTTCCGTACTTCTTTGATCTAGGAAGCGTAATAGTGACGTATTGGTGGAACTATACCGACACTATAATGTCTTACACTATGAAATATACGGTTATATTTTATATTAATTAATATGCGGTACAGGTGGGCTCGCTCCCTATTATCATGGGACGGAAATACGCTCGGCGAAAATTAGGGTATACTGTATCAATGCCTGCCCCTACGGGGTTATAGGCATAAGTGCGCATGTATGTACATATATGGTGTGGCTAATAACCAGCGTTTGTATTCTCGATGACATTTGAGGGAAATGTCCCCCCCCCATCTTCTCTTTTCCCCTTCCATTATCATTACTATATGAGAAATTGAAGAACAATATTTCATTAATATAAACGGAATGATTATTATAAATTGTAGGACCATACCTGTCCCCGTTTAGCCTCAGTCCTTAAACTAAAAAAGGCTCATTGGTCTAGTGGCAGCGTACTAAGCCTGAGAATTGCGATGGTTCAATTCCCAGGTCGGTCGATCACAATGTATCAGAGTTTTCGTTTCGAAAAATTAGGCATGAATTGCCCGGGCCCATCATATCATGGGATGAAAATAAGCTCGGCGAAATGTGGGTGCACTAGTTGTACCTCTGTCTACCCCTTAGAATATAGGCGTGAGCTTATTTTATCGAAAAGAAATTGACCTTGCTGTCACCAGCGTGACGGGTGGTCTCCGCAAACCAATATCTATATCGGTAACAAAGACAAACATTACTTGTATTGATATCAGTTCGTTATCATTTATCATTAAAATCGATTTCTTTGTTATCGATATATTATAATTGTCACATTGATTAGTGGTATAAACTCTGTAGATCTGTTAGGTTGGCTGGTTGAAACTATACAATGATGGTTGTTGATTGGCTTTGGTCGTTATACAGGAATACCTAAGGCCAATATTTTTTATCGGTATGTAACCGTTGCCGTTTACAATTTCCGTAAGACAGAACAGTAAAAAGTTAACATAAACTACAGTAATATTATCTACCTACGATATATCAATAAAGTCTTGTTTATAGTCTGTATTCTCCATTGTAAGTTACAACTCAGTTATCGTCTCGAAAATTTTCGGATTTCCTAAGTGTCACCAAACACAACAAAAAGTGACTCTTTAATTTCACATCTTGTATACTCTTATTGCTCAATAGTACGTATCCTGTATACTCATAGGTATTTCAGATTATTAAGACGCCGAGTTACGATTTAAATTATTTTTAACTGACGGAAAAAAGGAGGAGGTTCTCAATAGACGCGTATATCTGTTTTTTTATGTATAACCATTCATATAACTCCGGTAAATGTTGACCGATTTGGACGATTCTTTTTTCATTCGAAAGAGCTCAAAAGTGGTCTCATTTAAGTTTAAATAAGAAACTCTAGCCTTAAAGGAAAACGGGGATTAATAACTAAAACGTTATTATAACGTAATAAACGTTAAAACGTTATAACATTATTCATGCACGGATTATATTGATTCCTTTACTAATAATAGTAAAATAAAAACTTTTTAACACAAATAAGGCCGACTCAAAAATAATTAAAACGCTAAATAAAATAGCACCAACTGACTTATTTGAGAAATTAGTATTTTTTGTTTTTTTTATCAAACTGGTTTATGTTATATGATCCAGTCACGTCATAATCTTATCAAAATTATTTACAGATAAGAAAAATGTCAATCGACTTACCTAAAATCATAAAAGAGTCATAACACTGTCAATACATATTTTCGTGGCTTATCAACAATAGTTACAGAAGTACCGTGGCCGATCACATCCTGCATCGATAACAGTAAATGACTCATTGATTATTCTTACCATTTCACTTCACTTCCTCGGTGGGCACTTTAGTTCTGGCTTGCAGACTGTAGTCACGTATCATGCCTATATTACTTGTTATTAATAGGTTTATTATCTTTTAATTAGCTTGAATGATGATATGAGCACCTCGCTCGCCTGATGGTTAGCGCCTGCGCATAAACAGACGCAACACCACACGGAACTTTGAAATTTAAAGAACTGGACTGTGTTCCTCATCCCAAGACCTAAGCTGTTAAGTCACATAATGCCCAGTAATTACACTGGATTCAATGTTCAAACCGAAACACAACCGAAACACAACAATGTTTACACACTGGTGATTGGGGGCAGAAATAGACAAAGTGGTGGTACAAACCCAGAAGGCTTCTCGCATGTGAGGGACTTACCACCTTGTTAAACATCTTATAGGTCTTCTAATACTTGTATTCTGTATAAATGTTTAATAATACGCAATGCCTACATGATTATACAAATTCTCTATAATAAAATTATGCATAAGGTCTATACTAGGGATTTAATCTCATTAGGTGATCTATATAGCATAGCTAGGGTGTTTATCAATAGCTGGTACATCCACAGTTTAAAACGTAAGTAAATTATCTAATTTAAACAATGTTATTTCCTTAAGGGTCTTATTAAATATAATTAAGAGCGTGAACACCACGGGTAACCACCAACCACAGTACATAGAATGATGTCATGCGTGCATAATATATTTTACTAGATGACCCGGTGAACTTCGTATCACCTACATATATTTGTGTAAAATGTGTCCTGTTCTTGTCTTGTCCCCGTCCCGGTCTCCGTCCCGGTCTCCGTCCCGGTCTCCGTCCCGGTCTCCGTCCCGGTCTCCGTCCCGGTCTCCGTCCCGGTCTCCGTCCCGGTCTCCGTCCCGGTCTCCGTCCCGGTCCCCGTCCCTGTCCCCGTCCCTGTCCCCGTCCCTGTCCCCGTCCCTGTCCCCGTCCCTGTCCTTGTCCTGTCCCTGTCCTGTCCCTGTCCCTATCCCTGTCCCTGTCCCTGTCCCTGTCCCTGTCCCTGTCCCTGTCCCTGTCCCTGTCCCTGTCCCTGTCCCTGTCCCTGTCCCTGTCCCTGTCCCTGTCCCTGTCCCTGTCCCTGTCCCTGTCCCTGTCCCTGTCCCTGTCCCTGTCCCTGTCCCTGTCCCTGTCCCTGTCCCTGTCCCTGTCCCTGTCCCTGTCCCTGTCCCTGTCCCTGTCCCTGTCCCTGTCCCTGTCCCTGTCCCTGTCCCTGTCCCTGTCCCTGTCCCTGTCCCTGTCCCTGTCCCTGTCCCTGTCCCTGTCCCTGTCCCTGTCCCTGTCCCTGTCCCTGTCCCTGTCCCTGTCCCTGTCCCTGTCCCTGTCCCTGTCCCTGTCCCTGTCCCTGTCCCTGTCCCTGTCCCTGTCCCTGTCCCTGTCCCTGTCCTGCCCCTGTCCTGTCCCTGTCCTGTCCCTGTCCTGTCCCTGTCCTGGCTTGTCCCTGTCCTGTCTAGTATATATACCAACAAACCGGTTTATACCTGCGCTTATAGATGTTTCACATCAAAAAGACATCAAGTGTTTCATACCCAGGAACAGCAAAATCAACAACTACTAATAAATTAAAAATTAATAAAAAAAACATTGTCCAGCGGACAAAATTGTGAATCTAAACCATTCTCAGATCCCCTTGAACACACACAAAAAATTTCATCAAAATCGGTCCAGTCGTTTAAGAGAAGTTCAGGAACATACACACTCACAGAAGAATTATATATATAAAGATTATTATATTAATTGTACTGTTGATTATAAACTAAAACCTACTGTAAGTTCAAAAATATCGCATTTTTTCTATTAACATAATTAGGTTACTTAGTAGGAGCATTGTTTCTGACTTTAACCATTTAAACCGTTTATTTTTTTCTACACACATACATACATATAGTACTACAAAACGAAAGAAAAGCATACAATAAGCATAAATTTGCTACAACATAATAATGTGCTCGTATAATAAAGATACGTTGCAATAAAATTTGTTTTTGAACGTAGAATTTTATAACAGTCGCCATCTTAGAAACGTCAAAGACTAGCACTGTGTTACAGAGCCGTTGTTTAGACCGGTTCCACAGCTCTATGTCTCGTCCGCTTCCTATCACCGATCTAACACTAGTAGGTACCAGGACATAATTAGGTCTGAGAGAACGGCAAATGAAACTGTGTCGAGGTCGCACAACAGATGTGTTTCCAATATTCCGGTACAGCTATGTTCTGTGTACGCTAATCGATCTTATCCGATGACGGCGACTTGTGGTGTCTCTGGTGAATGACAGCATGACAAGTTGCTTGCAATCGTGTGGACCGTTCGTCTGATTGCGTTCCAACTAATACGGGAGTTTGCTTTGATTATCAAGTGCGGTTATACCGGTCGCGGAATTTCAATATTTAAAACATAACTCGTAAGTTTGAATAATAAAACTAATAATTCGGGTTTTCTTGCGACCGAAGTAGGAGGAAAGAAGGCGGAAGACGCTGTCGATTAAATTATGTATAAACTTTTTCTACACATTTGAGACTGTATTAATAAATTAATAATTAGAGTTAATGAGAGTAGGTCGCTCGCCTGATGTTAATCATCACGTAGATACGTTCATACGAAGAAGCCACAGCAATCCAAATATTGAATTATGAAGTAAGTAGGTACTGCATGGCACTGAACAGCGCTCGTCACCCCAAAACAAGATTTTAGTCCCATAATGCCCAATAATTTCACTAACTTAAACATTTATATAGATTACAATATATTTATTTCATATGCTAAAAAACATATCAAATCGAAAGACTACATATAGGTATTATTCGAAGAGCACATTACATAATTCTATTGGATCAATAGTAAAAGATCTAATATTCGTATATCTTATAAAACAAAAGAACAATTCAAAAATAAACACACTAAATATACATAAGCTTTCGACAACGGAACCCCGAAAAGCAATTTAGTACTTTTTATATCTGCACAAACTTCTGGTTAACTTGAAACCAGTTTGTCGACATTAGGATCTCAAAACGTTCACATATCGTTATGGACGTTCGTTCGGAGTCGGGCGAGTTGCCAATTCTTTCCTTGTGATGTAAATAAAACAGCGCGGTATTGGCGCCATTTGGAAGTTGGAACAAACGCTGCGGTCACTGTCTGGAGAATTAAATTAGGCTATGCCCTATTTATGCCTATTACATTGTTGTTGATCTATGATTTATTTAGTTTACCAAGGAGTTTTTATTTGTTTTCGATTTCTCCTCTGAGTTGATTGTACTAAAAGCTTATTATGTAAGCTGTTTTAAATCGGTATTATAGGCATGGCAACATTAAAATAGCAAACAAGTTGTAATACTGTGTGTGTGCTATGTATATAATTATGGGTACCATTTGGTAGAGCAATAGTCTTTTATCTACAGCGTGTACGGGTCGACTAACCACTGTCTCACTGAAAACCGACGTGAAGTAGCATTTTTTACGGTGAGTGACGGAGGCCGGATATCCGATATCCGGAGACCCAAATCCCCCTTCTCATCGTAATTCCATAATTATCCATTTCCTTTAAATTTGGCAACGCGTTGGAGATTCCTCTGGTATTGTGGATGTTCATGCGTGGTGGTAACTACTTAATCTCAGGTGACCCATTTGTTCGTTAGCCGGCCTTTGCTATAAAAATATGATGAATATTGATATTCTGGCTTAATAATTAATCAAGTTTTACTGCTTCTTTGTTTACCATCACAACGTGAATCACATATTAGGCTATTTTGACGCCTATATAGTACCCATATGTTGGAATTGCCACATTGAATTACTATAGTTGGTTACTAGGAAGCTTATACTATTCATTGGTACAAGAGTAGTATTGACGATAGAAAGTTGTAAGGTCTTGTAGAGCACGTAACAGGGGCACGTTTGTATGCCACGTAAGGTATTTAAGTTGGCGAAATTTAGTTCCCATTGCGGGATGTGTTGAACAGACGGCAGGTCGCCCCGCATAATGACAGATCCAACCGTGAAAGCATGATTTCCGGAAGGCAGACCCTAACACCAGGTAAAGGTCGCTCGTATGCGAGAGGCCGTCTGGGTTGGTACTACCGCTTTGTCTATTTCTGCCGCCAAGCAACAGTGTGTAAGCACTCTTGTTTCGATTTGAAGGACATTGAAGCAAGTGAAACCACTGGGCATTATGAGACTTAACAAGTTATGCCTCGGAGTTACGAGCGCAGTTCACTGCCATTCAAATTTCTGTTAATAAAAATTAATTCAAAGTTCTGTGTGGTATTGCTTCTGTTTATGGACAGGCGTGGCGCTTACCATCAGGCGAGTGCCTTGCTCTTCTCGTCATTCAATTAAATAAAAAAAGGTCAGAAAGAAATTAGACGTTAGGCCCAGTAAGAAGCTATAGCTAAATGTTCAGTTTTCTACATAGACATTTATAGATACTGTTAGCTTGTATTAGTTCTTGTTCAGAAAATTGCTTAAATATCATTATAGATACACATCCCATTAAAGGGTTGTACATTAAGCGCGTTACGTTGAATACCTATTGTAAACGCTTTGGATAACAAATAGTAAAGCAGATTGCATGTTTCTTTATAAAATACTCAAAGTAGTCACTTATTATATTCCGTATATTTTTAAAAGTACACAATTATTCAGATCAATTGGTAAACAAAGGCTGTGCAAAGATTAATACTATGCGAGCAAGTTGAGTGGTCTTTATTGTATCTTTTGTCTCTCTCACGTGCGATATTGTGTTCTGTGATATAGAAAAGGATGTAGAATATAATTTAGTGATTTAAAATCAAAACGCGTAATCCGAAGTTCTGGCACGGGATTGGCTGCACGGCACCCGTCAACGTTCATTGGCCCTGCGGTCGAACTCTGTCTGGCGTCTGAGCATGCGCAACTGATTTCTTATTTTAAACTTCGTTTTGTCACTGACTTCCATTAAAATATATCCCCACAGAGATACAACTACTGATGCAGTCGTATTTCACCGAGCTTATTTTCATTCTATAATGTGATCGGCAGACCGCGGCTTCGATTTCCGCACCGAGACAAATATTTGTATCCAAAAATATTTGTTTCGAGTCTGAGTGTTTTCCCCCGTTGACGTCAGGCACGCGGTCGGTCGTTAAAACTAAAAGCCAAATCATTCTGTAACATGTGTTAAATAAAAATATAAATTAATAAAAGTATGTTGGACGTCGACCTACAAGGTGGACAGACGACCTGATAAAGGTCGCAGGAAGTCGCTAGATGCAGGCCGCTTCCAACAGGTCGGTCTGGTCAATCTTTGGGGGAGGCCTATGTTCAGCAGTGGACGTCTTGTGGCTGATGATGATGATGATGATGTTACACAGGTGGAAGAAGAAGAAGAAGAATAATGTGATAGGCTCGCCTATTGATGTACCGAGTACGAATTCCAATGACGGGCAACATTTCTAATTGATAGCTTAAACATAAACTGTGATTGCCGATCTGATTTGAATCCAGGACTTCACGGTTTCACAACCTAACTAGGCTACCACTAGACCAGTGAAGAGATTAACTTTATAGCTCGGAAAAATCTGGAACACATAATTTTTATGCTATCTTACTGCCAGTGATAATCTGTAGAAGACCCAACATCAAGCATTATTGCCAAGCAGATATTTTATCATAGATAACCCAGTAGTTGTAGTATATGTAGATGACACTCTTCCATGTTACGGAAGACATGAGCAGTAGACATCGCTGCTGTCGTGGATGACGAGGGATGACTGCGATTCGATGTGGTTTCCAGCGATGGATAGCTCATACACTATGATGCGAGAGTGATTACGGTAGTAATTGGAATTGTTGTGTCATGGTACCCCAGAACTTCTATTGAGTCGAAATGGGCTATTGCGAGATTTTAGTCGGCAAATAAGTGTGGTGTATTGAGTTGATATCTCCGATAATCTGCTCTGGCTCTCCTGGGCGGACGGTGCGGGAAAAAAATCACAGTTCAGATTATACACTGTTTGAAAACTGGCTTGTATTCAATTGAAATTAATATCTTTTGTACAAGTATTAGAAACAAAGGAGAAACAAATGAATAGGTAAAATAAAAAAAAAATGGAATACATTTTGAAAGTCAATGTACATTTCAGAATAAAGAGTAGTTAGAACTCCGCTGCGATTTATTAATCATTGTTGACTATGATAGATCGTAGTGAAATATTACATACAATGGTTGCTTTTTTATCTATTTTTAAATTGGACTAAAACAATTTTATTCTACATATCTCGTAACTTTACGTAAAGCTAGGCAGATATTTTAAAAAGTTACGCACCAAATACAATTTTGGTGATCAGTAGAGGAATGAATCAATCACTGGTTTACCTTCAAAGTTTAATTGCGTCATTTATTTAAAGGCTGTTTTAATAAGGTTAATTTAAATTATTATGTATTTTTTTACGTTTGAAGTTAATTTTATGATAATTCATTTACGTAGCTACTTACCTAATGTAATATATTCATTTAAAATAAACCTACTTACCTGTATTTAAAATTAAAATAACGTAATCAAAGTTGTTTCAACAGAAGTAGGTCCATGTTTGGCATTTATTTTAATTTGATTGAATGACGAGACGAGCAAGGCGCTCACCTGATGGTAAGCGCCACGCCTGCCCATAAACAGAAGCAACACCACACAGAACTTTGAATTACAAAGCACTGCACGGCATTGGACTGCGCTTATCATCTCGAGACATAAGATATTAAGTCTCATAATGCCCAATAATTTCCCTGGCTTCGATGTTCTTCAAACCGAAACACAACAGTGCTTACACACTGATGCTTGGCGGCAGAAATAGACAAAGCGGACCACCGCTTTGTCCAACCAACCCAGACGACCTCTCGCATACGAGGGACCTACTTACTACCTTGTAAATTGGCATTATTGAGCATTATTCATTTGTCTTCATCAAAAAATAAGAAGCTTGCGTCAATACACCACGATATGTTCAAACTAACTGTCCCATTTGCTGATACAACGAAGTAAGGATTCTAGTTAATGAACACAATAACTATGATATATGCTTGTTCTGATTCATATTATGATCTCCATGTCTTAAACCATTTTGTGTAATTATTATTAATTAAAACACGATAATAATGTATTGCGACAAATTGTATTATGTGAATTACCCAATAGCGACTTGACTCGGCTTGATTTTGTTTGATTAATTGATTTGAATTATGTAACAATAGATTCAAAATATATTCCATTGAAAGTAATTACACAGTTCAAATCGAATGCGACTGAGCAATCGGTCAGTTAAAATGGAACCGTGTGAACTTGATATTAGGTAAATGGCATAGTATTATTTGTCACAATGTTCATAACGTGTGTAATAATTACATAAAACATGTTATAAAGCATAGCATAGCATAATGAATGAGCATACCGCATGGTTGTTGTGTTAAACTCCCAACGATTTTATTTATGTCGGTTACCTCATTCAGAGCATGTGAGATATTTTCTAATTGGGTCGTGTAGAACGGTTTTCATATGTGCGTAAACAAACGCCAGTGCAAAAGTTTACGATATAATATGTCACGGTCTGAAATATTGGTGTAGGTATCGACATTTTTTACTTGTTGAAATGTTGGTTTATTGCCAATAGTTGTCAAGGAATGGGCGTGACGTGGGTCGTCTGCGATCATGAAATTCCTCATTCCCTTACACTGTTGGGCGTGTCGTCATCGGTCCGTATAATATTCAATGATTTTAGCATAAAATGGCTTTGGAGTTCCTATAGAAGTACAGTTAATGCAAGCTCGGCTTAGCATTTTCTTCTTCTGCTTGGCGTTTTCCCGGCTTGTTGCCACAGTCTATCTTCCTACTTACAGGGCACCACTCTCTTTACCTGGAGCTTCTTCTATAGAGAAACTATTGACTCTCAGTTATGAACTAAATAATATCATATCTTGCAATCGTAGTTACCTAATTGGTTACTATTCTAATATTGTTTAAGAAAAACTGACCACAATTATTTATTTATTTTAAAAAAATCCATATTAAGCGTGAAAGAAAACTGATTTGGTTGCACAACCTTACAAGCCACAAAAAAAAGTCGTAAGCAAGTGTTTAACAGTTCCCATTTCAAAACATTCATTCTTTGTTCTCATAGATTACGGTCAATTTTACTAATTTGCCCGATAGCTACCATTTGTAACAGATATTTACGAAATTGTTAATAACCTCGTACAGGTTACATTTAGACGCAGGTTTATAATAGTTTCATACCCTTCTAAGCTTATCATTAGCTCATGCATATAAATCGACCTTTTGTTGAGCACAATAACTAATAATTATAGTTGAGAAATATTATAATAAGTACAGTATTATATTATGAATTTGAGGTATTCGTATTTGTAAGATTTCCTAATTAAGCATATTCAGAAGGTTGTATTAATTATTTACCAAATTATTTACGGGCTGTTATTACAACTCTCCAACGCTCTCATTTTCAACGCATTATTTAAACATAGTTAAGAAATATCATCATCATCATCTCAGCTTATTGCCGTCCACTGTTGGACGTAAGCCTCCCCAAGTGAGCGCCAACCATCTCGGTCTTGGGCAACCCGCATCCATCCGCTACCCGCCATCCTTTTCAAGTCGTCGGTCTACCGTGTAGCCGAGCGCCCTACACTGCGTTTGCCTAAGCATGGTCTTCACTTCAGTACCTGTCTACTCCACCGACCATCTGTCCATCTGCAGACATGACCGGCCCACTTCCACTTCAGCGTGATAATTTTGCGAGCAATATCGATGGCTTTGGTTCTCTGGCGGTTAAGAAATATATAGATATATAATTATACCAAATATAATTGTATTATTCCATTGATTGTACTCATTTTTACGCTCGTGACATTGCCGCGCTGCGCCGCCACAATTCTACTTCTTTACTACTGCAGTTCGGTTGGAAGTCGATTTGTATTAATCACTCGTCGTGACATTATACTTTACTGACTCATTACGGTGAGAAAAATATCTAGGATATGACATAATTCTATGATGTTCCAAAACTTAACGTAGTGGTGAAGGCCTGAAGTCTGCGTCATGCAAGCTCCGTTCTAGTGAAAGCTTTGATTCCATGACATATTTTTTTACTAAGGTTGGCGATAAATACGATATACGAGTATATTTTCATGGCCTCATCTCAAATTAATGCGAATAATAATAAATTAATAAAACTAGTAAATAACACTGGTTTTAATGTAGTAAGGTACCTACAGACAGATTATAATGTAAGTTGTCATTTTATCTTTATCGCTTGAGTTTGTTCTGGCTATGTTAGGTATACAAATATCCAAAAAGTGCCATTGGTCCGTAGTTGGACCGGTTCTGGGCTGCCGGTTCACGACGGCCCATTGTTGCGCAAGAATCGTATCGGCTTATTAGTGGGCCAGACGGCGAAAGTGAAATCAAAGTGCGATGAGTGAAAGCACACGACAGTTATCTAATTTGATAGCGCGCCAACGGCAACAGGTTGGGCGGATGATAGCTTTATGTGAACGACACTCTTTCTGACCTTTAAAAGATATTTATTTAAATAGAAATTTAGATAATATAGAAATATTTAATGGTGCTACACCCTAATGTATTTATGTCAGCATGATAATATTTCACAGTTTTCCCTGCGCGTCATTATGTATGGAGCAATTTGTTGATTAGAGACTTTGTTTATAATCGACAAATATAATTATTTAAAGGAAAAACTTATTGAGAAAGCAATTATTATGCCCTATTGTAAAACTTCTTTATTGTAAAGAAAATCAACGATAGCAACCAGTATTGGATCCGGCAGAGTGGGATAATCATTTTACATAACAATGTCATTATGAAGCAATCATTGATTTTTAACACACTTTTAAAGAAAAATAACACTATCTACTGGCGTCTAAATTGTTTGGAAGCAAATTTGATAAAATAGTTGGCAATGTGTCACTTTTATCTGTGTACTTTAGGGACATAAATCATGGTAGGTATCTCTGATTAGCTAATTTCCTTTATTGTATGTTCAATTCATTTTAATTTGTTTATTGATTATTTTCTGTATTTTATCATATAAATCGTCACTGTAAAGGCAATAATACTAAAGCGCCAGTATGTAAACTTTACGGTAGAGAGTTTTAAAGTTGTTTTTTACGATAAAAATTATTATTTATTATATTAAGAAAAAAATATGATTCAATAAGATATAAGTTTTACTGAAAATTATCCAGTAGGTAATAAATTTCTAGTGACGATATAAAGAGGACATAACAAATGTAGTACAAAGTATTAATTAGCAATATTATCATATTTGGGCAAAAGACATGGGCATTGTTAGTTCCGGTCAATGAAACGCTTAATAAATAAATAGAATCTTGATATTTCATTTTAGATGTAGCTGGAATCAATGAAGGTGTTCTTTCAAACGGTTTACACAACAATCGTTTTTTATTAATATTGTAATTATTTGTTGCGATGTCTACGTGTAATATGCAAAAATCGTCAATCACAGTTGCAATATTCAACAAAAGATATCACATAAAAGCTTTGGTAATCGATTATTTTTGAATGTAAACGAATGATGAACATTTTACGAAAAGGTTTATTGAAACTGCATTCCAACAATGACTCAATATGTCTTTGTCCTTCTCAAATTCCTATAGATAGCGTACTCAGTTGGAATTTCCTTTTACCCACGATAACATTATCTGTCTGTGCTGTGCTGTGACATTAGCCATGCAAATATCAAGGTTT
Source organism: Amorpha juglandis (assembly GCA_949126905.1). Taxonomy (NCBI): domain Eukaryota; kingdom Metazoa; phylum Arthropoda; class Insecta; order Lepidoptera; family Sphingidae; genus Amorpha; species Amorpha juglandis. Next base: position 4,345,074 of record OX421378.1, on the reverse strand, counting down.
TGCCATAACTTTACACGCATTCGATTCGAGGAGTAGTACGTTATTGAAAGATTTGCTTCTCTTTTCAACGGGCCTTGATATACTAACTGAAGTATCTAAGTAACTCTAGGTGGTAGGTCACTCGTGTATGATAGACACTCTGGGTTTGTACTATCGCTCTCTCGCTAAGCAACGGTGTGTAAGCATTGTGTCGTTTTTACATTGAAGCCAGTGAAATTACTGGGTGTAATGAACCTTAACATCTTATGTCTCGGGGTTACGGATGCAGTCCTGTGTCATGCTGTGTTACTTATGTTTATGAACAGGTGTGGCGCTTACCATCAAGCGTGCTAGCAGCTCGTGCCGTCATTAGGGTTATTACAAACAAAATGAGGTATTATTACTTTTGATACAACATTTTTCCGACACTTTTTCTTAGTTTGTGGGAGTAAATTTATGCTCCCACTTAAATAGTTGTTACAGCGTCGCGTCGCCTAGAAGTTCCAGAATGTGTCTTTCGGAGCTCGCGGAGGTCTATAGGATTTTAAACAGTTTTTACCCCATCTAATAATAGTACATCCGACAGTGACACACATAGTCCTGACCCCACATCAGGTTAGCCCGTATCGTGAGTATCCGGAACTACGAGGCACTACCCCTCCTAAAATCCTGATCCAAATCCTCATCTTCCAATCCCAACCCCAATCCTAATCCTCTATCCTAACTCCCATTCCTTGACCTTGGGATGAGATACTGCAGAGGTCAGGTGTGGAATTAGCAGGGACCTCTGTAGTTCATCCCAAGAGTCATCCAAAAAAAAACTACTAGGCACTGGTCCTGCAACACCCAGACTCGAAACAAATATATGTGGTTCACACAAATATTCATCTCGATGCGGCAATCAAACCCACGGCCTTTTGCTTCTCGGCTGGCCACTCGCCTACTGCGCCATGGAGGCTGTTAATGACTTACGGTGGGCGGCGATCCATGAGGATTTTCTCCATGTAAAATACAGACGGCTAAAAAGGTATCTGTTTCTATTGACAATAGCATTTGAAGAGCCTGCTTTAATATAACAAATTTTCAGTAACCTCGTTATACAGCACGAGGTACGTCAAAACGTCGCGCAGTCGCCTTTCGCAGAATTTACAAGAATTTTTAATTGGTTTATTTAGTTTAACTTTTTAACCTGTTTATATTCGATCACAAGGTTTAGGAGTCGTGTGAATCGATTAGTCACTAATAAAATGTCAAAGAATAAAATATAGTATCTAGTAATATATAAATTGCGTGATTTCACATAAATCGTGTGTCGGATAAAAGTTATTTAAATAAGTAATAAATAAATACATCCAACAGGCCCACACAATATAGTCCTACTAGGTTGACTTGTGTCGCGGTTATCAGGAACTTCCAGGGACTTACACGGTCCCACAACACCTAGATCCGAAATAAATATTTGGAGATCACACAAACTTTGTATCTTAGTGCGGGGATTTCACAGCTGGGAAATAACCCATGGCACAACAAAGGTTCGTATATTATCGTATATTGACAATACGATAACAAATTTATAAGAACTAATTAATGAATTTTCTACTAAATATATTATTGCGGACAATATTGTTGCACCGATTAATACATGTATTGTTGTTAATTTAATTTATTTTCCTGCACCTATATTTTTTTATAAACTTGAATGAGGAAAGTGGCACGGCCTGTGGTAAGCGCGCCTGCCCATAAACAGAAGCAACACCACACAAGACTTTGATTTACAAAGGACTGAATGACATTGCGTTCGTCATCCCGAGGCGTAATTTGTTGAGTCTCATAATGCCCAGTAATTTTACTGGCTTAAATGTCCTTCAAACACACTACAGTGCTTACACACTCCTGCTTCGCGGCAGTAATAGATAAAGTGATAAAAACCCAGACGGCCTCATGAATACGAGGGACCTATAACATAAATAAATACATATAACAACTCATTTTTGTATACATGATACAAAAATATTTTTTCTATTCAAGTCTAATGGATTCCGATGCTGTCAATATTTGGGTACTTCTTACGTAACCAGAGACGTCAATTTTTTTACCCTTTGTCCCACTGTACTGCTCGAAAAAGGACTCCTTATTTCCTTCCATTGTTCCTCAGAGATGTAAAGATCATTTGTATACTCAGTGAAGTTCTAACGGCATATAGAGCATCAAATAGTAATCGAATTTTAAGAAATGAATAATAATTGTCAAATAAAGTGAAGTAATTTTTTGTAATTTATAAGGTGATTATTATATGTGATTATAGTTTAATAGGTATTTCCACCCTACAAATTATAATCATAGATCAACAAATAATCAGATTATATTATCATTATCCTGTTGGTTATCTACTCTTGTGATGCTGTCTTTTATTTTTTTGTTGCAGTTTTATATTTCCAAGAAAAACTTATTCATTAAAAAAAAACAATGTCACCTCAGGGGACGACCCGCAGTAGTAATAAAAAAATGATATCATCAATAAAGTATTTATTTTTATCATAATAAAAATAAAACATGACTGATACAACTTCTTCTACGCTATGATGTCAGTTTTAATATGATATCGTTAATAATAATTATATATCTTCTAATTAGTCGAAACAAAGGTCTGGTTACTATAATGGTAGAGTTCTGGAAGTTGTACGTTTTATCGTTTCTTTTCAGTATCCCTTAAAAAACATAAACATGTTTTAGTAATAATATTTTTTTTACAAAACAATTACCCACTTAAAAATACATTAGTCTCTTACGTCAAGGTGTGGAATAAATAGATTGATCATTGAATGGACCCTTACAATAGGAAACGTACATACCACTGAATATTTAATAGTACCGTTTACAAATTTATACGCATAGCTTCATTGCAGGCTTAATCTTATTGTTGAATAATATGGAACGGAATTTATAGAACAATACTTTCAATGATCGCTTTTGACGGCCTTCGCGCACCTTTTTTTCACAAGCACTTTTTAATTCACTCTCACAAATTTTCATGGTCGCTGCACTGTATCCAAGCATTTTAACCAACCCGTTGTTTTCAGACACGTCAATACTGCAGTTGTTACCGCGCATGATGACACTTCCATAATTTCTGTGTATTTTAAGATAGTTGTTGTCGCCAATTATTTTCAATTTGTACTTGTTTTCAGCCATTTCCATGACCAAGTTGTTCCCTAACAACTTATACTTCTTCATTTTTGTATGTTACCGCTGCGGGGTGATCGAGGCAAATGGAGCTTCCAAACATGTAGCAATGACTTATGTATACATAACTGTTTTGATGACAACGCGTGGAGCGTGTTCGTGGTTATTCCCCTGCGTGCTATATCTACCTATGTTTATTATCCTCTAATTTAGCGGTGCTAAAGGCACAGCTGTTGATAGATACGTCCTAATATTGATAACTGACATATTATGAACTATGGACACATGAAGTGGATATGTAATCTATTTTTTAAATAGATCATCCTGATGGACTTCGTCATCTCGTACAAATATGCACAGCGCAATTATCTGAACGAGATAAAATGTATCTATCTAAGACAAAATTAATTACAATGGGATTTCTAAATTAATAGGTATGAACTCAATCACTAATAATTTCAATACAGAAATAGATTTGATACAGGTCATTCCTAAAATTATTAGTAACGAGTTTACTTAAAACATAAGGGAAATACAGCTAAATGTAGGACTCTGCTTGGACTTTTTTTAGTTGATCCGTCGTCTTAGCATAAGTTTGACGCTTTGAAGCTTCTGTATTTAACATAGAGGGTCTGATGACAGAACTATTATAAGTTACGGAGTATAATACAACGTATAATCCGCATATAACCAGCAATGTTAACATTACATTGCTATGCAAGTAACACACGATATCATGTTTTTCTTTTCATGTCACCTTCACCTTTACCTAGTTTGCTCTGAAAATGCTTTCCTCTTTGTTCCATGAAGACGATGTACGTCAACGTTTAGTAATAGAAATAATATATCAAATAGTTAGGATAACGACTGTTCTTTTGTGCCGTTAGAAATCTTTCAAAAATTTAATTTTGAATGTTTTTAAATACCTCGAAATATTGAGTTCACTGGATCGAAAACTTTTTTTAGTAGTATTTACCTAAACTATTCTTAAAGGCGGCATATTTGAGTAAGACGTATTCATATTTTTTGAATTCAGATTTGTGAATACATTTAAACCGCGAATGCAATTTTGTAAGTAATTAATACTCCACACTAGGCCATTTACTAACAATTATCTCGGAAAACTTTCGTGACTTTGTCGAAAGATCACTAATTATGTTTGAATGATATCATTCGTAGTACGAAAATATTTTAATAACTTGTAATCAACTTTATTAGTTGATTATTTGAAAGTGGTTGTTTATGTCATTCCATATTTTAAGTACCTATTATTTTGAGGATGTAAATGTCAATCAGATAGTTGTTTAAGAATAAGATTAAACAAGTAATTTGTATTTACTATAGGAAAGGCAAAATCCTTGCATTTCATGACGTCACTGGCAGGTACTCTATCACTCCGCGTCGTCTCGCCTTTATTTCGTGAGCGGAGGCAAACTTTGAATGGCATGGTATTCAAGACCTGTTATTTTCGATCGTCCGCCACTTGGTTGCAGTTAACTTTAACCGCTTCTTTCATCTCATAAAATTACCCTTCGATCATAATTTAATACTTTAGTCAAACAACACACCGTCCCGAGCTTGATGCTCTATATCTGACCTTTTCCTTATATAATTAGATGATACCTATATCATTTAAACGACTCATTTAATAGATATCTGAAGCGCCTCTTGGATACAAATGGATTTGGATTATAATGTCAAATTATACATTACTGCTTCATCATACACATATTTCTAACCCATACATATATGATCACCATTAACCTAGAAATTCTTCAACATTGTCCTAATTGAACATAAACGCTTAAAATTCGGGGAAATAACGTTTTCCTGCACAACAAGGCTGCTACGCGGGCGAAACCATGTAAATAATACTACTTATACTACTACTACTGATGTAGGCACCCACTAAGAAAGGATTTTAGAAAATTCCACCCCAAAGGGGTCAAAATAGGGAATGATAATATGTATGAAAGCCGTCATTTTGAAAGTTACATAAACAAAATTTTGTATTTCGGTTATTGACGTAAAACAAATAAATACGTATTTCAGGAATTTTGGAAATTTTAGTTAATTAGAGATGAAAAGGGAGGTGAAAGTTAATGCGAAAGTGAGTTTGTTTGTTACGCTTTCACGCCTAAATCACTGAACCGATTTTGATGAATTTATCTACAGGGATAGATGGGACCCTGGAGACGGTTACAGGCTACTTTTATCCCGGAAAATGCTGTTCACGCGGGCGGAGCCGCGAGCAAAAGCTAGTTTTAAATAAAGCCCGTTTTAGATTATATTTACGAAACCGGGTTTGTTTTTAGTGTGCATCAAATTTGTCGGACGGGCAATTTGTCGGCAAACAATTTGATAATATTGTCTTGATTCGTGCGAGAACTATTTATTATCTAACATGTCTGGTGTTACCAGTTCTACGTGTTTTCTTTCTTGACTAATACTTTCTCTCGTTTAGTAGTATAAACATAGTCTTTGATTTTTTTGGAATAGGAACACTCACCGCGACTCTATTTGTATACTTTTCTTATTTAGTTTTATTACCTTCGATTGAAAATACGTCGTTAGGTTCAGATGAGTCCAATTACTTTCAACTAGAGACTTGAATCAATAAAAGTCGTAAGGTTTATTATTGATCAATCCGTTGAAAGTGTATTCAAATTATTTCAGATTGTTCAAATCGTATGTGATTTATTAGTTGACCATCTAAAATTGAAGAGGGTAAATCCTCTATTACATTTCTGTCTAGAATATATATTTTATATCTATATTGCAATTTAATTCAATTATTCAAATCTTTTACAATTCTACAATCAAAACAAGCTTTTATATATCTTAATCTACATATAAACATGATCAAATATCGTGCATCATGGTCAGTATTTCTAATTGGTTTAATTTTTATTGGCCGCATCTCGTCGAGATCACACAACATCGCATTAATTTAAGATCGCTTCACGGTTTTGGCTTCGAGCACACTGAGGAGAGTCAGAGCCCATTAATTACACAACTATATTAATTTGAAACATTGAACCAGAAATATCACTTACATATGACGCTTGTCAGTCTGTTACCTTTGATCAGTTCATGCATTTTATTGTTATTTTAATGTAATTTATAAGAGACAGAATAATTTTGCATGTGTATTTGTTAGGGCTTCTAATGTCTATAACTTATTGCTTTATTTTATGTATGATGTTATTAAGAAGCATGTATGGGTTTAAAATGTTAACAAATAAATATGGGTGAGCTGTGTCCACTTTTTAAAATAGGTTTTTTTATGGAAGCCCAAGCAACAGCCTGTACAATCCACGATCGGCCAAAATAGGTCAACACCGAGGGCTAACTGATGGTGTTGATCCACTCCAGACCCACTAACCGTCTCCTAGATCTCTTAATTTACCTTTATTTTCGCTAACCGGTAGTAATCTGAAATCTACATACATAATGACATGCTATCAAATGCTGACAGAAACTTTCAAGAACGTATGATAAATTACGTAAAGGGAACGTGGCAATTAAGAAGCTGTTTTAACTATTTAAGAACCATTATTAATTCTAATTATTCTAACTTTGTAAGTTGAGGTGATATAATCGATAATATTGCTTTAAAATTGTTCAACAAATGTATCGTTGTGTTTATCAAATCACAATATTGAACGGTTACACACGTTATCGCCAACAAAGTGGTTTCGTCTGGACTTGCGTCACTCGTTCAAACCTGAGACCGGTCGTTTTGATCACGCGTAGCGAAACCTAATAATAAAAGTGGTTTATTGTTTTGTGCCCGTTTGGTGCTTGTTTCTTTTTTTAGGTTTTTATGTAATAAAATTGTTTGGCTTCAAGGAGCAAAAAATATTGTTATATTTGCTGCTTAACGTATTGGAAGTTCATCAACTTCATATTAAGCTTGTCTGGTGCTAATTTCACAAAACTATTAAAAAATGTATCGCATGTTCAACTTAGTATTCATTTTTATGATCACTTCGATCGATAAGTGATTTGAAACGTGATTGACCTGTAATTACTTCATCCACGTGTCATTCTGAGTATACCTAATGCGGAAGTATTCTGTGACTCCGTTGTAATCTCAAAATCTACGCGACTATAAAAACTGTTCGGCGGTTTTTGCGTTGTATCATTGGCAAGGATCCTAGCAATATAAAAATACAGAAATATGGGCTATTTTTTTTTATTTCAACACCGATTATGTTTATGTTATGATTGTGTGGAAGATCTTGTTCTTTTAAAAAATAGTTCGAGCTATGGGTAGTTTGTTAACTTTATTTTCAAGGCATAATAAAGAAATCCGTTCGAACTAAGGCAGAAACTACTATGGCCATATTCTAGTTTCTAATGTCTGTTTTCTCTCTTGCTATTAAACTAGTGACAAAATTCTGCGAAACTGTTTTACGCTCGCAATTATTTCGCGTGAACTAGTTGTCAGTTGTACTGTTCCAATAATAACTGCTAAGTGTAATAAAATTTCCATAGTTTAGCGTTTCTGGGTGAATGTGTACCTACTTTGTAATGTGTACGCAAGTGGCACCATCCACTTGCCTGTTTACGAATACCAGGAATAGATAATACATGTGTTACATATATTTATAGGTATATTTCAGTGGGAATCGGGATTTTTTATTAAATATATTTGCATGACATGTCGTCAGTTTATTACTGGTAAGTTTTTGATGTAGGTATTGGTCACGGTATTTTATATAGCCAGTAATTGGTATTTTCCCGTTCTCATTACAGAAGCAAGATAAAAAGTTGCTATAAATGCTATTCAAGACAACCCGGTTGAATGTACTTACATATTTTATCCTTACCAAAACAAATAGAAACATTCAGTCTCTTAGGGCTCTTATAAATAAACTAAAACCGCGTAATTATCAAACATTTTTTTATTATTTTAATTGGCAACTCCGATGGGAAGTCTACCTGCAAATTGAACAGAAAATGTTTTTTTGTTATTGTAATTGGCAACTTCGATGCGAGGTTTGCGCTCGATCGGTGGTATTCGGCTGGCTCTTGGCCGAGCCGCGCTTCGGAGAATTAGATGTCGCACCGCTCTAAATAGTTCGTTGCACTGTCCCCCCACATTCAGATCACATACGATACTTAATAACGACGAGAAACAACCGTACATAACAAATACATTTTTGCACTAGGTTTGCGCAATTTTGTTATATAAAGGAAAACAAACAGTAGCTAGCATACACAGATACATTAAGAGCTTAAATTAAATATAGCTAATGATATAATATGCTACCCAGAAAGTTTACCAGATTCAAATGAAAAACCAGAATATTTTTGTCTTATACCTAGTTATACCTATGATACCGGAGACACTGGAGTAAGTTCGCAACTTCGCACTTAAGAGTGTTATATAAGTAGGTAATATGTTGCATGTTATAGTATAAAGGTGTAACAGTTATATGTATAATGGACAGCGTTAGTGGCACAGCGGGCGGGTAGCCGGTTATGAAACGAGAGGCCGCGGGTGCGATCCCGCACCGAGACATATGTTTGTATAATCTACAAATATTCGTATCGGGTCTAGGTTTTATGGGACTGTAAGTCCCTTGTCCCTGATACCGACATTATCGTGTACCGATGACGGTAATCTGTATAGGTTAACCTAGTGTGGGATAAGGACTATGTGTGTAACTGTTGGTTGTTTGAATGTATAGTTATGGTATGTTTATGTAATAAATTGTAAGATATTTAATTTGAAAAACTGCACTATCTCATTGTGTTGCCCAACCTGTAAATATAGTGTCGCGTGAAATAAATAAATAATATCGAATCACATTTTGTTTCTCCTGATGGAAAGAAGGTAAGTAAGTGAACAGTGGGCTTACATACTCGAAGTAGTCTAAAATGAATTATAAGAACGCAATAAGATAAAGAAATAATTCTGTTCTTACGAAGTGTGTGCTGCCATCAAGGAAAATGGTGTGTAGGTACTTTGTATTAAATAAAGCAACCAAATTCACTATCGCAACTCGCAATCATTCTGGGAAATTGTTGTCATATTCTGCGACAGACGCCATATTATGATAAAAATAAATAACTTCAAACCAATCAAAATAATTATTATGATCATATATTTTTACAAGTATGTACTTAGAATGTATTATGTTTTAAAATAATAAATGGATAAAAGCTTATCTCGTTCAGACATCCATTGATGAACTTCTGTATCATTTTAAGGACCTATCCAATGATTATACACGTGTTTATGAGCAATGAAATAAAACATCCCTCAATTATATGTAGAGATACCAAAAAAAATACTACACATTTGTGTAGCTGTTCATAGAGTACACCTACCATCCAAAGGAGACCGCCAGAAATCCATACATCATTGGGCCCATGTAGTACAGTAATAATTTATGTGTTATTTAATAGATAACACACATGCCAATTAATATCAAAAAGATTATTTTCAAAATTCTATGGGAATTGGGAGCAAATAAGTTTTTGGTAGACTAAAGTTAGGTTATGCGGCAGATTGTAAGAATTGTATTGATTAAGGAAAAATGTATTGTAAAGACTATAATCAGAAGGATACATTCTTTAAAAACATATTTGCCCGTTGCTTTAGCATATTTCTTATCATTATATGCCACCGTTAGAATTTTTTTTTAATCCTGGCTCGGCAAAGTGACTATCCTACACCTGTTGGTAAGTGTAGCGCCTTCCAAGAATAGTGTCGACCAACGATAAACAATGTGTCCATCGTAGGTCGGCAAGATCATGCCAGACTGCCAAAGGGCCAAGGGGGAAGGGAAGGAAAAGGGTTAGGATCAGGGGGCAAACCCCTTGGGGAAAACCGGATATACACTGGCTGACCCTGGAACGCGACCTACACAAGGTGGGCCACTATGGCAGGTTTTAGCACCAGTGTACGGTGGTCGCTATCCGGTCGGATACTAGTATCCTCCCACCAGCATTCATAACAAAGGAGTTAAGTAAAATAAAAAGAGGTTTTTTTTTCAATATTTTATTCACCTTCATTTTCATACTCAATATACTTTTGAATTGATGATGGCACTGTTCCTTTTTGGACTGGGCTAAATAAACAGCAATTCAATAGTTTATTACACACGAGGTTACACCATTTAGTAACGTTAAAGGGACGTACTGCACTGGGTGTTTATTTAATGAAGCTAAGAACTGGAGATTCTTATGATTGTATTGCAACAATGTTTAAAATTCCGAGGAGTTCACTGAAAGTATTAATGGGACAGGCACTTGATATCCTAACTGAATATTTTGTGCCACACAATTTAGGTTTTCACCATTTAAATGGGCAACAATGATTAAATAGAATACTTCTGATTCCGAAGGGTATGTTTGGGAACTTCGAGGGACAGGAAAGGTCAGTGGCGATTTTTGATGGAATATATATATGAATAAGTTCAAATTATTCATATAAAAAAAACATATAGTCTACATAAATACACCAATCTGGTTAAACCATATTTTATAATAGTATGTACAAATGGCCACATCATTGATGTTTTAGGTCCCTATCCCACAACCACATTAGATGCTGATATAATTAAATGTGAGGTTGAAAAACCAAATTCTGAATTAAAAAAATCCTTTAGACCTGGTGATGCCTTTAGTTTAGAGGATTTAGAGACGCCTTGCCAATATTAAATGACTGTGGTTACAGAACATTTGTGCCTGGTACATTACAGTTGGGTGAAACACAAATGTCTACATTAGAAGCTAATAAATCAAGAGCAATAACCATTTGTCGATGGGTTGTAGAAGTGGTGAATAGCTGCTTTAAAAGGGATTATAAACTGCTCCAGCTCCATTTTAATATGTTAAGTAAATATTTAGTGAAAGATTTTGAAGTTGCCGCAGCTCTCATGAATAGATTTCACCCTCCTATTACAGACCATCCTGATGCTGTGGAAATACTTAACATAATAAACGATAAAATGTATCTCAATAATACTTTGGCCTATGTTGTGCAGCAATATAATTTGAATAGAGGTAGAGCACATTTCACCCGCATTGATGCCCAAAGTAACTTACCGGATTTTCCACAGCTCAGCTCTTCTGAAGTTATATTAATATCTTTAGGTACGTATCAGATAAAACAAGCATGGTCGTATTATGGAGACAATATAAAGGCAAACGCATATTTAAAATAGAAGTATGTAGAGTTGGATAAAGTTGAAGTTGCCATAACAAAGGAGTTAAGTAAAATAAAAAAAGGTTTTTTTTTTCAATATTTTATTCAGCTTCATTTTTATACTCAATTAATACACTATCGAGGAATTTTGCAAGAGGAGTGATGGTATTTTGGTGCCTTGCCCAACTAAGGTACCGGATTACCACCATTACATGTGCACAGCAACCCACTGTTCGCCTGCCCACAATGCAATTACAACAGTATTGTATAATGGCTTCTTTACCTGCAAGAGAACTGTCAACTAAAATATATTTTTCCACTTATATGTCTTGACTGAATGCGGCCTCTTAATATATATAAAGTGTTAGAAGTTGTCAACTCTCTTATTAGGTTGCTATCCAGCCAATGTTTACTCGACATATTAAAATAATCTTGCCGGAACAGTTTAAAATCCCTTTTAAAGCGGCCATTCACCATTTCTACAACCCATCGACAAATGGTTACTGCTCTTGATTTATTTGCTTCTAACGTAGACATTTGTATTTCACCCGCCTGTAATGTACCAGGCACAAATGTTCTGTAACCACGGGTTCAATGTAAGAACGATGAAACACGGGTGCGGTCTATTTCAAGGTCTTGTCGGAGTTTTGGTGTTAACTCCTTTCAGTACGATGCTTAATTCACTTATTTCAATGTTTCAATACACTGTTCATCACCGTCAATGTTTATTGAACAAATCCACACCACTTTTATACAATTGATTTTTTGACAGACGTCAATATTTTTTCGTTTTGAAACAATCACCCGATAGAAGCTCGATAGACAATTTGATCGTTGTTAAATTGTGAAATAAATAAATAATTATAACAAAAACAAAAATGATTTCATCCGATTTCATGTTTTCTTTTATCAATTCTCATAATGCTCGCGATAAATATAGTAAAACAAGATTATGATGACTTTTATATAATCATTCCCATAAAACTATCATTTTAGAACGAGCTTAAAAGGACCTGAATGACATGACAAGCTTGTTTACGAAGCTACTTACAGAATTACATACCATTCTAAACCATATTTTAAATTATAATTTTTAGCTTATTCCGGTAGAAAGTTATTATTGTTATATGTTATTTTTAATCAGTAAAAAATCTAGTATTTTTACATATATATATTGTTACTGTACATAGTTTAGCCCAATTATGGCGGTCTCCTTTCATCCTGGAACAATAAGACGGGCAGACTGTCAAACGGACAGACAGACGTGTAGAAATTATAAGGGTTCCCTTCTTGCTATTTGACTAAGCCCTAAAAAATTAGTAATACTTATGATTTTTAACCTTTCCAATTGATCTTCGTCTGAAAATGAAACGCAGTTATAGGCACCAACAACCGTGACATTGAGCTTTAGTGGAGTACATAGTAAACGATTTAGTGTAAAAACTGTGATGATGACCTAAATTATTATATTAGTTGAAGTATGAACTGAATATTTAGGCTGCGGTTAGACGAAAGAACGGCCGCCGCGCGGCGGCTGCACGAATTATTTCAGTCATAGCAAATGTATGTCTTATTAACTAGGACTTAACGTTGAAATTCTTTGTGAGTAACTAACCGCGCGGCGGCTGCGCGCTCGCATCGCGCGATCGCGCAGTCGCCGCGTGGTTGGAGCGTTGCGAAGAATTAAACATTATGGCTTAGTCAATAGAGTTTACATTAGTTTTTCGAGTTATTCGAGCGAGGCGCCCGCGCGTCCGCCGCGCGGCCGCAACGCGGTGGGATTCCTTGTCATATAAATGCGCCCTTAGTAAAATTTAGGCGAATAATGGAAGTAAGTTTGATGCTGCTAAAGTTAATATTTATTAAAATAAATACTCAGAATTTCCTGTAAGCGCTATTACAATGTTTTGTATATTTTTCTGCATAGTTACATTCATGTTTTATGTATCTTGCCGTCCCGAAAATAGGAACTGTAGGCTATAATTTAAATATGTAAAAGTAATAAAGCAATAAATATGTACATGTAACTGAATGCAATACGAACTTATTCCAGTTTGCAAGTGAACGTATTGATATTAATAATAACCTTTGCAATGGCCACATAACTTTTAAAAACATTTATGATATTAGCCCGGTTTATGGCTGTTATTGAAGCGCGCTTCATTGAACTTGATATTATTAAATATAAATTATAACTTCGCGAGTGACTTCAAAATCGTCTGGAACTTTGATCGTTTTGGTTAGTGTAGGCAGTACGTATCGGAAGAAATAATTTGAATTTCTTCATAGTGTTGCTTAATTAATTAGAATAACATTATCCCAGTACGGGGATTGGTAAAATAAAATTACATATCGTATTACATATTTTGTAGCTTATTCTGAAAGTATGTAAAGTCTGCCAAACCCCATTAGGCCAGCGTGGTGGACTAAGGGCTTTTTTCTTCTTCTTCCCTCTGCGTGGCGTTATTCCCTTATAATGTCAGGGTCCGCCTTTACGTCATGATTTGACGGTAATTGGTATTATATGGGGCGACCCGCCGTCTGATCAACCCACAACGAAAACCACGTTTCGCCATTGCCATCTGTTTGTCAGCAGAATACCGCATGCAGGTGAGGTGGCCCTTGGCCCTAAGATGTTGTTGGCCCACTTCCACTCCGATCTAGGCGAAAACGATAAAAAAACAAATTCAAACAAATTATCACTTACATTTAATACTTTACACATAGATTTATAAATGACCGCTGAAAGTGATAAACGTAAGTTAAATAAAACACGTACAAGTACATACAGTGACTGTGTTGCACATCTGCTGTTAGCGATATATTTTAACCATAAATATTAAATAGTCACAGGTATGTTCTTTTAATGTATGATTCAAACATGAAAGTGAGACGAAAAATAACTATGATTAAATACATAATATTAAGTAGGTCTAAGAAACATATTGTTGCGTTTGCCGAAATAAAAATTTTTAGTCCCTTTAATATTTCAATATTAAGTCCCTACATCAAATGCTGTATGGACTATGATCTAGTGATCACTCATATTAAAATCGCCTACTCCTTTAAAGACAGCATGTGGGCTATGATCAGGAGGCCTTAGGTTCGATTCCTAAGTCGAGGTATTTGTATTGCTTTTTGTAATATGAGCGACTGAGAGGATTTAAGTTCCGTAGGTTGCAGTTTTTTAAACTTTAGCGCAATCTTTTCCACAATTAATTTTGTGAATACTACGTACAAGTAGAATGAAGTGAATTATTATCATAATTATTAAAATACAAACATTGAACGATTGATATTGAATTTTCTAAGGACAAGCCACTGAATCCAATCTTATTTATATTAACACCATGTTTGCCAAAGAGCAATTTCCTATTTTATTCTTAGTTTTTCTTTCTCTGTATAAAACTTGTTGGATTTCCGTTTAATATTTCATTACCAAATGAAACCCTGTCGCACTTTAGAGTGTATGTTTTGATAGAGATATTTTAAAATCAACTAGATAGATAGATGTATGAATGTTTAAATAAATAAATAAATTTTACCTTTTATCTAAATGCTCTGAGCTACTGAATTAATTTCGACAAGACAGTAAAATTGCGCAATGTTTGATCAACACAAATGTAGAATCAATACATGACTGTATATTATTTACATTTATTTGATGTTATTATTAGGCAAATAACAACTAGTTATACGGTAGCTAGTTATGTATAATCGTATTGGTGTGTGAATAGCGGTATTTATGCAGCGATTGCATTAATCGAATTGTGAAACTTGTCACTCGTGTGACGTGTCAGCAGTCAGTATGTGTGGGCAAAATTGTGTTAGCATATGGGCGTATGAGACCTTGTCTTGAGATACATTAGTTCTAAGGTATGCTAGTAAGCAGTAATACGTATGTGACTGCCTCGGTGGCGTAGTTGTATTGCGTACGCGGTACAACTGTCATGATGGGGTCTGGGGTTCGATCCCCGGGTCGGGTCATAAGATATTGGGTTTTTCTATCACATAAATGCTCAGTATCAGCCCGGAGTCTGGAATTGTGCGGTATGGCGATAGTCTCGGCCCCTATCACATCATGGGACCGAAATACGCTCGGCAAAATGTGGGTGTACTGGCTATACCTCTGCCTACCCCTTCGGAGATTACAGGTGTGAGTGCGTATGTAAGTGCGTATTTAAAAACTCGTGTTATTTTAAACAGACTTATTAACGGACTAAAAAAGGATGATGGAGCTCATCGCGAATATTTATTTTGAAATAATATATTGTTTTTTTTTATTTATTGCCATATATCAGCTTACTCTGAGTTTCTATCGTGAAGAACACATTTCTGTTTTCATTTTATTTTAAAAATAAAAACTTTTGTTTCATTTTGTGGATAAGGGAACATGAAACGTGTTGTATGGAGCCTTCGACACGGCTATGTTTTGTAATAAGGCGCTAAGAACTTCGGTTTCATTTAATTTAGTGTTAACAAAAATATTCAGCTTGGTTACAACGCGACACCGACGCCACGTAATTAATAACACACAAACACACTTTCCGCTATAAAAGTGATGTTTTCTGAATTGAATAACAAAGGCAAATTTTTAACGCAACCACTTATGTCATATTTTAATTGTTTCGTGAGGTTACGTGTGCGCCGTGAGAGCAACAATTGCTTTAATGGTAACATTAAAAAACGCAATTATGAATAGCCACTGTTATATAATTTTATAGTAGACCAATTTAGGAATGTAGGTTAAACGGTAAGCAGATGGAAAGACGCGATTTATGACAGTGATGACTTGTCGCCATCGCTTGATTCTTGTGACCAGTCGTACTATTCCTGTCATGTCCTTTAGACGCGAACATCAGTAATCTGTCACTATCAGCGCTCTACTGAAAGTCTATTTCTGCCGCAACAGTGTAAGCACTGTTGTGTTTCGCTTTGAAGGATATTGAAGCCAGTTAAATTACTGGGTATAATGAGACTTACATCTTATGTCTCGGGGTGACGAGCGCAGTTCAGTGCCATGCAGTGCTTTGTAATTCAAAGTTCTGTGTGGTGTTGCTTCTGTTTATGAGCTGGCGTGGCGCTTACCTTCAGGCGAGTGCCATGTTCATCTCGTCATAAAATAAAAAAAAGCGCTAGTGACGCCGTGCGTTAGTGTCACTACTGTCGTAGTCCAAAGCACCTAAAACTTGTGCTAGTCACCTCGAGACCAAAGAGAAAATATCCATTATGTTGAGATTTTATATCTCATAATGCCCAGTAATTTCACTGGCTTTAAATTGCTTCAGTATCCTTAAAAACAGAAAACAAAAGTGCTTACACACTGCACGGCGACAGGAAATAAACCAAGCTGCGGTGCCTACTATCTACTAAGTTCTAGTAGTTAGTTAAGTATGGTTTATTAATAATCTTGAAACGTAGTTGTGTTTTAGCAAACTCCTACTTGTTTTTTTTTACATATAATTACAATAACTTAAGCAAAAGCAAATCTTTATAATTATTATCTTACTAACTTTTGCTCGCAGCTCCGCCCGCGTGATCTGCTTTTCCGGAATAAAAAGTAGCCTATGTCCTATTCTGATGTATAAGCTATATTATTGTAAAGTTTCATTAAAATCCATTCAGTAGTTTTTACGTGAAAGAGTAACAAACATACATCCATCCATACTTACAAACTTTCGCGTTTATAATATTAGTAGGATTTGACAAATGTCAATTGGCGATATATTATAAACGTCTTTCTCATTTTCTATTTCGTTTTATCTGTTATTTATGCGAATATTCTTAGTAGAGACTCAGTGCATTCAAATACCAGCCAGCCGTCTTCAATTTAAAGTTCAAATAAAAGGTCAATTGGCAATTTCCTTTGAGATTGTCATTGTCTAATTGCTTACTTGAACATATCTGTGTCGTCAGACTTGCTGAAATCATTCTTAATTGGGTGTGAAGCTGCTATATGGGTTGCTGGTGAAAATAGGGTAGTCTTTAACAGTGAATTGAAAGATGGTGAGAAAAAAAAATGGTGGGAGTTTAATATCATGTTTGTACCTGAATGAATAGCGCCTTCTGTACACATGGTGAAATCATAGAGAGTCGTTCAGGCGAATCGCGTTGTTGGGCCACCCAGTATATGTATATATATATTTTATTTGATTGAATGACGAGACGAGCAAGGCGCCCGCCTGATGGTAAGCGCCACGCCTGCCCATAAACAGAAGCAACACCACACAGAACTTTGATTTACAAAGCACTGCATGGCACTGAACTGCGCTCGTCACGTTGAGACATAAGATGTTAAGTCTTATAATGCCCAGTAATTTCACTGACTTCATGTCCTTCAAACCGAAACACAACAGTGCTTACACACTGTTGTTTGGCGGCAGAAATAGACGGCGCGGTGGTACCAACCCAGACGACCTCTCGCATACGAGGGACCTACCACTTTGTAAAAAAATCAGGTATCGGTATATATCCAGTCACATCAAGCCGCCATTCTGCTGACTGCCGACTATTTTGACTAGACTATACTTAATATCAGTCACCACGTCGCACCAGGATAAAAAAGAACTCTATTTGGTTACTGACTAGAGACCGGTACGAAAATAAATTGCTAGGTAGGTACATCGTTTCAAATTAGGTGCAATCAGTGCTGCATTCACGGTTCACAGAGCTTCCCTCCCATTATGCCAAGGGGGGTGGGTGACTTCATTAGCTTGTTGTTGTTCTACATTTTGGCGGTTACGGTTTTTAAAAGATAAAACAAATTAAGTTATAATATTATCCCAGTAGTGACCCCTATTAAAGAAAATCTTTAATGTATACCCGCACTCGGTGGTCGGCTTCAATTATACGTCAAAACCATCGTACTTTTGTGGACAAATTATTCAAAATTAATTGTCAAACACCGAAGCAATGTATTTACATTTTACGGTGTTTCACACGACGCGACGGTAACACAATAAGCTCCAACCGTAAAATTGTACACATCACTCCGGGCCGGTATCGTCCGAAAGCGATAAAAAACAACATTGACAGCAAACCTCCAACGTAATATATTAATGAAAAGATGGGATACAAAAAAAAGATATTAGAAATTCGAATTTTAAAAGGCGGTGCGTTCAAGCAACTGTGCTTTAGTTTATTTTGTTTGAGTGTTCGAAAAAGAAAACAAAAGTGTGGATGTTCTTTTCTCCTATTTGCCTCTGACCTCGGCCGTATTGACAATAGCTGCCAGAATGAAATATGGCGCGCTGGTGAAGAAAAAGAGATTAGGTGGACGATATTATTTCTCGTCTATTGTGAACTATCGTGCCGCGGCGCTGTTTGCCGTTGCCAATGCTTTTTACCGTGTCATTTTTTTGATCACCTGTTAAGCTGTGACGAAGGTTGAATGTTTTCTTAGGATATCGTATCGGCTATCGAAACATAACAGCAGTGTTTTGTAAATTACTAAGTGGGCTACGCACCCGCATCTCAGATTTTTTAATCTAAACGTGTTATGTATTGTAGGTATGTCAGTAATACGAGTGAATAATTCATAATAATATGTATTCTTTGTAGGTACCTAATCATAAGTGCTGATTGTATAAAATAGATAACACCAACATACTGATATAACCACAGCGAAGTTTAAAGGCTTTGCTAAGTAAATTGAAGTAATCTCTCCCTCCACAGTTAAAAGATATATTCAAGTAAACATACACATCAAATTCTAAGAAAATTTTACACAAAGAAATCATGAGACAAAGTAATAATTCCAAAGAGAACGGCAATCTCACAGTCTTAATCAAGTAAATCAGAACGTAAACATTAAAGTCGATACAGTTGGCGCCTCGGTTCATAAGCGCAGGATGGAAAGGTGCAGTGGATGGGCCGGAGGTGGCTGGGGAGGAGGGGGGAGGTCTAGAAGGTTGGTAATGAAGCGGCGCGTGTGGCAGAGGGCAGACACAATGAGCTGCCGCGCCGGGCCTTCTCGGAACCGGTCCGGGGCAGTGCTCCGCCGAATTTCGCGCCGACCACCCATCAGCGGCAGGGCGATACTTATCGCGCCTGTGTTTACCACTAGACACCACTGCCGATACTGGTTCACGGGAATTAGCCGCAAGACCACCCTGTTTAGGTCACTTGACATATCTTGAACAGTGTGCGACCACACAAAACCAAAGCTTTGACGCGATTGAGTATTGACGATAAAATTAGAGGTATAATTTTTCCTTTGTTTTGCCAGATTTATTGTTTTCCAACTAGTACGAAGGTGAGAGAGAGAGGGAAGGCTGCACCGCTAGTCGGTGCAACGTTTCCACTTATTTTAACGCTCTGCTCAATCACTAGAGTAGGACTGTTTTAAGAAGATCGACAATATCGACGAATTGTTTCTATTTTTTAAATGTTAGTTTTCGACTAAATCCTGATATTATTAGACATAGATTGCCGTAATGCTTACAAAAATGTGTTCATTTCGTGATCCTTAAATCAATATACCTACTTTAACACCATTTTGTGAGGTGACTGAATATTATCAGCATGTAAAACGTGTATTATATTTACATAACTTAATTTTTGAATGACAACAAATTATTCAACTGTTAAATGAATAAGGCAATCTTGGTGTTTTGTTGTATGTCATATTATTATAGAATTATGACTTTATATTTATACATTGAATAGTCACACTAACTACCTATTTTATTTTGTTTCTTGTGACGTAAAAATCACTTAGCAACAACTCGTATGTGAAAAATTTATAAAAAAATGGGCGACATTTTAGAGATCGTAAGCTAACAAGTCCGTTGACTAGTCGCGGCCACATTATAAATAGGTGACGCATCTACCGAAATACATGTATATATTACAGAATACTATGTTATAGGCATAATATTACATGTACGATTATATTTTTCATAAATTAATAAACTGGTTTCATTTAGTGATTTAGGAACTATATTAATTTAGGCTGATTTTATTTTACATAAAGTCCACATTTATAGATATAAAACATCCATTAGATATGTGACATGGTATTATAGATTTTAGTTGTATTTTTTTTCTAAATATAATTACGTAGGTTAGACTAGGTAGGAGAGTAGACATTTAATGATTTGTATGACGAAAGAGAAAACGCACACGTAATAGTGGGACAGGGACTTCCAATACGTAAGTTTTTTTTAAGCGGAATAATATTATCGACTTGCCTTCAAAAAACCTTAACATGAATGAAGAATTAATATTGAACGTCTTATTATTGTTATATACATATCACATTTTTTATAATTAGGGAGATTTGGAATGGAGTATTTCATTTCAAAATTTATCACTCAGCGTTATTTATTCTTTAACAATAACGCTAATTATAGTTTAATTATACTACATCGCGGGGCTTATATGCCATGCTTAATGGTATATTAATTAGGTATAACTTATGTAGGTATTTTATTTGATTTAAATCAAAATAATTTTATATAGAAGAGTATCGATAAGTCCTGGCAACGCGTCTCGTCCCTGTATACACAGTTCATTGAGTAAACCTGTGTCCCAGGCTGCGCGGGCGCGTCGCGTCGTTGCTCCGGGCGAACACGACGACGTGTCAGTGTGTGCGTGTGTCTGGGTGCCTGTGTGTTTGTATGCTTGTGACGGCGTTCCGACACTTATTTGTTGTAACCACCAGTGAGTTTAGAAGCTTGCCGGCGCCGTACCTCGACGTGTTTCGTTAACTTTAACAGTTGTATATTTATTGATGTACAATTCTGTGAGAATTATGGGTCGGTTTTTTATGAAATTAAACATTTCCCACCGTTTTTTTTATACGTTTGTTTTATGACACTTTTATATCTCCGAGGTTCATTACGTTTCGTGCCTTCGTGCCGCATTGATGAAAGCGTTCGATGGATTTCCGCGTCTAGCGCGAGCCGCGAGGAAGAGTTCGACTTTCGGAATACTGATCGATTAAAAGTAAAAGTCTCGTATTTGTAAGATTTACATATTTTACGTAATACTATGTTACCTGCATTACGTAGCGATGTTGGTATTGCGTTCTGAATTCTAAATATAATTACACGTCCGCTGTAATATGAATTTGGAATTAAGCGAAGACAATTTACCTGCAATGCGTACATAGGTACTGTCGACGTGATCTGCTTTAATTGTTACGATTTCGACACGTTATATCTGTAAATCCATGTTGTGTAATTTGTATAAATTAATACATTTTTTTTCATATATATACATATATTTTTCATTTCATATGTGCCTGCGCATAATAATTAATTAATAAATATTTTTTTATAGTATTTTATTGCGATTTACATTACACGCTTCAGTAACCATTGTTTTCATAATTTATAATCAAATTTGCAACTGTTCTTTAATGGATCATTGCCCTTAGTGTTTCCCAAAATAAACTCACAGTCACCATACGAAACCCAATATTAAACCACTTTCGTTCGGTTTATATTGAAACAGTGGGTCTAACCCGGTCGAGCCGAGTCATTGATCCTGTAGTCTCTTCAGGCTAAAGTGTGGACAAAAGTACATAAATAAGGTCAACCGAAGTAAGTGTGATAACAAAATCTACCTTTCAAGAAACGTTGCCGATGTAAATGATCCTTGTTTTATTTGATACCTCAGGGTTAAAATATTATAATTCATTGACGTCATAACAAGTTTAGTTAGTTGTTCAAACGTATGGTTCGTATATAACCGAAATTACAACGTGTTTACAATATACAGCCGGCCATTTTTAGGCTCGCGCCGTATTATGACGCATAACACAATTTAAAGAATTTTACATTAATAGTGCATTGACTATGTCTAATTATTCTATACTAGCTTTTGCTCGCGGCTCCGCCCACGTGATCAAACAAACAAACAAACAATCAATCAAAATCTACAGCTTTATAATATTAGTATAGATTTGGGTAGCTTAGCAATGGAAGCCTTCAAATAATATTATTGGAACGTAGTTCCTTATCGCGCGTTGCGAAAGGGGGCTAGACGGAAAAAATTGGTACGAAAAGTTGGCACGAAAAATTTTGTCACGACATAATTTTTTTTAACTTAATTTGATATCTAGCACACAAAGTTAAAGTCGAAATTCCGTTAATAAAACAGATGGTTGTGAAACTTATGACATTTGGAAATGTAGACGCGGTTTGAAATTTGAATTTTTGATTATAGAACACGGCCGTCCGTTATTTTTAAGTTGATAAAAAATGCTATACAATAGCTTTACCGCGGCAGTCTCCGAGTGCCACACGTCTTTTTTTTATTTCTATTTTTCTATTCTATTTCTATGTAATTTTATGTTGTCAAACAAAAATAAAGAGACCTATTTTGTTATTTCAGTTGATAATTTGAATTTTTTGCAATTTGTGTCGATTCTACATTAGCCGAAGGAACTTCGTTCCTACCTGGTGTCCCACGACACACACCAATTTTTTTTGGTAGCTTAGCAACGGAAGCCTTCAAATATGAATAATTTTCCCCGTTTTTGTTACATTTTTCACTGATGCTTCGCTTCTAATGGTCGCAGCGTAATGTTATATATCCTAAAGCCTTCCTCGATAAATGGACTATCCAACACAAAAAGAATTTTTCAATTCGAACCAGTAGTTCCTGAGATTAGCGCGTTCAAACAAACAAACAAACAAACAATCAAACTCTACAGCTTTATTATTAGTATAGATACAATCGATAATAATACAAAAAAGAAAATGTTTTGAGAATTAGAATTGGGTAAAATGAGGCCGCAGTTTTTATTTTGAATATTGATATGAGCTAAGGTGGGCGCGTAGTAGAGAAATCTCACTATCTCCCTCGCACGCGTGCATTTGTAATGGCGGGACCTGTCTTGTGACGTAACACATGTCGTGCATCCTTTTGCCGCCATTTTATGATTTGACAGCCACCGCTTCCAACATATTTAAATGACTTGACTAGTTGAAATGGCTTCTAGTCATATTCCAATTGATTTATACAATTCTTTAAATATTTTTTTTGTTTTAAATATTAAAAATAACCGATTAAAGTACAGACGCAGTGCACCAGACTGTAGTATTTATTTTGATGGATTTTATTACAGAATGATCATATTGTTCCTCAAATTATGTTTGGTTCAGTTCTTATTTAAAATGGAATATTGCCGAGGTCTTACGTCACAGTACAGCGCGTACCTTACTTTTAAGCAATACTTGATATCACGCCGAAGCATGGACCTAGGCCGTCGTCCTCTTGTAAGAATCCAACTGTCGCGTCTATAATGTTAGTTCAGATCTAGCGAGTGAGGAACTGATCTAAAAATCTCTCATACTCCTACATCTTCGACGCAATATCAGTTGATAAGAAAAAAGTCGATCACAGATGCAGTTAGGCTAGTCCAAGTATAAATCATAAGGTAAACAGCTCGACCTAGTTCCGAACACCGTCGCCTACAACGACGCTATCATTCTACTGTTTTCCATCGACCAATACGTCATCACGCTTTATTATAACACAACCATACTGTAAAGAGCCGTTACAACACGTTAATATGTACTAAAAACTGTGTTTGTTTTGTAACCCAAAGGTCTACGTAAGTTGGTAACGCGACAACAACAAACGGCGCGAGTTTGTTTAGCTGTGCAAATAAAGTTGGTTTGGTAGCGAACTCGATACCGAGAACTTTCTCGTTTGCTTTACCTGTACATAAATTATCTTTGTTATATCTATTAACTCAACCACGGATCTGTGTGCGATAAAACTATGTACATTCTTATCAACGATGTCTCTAAAGGCCCATTGATACAGAGGTTTTCGTACGACAAAGGCGAGGATGTGATAGAAAACTAACATCTTGTTAACGGTCTTTGTGTGGTAGATCTACGTTGTAGACAGTTTTGTCTTCAGCATGAATGGGCCGGCTCGGCCGGGTAGCTACCAATGTCTCACAGAAACCGTAAAGAAGCGGTTTGTTGCTGCGTTTCGACGGTGAGTGGGCTCATCATTATGAGATATTTTACGAACCAATGTATATCTAGCCAAGGGTATACTTGTTTCATGCAGCCATATCTCAGCGGTGAGTAGTACGGACTGTAGAGCCGAAAGACGCAGGTTCTAAACTGGCCCAAAGTGCACCTCTGACTTTTCAAAGTTGTGTGTATTAATTGTTAATTATCGCTTGCTTAAACTGTGAAGGAAACATCGTGAGGAAAATTGTATATCTGAGAAGATCTTCACATTTTTTTCTAAGATACGTGTAGTCTGCTAAACAACATTGGGGCGACATGGTGGACTAAGATCTGATCCCTCTCAACAAGAGGCCTGTGTCCAGCAGTGCGATAGTACACAATGTGTAGTAGGTTAATATAATAGAGGGCTAGTATTATAGTTATTATTATTATACTTCTTCCAAATTATCTCTTCAGACATACTATTAAGTTAGGTATAGCAATACGATTAAAATTATACGCTTCGTCAATATTAGTTTTTTACGAATTAATGCCAATATGTAATCAATTTCCCGCTGCCTCGCCTGGTCAGTGACTCGAAAGATAAATAAGTACATCTACCGTGCTCTATTAGATCAGCATCATCGTCCTTCATGTTTTCCTATATAAACGAAGATTGCTGAAACGCATAACTTGCATCGTAGTACTGTTAACCTGACAATAATTCTCTACAAAGTTTTTATGCGTAGTTAGCGCTAAACGTGCCGGCATGTTTAAGAGTCAACGTCCGTAATACATATTGTTTACAATATTACTGCGACACAGACAAATTCGCGTGTATGGGAAGAATTTAAAATTATGTAAATTCCGTAAGCCACTCGCAGCTCCTGAAACCCATGACACAAGACATGCATCTTTCTACGGTATGTCATTGGTCAAACGATGTGCGATTTCTGATATATATATATAGATTTTAGAAAAATATCTTTGAGGAGTAATCATCCTTTGTGTGGACTTAGGACTATTTGTGTGATTGTTGCGTATATTTTATAAATAATAATATATAGGTACATTTGCTTTGCTTCCAGAAAGTATTGATGTAATACAAATGACGCAAAACTTTATGACTTCACATTTCACGGTACAGTGTTGTAGATGGTTTGTGTTCGAGGAATTTTAGTACGGAAAACAGTAAATAAGTATTAAGGAATATAGATTGGACCAGACCGTAAAAAAGAATATGCGAAAATATAATTATATGAAAATGTAGCGACTTTTTTAAACTCTTCCAAAGCAGTCCCTACAATTTGATAAGGTCAGCTTTAGAGTGTTTACGCATTGCATCCGAACCAAGTTCCATATATAATAATCCGAACTAACGATATTGGCGATTTCAGTAAACAGAATTTCGATCTAGAGCGCATCATACAAAACACAATACAATAATACTAAGGCTATTTCAGACTAAGATTTTTCGGAGTCTAATCGATGTAGCTTGTAAACATGTTTACAATTACACGTTTTCCGAATCCTTACCACAATGTTTTTTTAAACTAAGCTCTGGCTCGCGCGTGTAGCTTCAGCAATTTAAAAAATATGCACAAAAAATAAATTAATTCAAACATCAATCACCATACTTGGAAATGTATCGATTAATCAAATTTAAATTCAACAGGTGCATATAAGAAATACTCTACTCAATAATCTTGAATCTATGTATTTATTTATTTATCTATTGAGCTCAAACATTGATGAGGAATCTGGTAAATACCTTTATGCGCATTTATAGTCATGGTGCATCTAATTGGCATAGCTGTTTGGTTATGGGAAACGCCTTACGGCTTGGTCTTCGGTTGGTCCCGCCCGTACACGATTGAAATTAACCCGGCATGGACTTAGGGCATTATAACCGAGGGCAATAATATTTAAATTAAATATTGATTACAACTATTATTGCTTATTTACCAAGTTTGATGATGATGTGGTGATATGAAAGAATAACATTATTTACTCCATTTCCAAATACTTACATAATTACTTTATAGCATTACAAATTATATTTTTTTAGACTTTTCTATTTACAGATAGGAAAACACAATGTGAAGGCAATTAATTAGCTTTTTTCACGCCTTGAATTGTTCACTTGTTAGAGGGTATCTCAAATAGAGCGACGTTATTCATTCGTATGTGGCTAAATGAGGGTGTCATTCGTCCACTTGTACAAATTGTTTACATTTATCGCCGGTCACACATAATTTAGAACAAATTACACAGTTGTCAAGCAGGCAATGTACGGGCACCGGCAGACCGGCTGGCTGGAGAAAGCCGTCGGCAACTCGCCGCACCTTTTATATTATAACGTTGATTTTCCTGTTCATTCTGATTTATAGTCTTTGTTACTTCCTTGATCAGGTGGGATTTGCGTGCAGTTTACAGGAAAATATTGGACTATAGTAATGCATCGTTATTTTTACATTTTATATAACTTAGTTGGCCGGAATTGGAATTTGTAGTCGCGATAAGTTCGCTACCTATCACATAATAGGATGAAATTTAACTAATCTCGGCGGATCTTAAAGTGTGTCCAAACTTACATGACATTTCGCCGCACCGAAAGGCGTGGCACGTATCCGTTATGCTAATATGTGGACGGGTGTTTTGATATGCACTGTGTCATTGTGCTGTGACCCTTAAATGACATGTCATCGCGAAATGTTACGGGGTCTCAGAGCGATCGCTTCAAGAAGTATAGTCGTCACATTCCACAACCGTCCACACTCGTGAGTTCGTCACGTGTGTTTGTTAGTTTTGTCTTAGTGCGGAGAAATAACACAAGTGGGGACGCACTTGTAGGTGTACTAGTTGCACCTCTGCTAACCCTTCAGGCATGCTGGCGAGAGTATATATAGTATCTGTATTACGCTTAGGTTTTTAAAATCACATATCTCAGCTGTAGTTTAATTCCTAGTGTTTCATATCGGTAGTTTATAAACTATTACTTTTCTACGAAAGCATTTAATTCAAAACAGAGGTGCACGCACTTTTTTCAAAGTATAATGTGTAGTGTACCCGACGTATATGGAATGCGTAATACGACCACGTCATCAGCCCTTTGGCCATTCCAGGACGTACCTTCGCTTATGGCTCGGCGCAAGCAAAAAATGCTGGCTGCATTCGAAATTACCTTCGGTTCCCACTGACTCATATAGATATTAATTAAAAAAAATGCAACTCGCTGTACTGCAATAAAACCGACATTCTGCACCGAAGTGTTCGAGATTATGTTTTCCCTGTATTACGCATTGATATTGACATTTAGTTTTTTCTACGGGTAAACATGTTTAATATGCTCATTCCTCGTGTATTCCTCATTACCAGCATATCTGTTAGTAAACGTTCAGAAATAAAAGACTATTAAATATGGCGGTTTTATTTAGGAAATTTGGCAACCGCGGAGAACCCTATTATTGCTCATAGTAATAATAATACAAGGTGGTAGGTCCCTCGTATGCGAGAGGCCGTGTGAGTTGGTACCATCGCTTTGTCTATTTCTACCGCCAAGCTATAGTGGGTAAGCACTGTTGTATTTCGGTTTGAAGAACATTGAAGCCCGTGAAATTACTGGGCATTATGAGACTTAACACCTTATGTCTTGGGGTGACGAGCGCAGTTCAGTACCATGCAGTGCTTTGTAATTCAAAGTTCTGTGTGGTGTTGCTTCTGTTTATGGGCAGGCGTAGCGCTTACCATCAGTTGAGCGCCTTGCTCGTTTCGTCATTCAATCAAATAAAAAAAAAAAGAATGCAATAAAAACATTTACTTCAACTGTTGATATGCTACATAGGCTGTTTAAATTCAGTGTCGGTAAATTTTGCAATCAAAAAATTACGTCACAGTAGGTTCACACGGTTTGATTTTAGTTGATAAACTGCCAAATCGTATGCGATTTGAGCCGTCTGGAAAGACATTCAATCGAATTGAACAACAAAAACCATACAGATTTTGTTGATTCAAATTAGTTGATCAGCTAAAATCGAACCGTCAGTACCCGCTTTTACATTAAAGTATCATATTACCTGATTATTCGCACGATTTCCATAAAATTTGTTGTTGCGGAAAATTTTACTGCTGATAGTGTTATTTTACGTCAGTATAAATATTGTTTTTATAAAGTTGTTTAAACACAAATAGTTATGAACCACGATTATGGATCAATTTTTTTAATCCTGGACCTATGTTAATTACAGCGCCACTACGTATTACCATAATTTACATGTTAATGTTATGCAAGTAAAGGTCTGAGATGGTGGCGAATTGTGTGCTTTTTCCTAGGGGGTCTTAGGGGGTCCCATCCTCAGACTGCGATTGGCCCTATAGAAGAGCCGACTCCCGCGAAGAATGGGGGTGCATGCACTTGCGTATCGCGTGGCCTCCGACATACGCGGGCGACAGGGGAGATTGATTGGACGACCATGGTGATTAGTCGGTAGGGCGGCCTAGGACGGTAATTCCGACACATCTACGAGCTCTGGATCAGTGAGATCCTTAAACGGATACCCCGTGCTAATAAGAAAAGTGGTATTTAGGTGTGTTTCGACTCCGCACGACATGGGTGGGATAAGGGCAGATGAAAAAAGGTATACAATAGTTAAGTTCTAGAACGAAAAACTGCGCTTAGGCCGCGTTTACTGCCACAATTTAACATTTTAAAACCTTGTCCTTACTATACACGAGTAGGTATATTACGAATATGCAATTGTTTTCATCGATGCAATCGATTACAAACATTTATGGTCTGTATAGTAAACATAATTTGATTCCATCCACCATTGTATCCCATGCGGTGTCGATCAAAGCATCAATATGATTGTTATCCCTTGCTGTCAAGGTTATTGATTAATTATGCAAAATAATTAGAATTAATTAAGGTCACTCTTTTGTGTTAACGAAGATAGAAGTGGCCTTTGTTAGTAAATAGGTCAGTAAATATAATGAATTGAAGGAAGTTTCTTTGCGGATGTCCAAAATTTAGAAGCGTCACATTAGTAGCTGGGCAAGGTGTATCTGAAAATCCAATCGGACTCGTCATCAAGGCCGTAGCTAGGAATTCACTTCGGGGAAGCATCCACTTGTAATGTGCGTTCTAGCGAATGTTACATGACAGGTAAAAGCTGACATGTCATACACAGAAGCGTTATAATGAGCAATTATAACGAAATAATTTTTTTTCGAGTTCTATAGAAGGATTAATGAAATCTTCGTGACGACGTTTTACTCTATGCGTGGTACAGTTCGAAAAAATAAAAAAAACGGCGAATTCTCAAGTTTATCTCAATTCGAGATCACAGGTCCATCTCAGATAGACCATCTCTCTAAAGTTGCCATGAAATTTTTTAAACTCGTGAAAACTGGAAGTGCTTTTTTATATGAACTCAAAACCATAACTCACGATTCGATCGATTCCAAATATTTTTTGCTTTGCCCGTTAAGGTTTTTGAAAACTTTGAGGTAAAACAATTGGGACAATCACAATTCAAATAAAAATAAGCACCTGAATCAATTTGTCGTCACTATACGTAACCAATTGGGAATTCATGAGCGCCTAGAACGATTGAGGTCATATTCACACCAAATATTTGGTTTGTCGAGGCATTCATTAGCTATATAACAACATGCTATGACCCACGGGAGCATGCAAGCGTGTGAAACCGTGAGGGACAGCTAGTAGTAAATAAAATTAATTCATCTTAAACATTGATACTCCAACATCCACAAGTAATTTACTTACAAATAGTCGTAAACAGAACCAAATATTGTACGGTGTTCCAGGAAAACGCTTTCTCTTCCTCAGTCGGCGTTGCTCAAAGCTTGCTTAATGTCACCTCGGCTTGGTTTGTTCTCGTTTCTTTATTTTATATACAACGGTACTGAGCAGGTACAATTTGATTGATGACGCCTGTTTGTGCTGTAACTTCTTTATAATTTGCGCTCAGTTTGCAATTTCGATGTGCGTAAATCAAATTTTTGGTGTTTTGGCTTGGTTGATTTTTTTGTTGTTACTCATACAAGATTTTTACTTTTTGTAAAATTTCTACCTAACATGTATCATTTATTAATTTCGGTCCTACTTTATTTACCTACTGACTGTGTATTGCAAATATAATATGAAGTATATGTTTATGGTATCCACCATGTTCCTATGCATTTATAGTTTTAAAATTGTTGACACGCTGATGTAGATTACTTTAAAAAATAAAATCGATAACGGGGAGTTCTGTTTAAACTTCGTCGACCCCACTTTAACACGTAACTGATATCGCCAATTTTAAAACAAACTTCGCGATCTTTCTTTATAGATAATTTATTGAAGAATTTTACGCCAATAGAAACTTAGAAAGTCAATGTTGCTATCCACAACAACTATAATGTGACTGTACTCATGGTTATGCAGGTTATTGGTAATTTTCTCACGGCGTATGTCTTTCGCTTACGTGTTTTTCTCGGTAAACCATGAACAAATATATGGCAAAAATTTTCAATATCGAACGATTCGATTCTTTGGAACTAATCAAAGATTGGTTGTCAAAGATCCGAATTATTGACATCGTTCTTGCTAAAAAATGAATGCTAGTTGTTACGAAATGCACATCTATATTTTTTGTGAATTTTCTCCGATGTGTAATCTCTTCGTTTAATTTTTATAACTAACGCAAATAAATAATAGGATCACGTTAGGGTGCGTATTTTTTTCTTGTTCCTTTATTTTCAATTATTGACTCAAAATTGGATAGATAAGATTAGGAGTTTATTTTATTTCTTGCGTTTTTTTTAAACAAAATATTACCGTTTGCTCTAAACGATGTCCTAAACTGAGGATTTTTCAGTACTCTACGATAACGAAGACTATTACGACTATTTCCTGTACTGCGCTACTACGCTAGTTTATTGGTTTCGAATGGCTTAAGTATTGCGTGTTTATTCACCGGCTGCAGAGTTACAGATAAATAAGCTATCACCTTTACATTTTTATTAAAGTCAAAGGTTTTTTATTGCCGTAAAAGCGTTTACATAGATACGCATCGTCTGACACAACCGATGACCAAGTCTATATTTTCATTAGTAATAAGTCATTTTTATTCCCGGATTCTCATATAGACAGGGAGCCCTAGGGGAACTGATCCACTTGACTACTATCAAGCTCATTTTCCGTGAGTAGCTTCGTTTCGATGAGACGACCAATTATTCCCTATGCGAAAATTCTCTATTGTGGTAGCTAACAGAGGTAGCAAGGATAGAATATTTCGAAACGAAGCTACTCACGGAAAATGAGCTTGATAGTAGTCAAGTGGATCAGCTACCCGAGGGCTCCCTGTCCAATAGTTTTAGTACACTGAAACTTATCCTTGTGTTAGTACATACAGAAAACAGGTGATAATACAAACAAAGATTTTTTGTGTACAACGAGCGATTCACGAGACACCCGGTAGAGCATCAGGTTTATGCAGCTCAATCCACCGTATCATAAACTCGCTGGTGTAATCATTGTGTACACTTGCTCTAGTACTGTTGGCCGAACCCCACATCTGGGACTAACAACATTAAAACATCCTGATTGTGATTTGTTAGGCCTTCATAATGAGCGGGGATGATATGGACTTATTTTAGTTTTATTATTTATTAGCTCGAACGACGAAACGAACAGGTAGCTCGTCTGATGCTAAGCCCTACGCCTGTCCATAAACAAAAGCAACACAGCACAGAACAAATCACTGCATGACACTGGATTCCATTCGTTACTCCGAGACACATTACACTACGTCTCAATAATTAAAAAAAATTACATTGAATTTACTCATGTGAACTTTTACGATGTTAAGTCTCGTAATGCTCAATAATTTCACAAACTTTAAAATACATACTTTAAACCGAAACACAAAAGTGGTTACGGCTTGGCGGTAGATGTAGGAAAAACGGAGGTACCAGTTACCAGTTGGCCTTTGAAATTATTCAGTTGGACTTACACTGTTCGACATAATTATATTTATCCGTATGTTGAGGGGAAAATGTCGGGTTTATCTTGTGCATGTTTATAGTTATACGTATGTACCTAAATTTGTTTATACTAATAACAACTAGTATTATGCAAGTTCATTTAATGTGTGAAGGTCGAAGGACTGCGGGTTTAAGTAAATGTAGTTCGAAAAACAATGTTATTTTAATTGTTGAAAAATAAAATAGGATCAGTATATTGTGTGCAAAACGTCACAAATCGTGTATAATAGTAAAAACTAGTTTCAACATTTTATTATTGTATTTAAGTATCAATTTACAATTCAGTCGATGACGCGTGTCTAAGAACGTAATGCGCAACTTCTCATAACCTAGCTTAGGGTTGCCACTTGGGTTAATCTTTAATGTCATTGTTTTTAGATTACTAGATTTTCCTCGCGGTTCCCCCCGCGTAATCTGCTTTTTCCAGGATAAAAAGTAACCTATGTTCATCAGGGATAATGTACGATTCTAATGGTGAAAGATTTTTTCAAATCGGTCCAGTAGTTTTTAAATTTATTCGTTACATACAAAAATACAAATCTTTCCTCTTTATAATATTAGTGTCGATAAGTAGAAACAATAACAATAATAAAATAAAAAAAATGATAAAATATAGTGGCATTTAGACGGGTCGTTTCTACAGCCTTGCTATTGCTTAACGTGGTCTATTTAATTTTTTAGGACAATCTGAAAGCGAGGAACTGGTGCGGCTGTAAAGATAAACCTTACCGATAAATCCCTTTATTATATTCTCTTAAAATCGGGGGAAAAGTTCTATTCAGCACTGCAACACTTTATCAATAAAATTAATATTATAATAACATTTGAATAACAATGGCGTGACATCTACAAAAAACAAAGAAATACTAGTCTTATCACATTTTTATGTTAATGAAATTAATTCGTTTGGTAACCCTGTGTCTGGCCAAGATGGATATGTTGCCAAGTCGCAACTGAGCCATCACGGCATTTCTGCTATGTGGGTCACGAGTGACAATAAATTATACAAACACATAAACTATCGATTGTTCATTACGCTACGTTTCAATAATAAAAAAGATATTGAATTTACCCACGAGTACTTTTACGATTGAAGAAATTATTTTGATGACGCGTTAATTGTTAAATCAATTTTACTAAATTCTGTCGAGAATGAATGCAAGACAGTAATGTCGTAACGTTTGAAATGAAAGTTGGAATGGCGAAATTGCAACGCAAATGTCGAGCGAGTCGTAGGAGGCTATAACAGAATCCTTCGACTAGCAGTCAATTAGGTTACACCGTGGCGTGGCGTGAAGCCAAATCGTCTAATTCTTTGTTCAAAACGCCAGATTACTAAATGCATTTTTATAAAAATGAACTTTAGACCCCATTAGTGAAGCTATATCCTATTGAAATATTTTGTGACTAGTTGTAAATAACGCTAATAACTTAGTATACATTCTTTGAAAATAATATACAATTGAAATATTGGTAACTCACAATGTAATTTGTGTCAGTGTAACGAGTCTACAGACAGGCTCGCCAACTATCACATCTTGGGACGGAAATAAGCTCTACAAATCGTCGCGACGGCACTAGTTGTAATTTGCATAATGTTTCGGGGATACAGGCGTACTTTAGGGATTCTGTCAACATTTTGTATCGAAGTATTAATTTTCTGTTTATGTATTGCCTATAAATTGCTTTTTCATACATCACCCTAACAGAAATACAAATTAAATTTTACATTTGTGCTAATTGCCTTCAAAATGAGGGTACGTCAGATGCTGATGAATGAAGCAGAAGATTCACCACCTTAATTAGTTTTAATATTATATATGTGTAAGTATGTATAATGTATATATTATGCATATATTATTAATGTATATATTTATTCATGTATATGTTTATATATTCATTTGTTGATTGTATTTATTTTTATATGTATTGCGTAATTTTGTCACATTCCTTGTTATTCTTGATGCACCTACCTTGTCTATCTCTGCACCATCCTAAGGTTGACTGGTAGAGAATGCCTCTGGCATTAAGTCCGCCTATATACATATGTGTATATGAAGTGCAAATAAATAAATAAATTGCGTTTTAGACTGAACTATGTTTACTAAAATAAAGAGTTATTTTATGTTCTTTACGTTTTAGATTGAGTTGTTATCCAACCGTCGTCCCACACAAAGCGATGCTCAGACATAGCAAACACGGTTCTTAGAAACCGTTACTTGTCTCCACACCTCACTTCATGTGGATGTCTACCTTTATTCATACTGTGTTTCTTCAAGTTGCTTGTGATTTTTTCAATATATTCAATCTATTGAATCAAGGAAGTTAAATGGTACTTTGTATAGATAATTGTTTGGCAACAAATTAAACACAACACAATTAAATTTGGAACACAATTTTTATTAATTTTGTTCACTTAGATCTTATAATTACGGTACTCAATTGGTATACATAATATAAAACAGTAGAATTTTCAATAAAACTTGCAGACAGTGCAAATTAACTGATATGATAGTAAAGTCCAACATAAAGAAAATTAAAATCCACTTTGAATAAATTCATTATTTACCTATGTATCACTGAGAATGCTTATGTCGAAATATTACTTAAAATATCAGTTTTTTAGCTTATCTGCCCATCAGATCATGAGCATCATCTCGATTAAACTAGATTCCAGACAAAAATACCGCATGCGAATCGGTCCATTTGTTTTGGCGCTATGGTGCTCAGACAAATACACACACAAGCACATCCGCACGCCCGCACGCAAGCACGCAAGTACGCACGCACTCGCACACACATATGTAGGTACACACACATTAAAGACAAAGGAATCGTTATAAAATCCCTTTTTTTGTATTCGAAGTACAAAGTAACTGGCCATGTTCATATTTTTCCGTGTTCTTGACATTTAAAACATCTAGTCACAAGCCTCATAATTCTAAGTAAGTAGTCACACAAAGTAGTAGTCACTTAAAGTAGACACTTTTAGCAATCA
This sequence comes from Amorpha juglandis, assembly GCA_949126905.1. NCBI lineage: Eukaryota > Metazoa > Arthropoda > Insecta > Lepidoptera > Sphingidae > Amorpha > Amorpha juglandis. Next base: position 4,309,778 of record OX421378.1, on the reverse strand, counting down.
CTTTCTTCTTTTGTTAACGCTACTTTACAAGTAGGTTAAACGTTTTTGCCTTACACAATGCTCTAGCAATCATAACATTAAAATTTTCACTTTTCAGTATAATTATATGCATTTATAAAATTGAATACTTGTCATTACGAAGTAAAAATTAAATAAATATCGAAATACATATTGTTAAAAAAATTATTCACCTTGCTAACTGTCAATACTAGTTTTTGACGATATCAAGAAATTCGCATAATTTTTTTTGTTGATTTATTTACTGAAAGCAATTGTGGGAGCGGAAACTAATTTCAGTTAAAATGCAGAATTAAATGAATAGCTACTAGACCGGTTACGTCAAGTTACTATAATCTTTGAAGAAAAAAATAGAATACTTTAGTATACCCGTAATTATTATTGTAGCAACTGACTGCTAAAATTAGTATAATAAAAGAATTAAGAAAGTTTCTTGATTCGTTTATTAAACTTTTGCAAAACTGCGTCGATCAGATAGACAATCTTATGATGGTGAAAATAGTTTAGTCTAATATTTTTTCTTTCTGCCTGGCGTTATCCTGACTAAATAATAATAATAGTAATATGTAATGATGTAATTGCTGGTGGGAGGATACTTGTATCCGACCGGATAGCGACCACCGTACACTGGTGCTAAAACCTGCCATAGTGGCCCACCTTGTGTGGGTCGCGTTCCAGGGTCAGCCAGTGTATATCCGGTTCTCCCCAGGGGGCTGGCCCCCTGATCCTCATCCTTTTCCCATCCCTTTTTCCTTCCCCTCCCCCTTGGCCCTTTGGCAGGCCGGCATGATCTTGCCGACCAATGATGGACACATTGTTTATCATTGGTCGACAATATTCTTGGATTGCGCTACACTTACCATCAGGTGTAGCGTAGTCACTTTGCCGAGCCAGGATAAAAAAAAAAAAAATAATAATAATAATATCTACAATTCTACTATTATGTACTTAATAAACAAAGCAAAAAAAATGTCCATCGACCTTAATCATTTATCACAACGTATTTTTACATTTCACAATATGTGCCGGAGATAATATGCTTATCAATATAATAAGAGTGAGAGTTAGAGTCAATGAACCTATGGTAGTTGTTAGCGGTTCACCGCAGGGCCCTGTTCTAGGGCCATCGACACGCGAACCTTTTGTTTACTAAACTTTTTGCGCACCGACAATACAAAGGGATTTCGGTGTGGGCTGGATCCTTTCGTTATCATTAAAGAAAATACTATGGGGCTGACATGTACAAATCAAGTACAAGGGTTCTTAAAAATAGATAAAGACAAAAAAAAATGTGTTTGACATGGTATGAAATTAATTGGGAAAATAGTAAAGAACTACTTAATAAATTTAATGCTACAGTCGTCAAAGGAGCAAGTGGGTGATATGAATGTAAAACATTTCCATCGCCTATTACACCCACAATACCCAAAGAAATCTTGATGTGTGGCTAACCTTAAAAAAGGAATAAAAATCAGGAGTGAGGAGGGTAGGAGGATTGAGGCCTTCGGAAACCTCAGTCACCGTCACAGAGTACATTATTATATAACTGAAATAGAGGCCCAACTCAGTACTCAAAACAGGCACCGCATATGCCTATAAAGCGACATCTATATTCTCTACATAGTACCTTTTCATTGAAGTCTTCCTCCGCTCATAAAATTACTCATACATGTTCTGCACCGAATTAACATTGTTAGTTATTCAATTGATTTTTAACAATAGATTGACTACCAATGTTAATTCGGTGCAAAACTAGATAATTTTAGGAAAATCATAAATAAAACTATGATTGTTTATATGTATTTTTATTTCTTAATGTTTGAATATTTAGAAAATTATTTTTTAGCCATTATTTGTACGTTATCATTGTTGTTATCCACGCTCCGTCTCCCAAATATAATTTTATTTATGTGTTTACAATACCCGATGATAAAAAACTTAATTATTTTATTAATAATATATTCTCGTAGTTTTTCCTTATGTGCAGGACAATTAATATAATTTAAATACGTAAGGCAAGTGACTTATCATCTTCACATATTTTTTTATATATTACGGTTTATTAGTATACTTTTTAATTACGTCATCGCATATGTCCTGCCTTTCTGAGAGTGTTTTTATATTCCTATGATATATTCCTTTTGCAGCGTACTAATTAATGAATTGTTGCATACTTCGCATCGCTTCCAAATGTTTTGTTTCGAGATTTTTATAAAATAGCCACTTACATACATCAGTGGCGCTAATATTCTAGGTACGCACTTGACGCTATTGGAGTGTATATCAATTTATCATTATGAATGCCATTATTCTTATTATTTATGGAGCTGAATTGAATAACATCTTGGTTTTTAATAAATAACATATTTTTACCTTTAGAACATTATGATATATTAACCAGTACATTTTGTTTTTGTAATTTGTATTGTTCTACGTTCAACAATGTTCAATGCAGGAATTGCCAATGGCCCTGTAAATAAAAATATTGGGTTAATTAACTACTGGTATGTGACATAGACTGTAGAAATAGGACATTTGTAGCATAGGATGTTAAATGAAAGATTAAGTAAAATAGGTACTATAATATGCTACTTAAATCTTAAATTAAGACATAATATTTTCATTTGAATCACAGTTCATGTTTTTAAACCAGGATCAGTAGCGTAGCTAGGGGACGGGGGCCTGGTCCGCCCGGGTGTCACCCATTTCCTGTTGGATGACAACCAACTCGCGCGAAAAAAGGTTAGCAGGTTGACCAAGTGTACTGTTAGTATCTCGGCATAACATACTACACAAAAATTAATCAATTAATACACAGTAAGATACGAAACTGTATCGTGGGTAACAGGAACTACGTGACTTTCGGTCTCAAAACACCAGGACCCAAAACAAATATTTGTGAATCACACAAATATTTGTCTCGGCGCGGGGATCGAAACCGCGGCCTCCCGCTTCACAGCCGGCTACTCGCTCGCTGCGCCACGGAGGCTGTCAAATACACAAAACTTTGTCCTCTTTTTTACTGACGAAAAAATTGGCATTATTGATTTAGCATGTAAATTCCAATACAATAACACAATCACAAGTTATGCATTGACCAGTTTCATTTTATTATTAGTAGTGTGATGGACTACGTCGCAGCTCTATCTAAACTTTATAGATTTTTTTTTACAAATTCGGTTACAAAGTAAATTTTAACAAAACTTTAACAGATATTTAAAAAGAAACAATGACAAAGGCAGCAATAATAATTTCTAGAGATCTTTTTGGAGACAGTAGGTGCAATTTATTTTTATCAGTGCCGAATTGAGAACATCCTTCTTTTTTTGAAATCAGTTTAAAATAAATACTCGAAAGTTGAGAACCTCCTTCTTTTTAAAATCGGTGAGAAACATAAAAAATTAGGTATTTTAAAGTTTACATTCTTGACACTGAAATCCACCCCGGGTGCTACCAGTGCTAGCTACCACATTGCCCAGGATATTTAATTTATGACAATAAAATTTAGACTCACCAGTTATATTAATTGTTGGTACTGCTATTTTACTAATTCCATTGAAACGAGTGCAATATTTTTGCTCAAAGTGAGCATGATAGTCTTCGAAGTCTATATATACTGGTTAACCAGGCCCAGAATATCACCTCCTATAGTTTTAATCCAAGATCTAAATAGTTCTCGATTCTTTTTAGTATTTCGAAATGGATGCAACATAGTGTGAATCTGTAAAAATGCACATACACATTTGGTTTGTATTCATATAATTTAACCAACTAAACCACATGCAAATGAAATGAATGCATTTACCTGAGTGTATCCTACTTTTTTTATAATGAAATAGCTTTTGCCTGGATAAAACAAATACAAACTTTCAAGTAACCGCCATTTTTATAATTTTCAGTTGTCATCAGAGACTAGAGGTGTGACTAATATATTCGTGTTAGGTATATGTAACAGATACAAGACAGAAGTTTAATATTAGGTAATATAAATTTTGTCGTAATAGGTTATTCATTAATAGTCAAATAAAGAATAATAAAAATATAATATGTATGTGTTTCATTAATAGAAACACATACAAAGCAAGCATATCGGCGTTACTCCCGCGAGCTCACAATTACGGCAAATACCATTTAATCTACATTTATACTGTAAATACAACTTATAAATCATTGTAAATGAAATATCGTGATTGACTTTGTAAACACGCCAACTATTTCGTTGACTGTCCTAAGCCTGTTAAAGTATGAAGGTAAAGTAAATCACTATAAGGTATGCCTAATTATATCAATAACGTGAGCGATTTCTCAACTATTTCACATAATACTTTAACCAATAACGGTTATATTGCGCGTCTTTTATGAACGAATAATATGATAAGTTCTCAGTTTTCACTATTATTTGACTATTACCCAGTAACAGGATAGATAACATAATATTGGCTAAGCGTTATATTCGGTAATAGGAATACGAATAAACGATTCTAATATAACACCTCTATCAGAGACAAATAAACTAGGTTGTCATGACAACCTATGTCATGTCACACATATTGTATACCAGCATTAACCATTAAATTGTACCAAACTTGTCAAAATCTAAATATTGTTTTCTAATTTTTATTTTGGGTTTAACTTAAATGACTACTATTTACTTTAACCAAAATTATATTTTATTAATATATATTATTTCAATAATACGATGCGGCCTCTGTCGGCGTACTAAAACATTAGTATATTAATAACCCTACGATTTAAAAAGTTCCATCAATTAAACACTTTCTTTGGCTTTGTATTACTTCTGATTTTTATAGGATGTGTCAGATGTCAGATCATAACGTGTGCTTGGATATTTGATTGAAGATTGCACCGCCTGGTCACCGTACAAAACACGACAGCCAGTTGGCATGTCGTGATAGGTTTCTATGAAACAATGGCACTACATCCTTGTTTTCGAGACTGCCCATTTATTCTTCACACAAAACCTACTACAGCATGGCTCTATAGCTTATTTGAAAACTAATAAAAATATCCATCGGTAACGTAACAATTATTAAAATGACATCCACGAGTGCATTGTGCTCGTTATTTAGATTTATTTAATGGGCAGGAATTAACATGACAGTCGTGTTGCCAGAGATACGGTATTCATAGCCATAAAGTAACGGTGACTATGTGACACGACAGCAATCATGATTCGCTACAAAGCTTTTCATCAACCATTTAACATAATGCAGTATCATATAAATAGTTCTTACTTATGTTGCTAAGAAAAACCCTGCTGGGTATTAATTTAATAATATTAATAATATTTGAATATATTTTTGATAGTAACTTTGTTCTAATTTTGTATAGTCCATAGTGGCGTCAATGTTAATTGTAATAAATCAATTGATCTGTTATTTTCAATGATTTTAGTTCATACAAGATGTGTTAAATGTCTTAATTAAAATGATTTTGCTATTCATGTCACACATAGATTGTGATATTTTTTTAAGTTATTTCATTTTATACAATATGAATACTTTATTATGATATGTCAATAATATTAAAGTAATTATATGATCTACTTTGCGTTTTTTATTAATTCTAATCATTATGAAACTATTAAACGTAACGAGTTGAATCACCTAATGGATTTTAAATTGAAGTGAGTAACATCTGGGAATGTTTCTCAGTGTTAAAATATTCTTTGTTATTTTTAGCATTGAAACTCTGTGCTAAAGATGTTTTTATAATAACCGTATTATGTTTATTGTTTATATTTACCATCTGATTGTCTGCGTTTCCATTCGCATTTATGAATATTATAAAATGTTTAATTTCTTTAAATATAGGTTTATTAATTTGTACATTCTTATATCTTGGAACATAGTACTGTGTTAGAAGACATATACTTTCGTAGAATCGGATGTTTTGCCCATTAAAATTTGTAAATAAATCCATAGATGCAAGGAGCCAAAAGACTTATTTTATCGACTATCGATATATCTATATTTATGAGATTGTTGAGCACATGATTAAATATTGAGAGTACATAATATAGCTTCAACCGCTCATCCCAGCATCGATGAAGCAAACCCGAAAATAATTCTGAGGCAAACTTCACAAATAGATCCAAATCGTTGATTATATTGAACTTGTTAAATCTGTACCTTAGAGTAATTTCAATTTTATCAAATTGTTACTGATGTATCAACGAATACTGTGGATAAAAATAATTTCGTCCAGAATTAATATCCTGAACAATACTAGTCTCAGTTAAAAAAGGTGTAATTGAACTTTTTGTCTAATTCATCAGTACGTCATCGTGCTTGCTGAGTTATTCGGAACATTTCCGGTTGACAGCAGAAGGCTAAAGTGCCTGAGTGTGTTCCACACATAATGATTCGTGCTAAGTATGTTACTTAGGTGTTAAGTTTTTTATTGCGTTTTGAATGTTTGTCTTGTTTATGTTTTTAAAAGGGACAACTGTTGTAAGTTATAGAACTATTTTGTATAGGAAAGTATTGCGTCACAATAATAAAGTGAGGAGTTTTTGAATTATACTAAAGATCAACGGTGTATTTTCGTACATGTAATCACTGGGAAGCTAAATACCAAATAATAAAACAAAACACATCGAGCAGTTTGTCTTACGCTTAAAAAAGCTTTTAATTGATGTTACTTTTTCTTAGAATTTTTGTCGGCGTCATCGAAATATGAAGTCGATATGAGGAAAACTATTTTTTGTTTTTTTATTTTATTTATTGATAGAATTGAACTTAAATCTCATAACTGTATTTGATATTTCAATCAGAGAACACTTTTTGATAACTTCATTATTATAATCATGTTTTGGAAAATTAGGACGTACTTCGGAGATTTTGTTATTAATGCTATAGAATTGTTACCTATGTGCCAAGTCAAACAATCGTAAAACATTATGTTCTCATATTCTCAAGTGTTACTTCCTTTAAAATATTGACACCCATTGTTTGTTATCAGTTTATCACAAGATGTAATTTCCCGTATTGCTTACATCTGTTTCAATGGGGTTTTGTGTGAGTTTTGACGTTTTCAACTATTTCATCAGTTCAGTATACTTAGAAGATATAAAACTTATTTTAGGTTCACTGACCTTTCATGCCAATTAGTTTCCATAATCGAATACCTAGATTTGTAAATATTGATTAAAAACCGACGTAAAGTAGCGGCTTGCTGCTGCGTTTCGTACGGTGAGTGAGATATCCGGAAGCCCAAATCCCCTTCCCTTCTCAATCTCTAATTATGCCTTTCCTTTAAGTTCGGCAACGCGCCCATTATTCTTCTGGTGGTGGGCGTACATAGGCTGTGGAGATCACTTACCATCAGGTGACCCACTTGCTCGTTTGCCGGCCTATGCTATAAAAAAAGGGTTAAATCGCAAATCAGTATTATTAAATGTATTAATAATTTAAAACAAAACTGACCTTATCCAAAATTGGCAGTTCTGAATTACAAACATTTCTGAGCCTTACTGACTATATAATTACAATATTTTAAGTATAATTTAGGCTTCGAGTAAGTTTAGGTTTCGAACTATCTTTAACTAAGGTTTCTTTATGCCAACGCTGTTCTTAATGGAAAATAATAAATCATAAGTATACCGCTTTGATACGAACATATTAAAGACAATCAAAACAAGCACAATGAGAACAATTGAAAGTTGTCACACGATCTTCAATCAGAATCACAGCTACCATTTAGATGCTCTTCAGTAAAACCGTAATTTGACAATACTATTTATTATTCATCTACGTCCATTGTTTCAAAAAAGAGAAAAAGTCGTGTAGGAGTAAATTGATATTTGAGATGTTTCTTATTGCTACATACAATGATTTAATAATTGAAGTCGTTTAATCATCCGTAAGATTAGTTCTCAGTGACTATTTTATACTAGAGCCGAAGAGTTATTTTTTAGTATAATATTATTTGGTACTTAGTTTAAGAAACTCATAAATTCTGGAAGTACTTGTGTAGTACAAGTTCTCTTAGTTCCTGCTAATATTATATATGTGAAAGATTGGATGTTTGGACTGTTTTGTTTTTGAGGTATGCTAATTAATTACGCCTTACCAGCTGAATGGTTTTAGATGAAATATTGAACACAGGTAGACCACTACTAGATTAGGCTACTTGTTATCCCCAAAAAGACATTCACGCAAGCAGCCATCAAAACGCTAAAGAAAAACCTTCAAATATTGTTATAGATCGTAGGAATTTGGATTAATAAAATAATAATAACATTGATAGTGATCGATTGAATTAAACGGGATTCATTCAAGTATTTGCAAGCGTCGTGGTCTAGTTGTTGAGAAAGAGGTTACGGTTACTAATTGACTATTTAATTAGTATCTCAAGTGCTTGATATATGATCGTGGGAGCAATTACGTTAGTCTTCGATAAAATTAATGGTGTTAATGCACCACTTTCCGCTTCGCATACATTTTATAAAGATATCGTTCTCACCAGCAGAGATGATGATGGATTTAGTATTGTGTTTAGAATTCCTAGAATATTGTGTGCAGATTATTATAAATATGCTTTATTATCATGTATATTAATAATATACCTTAACATAAATAGACAATTTATTTGGATTTTTTTATTGATAAATAATGTACTGTTACTGTAATTGAATTATTTTTTGGTTTCAGTTATCAGAGGAGGTGACTAGGAAGCAAAGCGAGTATCAGAAGTGCTTGGAGTCATACAAACAGATGCGGACCAAGTTCGAGGAGAATTACCTTAAATGTAAGTAATTAGCATATATCTGTTAACACTAGACGACACAGATAGTATTCACGAAGGCCATTTGAGAGGAAAACAATGTGGGTGATATTTGTAAATCAAAGGTCGAGTTCAATGGTGTTTATGATAGGTTTAATTTAAAGAACGTAAATAAATTAAACATAAATATAATTAATTCTAAATATAAACACGCACATGATTTAAATTGAGGTGTATTATAAATGTTTACAGTTATATCAAATAAATGGCCATATGCTACTACTTTATAATCATAGAACTTGTAATTTACCACACATTCAATCACCTTTCAATGTTGAATATATCCATAGTTGAGTGAGTCGATAATTGCAAAAGTAGCAACTGCGTTGAGAATATCTAGTTCCTCGACGAAATGAATTGAGGTCGGCGTAAATTGACCAGTTCCATGAACTAAAAGAGGCCTACACTCACTGAGCTCAAGAAAAAATAACGGAGCCTACTCCCGCACAAGATTTGCGGCACATAATACCTACATTATACGGCCATAAACGACTTGGAAATAAACATCAGAAGTTGTAGAGCCACGTGTAAATATTTTTGTCTACAGCATGAATGGGCCGGCACGAACTAGGTTAGTACCACCATCTCACAGAAATCCAACGTGATCTGACAACGTGATATTGCGTTCCATACGGCAAGCGACCCAAATCGCTATATCCCCATTCTTTTTCCGTAGGGTTACTAACGCACCCATGATTCTTTTGATATTGTGGGTGTTGGAGATCATTTATAATCTGGTGATTGATTTAATCGTTTTGCTGCTTCTGTAATAAAAACACCTAAATAAAACGATCCAGATTAGATTGTGAAGCAGACAAACTCCCATGAGAGTGTTGATGATGGGCGTTATAAAAATGAATATTTATCATAAATCTAGATGTACTGTATACAGTATGATATGAATAAACCTACCCCGCTTTGTACGGGAGGGTAAATGTTCTACCTTTGTAAATAAGGGAAATTGCAATAGGTAGAAATACTATTTCCAAATATCAGGACTGGAATAAGACGGGATAATAAAATTTGCAATGGATTGAATGAATTAAATCAACAAAAACATTATTTTCTGGGATCAATCAAACATAATTAATGATGTACTTCAGATTTTGTTAACGCTTTATAATTACAAAAGCAGGATGTTTGGAGTTCTGCACAAGGTGCTGGCAGGCTGCAATCTGATAGGTATAGAAAGCGGGATGTCCCCAAAAGGGGAACATCTGGCAACACCAGTAGAGAAACCAAAACAAATTGGAAGCTGAGACAGTCAGAGCTAACAGGTGACCTCGATTCACCATCTTTTATTTTAAATACTTTTTTTCTAGGTCCAACAAGCCGAGGCGGTCGCAAGCTGGACGAGACAAGAGACAAGTACGGCAAGGCGTGTAGGCGGCTGCATCGAGCTCACAATGAGTATGTGTTACTGTTGGCTGAAGCGACGGAGTGCGAGCGAGCGTTGAGGACCGCGGCGCTGCCTGCTCTCTTGGACCAGCAGCGACGGCAGGGAGAAGCTACGGCTTCTTCATGGTAAGAGATGTTTTATCAATAACAACACCAAGGAGCAAGTACGGGATGTAATTGCACTGCGCTTATCATTGCTTAACAAAAGATATTTGATATCAATGTCCTCTAAACCGGAACATAGCTGCAGTGCTTATACACTGCTATGGGGCTGCAGAAATAGACAGCGCTGGTGGTACTTGTACACTTGGTGTACTAAGATAGATTCTGACATACGGGTGACTTACCTAGTACCTATAAAGCGTTAGAATATTAAAATTTTTAAGTGTTGGGATTTGTATTGATTGATAGGGTATTGATGCAATCATTTCACTTGTTTACATGAGGTAAAGGAATATGTCTGTAGAGATAGGTAGAAAACAATAAAGTATATACAAAATAACACTGCAACACGGTGCCGATGCCGCTGACTGACTGACTCCAAAAAGCCCTCTACAATTTATTGTTATTTTTGACATTACAGTATTTTTTAAAGTCGGTTCAAAGTAATAAACCAACAACTAATTAGGAGTCATTACATAAATCATCAATCATTTAAGCACAAGCACGTATGTAGTAGGTTTGCTGCATTTATTAATTTTTTACCTCCTACAAAAAGAGGAGCGTTATAAATTTGAATCATATGTCTATCTGTGTGTGTATTTGTGGCATAGTAGCACCTTAACAAATGGACCGATTTTTAATATGGCTTAATCGATATGGTTTGTTGGCGACAACTTGTCGACGGCGCGCCTAAGGTGCAAATACAAGGCTGGGAACCCGGACCGGGAACGCGCGGAGCGACGGAGCGACCGGCCAATCAGGGCGCAGCAGCCGGAAAGCGTCGATGACGTCATACGGCCGAGGGATGCACGGACGCATCGGCCGTTAGGGGCGTGGCCACCGGTCCCACTCCGCTCACGTACCCGTCTCGGATTGTGAGACGGGAATATCGCATATAAGAACTTGTATAGATGTAAATTAGTCACACATTCCGCTCTGAGCACCGGTTCGGGACGGACGTATGGTTTTATGGTCGTAGCACCTGCTCGGCCATAAAGCTGTTATTCTGACCCGAGTCGCTGGTCAATCTACCTGAGCCCCTGCGCTCGGTCCTTTTTACGATCGGTGCCGCGTCCTTTTCAGGACAGGGTACCGCTCAATCTTCCGTGTTTTTACACGATTTTGGCCCCTTCAGGGCGTAAGCTCGGTGGTTAACCTAACGGTGTAAACAAGCCGAGCTTGCGGGGACCCGGCCCGCGTTTTTAGCCCCTTCAGGGCTAAAGCGAAGCCGGACGGGTGCGGATCAGGAGGCACGTGGAGTAACCCCACGGTCTCCCCCGCACATCGCCCTCCCAACCTTACCCATCCCCAACATCCATCCCGTGTTCCGGTTGAGCGTGCGGTCTCCGGACCAATATCGCTTACGGTTCACGGACTGTTAGGAACCCTCTCGCACATTGAGATTGGCAGAGGGATACAAGCTTAGGGCACGCCCTAGTTTTAAGTACATCCCCCCTCGCCTATCCCCGGCGAGGAGGGTCATTCACCTACTCACCCCCGGGCGCACCTACCCGGGGATTAGGTTCTCCGTCTAAACCGCGACCGCGCCCCGCCGCGTAACTAAGTGCGATAGCCCCCGGTTTTCTTGTGGGTTCTTTCCCGGGGGAACGCACCGCTTCCCGAACCCACTCGCGGTAAATTTCACATAAGCTAGGTGGGCTTGGCCCCAGCCAATAAGATGGCTGCCGCCAAGCCAGTCGAATCGTCAATTGACGATGCCACCATCCTTGAGATAATCGCAAACCGACCGCACCTCCGCAAACAAATCCTTGACGCCGAGGAACCCGCCATTGCTACATCCACTCCGAAGAAGCGGCCGGGCTCAGCCCTGAGCTCGCCCGCTTCCGAGGAAGCCTCTAACGAGGAAAATGCGTCATCAGAGGGAGAGTCCACGGACGGGGCCTCTTCTTCCTCAACTTTTACTACGGTCAAGAGCCGTAAAAAGAGGAGGAAGAAGAAGGCTAAGTTCGTGGATTATTCCATGGTCTCGCAAACCCCAGAGTCCTCTGCCCAGAACTCTCCCGCTCCCGCATCCGCTCCCGCCTCTAACGCCGCATCCGACTCAGAGATGCAAGTAGATAGGCCCGCGACTCCTCCCCGGGCTCCTGCCCAGGCCTCCCAGGCCCCCGCCCAGGCTCCTGCCCAGGCCGCCTCAACTTCAGCCAAGGCTCCCGCCGCGGCTAAAAAGCCCTCTGCCCCAGTTATCGGGGTCCACATAGTTGCTCCCCTGACCATACCGCAGGTTCTCCGCTGCATTGGTCCCGGTCTTATTAATAATACCTCGTGGAATCTTCCACGTAGCAAATTACTCATTTTCCCAGTCAATTCAAATGCCCACCGAGAGATCACCAAGACTCTCGATAATAATAATTATCAATATTATACCCATTCTCTCCCTGAGGAACGTAACTATCGTTACGTTATCAGGGGCGTCCCTTTATGTATGCCCACTCAGGACGTCAAAGACGGCCTCATAGAGCAGGGCATCGAATGCCTAGAGGTGCACCGAATGCACGCTTCCACCCGTAAGCCCGACTGTCCTCGTAAAGGACTTTACGAGATGGTGCTTGTAGTCCTTAAGTCGCGTAAGGACTGCGACGCCATTTTTAATATTAAATCCGTTGCCGGCCTGGGAGGCATCCACGTTGAGCTTCCCTTCAGGAAGAACCTTATAGGGCAGTGCCACAACTGCCAGATGTATGGTCACGCAGCCCGTGGCTGTAGGTTAGCCCCTCGTTGTGTGAAGTGCCTCGGAGAGCACTCCACACACGACTGTCCCCGTCCCAAAGACATTTCTCAATGCACGGAGCCGCCTTCGTGCGTCAACTGCGGGCAGTCTGGCCACCCGGCCAACTACCGCGGTTGTTCCAAAGCTCCCAAGCCCCGCAAGCCCCTTCAGGGCAGGCAATCCCACCACACTAGGGCCCCTCAGGCCAAACCCCAAGAGCAATTTAGGCTCGCTCCGCCTCCACTAATTAACCCTTGGTTCCCACCTTTTAAACAGGTGGTCCCGGTCCCTACCCAACCTATCATCCCTCCGGCGAACGTTGCCCCTAAAAAGGCAGCGCCCGCCGCTCCTTCCAAGCCAGTGGCGGCTTCCTCGGCGGCACCCGCTCCCGCTCCCGCGACCGCGACCGCGACCGCGCCCGCGCCCGCGCCCGCACCCATAGTCGCCCCTCAGGCGAATAATCCCTCTCCCCAATCGGCGGGAGTTAGGTCCTTCCTCCCGGAGGAGGACCTATATCTGGCCACAGAGCCTATCTCGGCCCAAGCGTGGGACCGAGTTAGAGCCCTGACCTCCGCGGGTAACGACTTCGTTACCCGCATCGCAGTTCGCGTCCAACGTGTCATGCGTCTGGGCGACTGCGACCAGACTCGTTCCCTTCTGGACGAGATATCTGTCCTGCAGACCCAGCAGAGACAATACATGTTGCAAACCATTCTCGGTTCCTGATGGCTGCGAATGTTTTGCAACGCCCCTCGCGGACTAAACCCTGCTCCCTCAGAGTGGGGTTTTTCAACATAAACGGCATCAAGGATGACCGTTTAGAGCTCTCTCATTTTGTCCGCGACAACGACTTAGACGTTTTCCTCATCCAGGAAACGTTTCTCAAGCCTCCAAGGCGTAGTCCAAATCTTCCCAACTACCGACTCGTGCGCAACGACCGCGTTACGGGTCCATTAGGCGGCACTCTCATATATTATAAAAGGTCCCTGCACTGCATACCTCTTGATCCCCCGGTAGGGCTGAGGAACATTGAGGTCTCGGTCTGTAGGTTAGCCATGACAGGCCATCTGCCAATCACCATAATATCCGCTTATCTCTCTCCCAGTAAGGAGCTTCACTCCACAGATTTAGATATCCTATTTGCATTGGATGATTCCGTCCTAGTGGCGGGAGACTTCAATGCCAAGAATACCCTCTGGAGCTGTCATCGCACTAATGCGAGTGGCATCGCTCTGGAGGCTAATCTTGAAAGAATAGGCATAGACATCCTTGTACCCAACGAACCGACTCACTACGGACATGCAGGACAAAGGCCCGAGATACTCGACATAGCGCTTGTGAAGAACGTATGCTTACGCATGCGTTCTATACAGGTGCTACAAGAGCTAGACTCGGACCACAGACCTGTGATCATAGATTTTGTTCCCCATAGAGGCCCCGACGACACAGGTCTTAACAAACCGACGAGGATTCGGACAGATTGGCGCCTTGTAGGCGACAAGCTGGCCGACACCTCGTCCAGTGCTCTTGCCGCGATCCCTGACCGTATCGAAACTCCCGAGGAAACGACAGTGGCGGTACGTTGTTTCACCACTCACCTGCAAAACGCCGTGAGCGAAAGCTCCAGGGAGGAACATGTGGCTGTTCCCAGTCACATGTTGCTCCCTAACGACGTGCGGGCTGTGGTGAGAAAACGGAACGCAGCCTTAAAGCGCAACGCGAACACCCCCCATCCGACTCGACTCGCCCCTGCGCGTTACTTCCAGAGGGAAGCTAAACGTCGCATGAAGGGGCTAGTCGAGTCGAAATGGGACGGGTTTCTCGGCGATATCCGCCCGACCCATCAGGCGTTTTGGCATCTCTGTCGTTCCTTCGAGAAACGAGACGTATCGACCATGCCCCCGCTTGATCGTCCGAATCAACGCCCTGCGTTTGATGACGACGAGAAAGCGGAATTCCTTGCCGACAGTCTGGAAACTCAATGTTCTCTCAGCGAAGTCCCCATATCAGAGCAGGCCCATCTTGTTGCGGTCAATGAGTTTGTCGAAAGTAGGAACGCGTTCCCGCCGCCGACGCAACCGATCCCTCTCCCCACCGCCACCACCTCCGCCGTCGACCCGGATGTCGATGAGCCTTTTAATCCACTGTCACCGGTGACATTCGATGAAGTAAGCAATCTGGTCAGGAAACTCAAAAGACGCAAAGCCCCCGGGGGCGACGGTATCTCCACCCGCGTCCTTAAGATGCTCCCCAGCCATCTGCTGGAAATCCTTACTGCGATTTTAGACGCAGCCTTCCGCAATTGCCTCTTTCCACAAGAGTGGAAGGAAGCAATTGTCATAGGAATACCCAAACCGGGTAAACCCAAAAATAATCCGACATCTTACCGCCCCATTAGTCTCTTGAGCTCTTTGGGTAAGGTGTACGAGCGACTCGTCCTCGGTCGCTTGAGAGTAGTAGCAGCGAATCACAATCTGCTCCCCGAGGAGCAGTTTGGGTTCCGAGCCCGCCATAGTTGTTTGCACCAGGTGCTCCGCATCACGGAGCACATTCATGAGCAAAATTTCAAAAAGATCCCCACCGGAGCCATATTTTTCGATGTCGAAAAAGCATTCGACAAGGTGTGGCACAATGGCTTGCTTCACAAGCTATATTCCATGAACGTGCCCACTCAGCTCGTGCACATCATACGAGCGTTCTTGTCGAATCGCGGTTTCAGATATCGCGTGGAGGGAAGCCTCTCTTCCCGACACACCATATCGGCTGGAGTCCCGCAAGGCTCAGCTCTCTCTCCCTTCCTTTTCTCGCTGTATACAAGCGATATTCCCAAACCAAAGGGTGCCCATCTGGCGCTCTTTGCTGATGATACCGCGATCTATACATCGCGTAGGAACCCGGTTGAGGTGGTCCGCGTTTTGCAGGCCGCTGCCGACGAACTCGGCCAGTGGTTTCGCAAATGGCGAATCACCATCAACCCGTCCAAAAGCGCCGCGATCCTCTTTTATCGTAACCCTAACCATCTTGCTCCAGTCCGGAATGTGACAATGTCTAACATGCCCATTCCCTGGACCAAGACAGTCAAATATCTAGGAGTGACCCTTGACCAGAAGCTTACCTTCATTCCCCACTTATACGCGGTACGCGCGCGAGCCGCATTCGCGTTAGGCCAGCTCTACTGGCTCTTGAATCATAAAAACAAACTCTCGATCCGCAACAAGATTAGGATTTACACGACGTGCATTAGGCCGATCATGACTTACGCATCGCCCGCGTTTGCGCATGTACCCGAATCCCGATATAGACGCTTGCAAGCCCTGCAGAATCGCTTTCTGCGTAATATCACTGGGGTCCCGTGGTTTGTGAGAAATCACAATACCCACGTGGACACGGGCTTGCCGACCATCCGGCAGTTCATGAAAATGAACAGCAAGCGCTATTTCGATCGCGCCGCCCACCACCCGAATCCGCTCGTCCGACGAGCCTCAATATACGCTCCCTTTGACCGTGCAAAGTGGAGACGTCCGCGTAGCGTCCTCACTGACCCCGACGATGCGACCACTAGGGCCATCCGAAGGAGAGAGGAATTCATGAAAAAACACTTTACACCACAACCGACATACCGTCCTCGCCGCCGAGGACCGCGCCGCGTTCCCCGCAACGCCCCCGACCCTAGTACCGGCCCGCGAGCCGATGTTAATGATGATTGAAAATCATCACCAATAGAGTCCTAAAATATAGTCCCCTAAACCCCAATCGCAGATGTCTCTGCCCTCTCCGGTGACCGTCCTGAGCCGAGGTTCGTACCCCAAAGGGGGTGCCCTCAGCGGTGGTCACCTAGTCAAGGGCTGAGAGCGCCTGAAAGCGCTCGCCCGAAAGTCCGGTGAAGCTGTATACAGCCGACTCGAGTCAGGCTTACAGCAAGCGTCAACACAAAAAAAAAAAAAATGTAAATTAGTTGCCCGTCTTGCTCCAGTCCGGAATGTGACCATGTCTAACATGCCCATTCCCTGGAACAAGACAGTCAAATATCTAGGAGTGACCCTTGACCAGAAGCTTACCTTCATTCCCCACATACAAGCGGCACGCGCGCGAGCCGCATTCGCGTTAAACCAGCTCTTCTGGCTGTTGAACCATAAAAGCAAACTCTCGATCCGCAACAAGATTAGGATTTACACGACATGTATTAGGCCGATCATGACTTACGCATCGCCCGCGTTTGCGCATGTACCCGAATCACGACTTAATCGCTTGCAAACCCTGCAGAATCGCTTTCTGCGTAAAATCACTGGGGTCCCGTGGTATGTGAGGAATCTCAATACCCACGTGGACACGGGTTTGCCGACCATCCGGCAGTTCATGAAAATGAACAGCAAGCGTTATTTCGATCGCGCCGCCCACCACCCGAATCCGCTCGTCCGACGAGCCTCAATATACACTCCCTTTGACCGTGCAAAGTGGAGACGTCCGCGTAGCGTCCTCACTGACCCTGACGATGCGACCACTAGGGCCATCCGAAGGAGAGAGGAATTCATGAAAAAACACTTTACACAACCGACATACCGTCCTCGCCGCCGAGGACCGCGCCGCGTTCCCCGCAACGCCCCCGACCCTAGTACCGGCCCGCGAGCCGATGTTAATGATGATTGATAATCATCACCAATAGAGTCCTAAAATATAGTCCCCTAAACCCCAATCGCAGATGTCTCTGCCCTCTCCGGTGACCGTCCTGAGCCGAGGTTCGTACCCCAAAGGGGGTGCCCTCAGCGGTGGTCACCTAGTCAAGGGCTGAGAGCGCCTGAAAGCGCTCGCCCGAAAGTCCGGTGAAGCTGTATACAGCCGACTCTCGTCAGGCTTACAGCAAGCGTCAACACAAAAAAAAAAAAAAAAAAAAAAAAAATGTAAATTAGTGTAGTCAGCAAGTAGTCAGCAAGTAGTCAGCAAGTAGTCAGCAAGTAGTCAGTGTGTAGTAGTCAGTTGGAGATAAGTGCGAATAAGTGTAAGAGCGAAATAAAGTGTGTGATCTGCAAGTAGTCTTGTTATTTTAAAACAAGTAGTACCACGAGTACATTCTTTTGGAAGATCCGTCTTCAATATATAACATACAGTCCACAACATGGTTCTTAGCTATTTTTGTTGAAAATATACCTATAATAAAGTTGAATTTGGGGATTTAACGGTTAGCATAATATGTATGAACAAAGGAATATATTTTTTGTATTGATATTCTGATATTTTAATAACCTTGTTATTTTGACTACTTTTAATGCAATCAAGCTAGACCATTGTCCATTTAATAAACAGGTATTGGTATAATATTATTCGTATAATATTTTACGACCGCTTCTGAAGTAACAATGTGCTAATGGTATTAAACAAATTAGGTGTTATTAAAATGTTATCTTATGTATAATGCATAGAGATTACTTCTTACCTACCTTAGTTACTAGAGCGGAAAAAACTTATCTATAATATTCATATATTTTTTGTAACAGAAAACCTTGATGAATACATGAGAATTTTTGTAATTTTACAAAGTTACTAATAATTATTATTTACACATAAGCTCACGCCTATATCATAGATATGGTAGGCATAGGTGCAACTAATCCTGCACCCCCAGTTCACTGAGATTATTTCCATTCCTTGCTGGGATAGAGGGTGAGTCTATCGCCACACCGAGCACATATTCCTATCCCAGACAGCTCATGGATGAATCTTCGAATCAAAAAATCAAACACAAATTGTGATTACTTTGAGATTTGAACCCACTCAGAAAAAGTAGGCTGCCACTAATCATCATCATCATCATCATCAGCCACAAGACGTCCACTGCTGAACATAGGCCTTCCCCAAAGATTTCCAGATCGATCTGATGGAAGCGGCCAGCATCCAGCGACATCCTGCGACCTTCACTACGCTAATCCGGCAAATGTACCTAATAAAATATTAATAATATGTTTATCGATTTGTCATAGGAAAGGGATTCTTTTAGAAGTAGTACAGCGATCGGATTTCAGCACGGAGAAGTTCAGGGAGATCCAGACTAAAGTCGAGACCACTATCCAAAACCTGAGACCACAAGATGAGTACAAGGAATTCATAGAGAAATATAAGTGAGTATAATATTTACAAACTAACTAACGTCTTGGTTTTAATCGTAAAATTACGTTACATTGTAGCGATATATTTACAAAAATTAAAATAGAACATAATAGAGATTTTGTACTTAAACTTTGTTATGAGGCAAATGTATGGTAATGTATAGGTATATTATAGAGCAGCGGTTTCCAAACTTTCAAAGCTACGGAACACCCAACAAATCCATTTTATTTTATGGAACCCTACATTAAATGAACAAGCAGAAGCATTTAATCTGTGTGTGAGTTCATTTTCAATGTGGTCGGATATTGTGTGAATCTGTCCAGACATTTGCCGCAATTCAATGCGTAATATACCTAATTCGCGGAATTCTAGTGACTGTTCCATGGGACTCACTTTAGTAATCGCTGTTATACCTATATAGTACAAGATCCCGGGGAACATTGACCTTCACCCATCTGTTTACCGGATCAAAATTATATTTTAGGGTATAAAAAGTGTTAATGTGTGATATGATTAATTAACATTTAAAAAATATATATTTTTTTTATAATTTCCCTGACCTGCTTACCAAAAAAATTTAACCTTCAATGAAAAGTGTACAATGTATACTATCTGCAAAAAATGCCTACCTTTTTCTGGCCACTACTACCTGGTTGCCGTGTGCAAACAGGTAACTAAAAAATGGTAATTGCGCTCATCTAGCTCCTAGCTTTTGCAGGTTTGAACATTGTAGGCTTTCATTGAAGGTTCATTTATTTGGTGAGCAAGTCAGTGAAATAATATCTTCTTTTTTTTTTTAATTCGCAAAACCTATCCTTGCCCATATTATTTTAGGCAACCCTATTTGTATGTGTTTAGCAACACCTTTTTTACCCTAAAATATTATTTTCATCCGGTAAACAGATGGGTGAAGGTCAATGTTTCGCGGGACAATAGAACAGTTTTAGATGAGTTCCGCTTACATTTAAGTTTGGTTTCGATATCGAAAATGAATGTTGAAAATAACACAGGACACAACAGGACAGCCGCCGTGGCGCAGCAGGCGAGTAGCCGGCTGTGAAGCGAGAGCCGGGTTCGATCCCCGCACCGAGACAAATATTTGTATAATTCACAAATATTTCTTTCGAGGTCTGGGTGTAGTGAGACCGAAAGTCTCTCGTAGTTCCTGATACCCACGATACAAGACTTGTATCTTACTGTGGGGTCAGGACTATGTGTGAGACTGTTGGGTGTATTTATTGAAAAGACAAAAATACATTAACAAACGAAATTAAAGAAGTTCAAAAAACTTTCTAAGTGGAGGAAATCGATGAATCCATTAGAATGAAAGTAAATCAAGTGTTACTTCTTTAAGATCCGGGTTAAAACTACCACGACGTGTGTTAGCACCGAAATACTCGTAAACATAACCATCAATACGTCACGAACTGATTCACGCGTACTTTTATATATTCTTGTTAAATTACGAAGGTCGGTTTGTTTATACCTCTACAGGAAGGTGTCGTATATATTGATGTGTGTGTGTGTAATGGGATACCTCCATTAGTGTCGTAAATCATCTTTAAGTGTAAAATACCTGTTGCGACAGTGAGTCTGAAATTAAATAGAAATATTACTGCAATAGCGGTCAGCCCCCTTTTAACGCGATTTTAGATCTCACTAATTTTACTAGCCTTTGCTCGCGGGTAAAAAACAAAAAAAATCTATTACTATTTGAAGAAAGTCATAAGTCGTAAGTTAGGCAGTTTTGATTCACTGGATTTACATTTTAATATTCTGTCTAAATAAAGTCTTCATGTAATTCGCGGTTTTAAAAATAGACAATTTAGCTTTACTTTTAAATCGTTAATAGAATCCATTTATAAATAAAACATCTGCATTATATTATATCTATAGGAAATAATTTATTAGTCACTGTCAAACGACGAACTTAGAAAGAAAAAGTTAAATTCCGTTAAAAATAAAAACAATCAACACTTAAATTATAATATAACGTTACTTTGCGGTTTGCACAATACAAGTGTATTTTTCATCAAGGCATAATTTTGTTCTCAGAACTCCTCCATCAACTCCAGTGTTATTTACATTCGACGAGAGCCTCGTAGAAGACACAAGCGGCAAACTGCAGCCGAATCAGTTGACAGTCGACAACCTTACTGTGGAATGGCTGAAAGAGAAGTTGACTGAACTGGAGTCGACCCTGCAGGACAACAGGGAGAAGCAAACAGCACTCCAGGGCCCTGAGATCATCGGGAACGGAGTGTGCAAGAACAATAACACCGGACTTACTAATGGGGTTAATGGAATCGACAGGTATAATATGCAATTAAAAAGTAAAAGTACTGTAATAAAATCTTTTTTCCCGATGTTTCTACCACGTTGCATCGTTTTTAGAGAAAGTCGAAAAATATCAATTATACTAAAAAGTCAGCGTACAAATCAAATATCTACTGGCATTAACTATGTAATAGTAGTATTCAATATAAGAGAACAGTCACAGTTATTTTCCTTTCCCAATCAATGACAAATGTATGTTACGTTGCAATGTATTCTATATCTGTGTGTCTGATTCGTGAAGACACTTTTTTGCTTTATATACCAGAAACGTACTAGACTTGTCACAATTTTGTTGTTTTGATAGCTACATGTAATGAATTCTTCTACAATACAGGCATTCTCCACCACCGATACCAGTGACTACATCAGAACCCATCAAACTGCTAGAACTTCGCGTTGCGGAGCGCAAGTGTGCCAAACAGGCTGAGATGATCCGCTCAGCGTTAGCCGAACTCGGATGCGAGGAGGCACCCAGTGGTTGCCCAGACTTGTCTGCTGAAACAGTTGGAGTAGACAGTTTGGACGGCAGCTCTCCTGATCATCAGGTATGCTTGCATGACTTTGTACAATTAATAAGCACGAGCTAGAAAGTAATGGGAGGGATAGCAATAGTGTGTTAAAGGCACTTAAAGAACTTCATTAGAATGTGTATAATACCAATACTTAGGAATGTCTAGACAATTCTTGTGTATTTTAACCATTGTTCAATCGTCAGGATCGGTCATCGTTCGATTCAAAAGTATCGGTGGACGCGTTACGATTGCACCTCCACTCGATAATACCGCCGAAGCCGTTCTTCAGAATATTCACACGACCGTTCCGACGTAAATCTGCACCCGCCAGTCCAGCGTTACCGCCCAAAACGTACAGGAGTAGCAGCGAAGGCCCCGCTGATACGGTAAAAGTGCCGACTCTCCGCAAGAAACGGATCAGAGTCTTAAAACGACGGCTGCGAAAGCGTGTGGATGTCTATGTGCATTGTCGTGTTCATTCCGGTCTTCTCAAGCGGCGAAGGAAGAGTCGCGTTGTAGTCGATAGTTTTAACAGTGTGGTGAGTGGCCACTAACCAGAAGATACGAACGCACCCACGCATGGCATGGATGTATCAGGATGCATGACGCTTTCCCCCCACGATGGAGCACAACACGCTCTCGACCGTTCCGCCACTCGAAATGTTTCGGTGCTAATTTTAGTCCAAGTTTCGGCGTCACCGTGCACCGCACGAACTTCGCAAGAGTAAGCTTCCAAATAAAATTAAAATAGCACCGGCACACGCTAAAACTCAGTTTCAAAATCAAGGTGAAGTCGCTTGTGGCGTTCTGGAAATGCTTCCCTGTTTACACGACGTGTGTGTACGTTTCAGTCTCGGGTTTAACGTCAAGTTCATCCTGTTTTGTCCCACATTTCCTTCACGTGGTGGAATAAATAGGTGAAAAACGGATAGGTCATGTGTCTGCTGTAAGTTTGAGGGTTTTGCTGTGTAGCGATGGATCCGTTTGCGATGTATATAACAAATTCGGAGTTGCCGCCGCCACTGGTGGTGCCGCGGAGGAAGAAACGTTTGAAACAACTGCAACTACAACTTGAGAGGGAGCTGGAAGAAGTACGTCACGGTTTTGTTGTTTTGTGTTTAGTG
Organism: Amorpha juglandis; assembly: GCA_949126905.1. Lineage (NCBI taxonomy): Eukaryota > Metazoa > Arthropoda > Insecta > Lepidoptera > Sphingidae > Amorpha > Amorpha juglandis. The sequence goes on along the minus strand of OX421378.1, from coordinate 4,286,589 downwards.
ACGCTGAATTATGTAACGATTTTTGCATGGAGAATTGATTTTGTTGTGTGATTTGTGTTGTCATTTAGGTTAGTTTGTTGCATTAATAACACTCGCATTTTTCGATCTCAATTAATATTTGTGTTTGATTACCTATTTACAAGTGTTAGATACGGCTTTGTATTTGCGGATGTTAAATTACTTTGTGTTGTAAACATGGAGTATACAATTTATTTGTTCTAGTAAGACCTAAAATATGTATAAATGATGACTACATATTTGAAATGATTATCTTCTTTGGTTTTCTATCATATTTAATGTGGGAGAAACATTTTCATTAGTATTTCCTGACTACCATTCCGTTTACAATTATCAATTGTAACAAGACCATCTAGTCATCAAGTTCTATATTTGATTATTATATGATAGGTCAGTATTTTTTTTTAAGTTATTCACCACAACACCCTTACATTATTAAATATTCCATAAAAATCAGCGTTATCCTTCTTTCTTCACGAAATTCACAATCTTTATCACTTTCAGGTGAGCGTGAGCGAGACAGAGCGCTCCCTAGTAGAACAGGAGTGGTTCCACGGAGTGCTTCCTCGGGAGGAGGTGGTCAGGCTGCTAAGATCTGATGGAGACTATCTAGTACGGGAGACCACGAGGAATCACGCTAGACAGCTGGTGCTGTCTGTATGCTGGGGACAGCATAAACACTTCATTGTGCAGACTACGCCTGAGGTATTTCTTTTTTTTTATGGCATAGACCGGCAAACGAGCAAGTGGGCCACCTGATGGTAAGTGATCTCCACCGCCCATGCACGCCCACCACCAGAAGAATCATGGGCGCGTTGACGACTATATAAAGACCCTGCGGTATCTCATCCCAGGGCCAAGGGAAAGGGGAAAGAAAAAGGGATGGGAAAAAGGTTAGGTTAGGGGGCAAGCCCCCTGGGGAGAACCGGATACATGCATAGTTGCAACCGGACACTGATTGACCCTGGAACGCGACCCACACAAGGCACTATGACAGGTTTTAGCACCAGTGTACGGTGGTCGCTATCCGGTCGGATACAAGTATCCTCCCACCAGCAAAGTTTTAGTTAAGGATGAGTGCGGTAATGCCCAGCCCCTAGTAGGGAGTGGTACTGATTATCGAGATGGATGTCAGGGGTTAGAAACAAACCCCAGGGTACACTACTGGATTTCCGAAGTTATGTTTGTTTTCATTGTAAGTTATCGCTTGCTTTAACAGTGAAGGGAAACATTGTGAGGAAACCTGTATACTTAAGAATTTTCCACAAGCAGTTCGAAGGCATGTGAATTTTACCAACCTGCACTAGGCCAACGTCTAAGACCTGGTCTTTCTCATTAGCAGATGCCCCTGCCCAGCAATGGGATCCATCTAATACATGGCTGGTAATACTTTTAGTGTGGATACTTCACAGACCAATTAAATAAAATAGACATAAACTACTTCGATGTTTATGAACCCAAGTGTGCCACGTTTTTAGTATATTCTGTAGAATTATAAGGATAAATACCCTTGGCAACACTTTGATGGAGTGTTTCATGTGGAAGAGCTGTATACTTCAGACTACAGCATGTATGGGGTCGGTTCGATAGTGTTAATACAGAGAAAACTGATTTGGAGTGACATCCTGCATTTGCATTTCGTATGATGATGAGTGAGATTTCCGGACGTGCAAATTCTCCCTACAAGGTGGTAGGTCCCTCGTTTGCGAGAGGCCGTCTGGGTTGGTACTATCGCTTTGTCTATTTGTACCACCAAGCAACAGTGTAAGCACTGTTGTGTTTCGGTTTGAAGGACATTGACGCCAGTGAACTTACTGGCCATTATGAGACTTAACGTCTTATGTCTCTGAGTGAACGTTCTCTCGCAGTATTTTTTTTTTGTGGGGCTCTATGCCCCACTCTCGTTTCTCTGATATTATTTTTCAGAGATGTTACCCATCTAGAAAAAGTTCAGTTCAGTGCCATGCAGTGCTTTGTAATTCAAAGTTCTGTGTGGTGTTGTTTCTGTTTATGGGCAGGCGTAGCGCTTACCATCAGGCGATTCAATCGAATAAAAAAAAGTGGACATATCGGTGGTGTCACCAGGTTGTAAGGGGTTGTTGTACATTGCAGGGCCACTACCGGTTCGAGGGCGCGGCGTTCCCGTCGGTGGGCGAGCTGATCGCGTGGCAGCGCGCCAGCGGCGTGCCCGTCACCGCGCGCTCCGGCGCTCTGCTGCGCAGGGCCGTGCCCAGGGAGAACTGGGAGCTCAACAACGACGACGTGCAGCTGCTCGACAAGATCGGGAGGGTACGTACTGTTTCATAATGACAATGAAAGAATGCATCTCATGCACATACACCCACATGATGTTCATACACACGCACGCATACATACACACGAACAAAAAAAAAACAAAATTATACGTGCTGCTCTCTGTTGCATGTTAGTTTAGAAATTAAATTGTAATCCTTAATTGGCTGTAAGATCTGTTATTTGTTAAGTATAATTATCTGTAAGAGCTGTGGATTTTGTTAATAAATAAATAAATAATTATAATATCACTATGAGTGGTAGAGCCACGCTGTAGACAGTTTTGTCCTACAGCATGAATGGGCTGGCTCGTCGTTACCACTGTCTCACAGAAAACCGACGTTAAGTTAGCGGCTTGCTGCTGCATTTCGCACGGTGAGTGAGATATCCGGAAGCCCAAATCCCCTCCCCTTCCCAATCCCTAATTATCCCTTTCCTTTAAGGTCGGCAACGCGCCCATGATTCTTCTGGTGGTGGGCGTACATGGGCGGTCACTTTCCATCAGGTGACCCAATTGCTCGTTTGCCGGCCCTTGATATAAAACAAAAAAAATTGATGACTTTTGACCTATTTGTATTTTCGTCAATTTAAGCCACGGCCGACATGGACTTGTACTGCCATCTATGTCAAGATGATGTTACCGATTTTAGGCCGGTCTGGTCTTGTAGATTAACATTTTTAAATTAGGAAAATACAAATAGGTGAAAGGTCATCAAAAGCCACTCTGGTCAAGCAGCCTCAGTTATAATCACTTGTTTCGTATTTTTATTTATCTATTTATTTATTTACAGCATGGAAAACTTACAGCTAATAATTAACTTAGTAATAGCAACATTTTAAGTGACAAAAAGCCAATAACAAGATCTCACTTTTTGAAGTGATAACTTCTTATGGGAGGGTAAACCGCTTCGTAACGTAACGCGTTACGGCACCACTCTGACTGGCTTCCCTTTTTCTCACGTATATGGCAGCAGTAGGCAGGCTGCTCCTCTCTTTCTTTAACCCACATTAGTTATCACTTCTGTCGAGCATCCCGAAACGCACACGTTTTTTTTAACATCTCTAATTCAGCATAATAATATCATCATCAGCCACAAGACGTCCACTGCTTAACATAGGCCTCCCCCAAAGATTTCCAGACCGACCTGTTGGAAGCGGCCTGCATCCAGCGACTTCCTGCGATCTTTATCAAGTCGTCTGTCCACCTTGTAGGTGGACGTCCAACGCAAACCGATAACCGATGGGACAGAAAGGTTCTGGAATAGAGGCCACGTACTGGCAAGCGCAGCGTTGGACGTCCATAATAATATAATTAATTTATATTATTTTGTTTCCAATATTACGCAGGGTAACTTTGGCGACGTATACAAAGCGAGACTCAAGACAACTAGTCAAGAAGTAGCGGTTAAGACATGCAGGGTGGCACTACCGGAGGAGCAGAAACGAACGTTCCTGCAAGAGGGACGTATCCTCAAACAGTACCAACATCCAAACATTGTGAGACTCATAGGAATCGCAGTGCAGAAGCAACCCATCATGATTGTCATGGAACTTGTGTCCGGTGAGTGCTGATTTTATGATAATCTTTGTTTTTTTTTATTACATAGGCCGGCAAACGAGCAAGTGTGTCACCTGATGGTAAGTGATCTCCACCGCCCATGTACGCCCACGCCAGAAGAATCATGGGCGCGTTGACGACCTTAAAGGAAAGGGATAATTAGGGGATGGGAAGGGGAGGGGATTTGGACTTCCGGATATCTCACTCACCGTACGAAACGCAGCAGCAAGCCGCTACTTTACGTCGGTTTTCTGTGAGACAGTGGTAACGACCCGGTCGAGCCAGCCCATTCATGATGTAAACAAAACTGTCTACAGCGTGGCTCTACCACTCACAAATGATACTGATTTTATGATAATCTTACTTTTTTGTTAGGCCTTGAGAGCTGTAAGGATTTAGTTTACAAGGTAGGTCCCTTGTATGCGAGAGGCTTCTGGGTTGGTAACACCACTTTATCTATTACTGCCGCCAAGCAACAGTGTGTAAGCATTGTTGTGTTTCGGTTTGAAGGACTTGAAGCCAGTGAAATTACTGGGCATTATGATGACTGATGATGAGATGTCTTAACATCTTGTGTTAAGTTCTGTGTGGTGTTGTTTCTATTTATGGGCAGGCGTGGCCCTTACCATCAAGCGAGCGCCTTGCTCGTCTCGTCATTCAATTAAATAAAATAAGTTTAATATCACAGATCAAACTCCAAAGTCATAAGAGACATCGCAAGTATCTACCTACTCCAATCTATAAGAAACCAATCGTGTCACATTTTAGTAGATGCTGTAACGCTTTTATAGAAATTTTAGAGGAGTATTAATCTTCGGCCCGGAAATAATGTTTCGCTTGTTCGGCTGATTTCTTGCTATGATAGTAAATCAGATTATGCGTACGATTTTGAGTCAGATCTTATACTTCGACGTGCGTAGTACACACCTACAATTCTTGGTCTGTGGTTATTTTATAGAATTTTCTTCAAATTCCAAATATATAAAATCATTCCTTATGTTATTTTAGTATAATTTCCGTACCACTACATGTACTCGTATATTTATAAAAATGTCTGTGAGTGTTTTTCAGTAAGAACTGTGTTACAATATTTATAGTGCATGTCAGGTATTCGGGTGGGCAGAAGCTATTAATGTAGACGGGAGAACATGCATGTCCGTTTAAATTTACTTCTGTTGCAAATAACTATACGAAATTGAAAATAAGCTTATTTATTTATAAACATTACTGCTAACATATTAACATCCAAGCGCAAAATGTATACTTAAAAATATGGTTATGGATTTTCAAGTGGTTGGCATCTGGAATACAAACCTCGTTGTGCCTAAATGTTCTATTTATGTATCCTGTCTTCAAGTTTTATACTTTTCCAAGGACCAAGGGATAGTGGGTAAACGAACTGTTGGATCACCTGGGCTCTTAGCGTAAGCCCACAAGATATGTCGCGCGTGATAATAATAAATAATAATAATAAATACTCCCATCAATCACATAGTCCTGACCCCACAGTAAGATACGAGTCTTGTGTCGTAGGTATCAGGAACTACGAGAGACTTTCGGTCTCACAACACCCAGACCCCGAACAAATATTTGTGGATCACACAAACATTTGTCTCGGTGCGGGGATGGAACCCGCGGCCTCTCGCTTCACAGCCGGCTACTCGCCCGCTGCGCCACGGAGGCTGTCAATGCTGACGTGATAGAGAAATCTTTGCCGATATCGACTAGTCACGAGTTTGTACCATGACATATAGAGTAATAAAAGATGATCAAATAAGAAGACTCTATTAAAGTAGTTTAGCTAACACAAAATCTTCGATTTTATAATTAACCACGCACAATATAATAAATGTTTTTTTTCTTTTATAGCATAGTGGGTCACCTGATGGTAAGTGATCTCCACCGCACATGTACGCCCACCACCAGAAGAATCATGGGCGCGTTGCCGACCTTAAAGGAAAGGGATAATTAGGGATTGGGAGGGGGAGGGGATTTGGGCTTCCGGATATCTCACTCACCGTAGGAAACGCAGCAGCAAGCCGCTACTTTATGTCGGTTTTCTGTGAGACAGTGGTAACGACCCGGTCGAGCAGCCCATTCATGCTGTAGACAAAACTGTCTACAGCGTGGCTCTACCACTCAAAAAACAAAACAACTGTTTTAACAACTATAAAATTGTCTCAATTCACTCCTTTTCTTTCCAGGCGGCTCTCTCCTAACGTTCCTTCGCACCAGGGCATCGAACCTCAACTCTCGGACGCTCATGGCGATGTGCCGTGACGCAGCCGCGGGCATGCGCTACCTTGAATCCAAGAACTGTATCCACCGAGACCTGGCCGCCAGGAACTGTCTAGTAGGAGACGACAATATCGTCAAGATATCTGATTTCGGAATGTCCAGGGAGGAGGAAGAATACATCGTGTCGGGGGGTATGAAGCAGATTCCGATTAAATGGACGGCGCCCGAGGCACTGAACTTTGGTAAGTCATCATCATCATCAGCCACAAGACGTCCACTGCTGAACATTGGCCTCCCCCAAAGATTTCCAGACCGACCTGTTGGAAGCGGCCTGCATCCAGCGACTTCCTGCGACCTTTATCAGGTCGTCTGTCCACCTTGTAGGCGGACGTCCAACGCTGCGCTTGCCAGTACGTGGCCTACATTCCAGAACCTTTCTGTCCCATCGGTTATCGGTTCTGCGAGCTATGTGGCCTGCCCACTGCCACTTGAGCTTGCTAATCCGCTGAGCTATGGCGGTGACTTTCGTTCTTCTACGGATCTCCTCATTTCTGATTTGATCACGTAGAGAAACACCGAGCACAGAATAGCTCTTTATATATAAAAATTACGTGTCACGTTGTTTGTCCGCGATGAACTCCTAACTACTGACCCGTTTTTAATAAAATTTTGCAAACTGTGTGCAACATCCTATCAATCAAGTTTGATCCAACTTGATCGATAGGTTAGTTTATATCTCGATTTATAGTCGCAATATTTTTTTATTGCAAATTATTAGTTATTGTCGTGTGTTGTGTCATGTGTTGACGAGACGAGCAAGGCGCTCGCCTGATGGTAAGCCCCACACCTGTCCATAAACAGAAGCAACACCACACAGAAAGTTAAATTACAAAGCACTGCATGGCCCTGAACTGCGCTTGTCACTACGAGGCATAAGATGTTAAGTCTCATAATGCCCAGTAATTTTATTGGCTTCAATGTCCTTCAAACCGAAACACAACAGTGTTTAAACACTGTTGCTTGGCGACAGAAATATTCAAAGCGGTGGTACCAACCAAGACGGCTTCTCGCATACGAGAAACCTTGTAAATATATGGCGAAACAAGCGCTTAGTATTTTCAGATTCGTGCTCTTTCAACTTGCAGCTCGTTCCCAAGGTCACGTCTCGTTTTTAGTTTTAGTTTTTTTGTAAAGGTACACAATGTACTTTTTTTTTTATTCTCATTTATAAGGGCTTTAACAATGTACTTAGGTAAAGCCCACTGTAATTATAAAAAAAATGTATTTTGTTGTTTTAGGCAAGTACACGTCATTATGTGACGTGTGGAGTTACGGTGTGCTCATGTGGGAAATATTCTCGAAAGGAGACACTCCGTATGCGGGGATGAGCAACTCACGGGCCAGAGAGAAAATAGACACGGGTATGTCGAATCACAGCATTATACATTCTAGACTTATTTTTATAGCATAGGTCGTCAAACTAGCATGTGAATCACCTGATGGTAAAGTTATCTCTACCGCGCGTGTACGCCCACAACACCAGAAGAATCCTAAGCGCGTTGCTGACCTTAAAGGGATAATTAAGGGAATGGGAAAGGGAGGAGGATTTGCGCCTCCGGATGAAACGTTTGTGAGATAATGTTAACGACCCGGTCAAACCGGCTCATTCATACTGTAGACAAAACTGTCTACAGCGTAGCTCTACCGCTCAAAATTATCCATCTCTGTTTACAGGAATTATTTTATTTACCGAATTTCGACGTTTTTCGATGTATAGTGCTTGATATTATACTTCAATTATGTCTCAGAAATATGCAAACAGCTTTTAAGTACGAAACAGTTATGACTAACACTAATACATATTAAAAAAAAAAACTATCATCATCAACGCATAAGTAACGATAGATCAGCAGGTAGTGGCAGTCTTGGTGTATCTATGAGTAACCAGGTAAAGAGCAAGAATCAGCTAAGGCAATTTAGTCTTATATACTACCAGACCCGTTTTAGGTCATATGGGGGCCCCGGGCACATTGGGGCTCTATTAGAAATAAAAAATTCTATTTTCTTTTTCAATATTATATCAGAGGGCTGGCCATAGGGTAAAGACAGAACTATAGTCGTACACTCCTTAGATACAGAACTGCACACAATAGTTTAATAATTTAACTGTATTTCCACAGGATATCGTATGCCAGCTCCCGAAAGTTGTCCCGAAGACGTATACGCTCTGATGCTGCGGTGTTGGGAGTACGAGCCGGAGAAACGACCGCATTTCCATCAGATATACACAATCATAGACAACATATATAATAGATAACATTTAAATAAGCAGAAATATACCCGATGTATCGATCGCTGCAGTGCAGGCGCGCATTCAGAAATGATAAGTGGGGCCGTAAGTACCTTCCATTCCAAGTAAAAAGTATAATATCTTGGACCCACGCTTATAAGCGACTTACACCCAACTGTTTTATTTATTTCTGAATAAAGATTCCCAGAGATATTATCTATTGATGATTTATAAACACTGTCATGATTGCAATATATAAAAATATGTTATGTATCTAATTACGTAATGGGCTTTCTAATGTTTGGTGCGAAACTTGTTATGCAATATTTGAAGTCGTTTTGTGTGATTGACTGAAAATCGTGTTTTGAATATTACGAATTAAGATTTATTATATGTATTATATTTGATATCGTATATTTACTAATTTTTTCCATTAATTCAATAACTGTTCGTATACTGTATTTTACATAGTGTTAAGTTATATAATTTAGTATATATATATACTTATATACGGTAGCTAATAGGTTAGATAATAGCCTTACATTTTTAAGGTTTTAGAAAGCGGTACTTTGATATAAAGCAGATTTAAGTAGGATACGACAGTGTTTAAATAAAGTTTTGTATTTAATGTAGTCTATGTATTGGCAATTTATTATTGTGGAGATGTTTCACGTAAAAAGCGTTGATCTCTTTCGAATGATATTTGAGTAAGCAAATACTAAGGGGCGATGATAGTACATTAATAGAAAACATAATTATTACTAGTCCATAAGAACATTCAAACACGAAACAAATAAAAATAAATATGTAAAATAAAAGTAACAATCTTTGTATCCTCTGTCATCGAAAATTGACTGATTTGTTTGATTGGTACAGTCTTCGCTTACTTATATGGATCTAGATTTATATCTTGTTTGAAATTTAAAAAAAATAATTCCCTGTGGGAAAGCAATTCACTGGATTTGATTATTTTATGCAGGCAGAGAACGTAATTCTCAAGGTATACGGTGTTTCATTTAATATCATGCGGTCATCGCCACTTATTACAGTAGTTGTAAGTACTTATATTACCATACAAATTGATTGTTAAACACATGTGTGTATTGTGTTATGTTAGTTAAACGCATGTTTTCCATACCAATAGGGTTATAATATACTTGATTCTTTCGCCTTATACTAACGATGGATTATAAAACAGTGTATAACTGACGGAGAAAAAACATTTTGAAGTCCTCAAAGTGTTTAAAAGTACAACATATAAGTAGAAAGTATACAATATAGATTAAGGCATAATTGAATATATATTTTCTTATAAATGACAATACTTGTAGCCAGTGACTACATCAATGAATTTAGTTTTCCGATGAGGAATCGTCGTATGTTACAATTATTTAGACTTATTGAAATACTGCAGTAAAACCTTGCATTTATCTGTCCAGTAACAATATAGTAGTGGTTAAGAATGTCATCGAAGTAATTGAAAAGTGTTTCGAATATAATATTTAGTCGATGTATTTGTGATGCGTCTTGTGCTTCCAATAACATAATATGTTACGTTAGTTTTGTATTTCTTGCCTAGAATAAGTTTATAATAAAGATCATGTAACACAAAGTGAGATATAAACGTTATAAATAAGTAGACGTTAATTCTAAAAGCACTGTTTTAGTAGTATAATAATATCGGCCATGTAATAAACTACTTCACTGCTAAGCACGGGTCTCCTCTACACTAATGAGAGGAGAATTTCGGGCTTAAATAGATAACTCTTTATTAGGCTTAGTAAACCAGTCTCGACTAATGCAACCTGCATTAGGTTGACTTCACATACCTTTGGAAATTTCAGGTATGCAGGTTTCTTCATTTTGATTTGATTTTAATAAGATAAATTGAATCGCCATTGAGTGTTCTTTTAGCTACGAATAAATTAATTTACGGTATATTTTGTGTCATGTTATAAAATTAATACGGGTAAGTTCGCCTATAATAGCCCACAAAATTAATCATACACGTAGCGCAGTTTGCAGCATCTAATTTTAACAAGTAAAGTTTTTAGAATTGACGTCTGATAAATTGTTTAGTATATATTTTTTTAAAGTTATGACAGTATTGTAATGTATATATTTTTTTCATACATATTAAAGTGCCAGACATTTGGGTTCAATACTTGTGTTTTTATTTTTAATTCATAATCAAATAGAAATGTATGAATCGCAATTAAATGTAATTTAGGTTGTCAATTTTTTTTATTTGCATTTAACTTTGTATTTACCGGGTATTTTCAGATTGCATAAGCATAGGGCCCATATTCCCATTCTGCTTTCATAATCCATCCCTGGAATATTAACACAAAGAAAAAAAACAACAATAACTTTTGTATAAATTATTTTATGTCACACATTTACAGATACAATTTTATTAATTCATCACTGACAGCTGACGGGGTAAGTATTCCTAAATCTGTGAAGAGTAAGGTTATGTATGCAGGCGGGGTGTAGTCTACCAACGGGTGTTCTTTAGACAAATCTTTGTTGGACTTAAGTGTACTAGATAAATATTTGAACTCCTTGGGTAGGTCTTGCTGGTTAAGTGGGTATATTCGGGCGAATTTGAAACTTTCAGTCAATACATATACTGGTTTCTTGAGTTCCAACGCAGTTATTCCTATAGAGTAGGTTCCGATCTGTAAATAAAAGGTTGGTTAAAAACCTTATTCCCTCTTATTAAAAATAATGATCGTATGTAAAACATTAGATATTACAAAAAAATAATGCAAGTTCATAAATAACGACTAATTAAATTCACACTACATATTTATTTTTATTAACTACTAACATTTGATACATTAATTTGAAAATTGCAAAGAGGTAATGGAAAAATAATATCAATTACATTAAAGTTAATCTGATCTTGCTTTAAACCACAAAGGTACGTCTGTCGAAAATGCCTTTGACCTATCAGAGGTGCGAACCCACGGATGACCTAAAAAGCGCTGGCTTGACGTATTAGACATTATGAGAACTCATGGTCTCATTTCGGAGGATGGTCAAGGTCGGGCGAAGCTGAAGGGTCTACATGGAAAAGCATACCCTGGTAATAAGCTGGGATAACACCGGGCAGAAAGAAAAAAATTGTAAAGGATCCCAAAAATGAAACATTAAAAATACAGTAAAGGTCATAGTTTGATTGGTTGATTTTTAGGAGATGAGATTGTTGTTATTGTGAGCGCGCTTTACAAAACGCCTATGAGAAAATTTAGATGAATCGTCTTCTCTTATTATGCCTGATTTCTATCACCTTCTATATATTGTGGGGTGCATGGTACGATAATGGAGAAATAAGCAACAGAGTTTTCCCACCCGCGCGCGAGATATCTCGTGGATCCATGTTAAGCGGGCAGATATTAAATTACAGATTTATTACCTTGTTAATAATTCCCCCACTCTCAGTGACTCCTTCGGCACCGATCATCACTATATCCATTTGTTCCATAATGTATCCTACAGCCGAGTCAAGAATAAGCGTTGCGTCAATACCCGCTTCGACCAACTGTTTGTGCATTACTTCACTGAAAAAAGTAAAAAATACTTAAAAACTGTATAACCAACATGATTAGGAGAAAGGTTAATTGAAAATCACATTAATGAGGAATGAATTAAGAGTAAAAACTAGTTTTAAAATCTATATAGTATGATAAAAATCAAATGGAACTCAAATAACTTGGGGCAGTAAACTGTAAAATTTTAAAAATATATAAGCCACTGACGTCAATTAGAAAAACAATAAACTTTTAAATAGATGAACAGATTTAGTTGCATTCTTCATACATAACTAAGATCCATTTCGATTAAACCAGCTTTCCAAAAAAAAACTCGTATTCAAGTCAGTCTGTTCGTTTACAGTGTTTAGACGCTATACCATATACTAATAAAATGGTCAAATATATATTAAAAAAACATGTCTCACTTACCCACTATTGTCGGGAGCTGAGACGGTGACGTATACTTGAAACCGTTTGTTGGCTTTTGCAGCCTCCAGCATCGCTTGGAGAACTACACGAGATCTTGAATGAGTCAGTATTTTCTGTAAAACAAATTATTATCTATTAGTCCGGTCAATTTAGACATTTCAAACAAAAATTCCCACAAAGCTAAATTTTGGTGGAGGGCTGGGGTTTACCATTACAAATAAAGTTTTAAAAATCCCCATCGATCCCATGTGTGCTTCAAAAGTTATTCGGGGTCAAAGGTTAAAATTTGAGGTTTTTTGGATTTTTCTCAAAAACGGTAAGTTTTATCAAAAAAAACCTCAAACCAAAGTTCTAGATCTTAAAATTCTCTACAAAAATGGTCTTAATATTTTTTTCCTAAGAGTTACCATTCCTGAGATATCGCGATTCTGAGAGTCACATTATACATGATATGCACATACTAGCTTTTGCTCGCGGCTCCGCCCGCTTGAACAGCATTTTTCGGGATAAAAGTAGCCTGTAACTGTCTCCAGGGTCCCATCTATGCCTGTAAATAAATTAATCAATATCGGTTCAGTGATTTAGGCGTGAAAGCGTAACAAACAAACTCACTTTCGCACTAACTTTCACCCCCCTTTTCATCTCTTATTAACTAAAATTTCCAAAATTCCTGAAACACGTATTTATTTGTTAAGACAAGTATAAATACCTATTTGTGTCTCTTTTATATACCTGATTTGATATGCCTGATTATATCTATACGTGGCTTATCTATACTTATAAAATAACATGTCCTGACTGACTGACTGATTCATCATCGCCGAGCGCAAACTATCAAGGCTACAAGCATGAAATTCGGACTGTATATTCATTTTGTTATATAGGCACCCACTAAGAAAGGATTTTAGAAAATTCCACCCCAAAGGGGTCAAAATAGGGGATGATAATATGTATGAAAGTCCGTCATTTTGAAAGGTACATAAACAAAATTTTGTATTTCGGTTATTGACGTAAAATAAATAAATACGTGTTTCAGGAATTTTGGAAATTTTAGTTAATAAGAGATGAAAAGGGGGGTGAAAGTTAGTGCGAAAGTGAGTTTGTTTGTTACGCTTTCACGCCTAAATCACTGAACCGATTTTGATGAATCTATCTACAGGGATAGATGGGACCCTGGAGACGGTTACAGGCTACTTTTATCCCGAAAAATGCTTTTCACGCGGGCGGAGCCGCGAGCAAAAGCTAGTATGTGCATATCATGTATAATGTGACTCTCAGAATCGCGATATCTCAGGAATGGTAACTCTTAGGAAAAAATTATTAATACCATTTTTGTAGAGAATTTTAAGATCTACAACTTTGGTTCGAGATTTTTTTTGATAAAACTCACCGTTTTTGAGAAAAATCCAAAAAACATCAAATTTTAACCTTTGACCCCGAATAACTTTTGAAGCACACATGGGATCGATGGGGATTTTTAAAACTTTATTTGTAATGGTAAACCCCAGCCCTCCACCAAAATTTGGATTTGTGGGAATTATTGTTATTTGACCACTATTTTTATGTCTTAATTGACCAGACTATATTCTATTGCGGCCAACCTTGTGTCAAAGTTAATCAAGCTGCCAAAGATCTTCGACTTGGCTTAACTACTGCTGTCAGATGATAACAGCCGGGACTGACCTCTGAAGCACGGAGACGTTCAGTTGAAATACCACTAAGTGGTCAACATCCATAAACTAACCGCGCCACAGGTTGCTTAACCAACTGGCTACGACCAGACACCTCAAACAAATTATTAACTGTTGAATTACGTATTGCAATATACACTTATTTTTTTTTACAAATCATGATAAAATGTTGAAATCAGTCCCATCTTTATCCTATAGGCACCCTGGGCTCAGGCCCAGGGCCTGGTCCTGTCCCGATGGGGCCACCATGACACGACAATGTCATAACCCAGTAAGTATAAAAACAAATGTTTAACACTGTTTGACAGTCATTTTCATAATCATTTTGGAAAATATTTTTTTTCTTTCTAGGGCTCCAAACTGTGCCCAGTGATCTCTGCATGGTCTAAGATGGCCCTGTGAAATTTGCTTACACAACTTACATATCTATGTATTGAAATACACAATAGTGTATTTCAGAGACTTACACATCCATCACTAATGAAAGATAGAGCTTGCTTAGCAACCTTCCCTCTGGCTTCAAGCAAAGTGTCCAAAAATACGTGCCCACGCTGCAACATTATTTGTTCACACTCCTCGAATAGCTGCAAAGAACATTAAAATCTAATGTTTAGGAAATATAAAACTGTATATTACACCGTATATTAGTATGTATGTATATTTACTTGCATTGTAAATGGTTTACAATAATGAGATTTGGATACTTGTCTGGACACATAACCTAACCGGTCCGAGTTGGATCGATGCGTAGCACCAAATAACATTGCGCCGGCTAACGGAAAGTACCGAGATTTGTATTGCATTTTATATTACACTTTTGAATTTTGGATGGGACTTTTTAAATGTTGTCGCACTATGGCCAGTTAAATCTTTACTAGGTTTTAGAGTGAACCAGATTAATAACTAACCTTAAGAAATTCCTAGTTTCGATTTTTTTACTTTTAAACAGATTTTCTAAACATAGCCAAGAACCGTTAAACTAGCTTTCAAACAAAAACCGTATTCAAATCAATCCATTCGTTAGGCACTAACGAATTACATACATTACAACTTACATTACAATACAATACAGATAGATAGACAAAAATAACACCACTTTCCTTTGCAAAGGGGTTAAAAACAATGGGATTGATCACCTTAACATCAAGTTTGGCGAATGTGATGAATCTCATAAAAAGTTCACAACCAGATGATATTGCTGTCACAGGCTGGTCGCAATGGCGCATCGCGTCTACTGCCAGCTGCAGGTTCAAATCTAACTCTCTCACTGTTGCAACTGTAAACATATGACAGATATTAAATAAGTATGTTGTACAAAATTATGTATTATTCTTATGACACAAGCACACAGAGGTCCCTTAAATCAGTTGTCGTTTCCAAGTGTGAATATAGAGTGGGTGAGGAAGCTTATCTTCAGATTGGAAATAGGGATTGGCAAGACCTCTACACTACCCCATCAGTTGGTCCAAATCTCTTGCCTGTATATCATTTATCACATGATGCGACATAACTAAACTCAGTCAAATGAAGCACTAGCTTCATTCCTGCCTACAGATACGGATATAAGCTTATATTGTTATGTAATTAATTTGTGTGGTAGAGAGAGACTCATGAAGGCAGTTTGGTCAATAGCATGAATGGGCTAGCATGAGTGGAGTGATGACACTGACTCAGTAAACTGCTGTGAAGTAGCAGCTTGCAGAGACCCAATACTCTCGCCTTCCCTCTTCCAAATTCTTGTCTTTTCCTTAAAGGCAGCGACAAGCCACCTGATTGATGTTCTGATGCTTAATAACTGGTCTCTTTAAAAAACGTAGACTTTTTTGGGTGCATTCCTTGACTACAGACATTAGATTGTCATGTTTGTCTTCAGTTTGTATAACCTGTTATTTATAATTGGTCTTCTTATTCCAAAAAAAAGGCTTTCATCAAGGCAATGATGATTCTGATAATAATTTAAAAGAAATAAAATATTTGGTTCTGGTTGCCTTAAAGGACATTTCCTATAAATGATGTAAGAAACCATAAGTTGATGTAAGAAATTAAAAATGTTTAAAAACCAGCACACGTACCTTTATAGTTTTCTATCACAGTTAACAATGTTTTAATAGCAGCCACACCTGCTGAAACATCTTCTTCATCTTTCAGGATTTTAAGAAAAATATTTTGAACTTCTGCAAAACAAACACTTCCTTATATTTTATTCCAACACACAAAGATAATCCCAAATATTTAAAAAAGGAAAATAAAATTACCTTCTTTCTTCATAGCTAGTAGCTAAAGAAGTTGTACCAGTATGACAAAATTACAATTATAACGTATGTTTATGTGCCACACACAACTTAACCTAAAAAATACTTTGTATTTTTTTTTTTTTTTTTTTTTTTCTTATGGCTTCGCACTACTCATGCATTTAGCCAATGTCAAGTTTTTCAGCTTGCTTTCTTCATAATTTAATTGAGGAATTAAGGACTAAGGAGTCAAAGGTAGGGAAACTATTTAACTTTAAAATGTAAGGAAATTAAAATTTGGGAAAGTAAGCTATCAGGAGGGTTTGTCTAGGAAAAGATTATACACATAGCAAAAGAGGATCTAAGTCTACGATGATGATGATGATGATGAGTATTCTTTTTACAATTTTATATTATTTATAATAAAAAAGGAAGCTATACATTTATATACATGTAAGTTATTAGAGCTAAGAAGAGATAGGATAGAAGAAGGAAAAGGAATACCAAGGTTTTGAAGGGATTGAAATAATAGCGAATGGTTATATAGAGGACAGGAAAACAAAATATGATTTATTTCGCCGACATCTGATCCACATGGGCACATGGGGTTGTTAACTATATTGAGTTTAGCAAGGTGGGCAGGGGCACAAGTGTGACCAAGTCTAATGCGAATCAAGATGGAAGTCTCGACTTTTCTAAACTTAACCTTGAGAAACCACGGTTTCGTTGGTATCTCAGGTTGAATGGCAAAGTAATAACGGCCCTTCAATGCACTGCTGGAAGATAAAGCAACTGTCCAGGACTCACGGAGATAAATTTTCGGCAATGATAGCAGGTCTTGACTGAAGTTCTTGAAAGGGAATAAATCGCCACACTGCACCGCCTCCTTGGCAAGTTTATCAGCAGCTTCGTTACCGTGGATTCCAGAATGACTGGGAAGCCACACAAAGTGTAACAAGTATCCATTTTCGAAGCACTTATGCGCCAATTCTCTTATTCTAAGTATGACAGGCAAGATACACTTGTATTTAAAAGGAAATTTTGAGATGGCTTGAAGAGCACTAAGAGAGTCACAAAAGATAACAGATTTTTTAAGTTTAAATATGAGTATATATTCAATGGCTTTAAGTAAACCAAAACATTCACCAGTAAATACGGATGATTCTGGAGGAAGTTTAATTTTTTGAACTATATTGTATTGGGTGTGAAAGACACCAATCCCAACACACTGAGAAGGGGAGAATTTAGATGCATCTGTGTAAATATGATGGAAACCCTCAAAACAATCCGATAGAAATGAGTTAAATTCAATTTTCACGTTCGGAGAAGCTTTTTCGACGCAGTTGTATGTTATACTGGGTGAGAAGATTAAAGAAGCAAAACTATTGCTGAATAAAGGAAGACCATCAAAGCGATGAGTAGCAGAAGGGATGGAAACAAATTTCTGAAAACTTTTTACTAAGCATGGAAAATTGTGGGATCGATGGCTAGGTAGATTGGTAAAATATGTTGAGAGGGCTTCAAGTCTTGAAAAAAGGGGGTGATTAGAAAACTGTATTATTCTGAAACAGTATTTATCAGCAAGAAATTGTCTCCTGAGATGAAGGGGAGGTTCGCCGCATTCAACTTGCAGAGCATTTATTGGACTGGATTTCATGGCCCCTGATATAATACGTAAAGATTTTGATTGAAGGCGATCTAATTTTTTAAAAGACGTTGTATTACCAGGTTCCAGAAGGAATAAACCATAATCAAATGTGCTTCGAATTACGGCGTTATAAATCAGTTTTAGACACCGGGGGTGAGCACCCCACCATACCCCAGATAAACATCTTAGCATATTTATGTGGCGCTCAGCTTTATTAACAATATATTCGCAATGAGGAGCACCTGAAAGTTTGGAGTCAAGAATAACACCTAAGTATTTAAAATAACTTTTTACCGGAATCGAGACGTCATTAAAAGTGATATTTATTGTTGGGGAATTTCTTTTCTTAGTAAATAGTACTGCAGCGCTTTTGGATGTAGAAAGCTCTAAGCCATTTTGGTGCAGCCATGACGATAGGGAATCGAGGGCGGAATTAACTACTGAACAAGCGTGTTCAACTGAGTGGGAAGAGTAATATAATAATAAGTCATCCGCATATTGTAAGATTTGGACATCATTGCCAATAAAACTGTCTAGATCATACGTGTATATATTGTATAGTAAAGGGCTTAACACTGACCCTTGCGGAAGGCCTCTCCATACAAAGCGAGATATCTCTTTTCCTGAAGATGAAATGATAACCGATCGTTGACTTAAAATGTTTATAATAAAATTAGAAAGGTTTATTGGCACCTGCAGAGTGTGTAGTTTATGTTGTAGGATAGTGAGGACAACGTTATCATAAGCCCCGTTGATATCTAGAAAAACGGCAACTGTTGAACGTTTCTTTGAAAATGATAATCTTATGTCTGTAGTAAAGATACTTAAGCAGTCTAAAGTACTTTTGCCTTTTCTAAATCCGTATTGAGATTTTGCTAATAGACGTTTATTTTCTATGTGCCATTCTAGCCGGTTTTTAATAAGGTGTTCGGCCAATTTAATTAAAACCGTACTTAAAACTATGGGACGATATGAAGAGGCTTCGGAAGGAATTTTATTGGGTTTGAGAATTGGCAATACTACGTGACGTTTCCATTCCTGAGGAATGTTCCCTGTTATCATTATGGAATTGATAAGAGATAAATAATATAAATGAACGGTGTCACTAGCATTAGATAAGAATGAGTATGGGATGCCATCAATACCTGGAGCAGAGTCTATCGTATTAAAAATAACGCCTTTCAGTTCATCAATATTAAAAGGAACATTTAAAGAAGAATGGTTGTCCGCGGTAGCGTTCTCGGTTAGTTGCGGGTGCAAAACAACTTCCTCGTGTACCCACGGAGGAGCAAGTTTGTCCAAGAAGTCACCGGCTAACGAGTCAGAGATATGTGAAGAGGAGGGGTTAGAGAATGCAGACCTGAATCTTCTAATGTTACGCCAAATTATTGAGGGATGTGTATTTGGAGAAATTGTTGCACAAAAATTATACCAGCCTTCAGATTTCTTTTTCTTAAAAAGTTTGCGTGTTTGCGCAATAGTGTTAGAAAGGAAAGCAAAGTTTTCCGGAGTCATACTTAGGTTATATTTTAATTCTGCTTGTTTACGTTTTTTGACAGCATCACTGCATTCGGAGTCCCACCAAGGTGGCATAGGAATTTTTCTAAATATTTTTCTATTTTTAATAGGAAATGTATTGTCCGCTGCATTGATGAGGATATTAGCCAACGCTTCAGCACATGTCTGCTCACTGCCACCAGAAACAATAGGGAGAGAAGAAAGCTGACTGTCGACCTTATTTTTAAAATCTATCCAGGCACTATTAGATTTGTTTGGTAATTTATATTTCAAGTGGGACTTTTTTGGTGGAGTGTATCTAATTGGAAACGGAAAAGAAATTTTAATAGGAAAATGATCACTACCAAATGAGGAGGATAAAGTACACCAAGTGAGATAAGATGCAAAGTTAGGAGTGCAGATGGATAAATCTATTGCGCTATTGTTATGGTTGGGGTTACTGCGCCTTGTGGGGGAGCCAGAATTTAATATACATAAATTGTGCATATCGATTATATCTAGTAGTTCATCACCATGAGAATTTGATATTGAACTACCCCAAGATTGGTGGTGACAGTTAAAATCACCCAATAGTAGAAAAGGATGAGGAAGAAAGGAAAGAAGGTAATTGATTTCATTAAGTATAAAAGAAGAAGGCTGTGAGATATATATGGAAACAAGACACATTTTATTTACAATTACAGCTACTATTGAAATTTCTTCACTGTGAGGGGGTAAAGAAACCGCAGTGATTGGGACAGTGTCTTTGACAAGTAAGGCAACACCACCATACCCATCAGACCTATCCTCTCTAATTGTTATGTATCTACTGATTTTAAATACATAATTTGATTTAAACCAAGTTTCAGAGAGTGCAACAGCCAAGGGCTCATATTTATTTATTATGTATGTAAGATCAGTTTTTTTATTCACTGCGCTGCGGCAGTTCCATTGAATTATATGGACCTGATTGTTGTCCATTTTTAGGTGTGTCAGTTGAGTGTGTAAAGCTTTTTAACAAAGGGGCAACGTTGGACAGTGATATGTTGAAATTAGATAAAAGATTTATTAAAGCTGATATAAATTCTATTATATTAAATTGTTGGGCAGGTTCAACTTTATTTCCATTATTAAGGGCACAGCCATTAGAAGGTTCAGGGATTCTAAACTCATTTAATATGGTGTTGTGGGCTTCCTTATTGTATCCTTTAGTAGGGCTAGGGGGAGGTTGTGGTTTGCGAAATACTGTTTTTTTGTAACCAGAGACCTGCTGTTTGAATATGATAGGTGCTGGTGGGGATTCTGTGTCCAAAGGCGTTTTGGCTATAAGGGTATCAGCAAAAGATCTAGAAACTGGCGGAAGTAATTTACTAGCTTCTGCATAAGAAATGGAACTTTGTGCCATATGGGACTTGATTTGTTTCTGTCGTGAAAACTCAGGGCACACTTTGCTTGTAGCAAAATGAAACCCAGAGCAGATACAGCAAGTCGCATTTCTCTCGTCCCTGTCACAAGAATCTCCAGTGTGATTATCACCGCATTTAAAGCATCTTGGTTTGGACCTACATTGTAATTTTGTATGACCAAACCGGCAACAATTAAAGCATTGAATCGTTGGATAGATATAAAGGTCTACAGGCATAGCATTATAGCACATAAAAATACGTTTTGGGAGAACTTGCCCATCAAAAGTAAAAACAACTGTTTGTGAGGGTTTCCAAACTATTGACCCGTCAACAATGGTTTTGTAATTAAGTCGGCGAACTTTTAAGATAGGACCGCAACCAATTGGCACGGATGTATTTTCAACAACCTCTTCCGGGGACCAGTCTGCTGGTACTCCACGCACTAAACCCATTCTGGTGACATTAAAAGACGGAATAAATGCCTTGAAATTGTATTTAAGAAGGCTCTCATGTAAAATAAAAGAATTGGCATCATTAAATGTGGAAAAAGCCATGGCTATTTTATTTCTTCCAATCCTTTTGACACTGCCATTGATAATATTCTTAAAATCAAAACGTTTTAGGAACTTGCCGAAGGAAAGAGGATGCAGTGTGGTGGTGTCATTATCTGAACTGGTGTTTTTCATAATGTGTATGATGAAGGGCGCGTTATCAGATTTGTCATAAATTTTCCTGCCCACAGTTTGAGTAGGAATTGTATTTTTCTCTGTATGTAAGTTAACTGAGGTTGAGCTTTCCAGACCTGGATGTGACTGCAAAGACTGTGATGGGTCTGTGCAATCACAGCCAGATAACTCTTCATTGCCGATGTGCTTTTTGCGCCTTTTATTGCAGCGCCTGCAAATATGACGGCGACTTCTCTTTATCGGGCGAGCTGACGAAGACCCATCAGTCTCCATACCCGACTCGGAGACATGATCAGTGTCAACTATTGTGACAAATTTACCTGCCGGAGGGACGAGGCCCCCCGGATCAGGCGGTTCATTCATAGTTCCCGCTCTATATATAATATGTGCAAAAACTTACCAATTAATGAAGAAGAATGAAATGAAATAACTAAAATATAGTATTCTACAAATAAACAATAAATTTAACCACAACTGATAGGAAATATTTACAAAATAAATTAAAAACGTAAAATATCACAAAAAACACGTCCGCCAAAATCCGAAGTTTCCCGCGCTTCAATACTTTGTATTTTAATATGTCAAAAATAAGTTTGCGAAACGTTTAGTTATTGCTTAGAAATGTCATCGATTAAATTGATTTATAAATATTGACAGATAAAAGTTTGTATAGTCAACCTGGGTAACTTAAGCTTTCAATGTAACATTGACTCACTAACTTGTATTTGAACGTTTAATTTTTTCTCTTCTTACTGATACACTGTATAATAATAAGTTGTTTAATTTATGAAAGTAAAAAGTGTTTTTAAACGAAACCTGCAGTGACAATTGATATTTATCAAATATATATTTTTTTCTCACCATTCAAAATTTGGGCGGTAAACAGAGTTAGAAATATACTTGCTAAAAAGTTGTGTATAGCAATTACTACAGCAGAACTACAGAAGGCGAGTTCAGTTTTATGTTGAAGAATCATATGTTTTTTATGTAATAACACTGAAATATCCCGCGATATTGATAGATTTTTTAAAAAATCTTTAATTAATCTTCGAGCCGTTTCATTTTCAGACCATTTGGGGTAACATTAGCTCGGGGCGAGGACAGACAATGCGTGAAAATTTCAATTATGCAAAAAAGTTTTGAAGGGTGGAAGTGGCCATCAAAGCTTGACATATTTAATTGTCACCCCCGAAATATAGTTAGTCGATTTGGAGGATCTAAAATCACAAAACGAGGCGATTCTTATGCGATTGATGATCAATTTCTATACATGGTATGGGGGAATTGAGAGCCGATATTATGTTTCTTTTTTATATGTGATTGAGTTTGTTTTATTATTTTTTATTATTTTAGGCATTGCTCAATAATTATAAGTACATCAAAACCTGATTAATACAATAATAACTTGATTTAAGAGGTCCATAAAATAGAAGTTGATTTCGATAAACCAGGCAGTTTAATATTGTATTAATATGGCAACCCTACGTTGCCACTAAAAAGGAGATAGTGATATAAACGAAATGTATTTTTTTAATCAATATGACAAGCTAATCTTACCGAGGAGTAAAAAAAACTACATAAATAAGAGATTTTCTTCATCAACTCCTCATGCTTATTAATGTTACCCAAATGTCAGTGTAACTTTGGCTCACCAAATTTTTGGTAATTTAAGGGTCTTTTATTTATCGTTTTGATAAATAACACAGGAATTTAGATTATAGAGACCAATATCCCACTAGAAACACTCATTTAGGACAAATAACAATAAAAGTAAATCCGTACTGCTATAAATTACCTATAAAGTGAGCCAAAGTTACCCAGGTTGACTGTACTTGTTTACGACCGGCCGCCTGCCTGACGTCAACTCCTCTGGGGAGAGGTTTATATAATATCTTAATTAAAAATATTAACATGATACTATATGATGGGTTGGACTTAGAATCAATAGCTATAAGCCGAAATATCTTATTTTTATGAGAGAGAGGGTCAAACGGTCAAGAGGGTCATCTGATGTGAAGTAAACACCGCCGCCCATTGACACTATCCATACTAGAGGAATCGTCGGTGTGTTGCTAGCCTTTGGGAAGCGAATAGGCTCTATTTTTTCTTCTCTTGAAATGATATAAAAATACGAGGCCAAGGCACGAAGACCTGCCCGTTGGAGATATTTCATTCAAGGGTACCGCTATTCAAATATCTGCAGTATCACGGTCTCAAACACACGGGAAGAGGAGATTGTCATACCGATCCACAACGCCCTTCATTGTACTGCAGCCCCTCATAAGGTCTTGGTCAATGTTAAATATGCGGGACACAAGTGAAACGATCACTAGGTGGTTACGCACCGATTTATTGACAGGGTCACGTATACATGGGTCGCGTGGAGAAAACTAAGATTCGCAGCTATAAAAATTTCATAAAACCTCCTGATATAATATGGTAGCGAGGCTTGGACACGAACCGTTAAAGAAGATAAGCTTTTAGTGGTTGGAGAGGAAAATCGCATGAATGAATCTTGCGCATGCGTCAACTCAAAGAGAAGTTGGGACTTGGAGGGTTTGAAAAATCTGGAGTTCGAGGAGGTGGTCACAGAACCTAACATAGGAGAAACCAAACTAGACGCGGCTGGATAGTCCACCTGGAGAAGATGGGTGAGAATTGTGATGTCAAGAAGACGTATTTTGGAACACTGATAGGCCGCCGACCAGTTGTCCGATCTAGTTACTGCTGAAAGCGCGCCGTAGAGTCAGATTTGCGCGAACTCCAAGTACTTGATTGGCCAAAGGCGGTGCGAGATCGGCAACGATGGTGTTCTCTTGTTTTGCAAGCCAAGACACACTTCGAGTCGTTGCGCTGGAGTAAGTAGTACATGATACGTACTATTTGGATCAATGAAAATAAATATGCTAAAATGTATTCATTCTCGCGTTATCCCGATCCAATGCCAGGGACCTACTGGAGGCTTAAAAGGAAATCATGTTTTATTTAGTTATGTTATGATGCACCTAGCACTAGCAGAGATCTGAGAATACCTATATAACTAGTTCACTTTTAAATATAAAGTGGCGAAATACAAAGATCAAATATGTAGGGGAAATACGTACAAAACGACATATACGTACAAAATGACATAGGTGGCATAATTCGAATTTGGAGAACTCCAGCGCACAACTGCCAACCGCATCACATAACCCGAACGACTTTTAAAAACCTGCCAAAACGTGAAAGCACTGCTCTCATTCGCCCCGGTGCCATGGCCGATGACAAATTTGAGTACGTTAAGAGTTTTTTTTCCTTACAACATATATTTTGTGTAAATGTTAAGTTTTTCTCTATTGTGTCTATTTGTGTAGCATTTATTTAATTTTTTAAGGAATTAATGTTGCATTCCAATAATTGTTTCCTTAAAAATTATCCTGTTTGTATTTATTTTAGAATTTTGTTTTTTTATAACGATATACGGACAAAATAACATACATAGGTAACGGACATAATGACATAGGTATGTCATTTTGTCCATAAGAGCCCAGTCAAGGAACTTCATTAGCTAATAATTTCTTTACAAATATACCAAAATGCCGCGTAATTATAAGCACACGACTGGTCGCCAATCCTGGAGTGTAGAATTAATGCAGAAAGCTATAGAAGCTGTTCGAAATAATAAAATGGGCTGGCTATTAAGATCTAAAACATTTGGTGTCCTGCAAGCCACGCTTCGAAGGCATGCTTTGGGTTGTAACAAAACTTTGGAGTCCAGTTAAAAGGGTCTTGGATGTTGGAAATCTACTTTTCCACCTGATGTGGAAAGACAATTTGTTCAGCATTTGAAATTACTTGAATCTCGTTTGTTTGGATTGACGCAAGGGTCGATTCAAGAATTAGAAGCATATGGCAAGGCAGCTACATTGCAAAAAGGTTGTCACGGATTTAAAAGCACTGGTATTTGGCCTCTAAATCCTGAAATATATCCCGATTATATGTACGAACCTGCGGAGACTACAAACATACCGCAGGAAGACGGCTTCAATGAGCAACATCATCAGGGAACGACTCCTGGTCCAGTTTCTATAGCTGGGATATCTATATAGCAGCAAGACGATTTATTTTTGTGTCCTATAACAGACGTTCTTCAGGTGGCTGTAACTACACAACCTCAATGTCAGCTAGAGAGATCCCGTGCCGTGGCACCTAAAGATAATAATATAGTTGAAATTGAATCACCTACCAAACAACAAGGCGACAATTCATGTTAGGTTCCGTCAGGAAATACTGTCCAAGAACTTGTATTAAGTTCTTTAAATCAAAACCACCCATCTGCTGCTAATGAAGAACAGCCATCGTCCTCTACTCTTAATGCCCCTATTGAAGAGATTCTCCAGTCCCAAAAGGACGTTTTATACGTGAATTAGGAAAACGTAACCCTAAGACTCGGGAAACCTCATCAATTTTAACTTCCACTCCAATATACAGGCAATTAAATGTCTAAAGTTCCGCCAGAGAAGAGGTGAGGAAATATTACTAAAACTTTATTTGAAAACGATAGTAAAGAATACAATTTTCGTAACGACTCTCAAGATGATGAACAGGACTGCCCATGCATATATTGCAATGATCTCTTTTCCCGATCTAAGCCTGGAGAGGACTGGTTGCGATGCTTAAATTGTTCGCATTGGGCTCACGCTTCTTGCGCTGACGTTCCTAAACGAGCCAAGCGTTTTATTTGTGAACTTTGTCAGTAATTTTATAGCTTGTAAATCATTATAACGTGTATATCATTTTGTCCATATGTAATATGCCATTATGTCCATAGCATATGGACAAAATGGATTTAGGATGACCTCAGTTAAAATAATAATATTTTTTTTCCTATTATTTTTATTCTATAAATGCTTGTTAGATTTAATAGACAAAGAACCAAAGATGATTAGTGTAAATTATGGCATTGCTGTGATTTACCAATAAAGACTTATGACCCAAAAACAAAACCATATGTCATTTTGTACGTACTTCCCCTATAACATTTAACAATAATGAATTAATTATGAAACAACAATGATTTACTAAGACTAAAATTCACTGACATTTAATAGCGTGAATGTATGTTGGAATAATTTCGAGTTTGAACAAATACATTACCTTGAACGCCATCTAGTACCAAGAAGAATAACTACTATTTTCCAAGACTTCTAGATAGTATTAATTTTAATGATAAGGGAAGTTTTTCCTTGCTATTTAAAATCCAAGGAAACCCCAAAGATATAACCGAGTACAACTATATGGTACTGGCGAGGGAAAGTCACGGTCACACGACGGATCTCGATTTGCTTCGGTGGTGGACGCTACAGTCTTACAGGTAGTCGGATAGACTGCACGCGTCCTAGTGTTTACTTTTAATACCATTGTAGAAGAGTGCTTGTTGGTAGTGCAGGCGCAGACCGCGGTCATGGGAAACTCCGCATCTGTCAAACTGAACGACAAACGCCGGTGGAAGTAAGTCCCATTAACCTACTAATAACGTGCGCATTTTTTTTCATGTATTTTAATAATAAATGAATTATTGTAATCGTTCAGTAAAATAGTTTATTGATTTAACGTAGACTGTATTATTACAAATTAGCATTGACAAGATTATTGTTAGTTTTAACAATATATCTTAAATCGGTTAAACAGAATTTATGTTTGAGATTTTCTATTCGAAATATTACGCATGTGATGCTCGGGATTGGAACTTTTCCCGCTATCATTACAGGGCCGTCTGATGTGTGTCACACATCGTGTGACGGAAATGTGCTTGGCGAACTATGCATTACCTGTACCTGTGCTTAACGCTTTGGGGTACTGGGTAGGTGTTTAATGTGTGTATGCTTATTATGTAAATAACTTTACATAAGATAAGATTTTGTAAGCGGAAGACACTCAATTTACAGAAATTCTGTGTAATCCGGCTACTTCTCGCTAAGGAACATAAGATCGTGACGTCAAATATGCAGTACATATTCCTCTTCTCCTTCTATTCTAGTGCATTTAAACACATGTTACAGAAAGATTTGGTTTGTAGTTTTTACGACCGGCCGTCTGCCTGACGTCAATTTCACTGGGAAGAAAACACGCTGACCCGAAACAAATATTTGTGGATCATGCATACATTTGTCTCAGTGCGGAAATCGAATCCTCGGCCTTTCGCTTCACAGCCGGATACTTGCTCACTGCACCTTGGTGGCTGTCGTTTAAACAGTATATATTCCTCTACTGAGAATATAAATTGAGTGGCACACCTGACAACAATGTTAAGATTCTTGGGAGAATCGATGTTGTTTTCATAAACACCGTATCCGTTGCACATTTACAAAGAGACACGTGAATAACACCTTCAAACTTATTCATCAACACTGGACGGATTTTTTCATTACCAATTTTGATTAGCGATAACTCCGCGGATCAGCACGTATTGCCTAGAAGCAAGTGGTAGGTTCGAAACCGGCCCCAAGAGCGTGCACCTCAGACTTTTCTACGTTATGTGTGTATTCATTATTAATTAACGCTTGTTTAACGGTGAAAGAAACATCGTAAGAAAACCTGCATGTCTGAGAAAATCTCCAAAAATTTCTAAGATATGTGAAGTCGGCCCTCACAGTGTGGTGGGTTCGGGCTTAACCATTCTCATTTGTGTTGTAAATACACACTAGGCTGGTATTAATTAATTTTGGTTCACTGTTGCTACCAGTCAGTAGCTCTATCATAAATGACCTCTATCATTTATGAAAACACCTAATATCAGAAAAATCATGAGTGCGTTGCCAATATTACGAGGAATCTGGAAGCCGCTATGGGCCTCCGGAAATCCTACTCATAGTACAAAATGCAATCAGAAGCTGTCACATGTCAGTTGTCTGTGCGGCAATGGTACTAGTTGGTCCACTCGTGCTGTAATCAAAATCTACAGCGGGGCTCTACCAGCTAACCATTTGAGTTGGGAGCGGTAAGAAGATGGTCATGGAACATGATCGTACTCCCTGAGATTGAAAATGAATCGAATGCAGTTATTAAGAAGACGGTCCAGTTAGTTTTTTGTTCAATTATCTCGTATTGCATATGGTTAAATCATCATAACGCGTCCTCTTTTCCGAAAAACACGAAAATTGCCAACGCTGTTATCTTAATCAAAGTATTGTACATATATAATTTGAGGAAGTTATATTTATTGTTTATTATTAAATCTGCTTTTATTACATCTCATGTAATGTAAATATTTTCTTCGTGTTTATTAAGATATTATGAAATATAGATAAGACTCGCATGTCAGAATGTTAAACGAGTATTAAAATAGTGAAAACTTCTATTAAATTGCAATACTTTGTCGTTCTAAATTACGTATATAACTCGCATTGCCAGAATGAAAGTAAAAGCGGGTAAAATCGGATGAAGTAACTTTATCGCCTTGGAAAAACTACCAATTTTGGTTGTTATTTGGAAGGACAGACGCATTAGTTGTTTATGTTGTTGTTTAATTAAACTTATTAATCGGAGTGTAAGTAATAATAATCCAATATCATCGTTAAAATCTCCCGATATCAATACAATAATGTTTATTTAAATCAGCTTTCAAATACAAAAACACACTCAGATCGGTTTATCTGTTTAGGTGCAACGATGCCAGACAGATACGCACATACACAAACATATAGACAAACAAAGGGGTCAAACTTACATTTTTGGTAGAGCGTTAAATAATGGATCATAACAGAATAACTAAATATTTTTTACACCTTTTAAGAAACCAGTCTTTAGCTAAAAAGACAGTGTTCGAATGGATAGAAAACGTGGATAATGCGACACTATAGTGTTGTTTATATTTACCTCTACAGTAAATAGGTACTTTGATTTAAATTATGTGCTTAGAAAATCTTTGGTTCTTACGAATTAAAATGAACAAATGAATTCCCGTCAGTCACTCAAGACGCAAGTGTACATGTCTAAAAAACGAGTCTGTTTTAGATCATGTTATATGTTCTTTAGTGGTAGAGCCACGTTGTACAAATGTTTGTATGCGTCGTCATTGGGCTGGCTCGACCAGCTCGTTGCCACTGTGTCACAGAAAACCGACGTGATAAAACAGTTGGTTGTTATTGTGGGTATTTATGGGCGGTGGAAATCACTTACCATCAGGCAACACACACGCTCGTTTGCTGGTCTCTGCTATAAAAAAATAAACATCATGATACATTCGTGTTTTTGAAATATACCTACTGAGATTGCCGAAGTGCATAATTTTGATCGTATTACGGTAGTCAACTTATGGTAGGCAAGTAATGTGGATAAATAGAAATATGCAATTCCCTGCTAAGATATCTCCGTTGTTTTGGAGTTTAGTTGAAACACTGAGAAGTTCTTAAGATATCCATGATAGAGTCTAATATTTATATTTTTTTATAAGTTGTGTGTTACAAATAATGTACTGTCCCACTTTTGGGCACACATAAACCTTCGAAGTAAATATTTTGTCAGTAAAAATTTCCTTATTTAATTTTGCAAGCATTTTCCCCGTCTTCGTTGCCTTTTATTTCAGGTCAAAATATTTTTTAACATTAATGCAACCAGTTGACCGCATAAACTGCCTTGGCCTAAAAATGAGATGACGTAACCTTTAATTAGGCTTTATGCAGTATTCATCTGCGAACTGAAAGGGCATAATCACAATACAATGCGATATCAGACCAACACGATCGAAATTTAAAAACTATTTTATGAAATTGCACGTTTTTATTATACCTAGTTTACTCAATACACATGTTCAAAGGTAATAAAGCTATACCTATAGTTCTAAGGCAACTATGATAAGTCGCGAATTCATTTCTTAATTAAGCATTGTTATTTTTGTAACAAAGCATTTTTTTAGAAATAAGAAATTACTATTTTATGCGACACTCCGTCTATTTCGTATTAGTCGATCACGTCTTATAAGCTTGTGGATTCGAGAAAAAATACTTAAAGCCAAGGTAAATATAAATCTGTTACTTATAGTAATTTTGATTAACATAAGTAGACAATGGCATAATAATATGTATAGCTCCATACACTTCGAATAACGTTTGAATTACATACGAAATCGGTTAAATTGTTTAAGGTGCAGAAAAAACAAGTTACATTGACTAATGAATAATGGCAGCTGCCGTGGCCTCCAAACCGGCTGCGAGGAAGTGATGAATGACACAATTCTGCACTACAGTCATTTCAAAATAATAAAGTCTACATGCGAAGAGCAAAAACAATATATACTTAGCTACTTAAATAAATTGAATCAAAAAATAAAAACTATTAGCTACAAAACTGGTCGAATTTCAAACGAAAAATAACTTATTCCGAGACGTCCAATAAAACTCGACCCACGCTGTAGAAAATATTGTCATTTTAATATAAATATATATGGATTATTCCGAATGGCAGGTAATACATTGAAAGTGAAAAATAAAAGCATGTTCAATGTGGTATTTCGAACTCCCTACATGCAGAATAGGCCTTATGCTGTGACCACATAAGCCTGGACTTTCTAAGAGAGTTTTCCATACTTTCCCTCCAATATGCGTATGATTGTCTTTAAGATGCATTTCCACATAACGATGGTAATGATATACTGCAGTTGCAAAACGTCGGATGACGAGGATTATTCAGTATGGCTTATTGCATTGAGAAACTAATATGATCGTCGGCTTGATGTGTTTTAAAACGCTAATTGGTTAGCAATTCAGTGTTGAAAGGTATTGCTAATCTGGTGTCAACTGTTTAGAAAAAAATCTTTAGTCTTTAGTAATTCAGTAGCTAAGTTGCAACAGTCGTGATAGTGTTTAAAAAACAGTTATGATGTTTAAAATTTATTGATTTTACATAATTCATTTTGTTCAATATGCAACGATTTTTATCATAGACTTAGAACAGATGCACCAAGCATCAGACGAGAGCACCAGTGATGCAGCGTCGTAAATGCCCACACACTGAACAAAAAACGCAAATTACTTGTCAATGGTAAATTCCGTAAACACACTACTGTTGAGGTTGCTATGCAATTAAACAGGCGAGCAAAATTATAGCGACCGATGAGAGATGTTGATTAGTGATATGTACCCTTTGTATTTACCATGTATTAAATTGCAGTATCATCGCATTACCTGTAATTATAAACTATACACACGTTGACATTGGTCATTCAAACCACTTTTAAATATGTTATGGAGAACTATGAGGAAATATTTTTTCCGGTACCTATTTCCCGCCTAAATGCAACTTTCGTTCTCAGATAAAATATGTCCTATTATGACAGCCTTTGTGGTGCAGTAGGCGAGTAGCCAGTCGTAAAGCGAGAGGCCGAGAGTTCGATTTCCGCACCGAGGCAAATGTTTGGGTGATCTACAAATATAATAATATGAGTATTGTGGGTCCGCAAGTCCATTCGTAGTTCCTGGTACCCACGATACAGGTTAGTCTAATGTAGAGTCAGGATTATACGCGTGACTGTTGAATGTATCTATTTATATTCTTTATAAATAATAAAATAAACTAAAATAAAATAAATAAAATAATAAAATAAAATAAAAACAAAAGTATAAGTACATTAAGGGTGGAGTATAGAACTCGTGGTGCCCGTGTTCGCGTCGCACTTGACTTGATTTTTATTTTTGGAAAAACGCTTTAGTGACTAAAGCAACACATCGCAAGTCCTACATAACGATTTATTCAACCACGTCTAAGAAAGTCGTGAAGATACAACCGATAGGTATTGATCGTGTGAACTAATTAATCATTGTGATGCCCTGGCAATGATCTTAGCGCTGGTGACCTGACCATGCATCTGACGCGTCGTGTACTTCATGATTACGTCCCATATTACAATCACTATCACGATGTTACGATTTGTTCCGCGACCTTACATTTTCATTGGCAAAAAGTTCACAATGGTCGTGACTTGATGCGAGGTTTCGATGCAAGTTTATTGGCAATATATGTCATTCGATCGTACAATAATAAATACAATTAAATCTCATAGAGTGGGTAATTATTTATGGCGTGTAGACAACATCCAGGGAATCCCCAATTTTCTCCGTCAGAGTAACACTCCAAAAAGAGAAAACACCATAATATACCTATTAATACCAGTATTAATTACGCTATAAATCATTCTCATGACAAACTTTTTGAATATTAGTTTTTGCAACAAGGACAAAACGACAGTGAAAGTATTTTATGGATCTTTAATCGATTTCAAAGAAGGTGGAAGTGCTCAAATCGAGTCGTATTTTTTTTTATCTACATGCATAATATTTCAGTAACGATTATTTCTAAGTTTTGTATAATACAATTACATATGAGATAGATATCGTCAAGTTTTCTAGTCGAACACACTTTGCTATCCTCTGGTTACTTTACATTCACTTTTCCCTGTGGTTATCAAAACACAATTCACTGATAAAATAGACTTTATCTTTATTAAAATCTCAATATTGCTCTACCTCACACAAAGTATATACATAACAGAGCTTATTTCCATCCCATTGTATGATAGGGGCGAGTCTATCGCCACAATGGGCACAATTTCTAATCCCGGCCAATTTAAGAAAAATATAATAAAAGATAATTAATATGCTATAACTTTGATGCAAATAACTCATGAAATAAAAACAGATTATAGTGCTGTTTATAAAACTATAATTTAAACGTGAATCTATGAATAAATTATTTAAGAAAATTCACAATCATGATTATCGAATATTAAGAATTTTGTAGAGAATAAGATTTTCATCTCAGAAACATACGGGCTTAAGTCATATATATGTTAAATATGAATTACGCCTGTCTATATGACGATATATATTCGTAAGTCCTAAACAACTTATGTATAACATAAGCCTGTATGTTTCTGACTTGATGAGATTAAAAGTTGTATATCTGGCAGGTTGACGTAGCATGCATTCTTAAGGTTCGTGAATACCTAAAGTTATTTAGGTATGTATAAACAATTCGAACCCTATATACGGCTCTGAATAGACTGTGGTTGATAAATACAATAAATATACAGTCACACTAATAGTCCTGACTCCACACTAATTTAACCTGTGAGTATTAGGCACTACGAGGAACTTACGGTCCCACAATATCTAGACCCAAAGAAATCTTTGTGGAACACACAAACAATTGTCTCGGTGCAGGATCGGAAACCGCGGCCTCTCGTTTCATAGCCGGCTACTCGCCCGCACCTGCACGGAGGCTGCCAGTGTGGTCGATTTGTTATTAATGCCTAAATGTTGCGACAGTTACGTGGAGTTATATGGTTTGAATCTCAGAGGATATAATATAGTTAGTAGATATTATAGTCGTCTTAAATATATTGACTCTCGCTTTTTGATTTTAGACTGTAAAAACGTGTCAAATGGCTTCAAAGTTTACGCATTCACACAACTTGTAAAATAATATTTTCAAGGAGGCCACAATTACAATCAAAGAATTTACGGTTTTGGCACACAATTATTGTGAAGAAATTTGATAAGGATAAATCTTTGATGTCACGTGTCCCATGTCCCGTGTCTGTTTATTAATTTTCGCGCCGCGTGATTTCTTTATGAATGTCCACGTTGCTTTACATTTTATTCATTAAGATAAGTGCAATATTAACGTGACCATCAGATATCCAACCTTTAGTTGTCATCTAGAGTTCGAACGAGCTTGAGTTAAGGAAACATATTTATCCGGAAATATTCCACGCATTAATAAAATTATTTAAACAGTTACATCATTGAATTTAATATTATATAATGTTCATATGTGATATATAACCTGCTTTTCTTTGAAGTTTATGAATCTGTGACATAATCTTGACACATTTATTTTTCTAAAATGGAATTTATGTCGCGCAAAGTAAAGTCAAATGGACATATCGAGGGACGTCAAGTGAATGGCGCGGGTGTTGGCCCTAGCAAAACTAAACTGTGAGTTTCCGCATTATTTGGTATTACTTACTGACTTTCTAACAACTGTATCTGATAATTTGAGAATTGAGAAGTATATTAAGGTGAAAGGCTACATTTATGTGAAATGTGCATGTTATTACAATTATGCTAAATTAGAGCAATGTTTATGTAAAGTTGGAAAATTTTAAATTTATTTTTAAATGTAGCCCCAGTACCTGTTTTTATGAGTTTATCGTACTCCTTAAATCTTTGCTATGTGATTACTCTTATTCCCATAATAGTATGTACCGGATCATTAGTCAAACAATAATATATGCACTTGCATTCACACAGAAAAGTACACGTACTTTACATGGACATTTTATTGTACTTTTATTGAATAATGTAGACACCCATAACTCACAGGGACTGATTTGTGTAAAATGAAGGTAAAAGTCCCAGAGGTAGAAACGTTACATAGTGACTTTCCGCGTCGATTATCACACAACCCGTGATTATTTTTAATGAATGTGTAAAACTATTGCGATTGCAATCTGCGTGCTGTTTAATTGTGTTGTACGTTTTTATAGCTGTTATCCAAGCTCTAAAAGCAGCTGTTGGCAACGGAAAAAGTAGGTAAAATTATGTTGTTTTATTGTGTTAATGTTAGTTAGACGTGTACTTAGAATGTTAGCATGAACTGTATCTTGTTTTCGTGTCGTATGATGTTTTCCACTGAACATTGTAGTGTTCGAGTACTTGTAGATAGAATCTCGTTTTTGTATCGATCATTCTTTGTCAAATTTATAGATAAATACTGAAGTAGCGAAAATATATTTAGGTTCTTGCCTACATAAAATAGTATTACTCGGGTACATGTAGTAGCTTTGTATAAAACAATTAATTTTTCCGGAAACATGACTGTAGGTAAGTACTTTTCAAATACATAATTTGTATTCTTATTATATACAGTAATATACACAGAAATCATACAATTTATGCGATTGGTTGTACATTTTTAGTGTGGTAGGATTCTCGTGGCAAGTCTATTTACCACTGCTTTACCTATTTCTACCGCCAAACAACAGTGTGTAAGCACTGTCGTATTCCGGTTTGAGAGACAATGAAATGACGCGCTATGAGACTTATCGTGTAATGTCTCGGTATGAGCGCAATGCAGTTCTCTGGCGTATTTATTGAAAGTTGTGAGTGGTGTTGCTATTTTTTATGCGTAGGCGTGGCGATTACGATCAGGCGAGCGACCTGCTTGTCTTGACAATCTTGTTGAGGAAAAAATTAAATCAGTAAAGTGCAAGAACGAAATGGAATTGAATCATACCATCAAGGTCTTGAGTATCTGTATTTTATTTCAAATAAAGAACACAGAAATAAAATCTTCCTTACATTGGCTGTATAATGCGTAATGTAGCGTAATCTGGTGAATAAATTAGCGGATAGAACCTTAATTTTGATATTAATTTTAGATAACTTTGATTATTTTGATATAATTTTCACATGTATTATTGTCATGAGTAGATCATGTTTTGTTGCTACCGGGTATCAATGTGTATGATAATAATTGAATGGGCCTCCTGAATCTATCATGTCTTTGTTTGAGGGCAGTCGCGTGGCTGATCACGTGAACTTCAGAACTTTATAACTCTAAGTTCAAAGTTCAATGTAGACTAATGTTCAGTGTAAATGATTTAGATAATTCAATTAAAACTTCTATAGAGGTTATTATTTTTTTATCCTGGTATCGCGTAACATATTTTTAAATAAATACTGAATTGAACGAAAGGAAAGTAATTTAGAATTGAGAACCCCTTTCAACACTTGTTTAAAAAGCATGTTGAGCCGACCTCATTGCGAGTAGGATAGCGGGAAATGGAAGAAGATGAAGAAGACAGACTTAAGAACTTCCTTTTTTTGAAGTGGGTTAAAAGTAATAAAAGCCTTATTTGTTTCTAGCCAACGTTGTCGCGTATGAGTTGCCGGTGCATTCGTGTATGAGTTGCCCGTGCCAGCAGCGAGGGAGGGATTGCCCGGCAATACTGTCCCCTAGGTACGCAGAGTAGATGTTAGCAATTTCTCTGTAGATAAATCAAGTAGCTGTGTTGTAACAAGTTGTTTATACATCGTTCATAGTTAAAATCAAACATATTTTTTTTAAATACAATAATTCGGATTGACTTCACTAGACGTATAATCCATAATGTTTCCAAGAATGGAATAATCTAATCAATTTCAATTCAATTTCAATTTTAAACTTACATACGCCTCGAGATAATTTTGTTAAATGGATAAACTTATTTTTTTTTATTTGTCGGAAATCGAAAATCGAATCGTGGCTGCGACAGGGCTTATAATAATTATACTAGCTTTTGCTCGCGGCTCCGCCCGCGTGAAGAGCATTTTCCGGGATAAAAGTAGCCTGTAACCGTTTCCAGGGTCCCATCTGTCTCTGTAGATAAATTCATCAAAACCGGTTCAGTGATGTAGCCGTGAAAGCATAACAAACAAACTCACTTTCGCATTTACTTTCACCCCCTTTTTCATCCCTTATTAAATAAAATTTCCAAAATTCCTGAAATACGTATTTATTTATTTTACGTCAATAACCGAAATACAAAATTTTGTTTATGTAACTTTCAAAATGACGGACTTTCATACATATTACCATCCCCTATTTTGACCCCTTTGGGGTGGAATTTTCTAAAATCCTTTCTTAGTGGGTGCCTACATAACAAAATGTGTAACAAATAGTTTGCGCTCGGCGATGATGAATCAGTCAGTCAGTCAGGATATGTTATTTTATAAGTATAGATATATTAGGTATAGTCAGGTCGCACAGCGTACGTAATTCAGTCTCGATACATCCATTACTCGGAATGCAGTATTCCTTTAAAGAAGAATGAGCAATTTAATTTCAAAGCAAAAGAATATTCCCGAATGTCTCTACTCACCGACAGAACTAGACTGCCGTATTTTTGTTTGTTTTGGCGTTATGCTGATGCACGACGAGGGTCGGCTCTTTTCAGCGTCACCGGACTTTTGGGTGAACGCTAAAGCTAAACCAGTGTTTCCCAACATGGGGCCCACAAGGGGTCAATTTGATAGTTAAGGGGGGCAATTTTAAAAATGGACTCGACACGACTTTAACCCTTTCGCTTTGGATTATTTAAATGCAATGCTAGATATCGATGACAAATTTAACAAAAAAATATTGAGGTGGGGCATGGCCTAAAGAAGGTTAGGAATCACTGCTTTAGACGTTTTCAAGCGTTCGCCGGTAAAGCTCACTTATATGTTATTGCATTGGGTTTTAAATACCAATAAGCTTGACTTATGGTACGGTACGTGACTTATGGTATGGTCGATCGTCACATAAATTTCAGCATAAGACAGCTTTGTCACAAAGTCACAGGTCCACATCAGGTCGAGTCACCGCCAGTAAATTTTTTACCTAAGTAAGCGGGGTATTCTGTCTTATTCGTCGATTACCTGCTTTAAGATAGATAAGAGTGAGCGAGATGGTAATATTAAGTTAACTCCAATTGACCGTAACTTAGTGGCACAATTTCTATGTACTGCTCAGCCAGTCTCGTAGTATACATTGAAGTCATTGGGTTTGAGATTAATACATACAATGTATTTTTTTTTAAATTCTTTAGGTGGATACAATTACCTCCTCCCATGTCACCCCAGAGTCGGTTCCTGCAGTTCTCAATTCGCGCTACCGCATTTTTCACAACAATGTCGTTGACATATACAATTATCATTACACCGCATGTGGTTATTTGATAACACGTATTCGAATATTTATAGTCTATATACAGGATGCCATATTATTATTCACGAAGATATTGGCTACAGAGATAAATAAAATTATGATTTTAATTGCAATAGTTCGAGGCAATGGCTAAACTTGGTTCCCATTGCGGATTGTTTTTTTTTTTATCCTGGCTCGGCAAAGTGACTACGCTACACCTGATGGTAAGTGTAGCGCAATCCAAGAATAGTGTCGACCAACGATAAACAATGTGTCCATCGTAGGTCGGCAAGATCATGCCGGCCTGCCAAAGGGCCAAAGGGGAGGGGAAGGAAAAAAGGATGGGAAGAGGTTAGGATCAGGGGGCAAGCCCCCTGGGCAGAACCGGATATACACTGGCTGACCCTGGAACGCGACCCACACAAGGTGGGCCACTATGGCAGGTTAGCACCAGTGAACGGTGGTCGCTATCCGGTCGGATACAAGTATCCTCCCACCAGGGTTTTTTGTGGGTGTTTAGTCGGAATAATGCCAGGCAGAAAGAATTATAAAGTAACTAAGAAATATTCCTGGCGTTCATACGCGATAAATGTAGAATCTACATACATGGTTATTAGTATACAACCTACCTTTTTTTGCTACGAGGAAAACTCCTTATGTATACCTACCCAAATTAAGGTCGGTGGAATGGTTACACCAGACTTAACAACCTTCTCGAGAGTGTGTTCGGCTGTATCCTCGTCGGCGCACCGTTGCGCCTGTCAAGTTAAAGACAGGATGCACAGCCGACTGTCCTCAAGCCCGCACTCGAGCTCTCGAGCCTGGCTAGCCACTCCTTCACAACAGTACTGTGCAGGGAGGCCAGTCGGGCTTGACCTCCGGTGGAATACATGGCTACCTGCCTCGACAGTAACGTGTGTTTGTGTATACCTAAGCATTATTTACAATTAACTTACCTACCTATTATGTTTTGTTTACCTATGTGATGTACGTACAGTATATAGAGTACATAATACTTCAACGTCTCCGTCGACAAGAAATATATCTTGATATTAAATTATAAAAATAAATTTGTTATTACGTATTAGACATAATAAGTAGATCATATTAAGTATTTGAAAAGAAAATCTAATATCATATGTTAACTTTATGCCTTCTATTACATAATTAGTTCTGTATTTTATTAATTAGAACAATCGAATTATTAGCAATTTCTAAATGTGCTTGTATTGATCAATTACTTTCCATGCGTGTATGTAATATAGGTATATCGTGACAATTTTGAATTATTACTATGTATGAAAAGT
The DNA here is from genome assembly GCA_949126905.1 of Amorpha juglandis. Taxonomy (NCBI): domain Eukaryota; kingdom Metazoa; phylum Arthropoda; class Insecta; order Lepidoptera; family Sphingidae; genus Amorpha; species Amorpha juglandis. The sequence continues at coordinate 4,247,052 of OX421378.1, read as the reverse complement.
TTAACATTTGTGAATTTATCTGTCTAACATAAATCATGTTTCTCAGTAGATATGGTGAGCAATGGATTGATGATGGATAGGGCTGCCAATCTGAAAATCTAATCTATGTATCATATGTTAACTTTATTCCTTTAATTACATAATTAATTCAGTATTTTATTTAATTAGAACAATCGATCAATGACACACTTCGTGGCCCAGCGGGCGAGTAGCCGGCTGAGAAGCCAGAGACCGTAGGTTCAATTCCCGCACCGAAACAAATGTTTGTGTTATCCACACATATTGGTTTTGGGTTTGGGTGGATTTTATCCATAGAGATGTTGACGTCTGGCAGGCGGCCGAAAACTGCAGGCCAAGTCTTGTCTGTAACATAATATTATTGTGTTAAAAAGCATGTTGCGCCGACGTCACTGTGAGTGGGTTAAAGGTAGATGGAAGAAAAAAAAACAATTAATAAAAAAATACACCCGCTTAATATTAACCAAGTATCATTTAATCAGGTCAGTGGCCGAGCGCCATCTCTTATCGGGTGTGCGCAACCGCACCGCGTTTCGTACCACAAGCCGTTATCGCTGAAAAGTTTTCCCGCTTTCCCAGGAGTGAGACCGCGATGAGTCCGCCGCCCCCCGCGCACCGAGACAAAAGCAGCGCCGCGCTACCCACCGGCAAACAGTCGCAATACGCCAGCCGAGGGAAGTGTACGCACGACGCCATGGAACGTGACCGCATCGGAATATGGGGCTCCGGCGACGGACAGGGCAACAGCAAGGTCTCCGGACTCGACCGGCTCAAACACCCGGGACTCAACAAGGTATGTGCAGGCTTAAGTCAACATTCACCGGTGACAGATCGATGACCGTTTGATTCGGTTAGGTCATGGTTGCATCAGTGCGGAAGTGAACTGGTTTGAATTATAGTGACATGTGCATCGCAATCAGATTGGGCTGGTTGTCTATGTCACTGTCTCTTATTCGCAAGTCACTTTCGTCGGTCGCCAGCGTCTGCGATTTATGTATAATTTGAACTTTATACCATACGACAAAGTACATGTGCACATTTCAACGCTATGTCAACAAAAGTGTTTTTTTTACTGTTACTGCGATATAACTTATTTGAATATCCTTCGAGCATTGCCGACTCTTTCATATACTCTGAAAACAAATTTATTAATTAAACAAATGCTTAACTAACAATTATCTTTACGGAGCATTACGCTAAGATCGACATTGCATAAATTCCCCAACGTGAATACATACTTTTACATAACACTATTTTAAATATTCCTATTTGGAATAGAATAAATATCATGAATAAATAATAGGTTTTTACTATATTATACTATGATTAGAAATTTTAAGCTTAGGACAAAGAGCACCATTGATTTTTTTTGGCATAGGCCGGCAAATGAACAAGTGCGTCACCTGATGGTAAGTGATCTCCATCGTCCATGTACGCCCACAATACCAGAACAATCATGGGTGCGTAAAGTATAAAGGGAATGGATAATTAAGGGATAGGCGGGGAGAGGATGGAGATTTGGGCCTCCGGATATCTCATTCACCGTACGAGCAGCATGCCGCTACTTTACATCGGTTTTATGTGATACATTGGTGTAACGAACCGGTCGAGTCTGCCCAGTCATGCTGTAGAAAAAATTGTCTAAAACGTGGCTCTACCACTCATAATTTGATGATCATGAAATGATTTAAGCAAGTCATGCAATAGTACTAGGTACCAGGAAGCGGTAATACTGACACACAAAATGTTTAACACCATAAAATGGAATTTATCCGCGTCATTATGATGTCATGTGTATAGTAATAATAAACTCTAAATATTTCCGAAATAAGTTTAACGATTGAAATCCAGTTAAATTATCTTGCATTATGAGACATAGCATCCTGTCCCGGGGTGACGCAGTGTACTGTCATGCAGTACTAAGTAGGTAATTGGAAGTTGTGTTGCAGTTGGAATTGTTTATGGGCAGATGTGACGATTACCATTAGGCGAGTGACCGGTTCGTCTCTTCATTCAGTTCTTTAAAATGTCTGATGATATGTACCTAGCAGTAAACAGGTAAAATTTTAACAATGTTCTCACAGACATGCGAAATTTAATTATTATAAATCAACGTTATATGTGAATATCTCTAGAAGCTTAGAATTAGTTCCCATATTCTATTCATCATCATGTTAATTGATAGCAACAATACGTAATTAATTAGCAATCTAGTGGAATTTTGTCATTGATATTACATTATTGCTACATGGGTATTTCCTCGGAGCAGTTTCAAGTGTAGGAGGAAATTTACAAGCGAGGTTAATTTATCGTATTTCTTCAAGTCCTTTCCCTTCTGATTTTAGATTAAATTTGAAGAAATACGATGGTATATTAAAATTTTATATTAGAATATTAAATAATGTTATTCAGTTTCATGGACTGGGTAACTAGTTCAGAGGTTTACAGTGATTTACGTTTATTAACATAATTTATAATATTTGGAAAATGTGCAAATTATTGCTCACCTACTTTCATAAAATATAAATTAATGAGGTATTTATTGTTGATGTACAAAACTAACCAGAAATAATTACTATAAACCACCCCATATTAATATGAAAGTCGTGTGTCGTGGGTATCAGAGACTTTCGATTTCACGCAGACGCGAAATGATAAGGTAAGACAGACAAACAGACAGATAGATGGTGTAGGGTTAGTAACAGTGTTCTGTGGGCACACTTTGCGTACAAAACAAAAAAAATATTCCCTTTATAATGAACAAAGTTAGAAGTTATTGACTACCTCTTTAAGGTTATATTAATAATTTGTCGAAGTAATTTATGAATTTCAAGAGTCTATAGAAGTGGTTAGATTGTGCCCCTACATTACAGTAGTATAGGGGTGGCATACACTGAAGTGGGGTGAATGGTGGCATGGCACAGCACTCTAGGGGTATTGTGTGAGCTAAGTAAAGTCACCCCGTCTCGGGAATGTTGAATTATTTGCAATTTCAAAACGTGCTTGTATTGATCAATTACTTTCCAAACCTACATGCGTGTACGTAATATGTATCGTGACAATTTTGATTTATTAATATTAAAAGTTTAATATAAATGTGAATTTATCTATCTAATATAAATCATGTTTCTCAATGGATATGGTGAGAAATGTATTGATGATGGATAGGGCTGCCATTTTTCTTCGGATGATTATGATATTTTTAAGAATGAACCCTAATAGTGGCTAGCACCTCCAACCCATGCTTCTTTATAATTCATTGATTTTAGCAAATGTTGCTAGTAATTGGTACATATGTTTAAATCTCTCGCACTGTTTAAAAGTAGTAATATTATTTTTTCGGTTTACTCAAACCGGGACAGTTTCGCAAAAAGGGACTGTGCCGTTTAAAAATGGTCACTATAGTAACTAGTTATCACAAGACAAGTTACACAGCTGTCCGTTGTTGATTTGGGTAGATTAATGATAATTTTCGAGCATACAGGATGACTAGACAAATTATAATCAATACAACGCAAGTCATAATGTCGAAGATACGTCGAAATTTTATATTTAATAACAAGCAATATCTATGTATTTGCAGTTTACAAATGTACAAGTGTTTTAAAACTGTTACTAAAGCAACCTCTAAATGTTATATCCGGCGACCTCCCATAACTTTGATTCATTAATATTGAAGTTATTATTGAACAGACATAGTAGGTTCTGGCACTCTGTTATTATAAACCCGTGATACATAGGTAATGGCGTGTTATTTTTTCCTACATACGGTATTTTGGCATTATATGGACGGAAATAATAATAATCATTTTGGTTATATACCATAAAATATTTCATAATGTTATTACCGTAATCTGAACTAGGATGTAATAAAAAAAATGGGTGCGTGTACTTATGTACGCGCGTGAGAAGTTATACTTCTTTGTTATTTATTCAATTTAATAGCAAATATTAAAAATTAATATTATTATTTGATGTTCAATTTTAATTTTTATCACAAACTTTTTATTAAATGTTTTTTAAATTTATTTCTTTATTTTGTGAATATTAAATAACCAATAATAAGTATTTAACATTAATAATTTAATAATATTTAGTGTTAATTATATTAAATAAAAGTATTTTAATTTATATCAATAAATAATACATACGGATAGTTAACCTCAATTATATTGGAGCACTTGAAAAAGTATATAAGCACAATTTTTTTCACTAATATTCACAAATAGTAAGTAATATCAATCAAAATATAAATAAATAAATAATACATACGGATAGTTAACCTCAATTATATTGGAGCACTTGAAAAAGTATATAAGCACAATTTTTTTCACTAATATTCACAAATAGTAAGTAATATCAATCAAAATATTCAATTTAAATCACTACTGAATATAATTTATTAGCACATATATAAATTATAAAGGACATTGTCAAAAATGGCCTATGAATCAACACGCATGAAACATTTACTATAATAATAATTATTATTTATAATGTACATTATAATTATTATTATAGTAAATGTTTCATGCGTGTTGATTCATAGGTTGATTCATAGTTTCAATAGAACGGACACTTATTAATTTCGAAAACAATTTAAAAAGTATTCACTTCCGTCATAGTCCTCGGTATTATAATTTTTGGTTCAAATTCGGGTTTTTAATAGGCAAAGGTATTGTAGCTCATACAGCCAAGTCTTTGTAACAACACTCTTAAGCTTCGCATTGTTATGCATTTCGCCAAAGACAAGTGTAATTTATTCTCAAGTCTTCACAACAACGATGAAATATCGTAACATTAATAATTTAATAATATTTAGTGTTAATTATATTAAATAAAAGTATTTTAATTTATATCAACATATCCACTCGACATGATAGAAGTACATTCTACTCTCTTCGCGTTTATGCGAGCCTGGTACTTTTTACGGCAACATGTTCCGAATAAGAAAAAACCTAAAGAGTTTTTCTTTGTCTAAATCGTCATTTGTTTATTAATTACGGCTACTTTCACTCTCATCATTTTTTCTTAACGCGCCTAACTTCATACTGTTAATTTTTTGTGTCACAGGTGCGCGCGCATCTTAAAATTTCACTCTCATCATTTTTTCATAACGCGCCTAAAGAAGTATAACTTCAAAAATCGTGTGTCATAAACTGGTTTTTGAAGAATTGACTACGCTTGTTTACTTATCAACTTTTTACGTAATTATTAATTTTCTCGGGGACTGAATTAAGAATTTCAGATATAATGGAAATAGGCGTTTTGAAAGAAAAAAATATAAAATTATCAGGCATACTTAATGTAACAAAATCATAGCTTTACATAAGTTTAAGTGACTTTTTTTAACTAACCTATTTTATTAGTCCTGTAGATATTAATTTTATAATACAGCCTCTTAAACTTGGGTGTGAAACCTTGTTTTTCCTTTTTCAATCTCTGATAAACTTTTTATCAGGTAAAATATAAGTCGCCAAAAACAAAAAAATCACATTGTCGATATAACGTAGATCAAAACCTATATGAAATTGATATTTCCTAAACTAGCTGTTTAATATGTTAACCGGCAGATGAAATTAATTCGGACATTTTGAAGTATGTAGGTCTAAAAGTAATTAATTAATTGTAGATTATGATTTATTAGCTACATAAGTTTTTCATTTGCAAATATAATATAACAAAATTAATCTCATCTACAATTATCTTTTTGTTAAAGTTCGATATTTCCTCATATGACAAGTTATGTTCCTTGAACAAAACTGTCTGTAATGGTGTTTAATGTGTGTGTTACGTCATTTGATTTTTTGGGTAAACTATTCTTATATATGTATATCGTATTTATTGTTTTGATTGAAGATTTGCATTTGATAATATTTAATTGTCCATAATCTTTATTATTAAATTTAGTCCCGTTTTTACTATGATATCATAATAGGAAACACTGCCAGACTTAAGACCTATAAAATAGTATTTAATCTTATTTTGTCGCGACTAAACACGTACATTAAGAATATGAAATCTAAATGACCCTATTAAAATAACACTATTCTCTAAAACTAGGTTTTAGTCTAGAAGTCATTAATCAGGTTAATTTAATAAGACCTAGAAAGATTAAAAATATTGAAAAATTACATATAGACTAAAATACAAAGGAACTTTAAACAAATTGTGGTTTAGATTTGATATATCTATACTAATAATAAAGCTGTAGAGTTTGATTGTTTGTTTGTTTGAACGCGCTAATCTCAGGAACTACTGGTTCGAATTGAAAAATTCTTTTTGTGTTGGATAGTCCATTTATCGAGGAAGGCTTTAGGATATATAACAATACGCTGCGACCATTAGAAGCGAAGCATCAGTGAAAAATGTTGCAAAAACGGCGAAAATTATTCATATTTGAAGGCTTCCGTTGCTAAGCTACCCAAATCGATACTAATATTATAAAGCTGTAGAGTTTGATTGTTTGTTTGTTTGTTTGATCACGTGGGCGGAGCCGCGAGCAAAAGCTAGTGTTTAATATTGATATAAGATATATTTTCTTCAAAAATGTGTTCTATAGAATATTGTCATAGATAATATTAGGTTTCTGCGCAATTTGGGTAATTAAAATATGTATGTCGGAAAGTGATTCGACGACACATGCATGCAATCGAATCAGATATAAACTAAAATAATATTTTATGAAAGGCAGGTCACCTTTGCTTATTGATTTAATGCTTCTTTACGTAAAATTCCTATTGGAATCTTTTCAGCTGCAATAATGGCGATAATAAATAATATCTTCGATAATGGCGTTTTATAAATTAAATACAGCAGGCAAAGCGCTTATAAATATTCCATCCTAGTTTTACCAGATTTGTACCAGTTTGAAAGTCATCCAGGAGGATGTTTTAATACATCATTTTAATATGAACATTTCAAATCTGAAAATCGCTTAAGGTATAGAGGAAAACATTCTATTTTACTCAAATGTTGGGGGGTTTTGAGGGTTTTTCCTAACAACGGCAGCAATTTCAGAGATTACACTAAATGCCACAAGTATTTGACGAGGATATCCAACAAACAGCTCATCTGTTTGTCTCTCGTGATTACGTAAACAAATATGATATCCACACTTTTCTAGACTACACCAACACTAGCTTCAATAGCGTATTATATTTCTTCGCGAGTAACGCAATCGATTGGGTACTCTATTTTATTACCGCCGTAAGAAATGTAGGCAGTGGAAAATTATTGATTATAATATGTTCGCTTCTCGGGTGTGGAGTCACTATGGTTTAAGTTTTAGAGATATTTCGAAAAGTATAATTGGTTGGTTTATGTTGTTGTCGAATAACGCATTTAAAAGTTCTATTGTTATATTTTACTGATGTCACAAATATCTATTTCCCGATTGAATGAGGTCGATTTTTTGTAAATAATAGATCACCTCATAATAATATATCTTTAAACTCGTATTAAAAGCCTTAGTCATTGTGACGTAAAAACGAGTCGATAAGAATATTAAGTACTAGAACAGCGATGACTAAACCATTACTTGGTGATGAACATTTCATTTTCTGACATATTTGTATTTCAATAAAAAACCAGAAGCAGTATAGAATGTACTTAAAATATTTAAACGTGGCATTTCATTCCATATTATAAATATTGTGCAGCGATAGCCCAGAGCAGAGTGGTTCGAACTGCTGAGACGGGAAGTGCCAGGTACGAAACCAGGCCCAAGAGTATGCACCTTTGGCTTTTCAAGTTTAGTGTATATTCAATATTCATTGTTAATCATTACTTGCTATATGGGTGAAGGAACCATCGTTTGAAAAACTTGCGTACCTGATAAGTTCTCCATGAGAATTTTGAAAGTATGTGAAGTCTGCTTTAGGCACTCCTCTTGGAAATCCGTGCCCAGTAAAGAAACGTTTATGTATCTGAGTTATATTATTGGTATTATTATTATTAATTATAGCATTAATATTAATCACAAACCTACAGATTTTGTAGAGCAATCCGCATAATTGCCAAGGTGGATGTTGCTATCGGTCAGGTCTAAAAAAATGGCGATGTAAAATCAGCGAAATTAAAAAAAAAAAACACCGAAATTTGTTGCTTTTTTGTTGCTAATTAGTTGCTAGAAAATTAATTTTTTTGCTTCAACCGATCGCAAAAAATCGGCAATAACGCTAACTTTTCAATAAGATAGCGTGGAAATCACTGGATGTGGGCTGATCGATCAAGCGAATAGTGGTCAATTTGTTGCTAATTTGTTGCTGAAAAATGCTAGGGAGAAAAAAAAAATTAAAAATAAAAATTGATTTTTTTTCAATTATGCCAAAATAAATACTGTCCACGCTAGCTTCACTCTTGACTTTGCCGTGGAAGTTCTATAGTTAAAATTTGTTGCTGCTTATACTACAGCTTGTTTTAGCATAGAGAGTCAGCAACAAAATAGAAAAAGGGAAGTCAGGAGAAGTTGGAGATCCGCTTATAAACAAACCGGCCACGCTAGCTTAACCAACGATTTTTCCGTGGAAAAACTATTGTAAAAATTTGTTGCTGTTCATACTGCAGCTTGTTTTAGCATAGAGAGTCAGCAATAAAATAGAAAAAGGGAAGTCAGGAGAAGTTGGAGATCGGCTTATAAACAAACCGGCCACGCTAGCTTAACTAACGATTTTTCCGTGGAAATGCTGTAGTTAAAATTTGTTGCTGCTTATACTACAGCTTGTTTTAGCATAGAGAGTCAGCAACAAAATAGAAAAAGGGAAGTCAGGAGAAGTTGGAGATCCGCTTATAAACAAACCGGCCACGCTAGCTTAACCAACGATTTTTCCATGGAAAAACTATTGTAAAAATTTGTTGCTGTTCATACTGCAGCTTGTTTTAGCATAGAGAGTCAGCAACAAAATAGAAAAAGGGAAGTCAGGAGAAGTTGGAGATCGGCTTATAAACAAACCGGCCACGCTAGCTTAACTAACGATTTTTCCGTGGAAATGCTGTAGTTAAAATTTGTTGCTGCTTATACTACAGCTTGTTTTAGCATAGAGAGTCAGCAACAAAATAGAAAAAAGGAAGTCAGGAGAAGTTGGAGATCCGCTTATAAACAAACCGGCCACGCTAGCTTAACCAACGATTTTTCCGTGGAAAAACTATTGTAGAAATTCGTTGCTGCTCATACTGCAGCTTCTTTTAGCATAGAGAGTCAGCAACAAAATAGAAAAAGGGAAGTCAGGAGAAGTTGGAGATCGGCTTATAAACAAACCGGCCACGCTAGCTTAACTAACGATTTTTCCGTGGAAATGCTGTAGTTAAAATTTGTTGCTGCTTATACTACAGCTTGTTTTAGCATAGAGAGTCAGCAACAAAATAGAAAAAGGGAAGTCAGGAGAAGTTGGAGATCGGCTTTTTTCAACAATATTAATAATTGTCAAAATTTTCAATAATTTTATAAAAACAATAAAAATTTGAAGTGTCTTGATAATATTAATTCTTCTTCTTATTGAAAAGTTAGCGTTATTGCCGATTTTTTGCGATCGGTTGAAGCAAAAAAATTAATTTTCTAGCAACTAATTAGCAACAAAAAAGCAACAAATTTCGGTGTTTTTTTTTTTTAATTTCGCTGATTTTACATCGCCATTTTTTTAGACCTCTATCGGTCCACTAAATAACAATGGACATAATTTGAACTCTTTCATTTGTATAGGATACTAAAACAGGACGTGTACACAGGGTGACAAGTAGTTATTTAAATTTCGTAAATTATAACCCCGAATAAGACAAACATTGAGAAATCTCGTTTCGTCGTGTAACTGCTATGTGGAGTAATTAAAATTTAAGAGCACATATGTATCCTAATGAACTTTGAAATAGGTGTTGTAAAATTACGTCAGTTTTAGATTTAATTAGTGATGTAACAGTTTCATTACATACATTACATTTTAAATCCTCTTATTATATTAGACCGATGATTTTCCAATTTGATACATAAATAAATTATAGTAGAATGAAACCCATGGTAAAAGGAAGAGAATACAACAAAATTGATAGGAAAAATATATTACCGGCGATCTGAGGTCGGGAAGTGGGAAGGGGGGGCTTTTAAGGGTAAAACACAGTTTATCTCGATTTCCGGAAAAACTACAAGTCCTATGGAAAAAAGTTAAATCGCAAAGTTGTAGGTAATAAAAAGATCTACAACTTTTGTATACACACTCTCTTCACATAACCCCAAAATATATGTGAAAAATTCAAATAACCAAGTTTTTTGTTTTTATTTTTATCTATTATAATAAATCATTTTTTTTCACGAAATTTGGTGAAAACTTACCTTTTTGTATCCCAAATGCACTGTAATTTTTTTGGTTTAAAATATTTATTTTTGCACCTTATTTTGACTTAATATCGAAAAAGCAGCCTAATTTTCAAACGAAAATTCTCACGTCAAAATATGAGCTTTTTTAAAAAAGTCTGTTGGTTTCTTGTTCATTGAATTCTCTACTTTCTGATGGTCTAAAAAAATATATACATTGCTATGGTAAATGTGCTCAGAAAATGCAAAGAAACGAACTACTAAATAACAGGTAGTAAGGCCCAGACCCACCTAGCCCCTTCCCCACTTCTTTATGATGGGCTAAAATTTTCCGTAGATCACTCAGGTATATAAGTTATATTAAAATAACAGTAAAGATGCATCTACGCATATAATTTAAAGAAGATTCTACAACTTTCTCGTAATATTGTAGATATGTCTTATTAAATATTAACTTATAACTTTACATTTTCTGAGCACATTTACCATAGTAATGTATATATTTTTTTACACCATCAGAAAGTAGAGAATTCAATGAACAAGAAGCGAACAGACTTTTTTAAAAAAGCTCATATTTTGACGTGAGAATTTTCGTTTGAAAATTAGGCTGCTTTTTCGATATTAAGTCAAAATAAGGTGCAAAATAAATATTTTAAATCAAAAAAATTACAGTGTATTTGGGATATAAAAAGGTAAGTTTTCACCAAATTTCGTGAAAAAAAATGATTTATTATAATAGATAAAAATAAAAACAAAAAACTTGGTTATTTGAATTTTTCACATATATTTTGAGGTTATGTGAAGAAAGTGTGTATACAAAAGTTGTAGATCTTTTTATTACCTACAACTTTGCGATTTAACTTTTTTCCATAGGACTTGTAGTTTTTCCGGAAATCGAGATAAACCGTTTTTTACCCTTAAAAGCCCCCCCTTCCCACTTCCCGACCTCAGATCGCCGGTAATTTATTTTTCCTATCAATTTTGTTGTATTCTCTTCCTTTTACAATGGGTTTGATTCTACTATAAATTTTTTTCTATTTTTACCATTTTCAACCGGATATTCACCGGTCTATATACAGTAAGTTTAAATATAAAAGGTGACTTATATACTTACCCACTAATTAAGTAAACTAAAATATTTTTATAATTAATGAAATGTACATTACAATATAGAATAGAAATTATAGTAGACTGAAAATATTTCGTATAAAATTCCTTAAGTATTAATTACCACATTAACGGACCCAATTTATTTAATTAAGGCCAAGATTGCATCAAATGTGATTTTCGTAAATGCTCATTACCGAATAATCTAATTGCGCCGTAATGTCACCTCTTTCTTATTGACTCACGTTGTAGGAATTTACGTCGAAATTTTCGGTTGTTATTGTGAATCGAAAATAAGTTTATTTTGCAACGCATTTACTGACGCGTTATTTTTAGATTAAATGCTGCCGTGTATTAATAAAAAAATAATTACATACACCCAACAGAGACACACACATAGTCCTGTCCCCACACTAGGTTAACCTGTATCGTTGGTATCAGGAACTACGATGGTCTTGCGGTCCCACCACACCCAGACTCGAAACAAATATTTGTAGATCATACAAATATTTATCTCCGTGCGGGAGTCGAACCCAGCCTCTCGCTTCGCAGCTGGCTACTCGCCCACTTCGCCATGAGGGCTGTACCTGATATATATTATTTGTCAGGTTAGACGAGAAATGTAATCCCAGAAGCGGTCAGATGGCGAAATACTCTGCCTATCTAAGCGTTAATTGGATTACTAGTTAAGACCTATTACTTCGTCCTAAGTAAAAGATAAGTGATCTCAACTCAATCCATTTGTTATTTTTTTTTATCCTGGCATGGCAAAGTAACTACTCTATATGTAGGCCAAATATTATGTTGACCGACAGGCATTGTGTGCTTGGACGTTCGACAGAATTGAAGTACTGGATATACACTGGCTGACCCTAGAACCGGAGCCGTCCAGAACGTGCTACTATAGCGGGATTTTCACCATATTTACGGTGGTCGCTATACAGTCGGGTACAAATATGTATCAGGTATCCTTCCACTAGCAAATAATTGTTTAGTCCTGATTGGAAGCTTTAATTTTTGTGAGTGTAATACCAATTTAATTAATGGTCATAAAATATTTTTATTGCTTCAGAAATAATAGAGAAATGAAAATAAAATGCAATTCTATGATGACTGGTAAGTTTTCGAACACACGCGACAAACTTATTGAATTTTAATACTGTTTACACAACCAGCTGGTTTTTCCAACGTTAACATTGGAATATCGAGTTTATAACAGTGGACATACAGTGTACAAACGTACAGTGGAGTACCTACCTTCATAGTACAGAACTCAATGGTCGTGTTAAGGCAACGCAGCCATTTCTAACTTTAATACCGCATTATAAGTTTGAGTTTGGTTTGAATAGAAGCTATACAGTAATGAACCCAGCAAGTGGAGTGGTCCGGTGGGTGTGTCGTGGTACACGTCATAGCACGTAATCACACAACCAAGGTCGTTCACACAATGTCACGCGTTCCGCTTACCTATTTATACATATTTAACAGTATTTGTAAATAATGAAAAATAAATAATATTTTGAGCACTAGAAATATTTAAGTATAACATAATGTCATTAGCTATTGCTATGACAAAGCTAAAGAGAAGATAAGTTTCGGAACATTATACCAGTGTGGAAATACAATTAAGCAGTTATGTTATCAAACCCATATCGCCATTGAGTACTGTTAAAGCAAGAAATTTGATAAATTAGCCCACTTCTTATTTTAATAAAGAAAATGTACGAACATTGAAATTTTATATAATTTAATATTTTCATAGATGGTAGGTCTTTCGTATTCGAGAGTTTACCTGGGCGGCTACTGGGCACTATAAAACTTAAACTCTTTTATTTCGAGATGGCAGTATTTTATAATTCAAAATTGTGGGTGGGGCGGGGCTGCTACTGTTGATGGGGATAACAGTATCCTACCACCGAACCTATTCCAGAAATGTAAACAAATATATTCGCACAGTGGAAGTACTCTGCAAATGTAGAGACGGTTAAAAATAACCCAAATCCTCGAAAGGTAAACAATCTCAACAAAAGTACGAGGTTTTTTCCAGACATGAAACTGAATTACAATATTTAATCTCCGATGGAAGTCCGTGATCCACTTGTATATAGTTAATTGGAGAAAAACAAACGTAAAGTGCTTTTTGCAAAGCTTTCAGCCTCCATTTTATGTGTTTCTCGGCGCCTCAAAGGCAAATTATCATGTTCCGCTGGATGGGATTAATGTACCAGTATTTGGGACACGTTCCGGAATGTCTTTGAGAGTCGTTGTCCCTGTCTTTAGGTATTTCGTTTCGTTTACGTCACGAAATCGAGTTAAGCTTACAATGTTTGATACATTGCATCGATTCTTTGATCCGTTTCTATCCTTTCGTTTATTGAACAGAAATATAAAATCCATTCTTTTGAAGAGAAACATTTTAAATTTCGAAGTTTCAACATACAACATGAATGCGACGTTTGTATAGATATATTTACAAAGAGAATTATGTTGAAATTACCAGTTGATTACGGGCATTTCGATACATGATCAAAACATTGCTTTGCAATTCATATCTTTACGTCATCACACGATATAATCGACCGACTATTATTCTCTTGCCCATTTATGGTCGTTTTCTATTCTATTTACTGATAGATTTGCTTACTTTTTAACAGATCTTTCATACAAAATTTGTCAAAAATCTACTGCCAGTAAGCTCACCTGTCGCTAAACAGAATAATGGGAACGAAATAGATAGTAATTAATTACCTATCATCCGAGCATTGAATGTTATTTAGAAAACTCATAGATCATATTACTATGAATTAAACTTGTCAAATATTTGTTTCAACGTTAAAATCAATCTTAATATCAAAACTCGCATCTCTCTACAAAGTTGCTGCGATTACTCTGAAAATTCAATCCAATCGTTAATACGTTGAGTGACTTTCGGAAGTGGTGTGTTTTATCTGTCTATATCTGTATCGTTCTTTTAGAATATACAAACATGCTCTTGTGATGTGTATGTGATATAAAATTATATAATTGATACGAATGATGTAAAAAAACTATAATTTTATCACACTTCGCGTAATAGTTCACGCTCGGGTCACTCCCCAAGCATAAGAAATATACGCAAATTTCCATACAGATTGAACATTCTGCCACATTTATTCGTGTTTAGTGATTATAAGTTTTATCCCCTGTTTTCAAATAATTACAGACCTCTGCAGTAATTTTGATATACATTAATTTATACTTATACATTTTCTATGTAACGGAGCCTATTTAATCGTTGGTATAAGAAAGATAAACAGCAGAAAAGTTTTCATCCATAGCTATGGTTGCTCAAAATACTTGATTATACTGAATATCAAATAGAATAGTCGTAGCAAAAATGTTATTTTCTAAGACAAACTTCACCGAGGTCAAACTAACATATAACTAAATAAAAGCCAAAAGGATTCATTTTAAAATTACATATAATATTTTAATTTTCGCGAGCGAATTTTCTTTAATTATGAGAAATGTCTGCTTTATATAATGGCAGTGTTTTGTTTACGAGAATTTATTTCATGACAAGACTCTTATTTATGCATAAACAAGAGCCATTAACAAAGGGCGCCAAATTAATTTTAGATCCTGAATGGCTTTTCAGCCTTTGTGGTCACGGGGCGGACAGTTAGTTTTATTTCAATGAGTAATATTCGCGTAAACAAAGAAATCATTATTTGATATCTTATTATCCATTATATTTACTACTAGGTTTTGCTCGCGCCTCCCCCCGTTTAGAAGTCTGGTCTATTTTATTTTATGTAAGTAAGGATAAAAAGTAGTCTAAATAAGTCTCTGAGTCGTGAATCTGCCAATGAAAGTTTCGTCAGAATCGATTCAGCTATTTCTCAGATTAGCCTGGACTAACAGACAGAGTGCCTTGCCTGTCTGCCTTTTCTTTCATGAAAAATAAACGCACAATATAATCTTACCGCTCAGAAATTTGACAATAGTGTCGTTATTGTTTTCAAAGATTAAAAGGTAGCGAGCGGAAGATGTAAAACGCTACTGAAGTGACTAACTTTAGCAACGCCATATTATTTTACGCATTTTGTAACACGCCACAAGTTAGTTTCCTTTGACTATACCAACTCTTCTACTGGATCGTGTTATCGTCTACATACAGCTTTGTTTTGATATAGTTGCCACGTTACGACGGAAAAAATGGTGCAAAAACAGGTCACGAGCTGAAAGATAACATTTACTATTAGTTGTTGATAGTTAGATATAGTTTATCATAAAACAAATATATGTATTGTTTTTCGATTAATGATAACGTTTTTGATAAGACAGATATAGGGTTTTATAAATTGTATTTGTTATTTTACCATTTTTAACCATGCATCAGATCGTTTCTTATAAATGTGTTTGAAATATAGAGCTTCATTATGTGCGATAGGTTATGAAATATGAAACATAGTAGAGTTTTCCTTGAATTATAAATATATAATATATTATTTCATTTCCATTTTAACGAGTACGTTGTATTCCATGAGCTAAGTAAAATTTGCAAGTTATGTTATTTACAGTAATATAATTTGTCTACGATAATACTAGATAAAAAAATATTCAATATTTTCGCTTATTATATTATAGTTTCGTTCAGGAATTATTCCAAAAAACAAGCTCAACTCCAACGAACGAAATCCTCCACACATTGAGGGTAAACTCTGCCAAACTTCATGTTAAAATTATGATTAAAGATCCGGCACTAGAGCCACCATGTTACCGACTCAGCTTAATTTACGTACACCAAAGTTAGCAAAATTTTATAAACGAAAATGGCGAAATTCCCACTTTAGTGCGAGCCGCAAATTTTTGAGAATGAGTCGCTAATGTCTTTTGGATCCAAATAAATATTGATGATTATCTACATAATTGAAAAGTTACAGAGCTGATAATTTTATCTTCATTCGTGGCAATCTATTAAAGGTAGGACTATGGTTGCCATAACGACGTGACAACTTGCCACCTCCAGGTATTTAAGGGGAGCATAGGTGTCGTCTGTGCCATAAACTTGATTGTTTTGTAGTGATAAAGTGCTTTCAGTTTCCAAGTATTATGTTTTAATAGTGCCTTGTTGGTTTATTTGTGGAAAATTCGTGAGATATCCGTTAAAAGATTTTACTTTATTTATTGCCGCTATTTTGCAAAATTAATAAAATAAAATGTAATGCACAATATTACGAGTGTGCATTATAATGTCGTATTTCCTTATCAACATGGTGTTATGTTTAAATCTCGTCATGATAGCTAGCAACTAAATACTTAGTACAATAAATAATATGTTGCATGAGACAAACATTTGATTAGTCTGTGGACATACCACAAACATATTTAAATTATTGCACTTATCTCATATATAATTCAAATAT
The DNA here is from genome assembly GCA_949126905.1 of Amorpha juglandis. Classification (NCBI taxonomy): domain Eukaryota; kingdom Metazoa; phylum Arthropoda; class Insecta; order Lepidoptera; family Sphingidae; genus Amorpha; species Amorpha juglandis. The sequence goes on along the minus strand of OX421378.1, from coordinate 4,230,213 downwards.
TTATTTATATTTAAACCGACTCTAGAAATTTAATTTTCTGACTAATTTAAATAACTATTTTAGGATTATATTAAGAATCATAAACAAAATGCATAAAGTATGCAGTAGGTATGTATAATTATCTGCCGAATTCATAACCACCAGTCGTCCGGCCACACATTTCATTCGGCCTTTTTTTCGGTATGTTACCAGTTACCTCACCTTTAATCTAGTGCAGAGTACTATAATAATATATTTGAAATTAAAATACAATCACACGTGTAATGACAACAGGTTTGCCTAACATTGATAGCATAACTTTCGAATGTGACAATACAAGGATATGATAAAGCTTTGCCAGAGCCTAGCAGACAGCCCGCCGTAACCTAGCACATAGGATACCGGACGCAATGGATCTAAACACGAGGCCGTTTCCGATATTTACCCGACAGCCTTACAATAACTTGTCTAATAATGTATCTCCGGTCTCGTGAGCATGCCATTTATTACTTTAATAATAAGTTGCGCTAAAATAATATAGTGATTGGAATGTCGTATGTATTGCCTACAGCTAATTTATATGATTTTTATAGCATAGGCCGTCAAACGAGCAAATAGGTCACTCGATGGTAAGTGATCTCCACCGTCCATCTATATCCACAATACCAGTAAAATCACGGGCGCGTTGCATACCTTAAAGGAAAAGGATAATTACGGGATTGAGAAGGGAGAGGGATATGGACCTCCGTATATCTCACTCACTGTACGGAACGCAGTAAATATTCCTTTGGTGATACTTATCTACGTAGAATTGCTCTCAATACACTTAACGAAATACATATTTTTCAAAATTCAACACGTACAAAGGGGATGGGAAAGATTACTTTGAAAAACTACTTTATAAGCCCGAGCGAAACCGCGAGCAAAAGCTAGTTACTCGTAAACATGTGGTCTTACGTTAATACATCGTCGGTTTTTTGTAAGACAGTGGTAGCGATCCTGTCGATGCGGCCCATTCATACAGACAACATTTCCTACAGCGCGGTCATACCACTCCATACTTTCTTTCATATTGTGTTAGGTTAGAATCGTCATAAATAATACAGTACAGGTGTAATGTAAGATAGAATTAAGAATTCATAACATAAGTCAAATATATATTTATTCATAACTTATTGTTAGAATGTGGTACACGGCTCGAGAATACAAACAAGATGTGGATTACAGTAATGACAAAGATTAATTTCATTCACTTATCTTCGAAACGACCTTGGCAGAAAGACTCATTTTGTGAAAATAGAAGCTCTTAACAACCGGTGGTTATCCCTCTTTTGAAAGCGCTGTGTGATATATTTACTTACTTAGAGTTTTTTTTTATATATAGTAATTCGCTAGAAATTGTTAAATTACTCGTTTATATAACATGGTATTATTTAATAATAAAATGTATCAAGTAGCTACCAAGCAACATTTATAGTTATAGTTTAAAAAGAAATACTCAATTGATTACGAATGACGAGACGAGCAAGGCGCTCGTCTGATGGTAAGCCTGCCCATAAATAGAAGCAAAACCACACAGAACTTGGAATTACAAAGCACTGCAGGACACTGTACTGCGCACTTCATATATATTCATCCGAGATATAGGATATTAAGTCTCATAATGCCCAGTAATTGCCTAACTGGCTTCAAATCTTTCAAACCAAAACACAACAGTGCTTCCGCACTGTTGCTTGGCGGCAGAAAACATAACTAAGTTCAAGGCATTTTATACAAGTTTGATATTATATCAGCCCTGTATTAAATACTATTCCACTGCTGGGCAAGGGCTTCCTCACTAACTGGCCTTAGTCCACCACGCTGGCCTAATGTGGGTTAGTAGACTTCACATACCTTCAAAATTCTCAGGGATGAAGGTTTACGCACGATGTTTTCCTTTACTGTTTACTGTAAATTTTATAGAGAGTATAAAATATAATCTGCTGTTGTTTTATTATTAACACTGTTAGCATTCATCTTGAATGAATAAAACTAAACTGAATAGAGAGTGATGATAATTAATAATGAATTTACACGTAATTATAAAAAGTTAGAGGTATGTGTGAACACCACTCGACGCTTGGCTATATCACAAAAGAATAACACCGATATAAACTGCAACTCCGACGCTTGTTTGCATTAAGATTAACATCACAAAACATTCACATTGTAGTGAAGAATTGTTGTTTTTGTTCGTTTGGGTCAATGTTAATATAACGAGGTTTCATGCTGTATTCATTTCAAACAAAAACTTAGGTCATTATCACTATTTGGTGCTCTGCCGCGAAATCAGTATTTTTTGTTTTTTATATCCTTGTATTAAAGCGCATAGGAGTTTTTCACTTGTAGCATCTCTACCCATATAAACCTCTCTGAAGATATAGGTCTGATAGTACGTTACGTACATACTATACTATACTATTATACCGTGAGCATTAAGAATTATGATATTTGAAATGCTTTTACAGCAACGCGGCAACGTCAAGAACTGAAAGTTGGTAAACGAAGTTTAATATACCTTTAACACTATATAATTATATACAATTATACAGATGTAGAAGTTTAATACCTCGTCAATTACTTAGATTCTAGACGAGGAAAGTTTTCTAAACATAGTCCCTACATTATTCCGCAATACGGACACTTCTACTTTTGATTACAGTGATTAACGTTTTCTCCTGTTATGTGCTGTTTCCTGCTTATTAAACATAATCTAATAGGATAGGAAACTATGTATTTAGAATCATACATATTTTTTTTTTATAAACAATCAATTAATATTTAATACGCTTTTTAAAATGTCCCTTACATAACAGACGGTTTTTAAATTTTATGATTTTTTTCTAAAAAAAAAATACTTTAAATCACTCTCTTGTAAAGTATACTAAATGTCGCTTAGATTTTTTGCCTCTCAAAAGTCGATATTATTTTAATTATTTATTAATAAAATTAAATTTAATTATTTGAAAACATTTACAAAGAAGTGTTTTATGTCATTATATAAAGAATAACTGACAAAAAATATTGCAGCGACTGATTTTCAATATGGTTATTGATTTGCTTTGGCACTGAGTAAGTTATTATAATTATACTGGACTTATAGCGGCTGCAATACAGAGGTCATAGGAACAGAGTAGTCACTATGTCGACTTGTGATAATTTTACTAAACCTAATGTTATTGCCTATGAAAAATATAACTACTTTTTGTTATTTGGAAATATATGTATATTTATTGTGTTAAGTTTTAACAGTACTGGTATCGAAGTAACGGTATTAATAAGAACCTACAGGAATTGGGATTTTTTACCTTGACTAAACTAACAATTGGATTAAAATAATTCTTGCCAACTTATTGAAGATCCATTCGCGTACAAACCTACATCGCATCGCCGTCGGTGGTGCTGGCAAGTCTACCAAGTTGAAGGTTGCCATACTCATGTAATACATGTAGTTTATGTATTAGTGAGGTCAATTTGTGATTGTATCTGTACTGAGAACCATGGTGTCCAATAATGTCTTGATATACCCATTGATAATATCAATGGATATACCTATATATATTTTTATTTTGTCGAACTTATGCGGAACTGTGCTCCACACAGGTGAATCTGATGATATGTCCCTATAGCCCATTTACAACATTACACTACGCTTTTATAAAATATTGACATGCTAAGACCATCCAAATATTACTGATATTCGTGTGAAGACTTATAGAAACGTTAAATAGTATGCTGAAGCGGAAATTGAGTAAGATAAGTTGTTAATGGCCTAAATAAATAAGAATGTCACGTACACGGGTCGGGAATGGATTCGGCCCAACTTCACAAGGAAAAACGATTTGGTAGATACCAATACACTAAGAAGATTTTCCAAGATATTTATAGCTTTACAATTACGTCGAAATAATGTTTGGCAAAGTATTAGAAAACATAAAATTTAAAATAAATAGAAATAATAAAATTTCTTTTATTATATCAGTATCTTATAATATTCAATCGATTTTATTGTTTCGTTAAGTTTTATGAGCTAAATACTTGCAATTGACTAGTTTTCGAATAAACGTCTTTTAATGTAATTTAGCTGCAACTAAACTAAAAGACCTCTACCCCACCACTATCAGACTAAAATACCTGCAGGTCATGTATGTACCATGTCAGAGGCGTATCTCATACATCAAGTACAACTGTACCATGTGCATAAAACTCACAGCAAATATTGATCTATGTCGACGGTACTCTATTTTCTCATAAAATAATAAACAATTCCAATCGATTTATTGTAGTTGCCTTAAGTTACTCAGCAACAACGATGGAGAACGAATGGAGTTGAGAACTCAGCTTTAATGTTTCCAGTGATGTAGTGCAATTTTATAGTGCAGTGAACACGACAGATGATTGTGACGATATTTATAGTCTAGTGAGGTGAAGGTTACGAGAGTTTTATACGCGTTCACATGTATTTCCGATCCGCCTTGTATGTACGGCAATGACTTTTGTACAAGATAAATTAATTTTCAAAACGATTATTCATTTAAAGGCTAAGGATTAAGTTATTTTGGAACAAAAAAGGAAAAAAGCTTGATTAAAATATATTATGCAGTATTAGCATTAATTTCATTGATTCAAAGTATTCTATAGATATTGGAAACATCTTTTTTATAGTAGAGGCCCACAAACGAGTAAGTGGGTCACCTGATGGTAAGTGATCTCCAAGTTGCCTTAAAAGAAAGAGATAATTAAAGAATTCGAAAGGGGAGGTGGATTTGGGCTCCAGATATCTCACTCATCGAACGAAACGATGCAACGAGCTGCTATGCTACGTCATATAGATTTTCTGTGAGACAGTAACAATCCGGTCGAGCCTGCCCATTTAAGCTGTAGAGTACTGTAGACAAAATGTCTAAGCCATCTGTTATGATAAACGTATTAGCTTCCAAAAATTTAAGTTTTTAAGTATTAAAAGTGATATCTTACGTCAGATAAATAAAACAAAATAATGTTTTGCTAATGTCTGCAACAATTTAACATGCAACGTCAAACCAATTATTTATGAGTTCCACTAGATATAGCGGAGAGATTAAAGTCTGATTGATATATAAAGCAGTCAATATGGATTGGTGGCAACTGACGCCGCGACGGGACATGTGTGCTGTACCAGAGTGCTTGGCAGCACTTGACTCTCGGGTTGGTTTATTATCTTATTCTTCTTTTTTTTAACGCATATGTTATTTGAAAAACTGAAGATAAGCCGTGTAAAAGGAGGCTTTACCTTTCGGATGCAGCAATGCGTACCTCTTCGGAATATGAATATATTATGTAACGTTTTCAAAACGAAAACCACAAAAAAATGAAATCTGTATTCATTAATATTGCTATGAGATGACAATATATATTCTGTATTATAGTTAGTATAAATAAAATGAGCAACATTTAACATTTATAATATCACCTAAATATATCACGAAATGTCAGAATTGGCATAGTTTCATACATAAATATTAAAATGTTGCATTATCATATCGAAACATTCGTGACAGGAGCTGTAACAACATTTACATTTTTCTTTAGTTTATTGTTTTCTATACATAATTGCAATATTATTAATTTAAAGTCATAATAACATCATATTACTATATTGTGTCTCATGGGGCAAATTAAAGCCTCACGCCTGCAATCTCAAATAGGTGGGGTAGGGTATAATCGTCGAGCTTATTTCCGTATCATGATGTAATAGGGGGGCGAGCCTATCACCATACCGGGCACAAATTCCAGACTCCGAACTGATACTGAAAATTTCGTGACAGAAAAACCCTTTTACCCAACTCGAGACCTCAGTAGTCAGTACAGCAGATGTACCGCTTACACAATACAACTGTGCTACCGAGGCAGAGAGGTCGACATATAAAAATGCATTTTCGTTTTCGAAGTAATTGAATGAATTACTAAATAGCACGATAGTCAATTATTTGCAGTACATGTGGTACTAATACACCTTGTACGTAAGTCTTACACCTTGTTACCACACTGATCGTTTAACGTGACTCACCTAATTCGTATGTGTGCCGTGACGATCATTTTGCTTATATTGGGCAACGGTGTACTGTGAAAAGCCATTAGTAGGCTAATATGATGGTTGAAAAGTGACATTAATCACGCGAAATCAAACATTCACGCAGACAATGAACAGTAGACTTTATTTAATTATGTTAGGGTTTAAAATTTATTGATTTGGATGCGAGGTCGTGTCGGAGCGGTCACCTTCAAAACGTCATTGCACAGCTGAGTGTCTGCCGTCAACCGCCAACCACTATCTATCACTTCCGAGACTTGCTCATTGATCTCTACTATATGTATAATGAACTTTCCGCATATTTTTTAACACATTAATTCAACGTCATGTAGATATTAGTATGGAATTTAATTGAATAATGCATGACAGTTTGTAAATCAATCGGTCAGGAATCGATTTATTCGCATTAATAGGTGACAACTAGGCATTCATTTTTGTAATGCCATTGGAGTGATTTCCTTAGTATTTCAAAATTAATACCTGCTTGTGCTCTTTGACATTGATGTCCGTGTAGAAATGGGTTTCATTGATTTCATTGACTTCAAGTTTTACAAATGTTTTATTCAAAAACCTATTTTCACTCTTACACTTTCTTCGTAAATATTACAATAAACTTTTGGTATGGTGATTTGTTGTCTACTTCTGTGAATTGTTTTTCAAGTTTCATGCCTTTTACCTAAATTAAAGCTAGGACAGAGTTACATTTTAACAATGACAGTTACTTATTATATATTAAAAACTCAACTCTAAACGCAAACTTACTTGGGTTTTATCTGCAATTTTAGAACTTGTTTCATATTATCATTTCTGCTAAAATAGTAACATTTTAAAGTTGACATCATTATCACATTTTTAGTTCTTAATTTGACAAATAATTTACTTGCAAATAAAATCTAAATAGTCTACAAACAAAACCCTTGATTATAGGTATTACATATGTACTGAATTCGTTTTAATACATAATTATTTTAGTTCGTAGAAACGAATTAACTAAATACACGAAATATCTTGTCTGCTTATTAAACTATTTTTTTTTTGTGGGGCTCTATGCCCCACTCTCGTCCCTCTGATATTATTTTTCAGAGCTTTTACCCATCTGTGAATTCACTACATCTTTTATTAATAAAAACCCCGTAATAATGCATATATAAAAAGAGACTATTTATTTATTCACAGGGCATGGCATTCACAATCGAAGAGCGACAGACGCTGGGCATTCACGGTCTGTTGCCGGCCCGAGTGAAGTCCCAGGCGGAACAAGTGCAGCTGTGCAAGCTCTCCATCGAGAGATACGAGAACCCGCTCAACAAATACATATACTTGATGGGACTATTGGTAAGCAGAACAAAATATAAAAGAGACAACTAACACGCTATATACAAATGTGATTTTATTTAGAAGTTACTTTTATTGGGTGTGGCAATTTTTGACAGCCGTGGCGCAGCGGGCGATTAGCCGACTACGAAGCGAGAGGCTGTGGGTTCGATTCCCGCACTTAGACAAATGTTTGTGTGATTTAGTAATGTTGGTTTCGGGTGTGGGTGTTGTGGGATCGTAAGTCCCTCGTAGTTCCTGATACCCACGATATAGGTTTAACCTAGTGTGGGATTAGAATTTAGTGAATTAATAGGGTGTATTCATTTAAAAAAAATGTTCTTTTTTAAGTAGATGGCATCTACGCAAAAATCTATGGTTTCCGTCTTCAAAAGTTCTAACGTTTTCTCTATCTGTTTTCGCTTTTCGTCTATAATAACAGGATTATTGTTTGGGAATTTTACAAGTTATAATAAAATGGTAAGTATTATAGAGTATGAACTTATTATGTTTTCACTTTTCATCTATAACTACAGGTATATATATATATATATATATCTAAGGTTGGAAAGAAAGTTATAGTATTGTAGAGTATGAGGGATAAAGAAAATTAGCAAATTACTCATTAGCTTATACCTACGTCTAGTGTCGCGTTAAATCTTTAACGTTTTCACGGTTGGAAACGTCGGCAAGGCTACGCGTGCACCGAAACGCTCACTCCGCCAAGCAGAATTCCTGCACAATCGACAAGGACGTTCCAGAAACTATATTTAGCCACGTTCACGCACAAAATATGCTTAATTAGGATGACTGCTGATTTATGGCTATTGATGTTTTTGAAATTAAATATAACACCTCTGCATAAGATTAAAGTTAATTGATCTATATATAACATGAAAGTGATAATTAGTGATTAGTGTCGTTAACATTATCGTATTTAAACTGCACCGAGATTGATTGGATAGGCTTAAAAGAACCGACACCACAGTAGAGTTCATCCATACTATCTGGAATCAATACGGTCTAGCACCGTATGTTTCCAGCATTCATTTTCGCGCACGAACTGAACTCTCTACTTCGGTGTATCCCGCGCGCTATGACATGTCCATCTTTAAACGAGGCTTTAAAAGAGTATTCCTTCAGCGATAGGCAGCGGTTTGACCGTGCCCCTGGCATTGCCGATGTCCATGAGCGGCGGTGACCGCTTACCATCGGGCGGGCCGTTTATAGTTTATAGTCGGCCTATCAAGGCAATCAAGATAAAACGTAATTAGGTGGTCAAGTATAACAAAGTAATAGCGTTAAGTAATCAACATAATAAATATCCAATGTCGGGGGTATACTTGGACTAAGTGAGGTCAGCCGCTCTGGAGCACACTGAACTAAATCATGAAAGACCCGTAGTATTTAGTAAGATAGGTCTTTTTTTCTATTTTTCTGTCTTTTTACCTAATGCAAATGTGTCTACAAATGTAGCAAAGACCATAAATGATGATGAATTCTGATATTTTTAGGACCGTAACGAGCATCTGTTCTACCGTTTCGTCGGTGAGAACGTGGCTGAGATGATGCCGATTGTATACACGCCGACGGTGGGGCTCGCGTGTCAGAAGTTCGGGCTCGTGTACCGCCGCCCGCGAGGACTCTTCATCACCATACATGACAAGGGACATGTATACGACGTGCTGAAGAACTGGTGAGTCTTTTAGCTTTATTATAAAAATACATTGCAAGTAGGTATTTATTGGATTGCAACGGCTATTAGGTCAGCTTAACTAGGTGTGGTAGGTACAATGCAACGAAGTTAATTAAGATTAGAATTTGTTTTTGGGTTAAGTAGTATTTCTGTTGTTAGTTTAATAATGTTTAGAACATAATTAATTATACGCAAGTGTTGTTATTCGAAATGCCGTAGACTTAATTAAATTAAAACCTATTTATTGCATTTGGTACATACCTACCACATATACCATACTACTACCATACTCTACCACATGGCGGAGTTTCTTAAAAGAGATGAATACAATTTTAAAATAAAAGGCGGGTTAAAATATATTATTATTATGAAACATAATTATCTTACTAGCTGCTCCACGCAGTTTCGTGTTTAGTTCGTTTCCCAATACGTGAACTTTACAGTAGAGCATTTTAATATTTTTTATTGCGATAAAAATTCATATAAATTTACATACAGCATAATTTTGAGTAAAACTTATATTTTATTGATTCATATTTTTTCCTAATATCATTATTATGAATTTTTATAGTACAAAACAAATTTGAAAATGCTCTACCTTAAAGTATACCTATTTGTGCTTTAGTATTTTTGCCATTCCATTGACGATAATAAACCTTCCAGAATAAATCTTTTACACGATAGTGAAAATGGCATCTAAATCCGCAGCATAGTTTAGGAAAAATAAGCAGACAAACAGACAGACAGACGCAGATAGCGACTTCGTTTTATACTGCGTATTATGTCCGTTTTATACCATACTAGCTGTGCCCGCGAACTTCGTTTCGCCATCAAAAAGCTTTCATACAAACTTTCATCCCCAATTTGGGCCATTTAGGGGTTGATTTTCGAAAAACATAGTAGCCTATGTCTTATTCTGATGTATAACCTTTATATTATTGTTCTTTATATATTTATTTCTTATTTCTTTATACAGGGTTAATTTTAAAACACCAGCAACCTCACAGGACCAGATAGCTGACCTCATACGGAACAACTTTTGTTCTAAGAGTTTGGATATAACTCAATATATTTAAAAAAAAATGATTTTACAAGTTTTTGTTGTGTCGTGTTTTACTTCGTAGACTGCGGCGCGGCGCGGCGTGCGCGCACGACTTCAAAGCGGCCGTCAGCTGCTCGAGCGTTGACCTTCAAAGCCGCTAGCCCGGTTCCCCACGCTTCGCGTATTTGTTTACGTAATCTGCGATGCGCGTTGTAACGTTCAAGACGGAAATTAAATGAATACTTATTTTTGTATGAAAATAAAATCTAACAAATTATCAAAAGTCGTAGAACAAAAGTAGTAGCTTATAACCTTAGGAATCTACCCCTGCGAGGTTGCTGGTGTTTTAAAAATAACCCTGTATATTATTAGTGTTCTTTATATTATTGTAAAGTTGAATTAAAATCCATTCAGTAGTTTTTACGTGAAAGAGTAACAAACATACATCCATCCATACTTACAAACTTTCGCGTTTATATTAGTAGGATACATGGAGGTATGATATATTCGCAGGCCTGAAACAGACGTGCGCGCGATCGTGGTGACTGACGGCGAGCGCATCCTGGGTCTGGGCGACCTCGGCGCATGCGGTATGGGCATCCCCGTGGGCAAGCTCGCGCTCTACACCGCGCTCGCCGGCATCAAGCCGCACCAGTGTCTGCCCATCACCCTCGGTGAGAATCCAGACGTCATATGGTGCTGCCACACCGGTGTTAGAAAATGTTATATAACATTTTATAACAGCGGTGTGACAGCATCATTTAGTAAACATTTCTTAACAATTTGTAACATTTTGTAACATTTTTTAACATTTCTTAAGATTTTTTAACCGCGGGCGGCGGTACTTTTGAGAGCGGCGCCGTCAAAGAAGCCGTCAAAGAAGGGCCGATGTCATGTTTTCTAATGTTATAAAATGTTAGAAAATGTTTTTGTTAACATTTTATAACATCGGTGTGGCAGCACCAATAGAAGTACCTAGTACTAGTATTAGTAGTTTTCGGGTATTTAAATGTTTATTTGCTTTTTAAATCAGCGTTGTATTACTTAGGTCGTACTGCAACATCAAGCTGAATGAGAGGTACCTTTGCTGGCATTTATTTAATTTAAATTTAGTTTTAGTTAAGTAATTAATTATAGGAAATATTTTTATGTTAGTTAGTTATGCCAGCAATAAATGTTTTCTTACAATACTATACGATATTTGCCACCAAAAATATTAATGGAAAATGTTCTTCGTCACTGTGTGCATATCTCTCTCTTCCGCACTCTCTCTCTTTCTATCTACAGTTACAATTCTTTTTTGAATTGAAATTTAATGTTTGACTTATTTCCTCACTGCTCCCTCTGGGTGAATGTCTTTTTCAGGATAAATAGGAGCCCATGTCTTAATCCTGATCATGCTCTGTGTGCCCATTTCTATACAAATCTATCCAGCCTTGAGGCGTGATTGAGTAATAAACATCCAAACTTTCACATTTTTAATATTATAGTAGATAGGATAGCTGTCAAAATAGTTCTTCTTGAACAGAATTATAACAGAGTATAAAATTTTAGGACATTGTCATTAAGTTGCTCATTCTTCTCATAACATTGGATTACCTTTCGAACTAAAAGTACATTTTCTATATTTTTCCCAGACGTTGGAACTAACACCCAGTCGATGCTAGACGATCCTCTCTACATCGGTCTGCGTCAAAAACGCGTCCGCGGTGCCGAGTACGACGAGTTCGTTGAGGAGTTCATGCAGGCAGTGGTGCGACGGTTCGGACAGAATTGTCTGATACAGTTCGAAGACTTTGGCAACGCCAACGCGTTTAGACTACTCGAGAAGTACCGTGGCAAGTAAGTATAGAATCTGGGTGATGGGGACGAAAGTGATTATGTTGATGATGAACATGATGATAACGATGTTGATGGTGATGACAACTACGTCAGGTCAGCTGTGTTGTGACTGTTTATGGATATGTATGCATTTTTCTAATGTGGTGTTAATGTAATTTGAAATGAGAAATTTTCTTAAAATCTCAAGAACTGTGTCAAAAAAGAAGTATTTTTTTTCGTAGATACTGCACATTTAACGATGACATTCAAGGCACAGCGTCTGTAGCTGTTGCTGGGTTGCTTGCGAGCTTGCGTGTCACCGGCAAGAGGCTATCAGATAACACCATTGTTTTCCAAGGCGCAGGAGAGGTAATTATGTTCTTTATTATATTTCAAATTCGAATATTTCGATAATCTTAAATTTTAGTCACACACATAGTCCTGACCCCACACTAGGTTAACTTGTACCGTGGGTGTCAGGAACTACCGCTTACGATCATAACAAACAAATTGTTAATTAATTTATACCTTACCAATACAGTATTCTAAAGAGGTGAAGAGATATGGTAATTATTCATAAAATAATTATATAAAATAACTTCATCAAAGTTTTGGGCTATACCTAATTATTAACATAAGTCTGGATGAGAATAAGAACTACAAACAAAAAATGCAATTAGCCATTCCTCTAAAACTATCCATATTAATGCTGTATGTGTAAGAAAGTGATCCAAGACATAAAGTGATATTGTGATCCCACAGGCTTCATTAGGTATTGCCGAGTTATGCGTAATGGCCATGAAGGCGGAAGGCACACCAGAACCAGAAGCCCGCTCCCGCATCTGGATGGTGGACTCAAAGGGGCTCATCGTGAAGAATAGGCCAGAAGGTGGACTCAACGAGCATAAGGAAAAGTTCGCCCAAGATCACGCACCGGTTCGCACCCTTGCTGAGGTTGTCGATGTGGCTAAACCTTCTGTGCTTATTGGTAAGTTGACACTAAAAGTAATCTTTTGAATTTTAAAATATGAACATATTTTAAAATTAAAAAGATAAAAAAAGAAAGATTAAAGAAGAAGAAATTAAAGATATAAAATTCTAAAGATTACACAAACATATATTATATATTTTAACATATAAATGATAATGTACACAGTTTGACTCCATAATAAGACACTATAATTAGTTTTTCACCGTGTGTACGGTGGTGGCTATTCAGTATGGTACAATTATTTAAGCATCTGGTACCCTTCAAGCGAACTGGTTGCAGTTGAATCAGTTCAGTTGGAGGGTACCTGTTAGTAACCTAAGCCTCTTGACGCTATCTAATAAAAGTGTCCTAAGTTCATTACTTTTCTTTGTCTGTAGGCGCTGCTGCGATCGGAGGTGCGTTCACTCCCGAAATTCTCCGCAAGATGGGCTCCCTGAACGAACGGCCCGTTATCTTCGCTCTCTCCAACCCAACCAGCAAAGCTGAGTGTACCGCGGAAGAGGCTTATAGCAATACTGATGTGAGTTTTCACAATCTGTGCATTGGTCTAGTCGACAGTGTACACAGGCTAAACACATGAAGTTCAAATCTTAGGTCGAGCAATCACAATTTGTATCTGAGCTTTTCTAATTGAGGCGACACATGAGTTATTCGGGATTGGAAATTGTACATGACATGTGGCGATAGGTTCGCCGCTTATTATGGGACGGATGTAAGCTAATTGAACCGTGGTCGTAGGTACTGGTTGCACATCTGTTTGCCTTCATAAATACAGGCGTGAGCTTGTGGCGTGATATATTTTTATCTACAGGCCCATTCAGGCCAGCTCGAATGGGTTATTACCACTGTCCCATAACCGACGTGAACTGGCACCTCACTCTTATGTTGCATATGGAGAGATTACCGGAAGACCAAATCTATATTTCCATTTCTTTTCTTCAAGGTCGGCAACGAATTCATGTTTCTTCTGGAATTGTGTATCATAATGATGACTACCTTGGTGGCGCAGTTGTAATGCGTTAACGATACAATTGCTGTGCTGAGGTTTCGGGTTCGATCCCCGGGTCGGGTAAAAGTGATATTGGGGTTTTCTATCACGAAATGCTGAGTATTAGCCCGAAGACAGGAATTGTGCCCGGTATGGCAATAGGCTCGCCCCTATCACATTATGGGATAGAAATAAGCTCGGCGAAATGTGGGTGTACTGTTTACACACTTCTACTCCTACACTTCTGCTAGCCTTTCGGGGAGTACAGGCGTGAGGGTGTGTGGTACTCAGGTACCATCAGTGGTACCGTGACCAACTTGATGGTTTGCTAACCTATCATAAAAAAATCTCGTGTGTAGGAGCGCGCGATCTTCGCGTCTGGTTCTCCGTTCCCTGAATATCGCACCAAGGACGGGCGCACCCTCCGTCCGGGTCAGGGCAACAACTCGTACATCTTCCCCGGACTAGCGCTCGGGATCATCTGTGCCGGGATCGTTGACATATCAGATGACTTCATGCTGCTCGCTGCTGAGGTAACTTATACAATTATTTTTTATAACAGGTGGTAGGTTCCTCGTTTGCGAAAGGCCGTCTGAGAATGAACCCTCGCTTGTGTAAGCACTGTTGTGTTTCGGTTTGGTGGATATTGAAGCCAGTGAAATTACTTGGCACTATAAGAGAATAAATTATGTCTCGGGGTGAGGAACGCAGTCAATTGCCATGCAATATTTATAGTTATTTTGATCTTTATAATAAACTCCAAGGGTTTTAAGGATTCAGATTAAAAAATCTTGAGATCCCTTTTTTCGGATTGAAAATAATTTATGTTGTCCCAAATGCACAGTTTGATTTGTAAATAAATAATAAGTGATTATTCATTATTTAATTAGCGTTTTGTGTGATCTTACCACATGTTATTATTAAATTTTGTATACATACAGGCTCTGGCAGAAATCGTGTCGCAGGAAGACTTGGACCATGGCAGTCTATACCCACCACTTGAACAGATTCAAAATTGTTCCGTTAAAATAGCTAAGAAAATTGTTGAACACGCTTATGAGACATGTAAGTATTTTTACTTATTATATTTTTTTTAATAAAAGAATCGACACATTCGTGAACGCCTTGCTGTGTGCGTAAGCTTGTTAATCCTCATGTATGTAGGTTTCCTTATGATATTTCGTTTACCATTAAAGCAAGCGATAATTAACAATGAAGACACACGTGACTTAAAAAAGTCAGAGGTGCATGCTCTTGGGGTTAGTTTCGAACCAACGAATTTCGTCTCCGTAGTCCGTACCACTCCTCGCTGAGCTATCGCTGCTGCTAGGATCATGATTACTTATTTTTTTTTACTTTAATTGGACTATCGATATTTGTAACTTAAATCATCATAAGGGACACACATCCAAATATCTCGTACGATAATTGAAATTACGGGTATCGCAATACAAACTAAATATTCATCGCTGAAGAAATCCCTTCCCGCGGAAGGCTTAAAAAACGTTGGCTTGACGTATAAGGAGACATAAGATCGAATAATCTCACTACCGAAGATGCCCAAGATCGGGTGAGGTGGAAGTCTTAGTAGAAAGATCGACCTGGCGTTAAGCCGTGACAACGCAACGCAGAAAGAAAATCGAAAAATTAATCATTGTAATGATATACACATTGTTTTCGTCAGGTAAGGCATCAGTACAGCCGCAGCCGTTGGACACGGAGGCGTTCATCCGCGCGCAGATGTACGACTACCACTACAGCCCCGCCGTGCCGCCAGTGTACGCCTGGCCTGAACAGCAGCACCGCATCGACATGATCTAGCCATAATGTACTACCGGCATTCACTATCCAACTTGTCTGACGCATTTCCTGATCACTTATCTAAGGAACTGTGGTAGTTGCTAGCTGGTAATTGTTTTCAAATAATTCCATTTCTACATTCGACAATACTAGACAATAATTATTGTCAATAAGGAATGTAGAAATGCAATTGCTTCGAGTTGATTATTATTGTCAGCTACACCCATCTCATTTAATAATGACCATAATTCAATTGATGAAAATTCTTAATATTATACAGAAATAGGCACTATAGTCACATATATAGGTTTTAAATGTAATTATTTTCTGATTTTGCAATATTGCATTGAACCATATTAAAGTTTTTAGAAAGCGTCAGTCGTGTTCGATGGTAATGTCAACTTTTATTGTATGATCTGATGACATCTCCATGTACTGCAGGTCATAATTGAGGCTGCTAGAACCAGAGCGGCCTAAATGCATTTTGATGACATTTGACCTATTTGTATTTTCGCAATTTAAAAATGTTAATCTACAAGGCCAGACCGGCCTAAAATTGGTAACATCATCTTGACATAGATGGCAGTACAAGTCCATTTCGGCCGTGGTTTAAATTGACGAAAATACAAATGTCAAAAGTCATCAAAATGCAGTTAGGCCACTCTGGTTCTAGCAGCCTCAATTAATTGAGATGTGACGCCACCGAGTGGGGGGTTTGTTGATTTTTAACCAGCTTGTACTGGTGTTTAACGCTTATGTTTTTGGTTCCTGTAAATTTGCTCTTGTGTTACATATTCTTGTAATGTAAAAGGGATATTGAAGAAATGTGGGAAAGCTAACACATGCCAAGATGATTTTAATTATTAATATATTTTGTTATGGATCTGTTATCAGGTAAACTTTATAAATCATAAATTACAGCAATTTAAAATTTTATGAATCTGTATTATTTTTTATTGTAGGTACTGTTTCGTAAATGTAAAAATTTTACTTGTAACATAACATTAAAAAGATGTTTCTGTTGGACTCTAATCCTGCTTACAAACAAATTATTTATTTATGTAGCGTAACAATTTTCGATTTTGGTAATTTAATATATTTAAAAGATTTTTAAAGGATGAGCATTTAATGACTTGCCAACTAATGTTATCGTTACTTATTTATTTATCATTCCAAACCTAGTTAGTTTTATATTGTACTTAAGTTTTTAGGATTGATATCTCGAAATGTATCGAATGTATAATGTAACTATGTGATTACTTGCAATAAAGAAAACCATTTATTCTGAAATAAAGTTTATTTATTTTGCCCTTAATTGTTTTGAGATACCTAAAGGCAGACTTTCGATGATCGCGTTAAGCGTCAGATATAACTCCATACTAAATTGCCATATTTGGTCAGTGACTCCATGCTCTGCTGTCAAATGGTACCCCGCAGTCGCTCTTTACACACTATGCATTTAACTCGCAGATGCGGCGTCATTACGTCACTGACGCCCGTGACGCGACCACCAGAAGTCGGGCCTTATAACAATTAAATTACATATTGAACTAAGGTAAAATCACTTCCTTGATAATCTGAAAGTTAAAAACTTCGACTCATCTCACTGCCGCGTCGAATAACACTATCTAATATTAGAATCTAGATGACCTTGTGTTTCCAGCAGTAAATTATATGAACATTTCACGTCGACGTTCCTTATGTTGATTTATAGTCAATATAAATAAATGTATGTGGATTTAAAATTACAAAGTAAGTGAAACATGAACTACTTGTGAATATTTTACGCCACAAAATGACGCACAAGGTTGTCTCAATTGAGATCATTTTGTTTGTATTTATTCTCGTCCCAGAGGCCAACCTGTTGCTCTGTCGCAATCATAAGCTTAATGTAAGTACATTATAGTATTACGTATCCCCGTATTAAAATTGCGTTAAATAATATTCAAGCATGTACATTACAACGCTACGCTATTTGTACTCCCGCTCTATAGAATTTACAAAACCCATCTCGACCGTATCACAGGAACACAATGCCTACACAACGAGAACAATGAAAAATAAACAGAAACTTTAGACTGACAGTCTTTATTTCGATAATAATTATTTATAAATACAAATTGAGAAGTACCGATTCACAACAAAAGTATTACCTAGATTACAACGTTCGACAAAATAATGATCACTTATCACTTTATTAGAACTGTACAAGTGTCCGGCTACCGCGCTAGTGCGCGTGCGCGTGCTCGAGTGACGCGAGTGACGCGTGTGACGCGAGTGACGCGGGTGACGCGAGTGACGCGTGCACGCTGCGCGTCCGCCGCTAGTAGCTCGCGCTGAGAGAAAGCGATCGCTCGCGGGACCCCGAGCTCTCCCCGTTGCACCGCGCGCGGTCATTGCCTGCGATAAAAACACACACATACGTTACACATCGACACAAACAAACACACAAACAACGAGCTGAATCTCGGACTTGGACAACTCCAATGCAAACATCGACATAAATATCCTATGTTGGTACTTTGGACGTGTCACTGCGATAAACTCGACTGCGCAATTAACCTTGTTTCAAATTAATTTTATAGCGATTACTTTATTTTCGGTCTCTACTCCACCCTTAGTTTGCGAAAACAGCGATATAGCAGAACCTCTTGGTAACACAAGGTAGTTTTGGTCTTAATTTCTTTGAATATGCTTCTTAGACAATTTCCTCGAAGCAGATCAAATGGTTAGGTATTTTATAAAAGTAGTAAAATAAACGACCGATACTCTGACCGAATTACCGCCGAAAAAAAACGCCGTAATCGTTATTCGTTTAATTCATTTTACTTTATAGTACAATATGCGCTTAATAAGTTGGCCGGCCTGGAGTCCCGAGTGGCGTCGCGCTTATTGTACTCAAAAAATGCCGAAGATGTTAGGCCACGTGAATCAAGGACACATGCGACGTTTATTTAGATCTTACGACCCGTATACTCGACGATTTAATATATTCAAAAGTATAACATTGTTATTTCCTCATCAGAGATTCAACTCGAGCATTTCAAATAAATAAATTGAAAAGTAAAATTAAAACAATAATAATAATCAAAGTACGTATAAGAAAGCGAAACGAAAACGCACACTAATAATAAAAGAGGCATCACTGAAAATCATAATAGAAACGAGTTTCATGTCTCAACATGTGTTTGGTAGTAATACAAAGCTAACGTAAGCTAAGGCTACGTACGCACTGGCCAAGTTACTAAAATATAAATAAAACCTGATATTACCATTCAGTCACGGTTATGCAAAGTGCATTATGACCAGTAGCATTTATTAAAAAAACTTTTATTTTTCAATTTTGATAATCTATGTATTATAAAAAGTAACTGTCCCATGCGAACGCAGGCTTAGACAAGCATCTAACGTCTATATACGGGCCTGACCTAAGGAATGATGGCCTTGTAAACTGGTGTCCTATAACAAAAGAGTACTTTCGTTACGACACAGACATTAATTTGTATGTTAGAATTGAAGACGACCAATCATGTAACATTACAAGCTGATCGTCTTGTAATAAAATGACAATAGCCAATAAAATATTGTAATTTTTTAACAATATTGTCTCTATGAAACCTTGTGTAAAAACAACTGTAGTGTTATATAAATTCATGTACTGAGTCGACATGTTCATATCCCAGGACATGAGAGTTGTCAATTATGCTGTTGCAATACGCATTTTGTTTTATAATAGGTTTATAAACTTCTATAATTCATTTTATAATTTAAAGCATATAAAATATACATAAAAATTGTTTTCAATCTATACTTTTACTCATTTCTTCAGGTTATGGTAGGGGAGCCCAAGCGGGGATTTCGGGATTTACTAAAGCGCGACAGATTAATATACAGGGGGATACCTTGTACCCGGTTAAGTACCTCCACAAAACATGAAGCCCATATATAAGGCCGCCCGTGAAGGATACAGGATCAGATTAGTAAAAAAAAATTGACCATCAGAAATTCTCGAGCGCGTCAGATTAAGGTAGGGTGAGTTAATTACATCCTAAAAAGTGTATATTCCACTAATCTGACAATTTGAGAGTGACGTAAAAAAAGCGGAGGGCAACAAAGTTGTAAAAAAAAAACGTCATCTCGACATTCTCGAGCGTAGCTAAATTTTTTTTTATTTTGAAGGAAATCATTCAAGAATAATGAAAAATATATAATCTGACGATTACCGCAAGCCGAAATAACAAAAATTCGTCGATAAAGTTAAATGCGTGCAGTTGCGTGATGCCTACATTTCCTTCTCCGCGTTTCTATTCCTCTCTCACTCTTTCTCTATCTATTACTCTCTCACTCCGTCCCCACTCTGGTTTCTGTTGCCATGACGCCATCATTGATCATAAAGACTCGTGGCATACTGTTTACAACGTGTTTGCAATATAATTTTTGGAATAACTTTTAACCGGCTTTATCGATCAACTTCAAAAACTAATCCGCCTTTGAGCTTGAAAAACCACGTCGATCGCCACCAAGCTGGTCAAAAGCGGTTCATTCGTTCGAGAGATATCGTGAACGAAAGAAACCCGAAAAAGTGTTTTTTCGGGATTACTCCGAAATTTGTGGTTCGATCAATTAAAATTACTTATGAGGATGATAAAACTGCGTCGAATGCCGCCAACCGCGTGAAAATCGGTTGATCCATTCAAAAGTTATTGCGGTTTGAAAATTCCAAAAATAGTGTTCTATGAAACTTCTATCAGACTTTCGAGCTGGGAGAGCTCAAATGCATAGAAATATTATTTCTTTGAACTCAGTGAGCTCAAAATATCACATAAATTATATTTTGAGCTCAAAAACGTCATAAGTACAATTTTAAGAGCCCAGGAATGGAATTAGCGGGAAGTTGCAGGGATGGCCTTTAAGGTGAACCGTTTTTCTAATTTTTTTTTGTCAGATCAGGCCAATCCCTCTAGATAATCGTCAGATTATGAGACAGTACGTTTAGAACATAAAGATGAACTATATATATCTTAATCTGACGCGCTTGAGTATTTCAAAATGGCGAATTTTTTTTGCACATTATGAAAATGGCCGCGAGTTTGCGTCCCATCGAAATCATCAGATTAGTGAATGAGAGCTTTTTTTTGGTGCACTTAACACTCCCTTAGAAAATCTGACGCGCTCGATTAATTTTTTTTTTTTTCATTTTCAACTCTTAAATACAACCACCCGCATCATGCAAACGATCAGATTAACATACGTACATTATTAAAAATACGTAGGGCATTGATGCTATCAATATCTGACGCGCTCGAGGATGTCCATGCAACAGTTTTTTTTTACACATTTAAAAATCTATAGCCGCTTCCCCCACCGATGTAAAGGTATATATCATATAACATTTTTTTCTTCATATCATCTAAGCTTTGCATCCCAATAGGTCTTTACGACGCTCGAGTATATCCCCATTTAGCATCGTGGGCTCCCCTACCATTATAATAGTCTTTTGTAAACTAAGCAACCTTAAAATTCAAACTTGGCCAGCCTGAAGTTTCCAGCGGTCGCTATTGTTTTTAAAGACCATAGAGTGACGCACGAGACGTGGATAGCGGATATAATTACGTGACTAATTTCAGGCAGGTCAAATAATTTTTGCTCGTATTGTAAGGTGCAATCGCCAGCCTTGTACCAGACCTAGCTACTTTTCAATTATGATCTCTATTGTATTTGGTGTGATTAGCATGTCCTAACAAAGGTAACAAAGGTCCGTGGTACGAGGCTGGAGACAGACAGTAATGTAGTTGTGTTGTGGTATATAGAGACTAACGGGCCACCAGGAGAGGCGGTTCCGGCTGAAGCCGGGGTGATTTTTGCCTCGGGAAAGCTGGGCCGTCCCTAATGCGCCGAAGATGGTCACCGCGGGGTTTTAGTTGGTGGTTGCCGGCATAGTTGTAGACCGGTGGAGCCCAACATAACCGTTCCATCTCCCTCCCGACCCCCACGGTGGGGTGGTAACGATGAAAATGCTTTCCCCGCGAAAATTGTTTTCGAGTGGTAGAGCCACGCTGTAGACAGTTTTGTCTATAGCATGAATAATAAGTAGCAGTTTGTAGCTTACTGCTGCGTTTCGTACCATGAGTGAGATATCCGGAGGCCCAAAAGCTCCTCCCATTTCCAATCCCCAATTATCCCTATCCTTTAAAATTGGCAATGCGCCCATGAGACCTCTGGTATTGTCGGCGTACATGAGCAGTGGAGATCACTTACGATCTGGTGACCTACTTGCTCGGTGGCCGGCCTATGCTATATAAAAAAAAAAGTATATATAGACCGAGCCTGTGATGCGGCGGCAGCTTGTTGAAGAAGGGATGCCTGAGCGCGTCGCGCAGCGTGATGCGCTGCGTGGGCTCGTACTCCAGCATGCGCGCGATCAGCTCGAACAGCTGGCGCGCCTCCTCGCTGTTGCTCTGCATGTACCTCTGCACGTACACAACACACACATTATACATTACACAATACACATACCACATGGATGCTAATATAGATAGATAAAAGTTTAATTTCGGCTTATGCAACACATCACACAAAGAATATAAGGATAAAATAAAATAACTAATAACATGATAAAAATAAATATGCAATAACATTTCACCCCACATCAAGTAAACATTTTGATATTAATTTTATTTTGGTAAATTTAATAACTTAAATCAAGAATTTAAAGTTCTATTTTTCATAATCATTTATTGGAAATATTTAATTTAGGATTTTCTGGAAATGGATAATTGAAAGAATGAGAAGGGTTTTATAATAGTTTTTTTTAAGGAATATCAGACTATTCAAGTAAACAATTGTTAAATTAATATTTTTTTTAAACTAAGATTAGACATGTATGGTCATAATAATAAAAAAAACAGCTACAATATTGTATGAATATAAACAATTAACGTAGCGGTAATAAATATTCAAACAGCTATGAGCACAAAATTTAAGTAGCTGATAATAAAAAATGTGTACATATGAAAATGAATTCGAATCTAGTGGGTTAAGTAAACAGATTTCCGAAAGAGTTTTTGTAACGTATTGCACATGCATCAGAATATTTACGTTTCATCCCGATAAGTCGATCAACAAGTTGGACATAGTTGCAAAATGTTTAAGTTCAGGCCGGAAATAGGTGTCCCATTTTTTTCCTCTGATAGTAGGACAAGATAGTCCGAGTTAGTGTCAGTGTACATTTGTTTGAATATTTTATACATTTCCAATCAGACGCCGGAAACATACGATATTTGGAGGCCCCCACTATGGCAGGTCAATAAAACCAGATTTGTACCGAGTCTGACAGACTGATTATAGAGTCGGAGTGTGAAGCGAGAGGCCACGGGTTCGATCCTCGCACCGAGACAAATGTTTGTGTGATCCACAAATATTTGTTTCGGGACTGGGTGTGTGCCAAGCAACAGTGTGTAAGCGCTGTTGTGTTTCGGTTTGAAGGACATTGAAGCCAGTGAAATTACTTTGCATTATGAGACTTAACATCTTATGTCTCGGGGTGACGAGCGCAGTTCGATGCCACGCGATGCTTTGTAATTCAACGTTCTGTGCCGTGTTGCTTCTGTTTATGGGCAGGCGTGGCGTTTACCATCAGGCGGGCGCCTTGCTCGTCTCGTCATTCAATCAAATAAAACAAAAAAATACTCACTAATAGAGGTTTGCAGTTCTCTCGGACGTATCTGCCGGCGGACGATTTCTCGTCCCAGTCTAATTTGCCGTGGTAGAAATATTTCGTCCTAGTTTTACGCGCCATTCTGTAAACGAAACAAAATAGTGTGTGAATGTGAAAATGAACACACAGTGAGTCAGACTTCTAGAATTCATACACAATGATAATGTAACGCCCTAGTTCCCAAACGGTACACTGTTACTTTCCATTGTTTATTTTCGGCGACGCAAATGAGTAAATACGTTAAAATCGTTTGAATAACACCGTTTTGTAGAGGTGTAAAGATGTTTAAATGTGATTTAATATTATAGTTAAGTCGTCAGTTTCGGCGCACACTGACGCTTCTATAAACAATTTTCCAATGTGCAAAAATATCCTACTTAATATAATAACAGTGAAAGTTTAGACGTTTAATAATAATCATGCCGGCTGAGCAGGTTTGGATGAAATTTGGCACACAGGTAGAGCATGGCCTAGATTATGACATAAAAGAATTTTTATGTCAGTAGCATTTTAAAGGGAAAATATAATTTTGTAAGAAAATATTGGGAATACTTAGTCTATTTATAATAAAGTCTCAGAGAACCGTTAAACCTTATTACGAAAGCAAATCTGCCGGCAAAAGTTAGTTACTTATCTTTTCTTCAACCATCATCCGAATTTTTGGCAATCGTGTTCAAATGAATATGTGTATCATATGTACTAAAATAGTTTCTGTTATAGTAACAAACGTATGATACATATATAATAATAACTTAAGATTTGGCACTGCATCTTGTGACAAATTATAGATTTTTCCATTTCTAATAAAAAAAAAATTTTTTTAACACGCGACATATTACGATTACAATTGCAAAATGTTTAATTACGTGTCGGACCGGAAATTATGCTTTCAGAACATATACATAATAATTTTAAAATAGCAGTGGTATACACCACAGTCCAAATAGGTCACAAGTACTTCAATCTGTATGGAAACAAAGCGTGATAATTTTTACTGTGTACAATGACGTTGTCAAATCGACGCGCATAGATAATGTAGTGTTGGCGCGTTCTGTAAAAAGGCGCTAATGTCGGCACGCGACGTAGTTTACGACATCTATTATATTATCTATGGTATTTATTGTTTTGGCGTCATACTACATTCATTGGCATGTCACAGTAGTAACAACTGCGCAATAGTCCAAGTAAAATGTGCGATCTCAAAAAAGGTGCCCTAGATAGTAGGTGAGGTAGATGTTACATGCAATGTCTATTATGATGACGAGAGTCAATATTTATAACAGTGTCAATAAGCGTAAAGAATGTTATTACCTGTAAGGTATGGGTCCTAAAATCCTCTCCATCATGGCGAGGTGTTCCCTGTTGTCATGTGTTTGGAATAGTGTGATGCCGAGGTACAACTCGAACATTATGCACCCGATCGACCACACGTCGCAAGGTTGTGACCAACCAAGCTCTGAAACAACAAATTATATATCGTTAAAGAATCGAAATAATTATTCGTTTGAATGATAATGGAATTATTTATTTTATAACAATCAAATTTTACAATACTTTTATAATTTATTAAACACATAACCACTACTTTTACAGGTTAAGCCCTAATGCAGTAGAATTACCATCCTTAAATATGATATGGGTCAGATCACATCAAGTGGACCCCCCCTTTACCACTTGATGATAGAAAACTTATTAAACTATAATTATCTATAACTATAGTTTAATAAGTTTTTTATCATCAAGTGGTAAAGGGGGGGTCCACTTGACGCGATCTGACCCATATGCTATATTTTTATTTTACTTGAATACAATTATAACATATTATAAACAGCGGTATCTTTGCGATTTCCCTCAGAGTACACGAAAACACATCAATAGTATCGGCAACTTGGTTAAGCGTGCGTAATGCGCTTGCAAAATGGATGACGTGAAGGCTGTACCGTTTTGTTCCGCGTAGTGCGTCGAAGCCCTTACAAAACGTCGGTTTTGGAGTATTTTGCATAAACAATTGCACTACGCAGTTACAGATTGGTTGAAATATGCTAGACGTGTAATAAAGCGGGAAAAAACATTACCTAATATGACTTCGGGTGCTCTGTAATGTCTCGTGGAGACGATGGTGCTGTGGTGTTCATGGTCAAACGTCGCGCTGCCGAAGTCGATCAGTCTCACATCGCTCCGTTTTACGCGCCGTAAGTCATGTGTCTGTGAATCAGGCAGAAACAAACAAATAAATAAATACACTCTACAGTCACACACATAGTCCTGACCCCGCGTCTTATGTCGTTGGTATCGGGAACAACGAGAAAGTTTCGGTCTCACAATACCGCAGACCACACAAGCATTTTTTTTGGTACCGGGATCCAACCCACGGTCTCTCACGAAAGGTTTCAGAAAAAGTTTGTTTGTTTTCCAGACACAAGGTCGATATTGATGTCAATAATTTGCACATCGACTGGGCGAGGCGAGGCAGGGGAGAATCTAATATTTCCCGATGGGGGGATTAAGTTATTATTTGATCTGTAAATTTAACTACCTTCAGGTAGATCAAGTTAAATTACGCGTATAGTAGTGGTACATAGTGTATATAGTACATAGTGTAACAATGTTCAGCAAGCTGTCATTTCACATATTGAACTATTATAATTTTACGATTACATTTAATCCCTCTTTTTTGTGTTTTTATAACACTTAGTAATTTATTATTTATTTTATTTTCTGTCGCCAAGCAACAGCGTGTAAGCACTGTTGTGTTTCGGTTTGAATGACATTGAAGCCAGTGAAATTACTGGGCATTGTGAGACTTAACATCTTATGTCTCAGAGTGACGAGCGCAGTTCAGTGCCATACAGTGATTTGAAATCCAAAGTTCTGTGTGGTGTTGCTTCTGTTTATGGGTAGGCGTGGCGCTTACCATCAGGCGAGCGCCTTGCTCGTCTCGTCATTCAATCAAAAGATATATAAATAAATAAATAGCACTCACTTTCTTAGAACTAGTGTAGACGCTGACCACCTCGTAGTCGCTGTCCACGAACAATATGTTCTCTGGTTTGAGATCTGTGTGCGTGAGTTTGTTGTCGTGCAGGAACAACACGCTGTATATCAACTGGTACGATATATGCCGCACCTGCTCCAGCGGGTACGGTTGGTAGTTATTGTCTTTCTGTAAACAACACAATGTTACAATAAATAAATAAATATACACCACAACTGCACATAGTCTTTGAAAAAAAAACTAATTTAAACGGATTTTATCGCGATTTTTTAATTTTGACCACGAAGGCTGAAACATCGGGATCAAAATGTTAAAGTTTTATTTCAATGAGTAACAATTCGCCTAAACGTAAGAAATCATTATAGTTTGTCAGGTGTCTGTGGAGTCATCCAGACGCCACTATTATTGCCGGACTCACGAGACAAAAATACGTACATATTCATTAGTCATTTCATAGAATCCTATTATTTCTCAGATACGTCAGTTTAGATTATTTCAGTATTCAGTATAGGAGTATAATAAATATTCTTCTGTATTCAGTTCCGAGTGTGTCAATAGATCTCAATCTAAGAAATGACTCGCAGTAGGCTACTCAATTGTTGCACCACAGACCATTCTTATGGACTTGACATGGTACTTCTACCGCCTTACCGATTACATTGTGTTCTCTAACTTAAAATATTTCTTTATAAAGAGCTTGTAAACAGTGTACAACTGAGATCCAACGAATAAACAACACAACAATTGGCGACTGGATTGTTTACACATTATTAGTACAATGACTGTGTTCTTTGTTTATGTATAAAGTGTTTAAATAAAATACATTCAACTCTCAAAGATCGCGAAATTGTATAAATTAAAAAGTAGTTATCATTAATTCACAAACACATTTGTATATCCATAACCTAACGATCAAATACAAACTAAACTGATTTCTAAATTACTGTGAACACATAAAAAGTGTCAACGAACCATTTTAACTAAACGAACTTTCAAATAAAAAAATAACTACTATGCCATATGGTGCTGCCACACCGATGTTATAAAATGTTAACAAAAACATTTTATAACATTTTTTTACATTTTCTAACATTATCTAACATTTGAAAACATGACATCGGCCCTTCTCTGACGGCTTCTTTGACGGCGCCGCTCTCAAAGTAGCGCCGCCCGCGGTTAAAAAATGTTAATTAATGTTAAAAAATGTTACAAAATGTTACAAATTGTTAAGAAATGTTTACTAAATTATGCTGCCACACCGGTGTTATAAAATGTTATATAACATTTTATAACACCGGTGTGGCAGCACCAATACACACACACTCAGACAAAGAGTTGAATTTCACAAAATTCCTCTTTTTATCGGGGATAAAAAATATATAACTACAACTAGCACTCATAAGTCGAAATGTTTTTTTAAAAATATAATTTGTAAACAAAAAAACAGCACAGTGAATAATCCCGGCTATTTCTATACTTTATATCGTCGGTGGTACAGTAATGAGCATCGCTGGCTATATAGGGGTGTCCATATGTTTATTTATATGGGCATCATTACACTAGTAGACGGTTGTCGGTTACTCACCAGGAAGTCGAACACACTCTGTCCGAGCATTTCAAACGCGATGCACATGTGGCCGTGATACTCGAACCAGTCCAACATTTTCACACACAAACTGGAAACAAAATGGAATATTTTTATATAAATTTGAACAAAATACAATGTAATTTTTTAACTACTAAAATATCAGAACCCGCCTTTCCTCTGTTTTGTAAGATTGGCAACGCAACTATGATTCTTCTGGTGTGCTCACGGGCTGCGGATATGACCTTATCATCAGATGACTTACTTGCACGCTTGCTGACGTTTGCATTATCAAGAAAAAACGGACCATTGCGGGCATAATGAATGACATTTTTTATTACTCAATAATAACAAAGTTTGTGACGTTTCTTTTGTGATACCAACACAGATTTCTTGACAGTACTGTCAGTATTAGGAACACTACTACTTGTGTCATTCTCGAACGGACTAAGTAATAAAAACACAAACCCTTAATTTGACCAATTAATGCCTTCTTTTAGAAGATAAGTTTTCCTTAACGTCTCCAAGATGTGACCAGTATTAAACACTAATATTTTTTTATAACATCCCACATATTCATAAATCTTACTATGGGTTTTTCAGTGGTTATTCCGCGTTTGACGCTCATCAACAACGGGCCAATCACGTAGACAGAAATCTATACACGCATATATATATCTATACATCATCGAGTGTAGCTTTTAATAAGGGCAGTTAGTCATTTCAAAATCAAGGGCGGCGTGAGGCAAACGAGATGATAATCTGGAAAGTTGGGTACGAACGGGAGGGGGTATTTTTGTGTGAACACAGTTGACATCGAATCGGTCAACTGGCTCGCCGCCAGCCTGAAGCTATAACATCGCATATAACGTGCAAGGTCAAACGATGCCGCCGCCCGCCACAGATATACATCTAAATAGACACCGCAGTACTGTAATATGTATGAATCAAATGTTACATCAGGTATCGTGAGTTCGACGTTACCGTCACAAGGGCTTTACACAATTGACTTCACTTCTGAAGAGAGTTTATAAAATTGCATGCCATGGTGATATAATATCATAGTGGTAGAGCCACGCTGTAGACAGTTTTGTCCACAGCATGAATAGGCCGGCTCGACGAGTCGTTACTACTGTTTCACAGAAGACGAACGTAAAGTAGGGGCTTGTTGCTGCGTTTCGTACGTTGAGTGCGATATCCGGAGATCCAAATGCCCCTTTCCCTTCTCAATCCCCTTAATTATTAGCCCTTTCCTTTAAGGTCAGCAACGCGTCCATGTTTCTTCTGGTATTGAGGGCGTACATTGGCGGTGGAGATCACTTACGATCAAGTGACCGACTTGCTCGTTTGTATTGTACTCACGGCATCTATTAGATTCAACAAGTGACGTCACACACACTACTATCACATCTCGACACAATAACAATCATCGATATTTACTCACTTTTTACAGTCGGGATCGACGTCAGCTAATTTTTCTAAAACGTTGATCTCGAGTTTTGCAGCCTCTCTGTACTTCTCAACGTTCTTAATAATCTTTAGAGCCATCCTGTGCTCCCTGAAAACGAACACAGTCACGTTACGTTAAAACAACATACAGAATTTTTTTTAACTATCTCGAGTTGACGTGCTAATGTAAACAGGTGGAAAATAGATGCGCGATGAATAATTAGCGTGAAGCGTGGCCCTGCCAAACTCTGTGTCGCTTTCCGTCAGAGTGAAAAAGTGAATTATAAAAACATTGACACCATTGGACATACCCTGATTTTCATACACAATATAACAGGGAAATCATTTAAATATGCGCTACATTCCGAAAGATATTTGTGACAAATATTTCACGCTTGACGCAACTCGGCAATGACAATGGTAGGGGTATAAATATATAACGTCACGTCCATTAGTTCCACTGGATAGATTCAAAGTAGCCGTTGGACGTCATTAAAATCAGAAATATCACGAGCGTTTTAATAATGTTATGTGTTTAGTAAAACGGAGCTACGTGCGAGATACTTACAATTCCAAATCTTTCACCTCGACCACCTTGCCGAACGTGCCTTCACCGAGAGTGTCGATGATTTTGTCTGTAATAAAACCAAGACGTCAATATTAATCACCTGTCCATTTTGACAATAATACAATGTCTGAGCCCATCCTATACATCGTAGCGGACTCGGAGAATTATGAAAAATTCTCGAGCACAAAGCATAAGTTACGGTAGCCGGGTCATTAATGATTGAGAGAAAATATAAAAAAGGAAAAGAATAAACAAAGCTGCAAAAACGATATCGTTCATAACGAAGACAATATTCAACGTTGCCATTGTTAAGATTACAGAGAATTGAAGTTTATTCTTTGTTTTAATCTTCATTTAACACAGATCACTGAGCTGCAATAGCTCTTATTGATCGTGTGCGGTGCAATGTATGCGACAGTCATGTTTTCTGTACAGTATTATGTGTGTATGCTATGTTTTGTTAGACAAAAATGTATGAATTATAATGTAGGTTACATTGTTTAATGCCTGTTTGTATACAATGTGTGCATTTTCGTGTTTGGTGTGTGTGTGTTGTATAAATGTATGTTGTGTAGGTGTATTTGTGTGTATGTGTGTATTGTTTGTATGTGTATTGTGTAGTGTTGTAATGCAATCGGTTTAGTTATTTATGTTGTGGACACGAACATCTCGCTCCCATGACATATCCGGGCCAGTAGACCAGATGTCCGTCCTTGTCGTCCTTGACGGATGAGCGTGCGCGGGAGCTCTGCAGGCGGCGCGGCACAGTCCGTCAGCACGTCAGCACGTCAGCCAGTCAGCAGAAGGCGCAGTCGTAGTCGCCAACGCCGCACCGAAGCCGCACGCACCACACGCACCGGCCACATGCCACGGAGATGCGCCACACGATCGCCACGACCCGAGTAGTGTTGTACCCAACAATCAAACAATGGAACGGTTGCCCGTCAGACAAGCGACAATTGGTATGGTGTGTCGGGGATGCATGCTGTTAAAGAGCGGACAGGTGGTGCCCACTGGACCGGGCGGGATGGGAGCCGGTACCGACCATTCCTCACACTTTCGTAGTTACGTTTCACACGGGATGTCAGGAAAGTGTCCACCCGAATTATGTTTTCACAACAAATGTAACACATACTAACGGCACGACTGGGACTTCTTATGCAAATTCGGTGTTTTACATCTAAATATCTAGAATATTTTCAAACAGAAGAGGACCATGTTATCCGAAAGTTGTGTATAATAAAGTTAAATACATGCACTAACATTATAACAAATTTTATTGTTTATTTTCTTAGAACGGTAACTACCAAGTGATATAGATTTTTAAAGTTTCTATCCACAAACAATGTTTTTAATATTCCTATCTAACTGACACATTGTCGTTAAAACACATGCAGCAAAAAAGCAAAGCTATGTTTGGTCACGTATAAAATTTTACAAATATATGAGAGTGTATTATGTATAATTAAACCTGATGTCTTATATCAAACGGTATTATTTCCGCAAGCCGAATACGATGGACCCGCCATAGTATTCGTGAGCCTATAATTCAATTGAACCGTCATATTACCACTTTAGTACACCTATATTGTCTATGTCTATTATATGCATATTCAGTTCTTGAATGCATTTTCCTAAGGAAATAGAATTTGCCTACTTATTTTATATAATTCATTCGGACTCATTTCAATTATATATTGGAAATATGTTTTATTGGTATAAGGTAAAATATTTCATACACGTTATATAGGTATATCATATTTTTCCTTATACCTTTGTATATTTCTGAGTATGTACTTGAAAATATTTCAACCATGGACTGGAAAATACTACATGGGGTAGGTAAATGACACATACTTAGCATCCTGTCAGCAGAATGTAAAAGTTTATAAAGCTATGGACCGGATTAAATTCTAGCATGTACATACGCGTATGTAATTCTATTACTGTCAGTAACGCTTACGGTAACTGATGTTATAGTAGTAATAGTTAGAACGTATATAAATACAACGGACCGGGTGTATGTTAGCGGCACACAGAGGCGCAGGCAGGCGGTTAGCTTGTGCTTACAGGCGGCGTGGCCGCTCGGCGCACGAGATGGCGCGGCCGCTGCGGCCGGTGGCGGCTGCGCAGCTCCGGCGGCAGCACCACCACGTCGCCCACCGACAGGGGCTCCGGCTTCTTACACAAGCTCGTCTTGGTACACGCCTCCTCGGCCTCATTGTTTCCGATCCGGCCGTACACTTCGTCCAAGTGCGCATACTTCATTATGAGACCTTGGATTTCCATGCGCCTCGTTTCCCTCTCGTTCATCACCGGGTCTCCTACTGGCGTTTTGTCGTCATCCTCGTCGCTCGACGGGAAATAAATCTGTTTTTGCCTACCTACTTCCCTCAGTGGCGACGAGGCGGGTGATTTTATGGGTTTCTTTAGTTTCGAGTTCGTTTCGTGGCCGCCTTGCAGTGGTGAAATCAGATCGCGAGCTCCAGGTTGAATGTTTATGTCTACCGGTCGTAAAGATAATTTTCCATATTTACTATCACTGTTTTCACTTCTTTCTGCCCTGAGCGACCTTCGTTGATGTCTTCTGTAGATACTGTCTCTATCTTTTCCGTAGTGCGAACGCTCTTTTTGAGAAGATTCGAATCCATTTTTATACTCTTCCTTATCTTTATGTTTGTGACTAGATAGTCGGCGGTCTGCCGTATTTCTGTACGGGGTCTTGTCCCTAGCTTTATCTCTAGAATAAATATTACTTTTGAACGAATGTTCACCAAACACGGCAGTAGTCAAACTTCTCATCAATCCCCGTGACACAGAATGCTCGGGCGGCTCTAACGTTTTGTCGCGATCTTCCTTCTCTTTCTTGGCTCTTTCTTTTTTCTGACTTGCGATTCTGTCCAGAACAGAAGAATATTTATCTTCTAAGCGACTGCGAGTGCTGCCTAAGAAAATTGTATTATCAATGTTATTATTGGCTTCCTTGAGAGGATATCGTTTAGTGAACGGCGATGATTTATTATCTTTAGCGTGAGCTTTACGGAATGAGTCACTGCGGCCGAGAGCGCTAATACCGGAGGTAGTATGCAAAGGTGAAGTGTCGAGCCGGGGCTTCGGACCACTCAGGTAGCTGGAATACAGCCTATCATCATTCAACTTCCTCGAGGTCGGCGCGGTCACCACGGACGTCAGTGACGTGTACGGCGATATGTGTCCATTGTTCTCATAACGGCGTATATTTGCTAATGTTGAGTTTTTGCTAGAAAGCAGCTTATCATCAAAACGGGTGCGGCCTGCTGACAGTTTGGTATCCCCGACGACATCGCTTTTTTCCGAAGGCCCCCTGCGAGTCAGACGATTTATAAAGCTAGAGTATCCGTCTGAAAGCAACTGAGTCACACTAGTGGTGGACGAACGGTTGTAGCGCTGACGACGCGGGCTCGTCGTGCCGCTTCCACTTGTCATGCTGGTCATATTCTTGTTACTATAAACTGTTTGTGAGCACTTTAGCCTGGATATATCACGTAATGTTTATAAAGCATCATAATTGCACGTGTGTAACTGTATTCCAAAACATTGATATATTCCACCAAACGACTCTTCCTGCTACGCGGCGTATTGTTCGCTACCACACATTAGACTGGGTCTATCTCGAGATCGGGAGCGTACCTAAGCGCGAACCGAACGAATTTCAAAAAGATCACTAGCACAGGCGAGTGCGGCCGCCGGTGCCAAGTAATGGTCGTGGACTAAAAATATCGCCAACCCGTGGGAGCGCCCTCCCGCGCACTCCGAGGTGCCCGCGCCGCGCGAGCTTTTCTTACACACTCCGTTACATATCTTTTTCTATTCCGATTACAATGTTTGTGCGAAGATTGGTAATGCACTTTTGATGTCGCACGCATTTTCCTATGTACGGCCGTACACATTTTTGGTAAGGTGTCAACGAACCTGTGTCGATTTCCATGATTCCCAAATAAAGATTTACATGTGACACCCACATGAGATCGTCATCAACTCTTTTTCCCAATCACCAATAATTACGTTGTTATGCATGTTTTTCCTAATCCGCACACTATTGACGTAGCGATCGCACGGTACATAATTGATGTATCATTATGTATCACATGATGTTTGTAATGGATATTTAACGACACCTTTCTCTCTCTGCTCGTCGAGGTGTGGAGCCAAGACAGTTCTGTCAATAAGAGGTCGGTAATTGGGTTAGTGGAGCGCGTGAGTAGTGAACAATGCCGGCGGTGCCCGCGACCGACGCGGCTACGGACACTCATCGTTCGCCGCCTGCGCACGCACACTACACTACAGATAATCAACTTAAGCACGCACTAACATCGTCGCACACTCGCCACCAACGCACGTAGGTCAAGTATAATCTCAGCTTAGCATTACTTGATTACAATTTTGTAATTAATCATTAATTGAGATGAGCGTTATCGGGCGTGAGACGAGAGAGCGAGACGAGCGGACGCGAGTGTTTTAACCCATGACGGGACGCGTTGATAAAACGTTACATGAAACATACTTGCACGTATTATGTTTTCTCATGTTGTGAAACGATATTTGTTATGATAAGCAATGTGTTTGTTAGTTGCTAATGGAACACGATTTTATTCATATCATTGGGTCATAAATTATGACGTTCATAGCGACGTACTCATATTATATCTTCAGATGTTTCACATTGTCTAGACGCGTGTTTGCGTATGTAAAATAACACGTTCATAACGACTCAGAAACGTAAAGGGTTGAACATTGAACAACAAAACAGCACAATGTTTACGAAGAAAGTTTGACTGTTTTCATTGCAAAGAAAACATCGGATAAATATTAAACATTCTTTCCAATCTACAGACATGAACATGTAACATTTTTATAACAAGAATTTTTTTAACTACCTCCAAAAAACTTTGCTATTTTAATAAGATCGTTACGAAGAAATTCTACGACTGAATTTGTCACGAAATCCTGATTAAAATGGCTTGATTAAGTTTCTAAAAGTTACGTACCTTCGAATAAACATTATCATCTGATAGCAATGGATAGCTGTACTCGACAAAACATTCTATGAAACTCAACAGCTTGTACACAGTCGTATGAGAGATCGTTAAATAAAGAGAAAACACTAATGCCAGTAGTGACATAAACAATACTTCCGCACTGATTATCGTATTATAATCGTTACTTAATGCGAGTATGCAGGAACCGTTTGATTGCATGATTCACAACGTGCACCAAGCGACGAATAAACATAAGGAGACCCAACCGAACAGCTGTTCTGTAAAGGTGTGTCCGGGACCATTGTGTAAAAAAGAACTTGAGTGGGGAGCAGGTAAAAATGACCCCTAATGGGATATTGGCTTTTTGACAGTGTTGCTTGGGATAAAATATACACACCACAAACATTCGAGAACAAAGTAAATTTTAACAAAATATTATGTGCCGTCAGTATTTCCTTAACATTCATACAGTGGCGATAGTTAACGTTCATAAATTGAGGATATATTTCACTATTGGCATTCCCGATCATTCGTATTTTAATCTCTATATGATTTTACTGACCTTGCCCACGAGTCGACTACACGCACCGTCTATATCGAAAAGGATCTCCGCTACAACGGAGAGCAATTTGGCCACATCGTGCCATTTACAGCCGTGCTCCTTAAGAAACCTCTTATATAGATCGTAGAAAGAGCTTAGCCTGAGGGGTAATCGCACTCGATCGCTTTTTATCGACAATTCGGCCATTATGCACTCGACAACATAGCACTGCACTGCGAGACACCAGTTGTTTAGATCGCGCGGGTGACAGCGCCGGCGGCGGCGTGGTGCGGCGTGGTGCGGCCGGGCTGCCGGCCGGTTATTACACAACTGCGTCGACCGATACCGCCTGCCACTACACGCTTTGTACTCACTAAGCGGCCCCCACACAACCGTCAATGTAAAAAAAATGAGATAACAGAGATCACAATGCAACACAACTACGTGAAACGTTGAGAGCCACCTCGTCCCGTCCGGCGGTTAAGAATCAACTGAGGACCGTCTTCAGTGTGGCATTTTAATTAAGGATGGCGAGCACAAATGGAGCAAATAAATTTGTTACTGAACCTCTCGGTTCAAACAGGATTTATCCGCAATGAATGACACATCTTGAAATGGTCATAAATGTTCCTTTAAGCAATAAGCGCATCTACGAATCGTTTGTGCGGAAGAACCATGTCAAACAATCACCTCACGTATGTATTTATTCAATTGTGATTATGACGCAACGTGAGTTGCCCGGGTCATCGCCCTTGTCTCTTATTTTGTTTATGATTATTTAGTCTATATTGATGTTAAATAAAATTATCTCTATCATAAAATGAATTAGTATGCGGTCGTAAAACAATTGCGATTGTCTATCTCCTCAAGACGTGCTTCATAATGCCCGTTTGTATATTAAATCCAGTATCCACCAAATATGGCACTAGACAGCCAATTCGGGAAATATACCAATTTGACATTCGCTTTTAAAACGATCGCGTTTTTTTTTTAATCGTATATGTTTGGCAACGTTTTTGTTCATTATGAATATGAAACAAGGCGCTTACTTTTGAAATTTTTAAAACTATTTGTGACACACGACAGGACTTTTTTATTTAGGTTCCATTGGTTTAGTGGCAGTCGGGAACTGGATAGTGCCGAATTCTGTTCCCAGTGCGACTAATTCTTAGATGTAAGTGTTTGAGAAACCGCCGTGTTTGTACTTATTTATATTGGTCGGTACTCGAGGTTTGCTTGATAGTACGACATCGTATCATGAGATAGAAAGAAATGTCGTGTAAGTACGTAAGTACGTAAATATCGGAGGTGAACTAAAGGTTAATAGGTCTTTCATCTTTGCACATCTTGTTATGGGTGTACGAGCTTGTAAATAAATAATAAAATAATATCTTTTGTGGTAGGGCAAAACACTCCACACTAGGGTGTAGGCTGTCTCGTGTAGTGTTTTTTTTACAGGAGAGGCTTTGTTCGTTACTATCTGTGTATGGAGGGTAAAAACTAAGGAGGAACATCTTGTATAGGGGACAAGTTGAAAAAGTGTCCGCTGAAAGGGAGCAAATAAAGATGACCCCATAGTAGCAAGTGGTATTAAATATGCAGTAATTAAAATGACAACTAATTTAATGTAATTTAATAACTAATTATGCATTATTATCAAAACTTAAAAATGAAAGTCTTTCTTTCCTCTTTAATTTAGTATCCTACTCTAATAGTTTATGGCGCTGTTTTTAGAATCCTACCACTTGCTACTGTGGCGCCATATTAATTTGCTTCCTTTCAGCGGACACTTTTTAATACACTGAGTTGGTACTCCTTACTTCAACCCTCCATAGATGTGTTAACAGTTCCAGACCTGTCACTGTTTCCATACAGATTACTCACACATAGCAACACATACAGAATCAGTCAAATTGATTATAACACTCGCCACACCTATGCCTACTCCTTCTTAGGAATAACATGACAATATTATACGTGTTATATGAAAATTTGAAGTGGCTTTGACTCGATATGAGCTTCGAGGTCGGGCGGACGGCGCGGTACGAACGGTGTCGGCGCGCGAGGTCCACCGGAAGGAACTGGGCATTTCTAAATAGATTGGGCGGGTACCGCATTTATCAGACCGTATCTTGACCAACCCTAGTTGACTAAACACGCCAGACGTATTAATGTTACATGATAACATTACCATCCACTACTGAACTTGACCTCATAACAAAACTTTTAGATTAAGCGAAAAATCGATTCGGAACACTTGCATCATGTAAGTGTGTGTCAATATTTTGTTGCTATTTCATACTTGAGTCATAATACACGGTTTGTGTATGTTATTAAAACACATAATTGACTTCTAAAACATAAACCAGTTTACTGATTAGGTAAGATCATAACGATAAACAACTTTAAATGGGATACCTACAATAGATATTGAATTTTAGATTTCGGTTTTTTTATAGATAACATAAAATTAAATAAACCACATTTGGGCCCCTGCGTTACAAATTTAATTTATACTGTAAAAAAAACTATATTTTATCCTAAAGAGATAATATAAAAAAAAATATTATAATCCTGTACATTTTAAAAGGTAAGCTGACAACATTTAAAAAAACATGACAAAGTGACATTGACTTTTTGAATGGGATTATTCAATTCAGCCTCTGTCAAGTTGAGCGCAAAACCTAGCAAGTACATTATCTGTATCACTTACATCCATAAGATCATGCCTATACTAGACCTATCTCTTTTACCCAATCACTCACACACACATTGAAACATTTTATTATGTATTTAAGTAAAATTACTTATTTTATTTACATTTTGGTCGACAGCTGTCTAAATGAATGGCAAGGAATATTAAAATACTATTGTCACTGCATTTTGGGAAAAGACAGTAGGTTGTTGGCCCATGTCATGACATTGACACTGCCTATCTAAGTTGGGCTAGCTACCAAGAGAATGTTTCACCTCCTCCACACTTTTTAGATTCGATAATAATTGTCTAAGACGACGATTGAAAATATATGTTATTGAATAATTCATTAAAAAATATTTCATATGTCGACGATAAACAAATTTGCTGATTATATTAGTAGGAATGTACAATTGTATATATTTATTGATTTGTTTACTTTACCAGTTGGATTTAAGACTAAATCTACAAGCAATGTGTCTATATATGTAAGCTATTGATTAATAATAAATTATATATATTATTCTTATTATTAGACAGGTAAATAGAAAACATTTTTTAAAAAATGTTAAGTCACAATCTAACCTATACTTCAATTGAAATCCTTATATCTCGAGAACGTCTTTGTCAATTAACTTTAAATTAAGCATAGTTATATCTGACATTATTACCTAAAACTAACATTAATTTTGTGGTTGTAACGTGTCATCAAGATGTAGGCCCAGCGATATAGGGAAATTGGGCATTCCTCTTCAAATAATGATATAAACAGTTTATAAACGAAATAAAAATGGTTGCATGGATTTTTCCTTGGTCTTGCATAATAGGTGGATAGGTCTCTCGTATGCGAGAGGAAGTCTGTTTTGGTATTAACGCTTTGTCTATTGCTGCCGGCAAGTAGTATGCAGGCATGGTAGTGTTTCGGTTTGAAGGACACTGAAGCCAGTAAAACTACATGAATTATTAGGCATTACGAGGCTTAACATGTTATATCTCTCTCAGTTCAGTGCCATGCAGTGCTTGCAAGAAGAAGCAGCTTTTAGTTGCGTTTCGTATGGTGAGTGAGATATCCGGGTATCCAAATCCTCCCGCCCCTTTGTTTTTAGGTCAGCAACACACCCATGATTCCTCTGTGGATGTTCATGGACGGTAAAGATCACTTAACATCTGATACTCGCAGATTTTACCCCTTAGTGGTGGAGTTTCTTCTTAAAATAGAGTGACCAAAGTGAGACCAACTTTGAGTTATAGTTGTTCGTATAAAAAAATAATCATCCAAATCGGTTTATATTTGCCCGAGTTATGTATGGTTATACATACACAAAACGCGTCGAATTGGGAACCTCCTGCGCTTTTTTGGCGGTAAAAAAAAAACAATGCGCGTGTTCGGAATATTAAAAACATTACATAATTCTCTACTCACATAAAAAATCTCTGTATTATATTACATTTACTATTTGAAAGGAAATCTAAATATTAACCATTAGCCTAATTTAAATTGATTTCCGTCATTACGTCCGTCTTAAATAAAATATTAATATTTACGACCGCTTTTATTTAAGGAAATGTCAGCACGAGTATATTTTGTGACGTACAGATATTATTTGATCAGGGATCCTGAAAATTATGATTATGAATATCTTGACACCGTAACACACGTTGATTTGGAATTCTTCGTGTAATCAGGAAGAACAAAACGATACAGTGCTCACTACTAAGAATCGTACGAGTGTCGTCTCTAGATTTTCTACAGCCTAGGTGGAAGGCGTTTGAAAGAAATAGAATTAAAATTTCTACTTTATAGACTCGATTTTCTAGACGAACAAATCGGGCTTGAAAGCTAATACATATATAATGTTGTGACAATGCGATGTAATGAAAACAATAACTTTGCGTCGTCTACATCTGATTCGCGCTGGTTACAACGAGTTTCAATTAAGAGTTTGATTTAGTAGCATACAATACAATTGAAACGTGTGTACGTTCCTCTTGGAATTCCAAATAAATAACAGCTGTGAGCTTTTCTAACGTATATTTTATAGCACAGACCGGCAAAGGAGAATAGTAAGTGATCTCCACCACCTATGTACACCCATAATACCAGTTAAAGCATGGGCGCGTTATCGACCTTAAAAGGAATGGATTATTAACGTATTAGGAAGGGGAGGAGGATTTGGACCTCCGGATATCTCACTATCATACGAAATGCAGCAGCAAGCCGCTTACTTTATGTCGGTTTTCCTGTGAGACAGTTGTAAAGACCCGATTGATCCGGCCCATTCATGCTGTGGACAAAACTGTCTACAACGTGGCTCTACCACTCGAAAGTATTTTCACTTTAATGGACCCAATTTATTACAACAGAGCAGATACTTTTAAAAACACAATCCATCTGGACACTTGTCTGGTATTTAGGATACTCTAGGAACAAATGGGATGAAATTATAAGCGGCTAAAATTAATGAGTTTCGAGGCGAATAAACATTGTTGGAATAGAGCGCGCGGAAAAAGCAATGATCCCAAATAATTGATGTAAATTACGTGTTTGTTTTCTATTTCCTTAATCAAGTGGGCGGCGCGTGTACCGTTGCTGGCTGTATCATAACACAGTCGGCGGTTTTGCCTAGGTGAAGGTGATCGTCGCACTCCTATTTTCGTGCGCATGCGTAGTCTCTGTTTTTAACACTGGAATAAAACCACGTGGCGCCATCTAACGATCAACGTCGGCATCGCATAGTTTGTGCCAGCTGCATATACTATTTTAGTCTATTAATCACACGAATGTTTAGGTGTCGAAAATTAAGAAAAAAAATCACTATCGCAGAACGAAATCGCGAGTAACTATATATATATATTTATTGACATGGGTGGGTGGATAAGATCTAAAAGCCAGATCGGCAAAACAAAACATAAAGAAAACATGCATTGGGAAATTTGAGCAATGTTGGTAGCTGAATATGAAGTTTTACTTTTTTTATTGTTAAAAAGGAAATCTGTCGAAAAAAGGCTTACAAATGTTTTTAGGTGTAAAACAGGATGACGATAAATTAAATCCTTGACCTAATAATACATGCTAAAATAGATACGCAACGTTCTCAATACACACTCGGTGCCAGCAAGTTGCGCGTTACTTTTAATATAAGTACATTTTATACTCGATGAAGTCTATTTTTAAGTGAAAGAAATAACCAATTAGAATAGAAAATAATATCACCTCAACTTTTGAGCTGTTCCGAATTCTATGGCGGTCCATAAACAAACGACATCATGAACATGTCAATTGTAGTTAAATTATTCGTTAGTGCCTTCAGAGTTAATTCAAATGTGTTAATAAAGAGAATGTGCTTTGGCTGACCTCTACTTCTTTCGGTTGTTTTTCAGGTTTAAGTTGAGACGCATGAGATGGCAAAGGCACATGAGTTTGTGTAAATGAGCAAGAAGGTTGAGGCTGACATTCCACCGCTGTAGGTTCATTTATCTTCACTTGAGGCTGTGGTACAGGATTCGGGCTCTCAATGTTTGTAGACGACACCCCTTCGGTGTTTTGAATGCAAATCTGCGGCAACAACGCGGCATTTGTCTGATTACTAGTAACAGGCGGTTTTACAGGTAACCAAGAGGGGGGCACGGCAGGGGGATGGGGGGGCTGTCGCGTTATCTTCACAGGATTAGCACTATTATTTACATTGTTATCTGGAGCAGTCTGATTCGTTGTACATGTCACCGTATTTTTTTTTTTAGCTATTTCTGGTTGTGAAACTACTTGATTATTTGTAGATTGACTAGAGATCTTAGGCACTATATTTTCATTTAAATTATCCTTAGCAGAAAGTTCATTGGACGATGGAGGTGGAGGTAAGTTCATCGATATTTGATCATGAACTGGAATGACCGGTAACTTGTTCAGAGGTAGATTGTTTGACACATCGTTAGGAACCGGGTTACTATTTGCACTGAAGTTTTCATCGTTTTCATTAGTTTTAACAGAGTTCAATTTTTGCGTTTCTGATACAATTGGAGACATATCGTCCCTGCTTTGAGAAAAATCTCCACTATCACAGCAAGATAATTCGTCTAAACTTTGCACTAGGTCTAACG
Organism: Amorpha juglandis; assembly: GCA_949126905.1. Taxonomy (NCBI): domain Eukaryota; kingdom Metazoa; phylum Arthropoda; class Insecta; order Lepidoptera; family Sphingidae; genus Amorpha; species Amorpha juglandis. The sequence continues at coordinate 4,187,804 of OX421378.1, read as the reverse complement.
CCGATGCTTCTTGATAATCGGTGGAACACGGCGAGGTATCATCACTAGTGTCGTCTGCACCGTCAGGCCTTTGTGAACTTTTACTACTAGGCACGAAAGCTAAACTAGATGTGACGTCATTTGAAATGTCAGCGTTGAAAGAGGCTTCACTCTGCGTCGATGATTCTCTATTACTTGAATCAACGGCATTACCTTTTTCATCTTCGCTAACTGTATCAGCCACAACGTTGCACACAACCGACATACTTTGAGGTACATTTTCTTCTACATTCTCATGGACATGTTCTATTTTTTCATTTCTATCATTAACATATGAGGTTGGAGGAGGATCTGGTTGTTGATTAACATTTGAATATGATCCATTTTTCGGTTCTTCAACTGTAGGCAAATTCATATATTGAGGTATATAATCGAAATCGGGTAGAGGCATGTAGTGAACACCATCTTGATCAGTTATTGGAATTTCCAAGTGAGGACTGTAGTATTCAAAGCCCGTATTATCATTGCAATATACGGACCATGGATCATTAGGCGGAATTAATGGTATGCCGTCGTAATATAATTCAGGATTTAATTCTCTGTTAACTAACAATTCTGGTTTATAATCCCAAGAGGGAACAAATGAATCCTCGAAAGCCAAATAATTTTCTGGCAGAGCTATTAAATTCTGATTCAACTGAGCTGGGTCTAGAGCATACGAGCCATCGTAGAACGGGTTATTAAGCACTAACGAAGGCGATTGTTGGGTTTCATACTCTATCGTCACTGTAGGTTCAACGAACAGTCCATATTTTGATAAGTCTGGTTCCGACCGCCTATGTCGGAATGCGCGATAGTCGATTTCACTTTCAATATTAGCACTATAGATGTCAGAAATATCAAAACTGTGCGTTCTTCTTAAATAATTTTCTGGAGGGATTTGGTAATATACATCGTGGTTTTTGTCATACTCGCTGTTTACAACTTCATCGTTGAACGATTTTTGACAATGTGGCACACCCACGTTGTTTATTTCTTGTAAAGAATTCACATCATTTGTTTGGTTAACGGTATCAGGTACAGAATCCACGGTTCCGATATTGCAAACAACATTGCTCGGTAACAGAACTACACGTGGTAATATCGGCGGGGGTCCACAGAAAAGTAAATTGTTGGGGGGCGGACGCGGCGGCTGGGCAGCCATGGCTCTGGCGCTGGCCGCCGCGGCCTGCGCGGCGGATTAGTATTTCGTTGCGCGACGGCGGACACACGCCGGGCGGCCGGCTGAGCTTCGGTACTGACTAAAGGCACATCGAGTGACGAAGGCGAACACAAATAGAACGGACGCAAGCGCGAGGAGGTCGCCGTCTCTCGCGCACATCTTCACGGGCGAAGGCGCACGCGCACGCGCACTAGCCAGCCAAACACGTCCCGCATATTATTGCAAACAGGCGGAGTGACGTTTACTCTTTATTCTGGTTCCGGACTTTGCCTACAACGCGTACCTACGAAGTCGACGAAGTGACGGACAGGTTTCGGGTGGACACTTGTATGTGATTGTGGCGGAGGCTGGATTTTAATAGTCGCACCATTCTTTCGCGCATCATCTTAATAGAAAAAGTAACGGTAAGACTCACCTGTTCAGGGGGTGAACGCGGAGAAGAATCGTCGCGATGATGTCTCCTCCGTCTGTGCGATGTAGGCGAACGCCGGTGATGTGACCGTTTGGAACGTTCATTTCTCCGCCTCCACGAATGCTCGGAGCTGTGAAATCATCGATCACCAGGCTGTAGGGTTAGTGAGCAGGCGGTGCAACGTACAGTAATAACGTTTAGGTGAGGTCTCAAAAGATTGCTAAGAAACATAATGCATCTGAAGTTTACTAACGTTGGTGAACGTTCACCGTAACCGGTATGGGGGTCTACAAGCTGAACCAGATAGTCTGATGAAGGTGAGCAGCAGGCGCTAAGAAGCGCCCGTACAGCTGACCAACGCGGTAGACCCGTCCTTTCTGTTATGGTGTCCTATTATGCTAACCGTTTTATCTGAAGTCCATACGTACGAATCAACAAAATATTATAGTAAGCATTAAACTAGTTTTACACAATGTTGTATTTGTAATGGAAGCACGAGCCGCACCCAAATATATAGTAACAAAATCAGGCTTTATAATTCTATTTAGGTCAAATGATAATACTAATTAAATAGCGTGTGGCGCGTGTAGCGAACACTATAAACGTATGCGAACTGACAGATAAGATACGTTCGCAGAATACAAAATCTGCATTACAACAGAAAGCGGGAAAGGCGTAACGTTGAGCGGCGGTTATGTCACAAGTGTTGACCACTCAGCGGGGACCCGGCGCGGGCTGCGGTCGAGGACGCACTGCCAGCTCCGACACGCCGCTTGCGCACGAGATACTAACTGAAGTAAAGCGGAGTACAATCAAATGATCATTTCAGAACCTCTAACGCCGCAGCCTAACAATTGAACAATCAAAACTTCCACATCACCTAATGCAATATAATTTGTATAGTAAGAAACATATCTGATGTTGATATTAATTCTACACGAGTATACACAGCAAGAGAAATATTCTTAAAAACGGGTAAATATTAAACTTAAATCGCATAGAGGCTCACCAACAAACGCGAAAACCTTGAGGACTCAATGTAATGCTGCTATTAATTCTGATCAAGGTATTGCATTCTTCCATGGTAAAAAAAACATGGTCGCTTAAATGTCTCACTTAGTTATCAAGTTCATATGTCCATGCTTCTTGCAAGGAACCGTAAACAGATACGAGTTTAACAAGAATGCCAATGATGTACGCTGTCGCCTGATGCTTCTAATAGAATTAAGGAAACGTAATTGGTTTACCTAGACGCAGTAAAGGTAATTCTGTGACAGTTAAGATACGGTGTTAAATATGGAACGTTTTATATAATATTTTACAGCATACATCCAACATCTGCATCACAACTGATTTACTTTAGACTACTTGCAATGTAGTTTAAATATTAAACTTGATCAAAGGATAATAGTTTTGTTTTAGCGAATGTAGTATTCGTGTAGTATTGTGAACATGTCTAGAATTGAAATACGGTTGAGTCCCACAGAGAAAGTAATAGGAGCTGAAATCAATCGTGGAACTCGCTTGTAGTAGTTGTTTTTAAAACATTAGTAAAATATATTTACAAAGTCAGGCAAATAGTGCGATTGTTAAAAATTATAACATTAACAATTTGTAGGCGCATTATTTTCGAATCAGTAGCAGTCAATTTGTGTTAATAAATATTGGAACTGTACATTCCGTCACTATTCACTTAGCAAATTAGTGGAACTATGCTAATAATTTATGTCTATATTATTAATTTAAACAAATATGTTTTACTGCTCTATGTGAATTGTGTTGAAAGTTTAAAAAAATTGTCATTTCTCATCTCAGTTTCATTTTCGGTAATAGACATTTACATGATTTTTATGGTTTGGGTTCCTAATGTAATGCTTTAAACAAAACAAAACCGTGGGGCATGCGCGGGCGTCGTTGATTTATGTCAAGCTTAATGTCACATTGTTTAGCGCCAACAAGCTGAACTTGAATATACTTGTCGCTTAATTGTGGACCTTTAAATTGCGTCCGACTCTACTTCGTATACATTAAGTTTGTAACTATAACGGCAACAAAACTGTTCTGGTAACTGATTAAACGCAACATACCAAGGAGGCTAAAATTTTAACAAAACACGTATTAATATGGCGAATATACAAACAAATAAAAAACTGAAAGTAATAATTTAAGACGGGGTATGGTAAGGAACTCACGATGTGCGAACCCAACACGCACTCGAGTCACGTTTTTCTTAAACAGCCCTTATCACTTTACGTCACTGACACAAGTTAAGCTGAAAGACACATACAAAGATAATTTGCTATAATTCCATTATCACTGAATAAATATGCTACTCGTTGACTGTAGATTTACAATTGAATGCACACGTGAATTTAGTTTTAAATAAGTATGGTGCGGGTATGGCTGTGGTGATGTTCAACAAAGCTGGTCACGTCACGCGACACGTTCGTCGCCGTCGCGAATAACAAACACCGGAACATTCACTTTCAACGGCTGACGACATCGGAATTATCAAATCCAAGTTTCTTGTAGACATGTGCATATGTGACTTTAGAAACCGGCTGCTTCATAAAAATCTTAAACTAGTGTGACCGGTCTCACCGTCACTGACGACGTTCTCTAGGCAAATAATTTCTTTAAATTAATATTCTTAACATCCATTATATGAAATTTTCAATATTTAATTACAGAAATCAAATGGCTAAGATTTGTGATTTAGCGGTGGCTGGGTCTTGTTTATGGTGAAAGCCACCTTGTAACTCATTTATATTATGTTAGTTGAAGTTGCGATGTGATGGATGAGCCACGACAAAATGTCTTGTAATAACATCAAATGTCAATATTGGTAGAAATGAAGCTTTCTTATACACGGAATTGATAATCATAAAATCCGAGTATTTTCCCGAGTTTGATCAAAAAATTATCACTAATGTGCAATGCCATTAAGAAAATGCCACAAATAAGGTTAATGAAAAAAGTATGAAAGAAACTTCGATTCGCAACGCGGTCAACGTTTCAACCAACAAACGGTATTCACACAACGGTTCTTTATATTTAGAAATACCAAACACGTGTACTGGATTCAATCATCTCTACTGTTTACTGTTCCGCTGGTATTTCCTCATGATGTTTCGTAATATTACTTTCTTTAACCTATTTCTTTTGATGAAGATCGCAGATATCTGTTAATGTTTAACGAAATGACCTTTTAACTATAATAATCTCACTATACAAGTAAGGAAATCAACAGAAATAACAAGGTTCCCAAAGGTCAGAGAGGCAACGTGGCCTGAAATCACAGCGAGAGTGGAACGCCTGTGGCACAATGACCATAATCGATCGGTCGGGTGGTGCACACTGCGTGTTCGGTTACGAAATCGAAAGCCGAAGTTTGCAACGTGACACGAACGGCGCCGGTCAAGGATTCGCTGGACACCACCTCAGTCGCAGCTGATTTTTTGCCATCCGAGACCTACACGATTCAAATAATAAATAATTGAAGGTTCTCGTTTGTATCATAGACCAATTCAACACAATAGATAGATACCACAAAAAAGCAGTTTCATCAAACGGCTAAAAGTTTTATTTTTATTTTGTACTTGGATGTAAAGTTTTTGTGATCACCGAGCCGAAGCCCTTTTTGTGAGGATCTAGTTACAGCAACAGCAGCATAGCGGTCAATCCGACGCGGCGCACCGTGTATGCAGCCATTCGGTTAGATGAGACAAGGCCGCGCCGGATGAGCGATTACTGCGAGCCAAGTCAACGCTGCAGCCCGCGACTAATCGACTGCCCGCGTCGTTTCTTCAGGTCAATGACAAGCACAACAGTCGACATCTCACGACGCGCTTTTTATCAGCCAAAAGCCATAATGTTTTTACTGGACTGTGCCTAATCGAGCCAAACATTACCTTCGGAATTTTCCTTTTGGCCCTCCATCCTAACCTAACCTTACATAGTATAATAATTATTATCTGCTATCAATCTGTTTTACCTGGCTATAACACCAGTGACTGACGTTCATTCATTGGTTATCAATTTTTCCCAACATTTACATCCTATATAATATAATTTAGGTGAACTCTATGCTCTTAGAGTTCAACAAAGGAAAATCGGAAGCGAACATTCACTAACCCTGGTAAATTAGAACTAAATAGTTACACAAGATACTATTGATGATAAAATAGTTTAAATGCGTAATTTTAAAACAATGCTAAAATAAAAAGTATATTATTAAAGCTGACATGCTTAATTAAAAGATAATATAGAATATGGCGGGTAAACACTGTATACATACCAAAACATTTTGCATCTTAAGGATTAAGAATACAAATGCTGAGTTTTAATGTTAATGGATTAAAGCACGACACATCTTATTGCTGTATTATTATTCAACACGCTTAATGAACCCGGAATACAAATTCGGATGTATGAAAGTAAAAAACATATTTCCTTTCAACGTAACTCGGAACTATATCACGAACAGAGTCTGCACTGATGTGACATAATAATTTCAGGAGTTTGAAGATTATTTTATCATTAGCCAAGAGAAAGTCTTTAATAGTCGCATAAAATCACATATTTCTTTCAAATTATCAACATGAGATATTTGTTCAAGAAAGAAGCCGGTAATGTTTTGAGATGTAACGAACAGTCGTCCACAACCAGACGCCAGTGAAAGTTGATCGTTCGACGTGTGTTTTTGAATATTCGCAACACATACGTGAGCTGCGTGCTAAGATTACCAGCTCATTAATATTATGAATATCACTCGAACAAATGAATCGTCTTTCTTATGCGGAAACCAGTTATTGTGGGGACTGTAAATCATAAATATTTGTTTCATTAGCTAAAAACAAACACAATAGGCACGACACTTTAGAACTTCTTGATTGTTTATATTATGAATTTTGGAGAAGAAAATGTAATAACCAAAAATCAAGTTACGTCATAAACGCCTACAAAGTTGACAAATCCTTTGCGAGCGCACTAACCAGGACAGGACCTTGAAACATTCACTACGAATCTTTTGAGCTGCCGGCTGCGGCTGGGCGCCCACGAATTTACGACTGTGTATTAGATAAATTACAGCAAACACATTGCATTCACGTGAGATAACAATATGACATGACACTTTCTAATGTAAACTATTTGCCGTGATAATTGATGACATGAACATCCCAGTAACCGATCTGATCGACATACAGTATCATGAAAAGTAATAAACTAAAACCAATTTTTCTACTCACGAATTGAACAGTTTTAGAATAAAAATTGTCACAGACTTTTCGGATTAAACCGAGCGTGGCGACAAGAAACAAAGAAATTTATCAACCGCCCGGCATAGCAGGATAGAATAAAGCGCAACGTCTGTGAGTCACTGAGGTTTGTGCAATGGTTTTACATAACCATACCAACTACTCGACAACACTGTCATACTGTGTAATAAATAATGTTTCAGACAAACGGCGGTATAATAACAAAATTAAATGTTAACGCTGTAGACAACATAAAAGTTTATATATTTATTGCATACGATTTTTTGCGAATTTGAATAAAGCCTGCCTGCACCATTGCAATAGAATTATTGTTCAGAAGACATTATTCACCCGGTTGGCAAGTTATTAAAAAAGAAACGAAAAATAACTGTGTTAACATATTTACCATCTAAGTGACCATTACTCCCATAAACATATCGCTTATGACTCAATCAAGATGAAAAATACTTTATTACATAACACGCTAAGAGCATACATTTACATATAATAAAGCCTGATCAAATTGCACTCGAACCGCACTAAATCTTAAGTCGGTGCACTCTAGGGGCCAGTGCTGCCTAGCTTTTTTTCTATATATACACGCATTAGATGAGTTTGATTCCAACGTATTTAGCAAACTTCAGAGCTCATGCTATTCGTCGTTAATAATTGGCTAAAGAGGGCAACTGAAATGTTGCAAATTGAAAACAAACATGAATTATAAACGCGCAGCGCGGAAGTACGGTAAATGTTAGTAGAGGTGATGCGTGTCATGTGGGCAGGGGTACATACGATACACTCCACTCGTGGTCGCGCATGTTCTTCTGGAAGGCGGCCGACTTAGGCGTCCAGGAGTCGACGCCGCGGTAGAGCGCGGGCAACTCGGCCACCTTCACCTCGAGCCGTTCAGCGAGCCTCTGCTCCACGATCGCCTTGGGGCCGCTCGTCAGAGGCCGCGGCTGCTCCTTCGCGCTGCGTCGCTCCGAGCACCCATATCCGTTCAATTTCTCTTCGTTGCAAGACGTCACGCTTTTGGGGCTATCTGTGCTAAGCAATTTGCTTTTAACGGTGTCCGTCTTACCGTAACATTTATACTGTACTGATTCTGTTACGTTCGCTGTTCGCGAATACTTCAAAGAATCGTACGTGTCGTCGTTGAGACTGCTGTATTCGATGGTGTTCAGGTTGATGTCTCTGTCGACTCGTTTAGACACGGCATCGTACCCATTTCGCTTACTGTAGCGTTCCTCGTGGCTTTGTTTGAGGAAACTATTTTCGAAATTAACTTTACATTTAGGAACATTGTTAAGATAGTCGCTATAACTTAAGTCTTTATTATGTAACCCTTTATCACAGCCCTTTTTGAGAGTCTCTTGTATGTCGATACCGTCTCCGTTCATTCGATTATAATTAAAACTTGCAGGATGGCCGCTGTCCGCTCTGTTGTCCACATCTGTCCTTTCAGCATCCTTGCTTTCAAATTCGTGTTTTACAAGCGCAACACGCGATACGTCGCCGTTCTTATAGTGAGTTTTGGCAGTGAAGTCGGCCGCGGTTATACCAGTCCTGTTATGCTCCGAAGGGACGGTCCATGTATCGTGCTTCTTTTTTTCACTACTTTTTGAAGACCAAGCCTTAGCGAGCGCAGCTTTAAGCGCTTCCCGCCGCTCGTGTACGCTGACCCTCGGGTACTCGTGTATCGGAACTATGGCAGGCGCGTACAGGGTCGATCTTGGCGTAGCTCGCGTAATGCGGAAACTTCTAAATTCCCTATTAAACTCTGAACTTAGCGAATAAGCCGGTATCCTCGAAGTCACCATTTTGAGATCGATTTTTTCTTTGTAATAGTAATATTAAACTTAATTCACAAACTTTTCACACAGGGCACACTGAACACATATCGACTCTACCTGTAATCATTGTTTGCATTGGGAAATGTGTCGAACTAAACATTGTAAAGGCGCGAGCGCATCGTCGGAACGTATGTTTTCGTATGCGATAAATTAAAGGTGCACGGAATGGATGTGTCGGCGAGCTGTGGGCCGCGACCTTCGCGGTGGGCGGCGGCGGTGCGGCGGGACAACGCACTGGTCAACGAACCGCCCCGTGCGTCGGCCGCGCCACTCAGCCCTACTTGCATAACGCATTCGCAAACCACTGCCTGCCTGCACGTTGCCCTAGCCTTCGTGTTGACCACTACACGCAACCGTAAATCATTGTGTCAGAGCCGATGATAATTTTTTAGACAGTGGTAAGATATCACTCGAGCGTTAGTGCTCATTGTGGAACAGTTAAGCCGTATATGTGCAACAAGTATCGCCTTGATGGCGTCCCTAATATGGCCAGTGGCAGTGCTGCCATATGGTCCGCGACCGACACATCCTCGCCTGTCTGCTCTCCAGCTGCACAGACTCTAAAGTTACATGTACATAAAGTCTACTAGAGCTATAAACTTTTCAATCGTTTCGAATCAATTAAAACTACATACTATAATGTGTTGTTTCTGACTATTGACTGACTAATTAGTACGTTGACATTTCCAGTAATGATTTAGTCATGTTGAATATAACACATTAATCAAATTTTCCGTTACGATGAATAATATACATTCAATGTAGGTACATTAATGTATAATGTGTTGTTTAATACACCACATCAGATAAAACATAAGGGCTTTATTTATAAACGAATTAAGCCGCGTTATTGTTTTGACATCAGAAAACAAAGGGGGAACACGATGATTTTAGTTCCACACATTTCCACAAGAATACACATGACACTTTTAAACGAGAAATCCGCCATATAAAATAGAGCACTTGAACGAGGGAACACTATCAGCACACGGGCGCCAGCGGTGGCTGCACTCTACGTACCACTCCAGCGGTGGTTGCAACAAAGAAGAAACAAGTCGAATGTCATAATCGTAACACAGTACATGCATCGGGCCGTGTACAAGCGTACGAATTGGAAAGAGAGCAGCCACCGGAAGCTAGTGCGTGTGTTTGAGTGCGGAGTGCGGTCGGCGTCCGCTCCGTGCATATACCTTCTCGTTGCGCGCGCGAGAACTGCGTGCGGTGTGCGTGCACCGCTGCGACTATACTGACTGAAGGAAGGCAGCGCGCGGCGGGCCGCGAGTGCCGCTAGGACCCCACCGCGGCCGCTGCCACCGCCGCCTCTCTCCTGCGGTCCACCACTTGTGACTCTAACTCGAGAGCACTACGGGCCGAATCGCAGGAGCACTGACCTTCGCCGCGACGCTCAAATGCCGATATTGCTGGTATCGGCGACCGGCCAGTTTGACTGCCAGCTTGCATCCGCGCTCCGGCCTCCGATCGAGTGCATTACTTGTACAAGTTTTAAACTGCTCTCCAATTGAATGCAGTTGTGTGGCATGTACAAACTGACAGTTATAAGGCACTAGTTATTAGATATATATTATTACTGAGATAAAAATTTTGAGTTTTATTTATATATACGCACTCACGCATGTAACTCCCGAAAGGGTAGGCAGACATGTAGTCAGTACACCCACATTTCGCCGAGCGTATTTCCGTTCCATAATGTGATGGTGTATCGCCATACCGCGCACAAGTCCAGGTTCCAGGCAGATACTGAGCAGTTCGTGAGAGAAAAACCCAATACTTTACCCGACCTGGTGATCGAACCCGAGACCTCAGCTCAAGCGTATCAGCAGCATACGCAGTACAGCTACGCCACCGAGGCAGTCTTATAAGTAATGTTATAAGTTTTATTTATTTAATAATTATTTTTTATTTGAATATCAATCAAAATAAAAACCCTATACAAATATGTCCTTACACAAAATTTACAAAACGTGTATTTTATAGATATGGTGCTTAGCAATCTTATTACATTTAAACCTCACCTAAACGTATTTTTTAAATTTTAATTGTAATTACCTGAAACAAAGAAATACAACATCAGTATATCGCTACACACATTAAAACAGATATATAATATAATAATAATAAAAACATATTTATTGAAAAGTAGTCATCAACCAGCCGAGGCACAGAAGGTCAATTTTGTTGCGAAACAACGCTGTATTAACCGAATATTGTTATGTATGCATTTGGGGCACTGACAAAAAAATTACAAGCAACTAACTGTACATGAAAACTTTATACTTTTATTTAAACGCGTATATTACTTATGGATTAAAACCAATAATTTAAGAAGTTTATTTATAACATGAATATCGTATAAACAATAAAACCAACCGAGCTATTATAAGCATCAATTAATTAATGTAGACAAAATAGTGAACAGAAGTAGGTCTTCAATACTCAATTCGTAATAAATGGCAAATGAATTTTCACTCCGCACACCATCCGTGAGAAAGTTGAAAAATTTAATTAATAGCTTGTCGAGGACACGACGATTTATTGCCGCGACTATACTTTTAAAAGTTGTAAATAAAAAGTGTACACAGGACGACGGAAAAAGGATTTTACTAGAAGTTTCGAATGTTAACAAACAACATGTGCAGCATCCTATTCTTTATTTAAACATACGTTTAAGAAGATATATGCACAGGCATTAAAAGTAATAAGACTAAACTGTTAGTTATAAATGACACCTAACAGTCACACACATAACCCTTACCCCACAGTAAGATACCAGTCTTGTATCGTGGGTATCAGGAACTACGAGAAACTCAGTCTCATAACAATCAGATCCGAAACAAATATTTGTGGATCATACAAACATTTGTCTCGGTGCGAGGATCGAACCCGCGGCCTCACGTTTCACAGTCGGCTACTCGCCCAGTGCGCCACGGAGGCTGTCAAAGTTGCCTTCAGTTCGGCATTCTCATCGTTTGTTTACCCCAAAAGCACCGATAATATACTTTCGATGGGTGTATTGTGTATTTTACGTACTTATACGTACAAAATGATTATGACATGGTTCATTTAATATTTATTTATGTGTGAAACAAACATGGCCTAGACTGGAACATTATTGCTTACTCAGTGGTGATGTGTGTCACTGCCAACGATTATATGCTCATATGACTTTATTCCCCCCTCAGGGCTTAAAGCTGCAAAACATTAACTTGACCTACAAAATTTAGATAAAAATAATGGGCGTTGTAGTTAATGTTAGTTCACCGGTGAGTGTAGAGTTGTTTGTAGAAGTCAACACCGTTGTAGTGGGTTCACAAGGTTCAATTTTGGTTGATCAACCGATTAGAATCAACAAATCTATGTTTTTTATTGATAAATTCGATTAAAAATCAGGTTAGACGGTACAAATCGCATGCGAATTAGTTGTTAATCAACTAAAATCGTACATTATGAACCTGCTATTAGAGATAAACACGACCGCATCAAAGTGCATGCCATTTATTTAGTTTGCAGATATAAATTATCTCTATAATAAATAATAACATATGAATTGAGATCAAATGATCATTTACAATTAAATACAAACAAAGAAAACCTTTTATATATTTTTATAGAAATCAACATACATTAATAATTAATTTAGTAAACTAATTTACAATATATTTTTGAACGTCAATCAAATTAATATGTCGTTATGGATATTTCGTCTTTTCAATTAAAACAAGGAAAAATGTGTCCAACAATAATGGACGTACGTGTCCGTTCTAAACACATCTATATTGACGCACAAAGACATCAATATTTGTTCGCGTTCTAAACATGATAACGTTATTAATTATATACACTTCGGAATATTTATACAGACTTTCCGTCCCATATAACAACCTATATCTAAGTTAAATTATTGTCGTCGTATCAACCAGCCACGTTGCTACCAGCTACAATTAAATATGAAAAGAGATATGTGAAAATTATTTGGGAATTTAAAATAAAGTCAGGCAATAATCACATATTCATAAACCCCATCCGATGCTATCATACCTATATCAACCCGATCTTATTAAGGTATCATAAATGTCAGATTCTCCATTTCTCCATCCGTAATAGGCTCGTTAGCTCACTACTCCACATACTGAGCTTTTAAAATCAGTACAACGAAATAAACAAATGGATATATCGTACAGTTGGGAGAACAAGAGAGAATCTCAATGAACGACGAAACAAATGTTGGGATCAAGTTGAAGATATTGTACAAAAAGGTCTGACAAGAAGTACTTTAAACTTCCGAGCATGTTTGAAGAATGTAATGAGAGTAAACGGACGGATGCAAGGATCATAGTAAGTGCCAATCCGTTTTCACTGCCTACCCCATGGGAACAGGTGTGACTTTATAATATGTACGAAAATAAACAACGCTAGTTTTTTTTTACCAGGGGTCCATATGGCAACTTAGGGACCGGTTAATATAGAGGAGTGATCCAAGAAAAATATCCAGATTACCAAACGTATAATTGCATTGGTCTATTAAAAAAAAAACAACTCTGTATGTTGTGTAGGTAGCTTAAAAGAGATACCTCATTAAAGTAGCAGTATAATCGCATAAATCCAAAGGAGCTTTTATTAGCACTGTTAGATTTATAAGTTCATAATATTGTGAAGCGTTATGTTACATTGATGATTAAGTAAAATTCCCAGTAGATTAGCATATCATTAACATGATTTATTTTTTTAAGTGCATTGAATCATCAAAAGTTTCCTATTAAAACATTAACAAGTTTACGTCCCACGAACTCTTTCTACGAACCCTAATTGCGAACAATCCGTTAAGCATGTACGAACACACGATTTCGACACGGCCAACAGACAGAAAATAAATACACAGACAAAAAGAGTTCTTGATCGGCGATTGTAGGCGACTGCGTTAGTCTATACAATTGGTGGCGCGTAAATGGCGGCAAAAAATAATGGCACCGGAGGCGGTGAGTAACCGACAAACGGCGAGGTCCAATGACCCAAATGGTTCATTACTAGGCCGCTTAGACTAACTAACGAAAGAAAAATCGGTCACCGCCGTCTAGCGCACTCAGTCGCTGATTCCTTGCAGCGTCATCAGTACAGGGAGATAGTTACCCATCTACGGTAATTACTTAATTTGGCATCTAACAATAAGGATGTAACAGTGATTCGGGACGGATATTTCCACAGCATTGAGCCTAACATAAAACCGTAAAACTATAAAATGGTCATGTTGATTAGCATGAATTCACTTCAACCGGACCGAATGTTTTATTTAAACAAAAAAAAACCTACGAACATAATATGTATGGTTCGAGAAGTTTTAAAAGTGTTACCGCCGAGCCAGCAATGAGCGCGGCGAATTAATCCCATACCATAAATGGCACTCCAGCAACAACCTGATCTGGCATGCTCGAGTACAACACGATCTAAACTATTTATCAAAACCTCATCCGTAAATAGACTTCCTGAAGTTTTGGGATTCATCATCACTATAATAATATATGCAAGGAACATGACCAAATGCACCATGAAAAACAAATATCGTCATTCGTACAACGTCCGTACTCACACCAAACGTTATGGCGCAAAGGTTAATGAGCTTGTGGTGAATTTTCGGTTGATTCATGTCTCGACGATTGCAAGGAATTAACAAAGACGATGATCTTCGGTATTTCAAAAAACAACGCAATAATAACTGAGTCAAGTGTAACGGTCCTCGTTAATTATCGAGGTCAAATTCGGTCAAACAACCGAACACGTACACATGTAACAGAAAATTGTTTGATTCGTCATCGTTTGATTGTACCAATACACTGCGACATTAAAAAAAAAATTGAATCATCACTCATTACTTACTGTGAACATTTTAAATAATTTATTTTCCAGTTTCTATATAACATTAGGAAATACCGTCGGCATAGGGATAAGGAAAACACAAATATGTGCATTGATGAGCCACATTACTCCGACAAAAGAAAAAAACCAATCGTTAATATATCGTTTCCTAAATGGTGCGTCACGCTCTCGGACCCACACCTGTATCCAAAAGATAAGTGTTGCTTCCTGTATAGTCATCAATAATCTCATGAATAACAATAGCGATGCAATTGTATCTAAGGTAGTTAACAATAAATTATTATTTATCTCATTGTCCAGTAAGAAGGACGAGAAATAAGTACGTCGACCCGCATTTAAAAAACCTTTCCCACAAAGAATTGCCGCCGAGGTTCTCAGAAGCACAACAAAGATCTTGTACGTGTTAGTGACTCATCCTTGGCCGGTACAGCCTTCGCTCCAGACAACAAATAAAACGAGCATAACTATGTCAAGACTCGGTGGTGAATCTATATACAAAACCACTGTCAAAACAAATCCATACAGCATAACAAACAAACCTTGCAAAATTTATTTATGCACATACAGTACGATAGAGTTGCTTTTAATTGGTTTTCTAAAAGCTAATCAAATCTTATTTATTTCGAAAGGATTTTGTCCACATTGTTAAAAGTCGCGTCGGTGGAACCAATAATGAAAGTTTAGTTGCCCACAGGCTGTACTGGTAACCCGTGCAATTAGGGCAGAAAGTAGTCTTCCGCTGGTATACAGTTGTTTCGGCGAATAGCCGCGTAGGTGTTACCGACCATTACGACAGCTCTTCATCCTTCGTACAAGAAATTTCTTGTTCCCATAATTTATATTCGGGGTCGCCGTCACACTTATGAAGCGAAATTAGAAAGGAAAAAGTAATGCCTCACTTGCTTGTACGAAAACATTTTGATGTTCCAATCATAACACAGTCATGATTATAATCAAATAAATCATACGTAATGACGATGAACTTATTATCTTGTTGGCAATTAATTATTTATTGATACATAATATAATATGCTGACTGACGAGTGCGAAACCGGCGATCTTAGTTTAAAAAAGGAAATGTTATTTGTAAGTGTTAAAGCACGACTCGGATATGTACAACATCATTGCCCTAGATGTTGTACTTAAGTGTGTATTAATTAACTATTATTAACACCTGATGCTGGTGACTCACACGTAGAAAAAAAAATACATTACTTTGTCGTACTCAAACACGGAAGCATGTATTTTGTTAAGGAAAGGTTAAACGATTGACGTTACTTTCCGACACGTCTTGCGATAAAATATAAGAAATAAATCTTCGTGGTAGCTTCGCGAAGCTTTCGCTTATTAATATGTTCTTTTGATAAAAGCGAAATCATGTCAATTGACGTGACAAACGACTGCAATGGTGCGGGTGGATAACAATCACACGGGTGGCAATAGCGAGTTCCATCTCGGAATATGTTTGAAAACAAAAGTGATCCACATTGGCTCCACAGTATGTTTGTGAATTCTTTATTGGCGTACCCTCAAATATGCATAATTGAAGTCTAGTAAATCGGGCATTCAAAGTTGCATTTTAAATGCAAACCGTTTGTTGTAAATAATCTTTGACCTAACATAGCGGCTAAAAACTAGCATATTAGCACCGAATTAAAATGGGGTAATAATATTTTGAGCTGGTTTTGATTACAGCATGAATGGACCGGCTCGACCGGGTTGTTACCATTATCTCACAAACAACCGACTCAAAGTAGCGGCTTGCTGCTGAGTTTGGTACGGTGAGTGAGATATCCGGAGACCCAATTTCTTCTCCTCTTTCCGGTCCTTTATAATCCCTTTCCATTAAGATCGGCAGAACTTCCAAATTTTTTTTTGTATTATGGGCGGTGGAGATCACTTACCATCAGGTTACCCACTTGCGCGTTTGATGGCTTATGCTTTAATAACAACGATTTTAGATTCTTCGATTCAGGCCTTTTTTTCTTAAAATAAGTCTGAATGATTTTATTTTACTACTTTTAGTGGAAGAATTACCAAAATATATGCATTAAATGTTGAAGTTTTACGCCCGAATACTCAAACGCAACTCAACACAATCGTCTGTTTCTATCTAAAAAATTGGTGTCAACTGGTAATTTGATGAAATTACACTTTCTAAATTAAACGAAATTTTTCAATGTATCTGTAGTACAGAAGAAATTATATCAAGATTTATGCATCCAGCGGTGCCCTTCCTAACCTTACGGATATATTTAGTTACAAGTGTAAGTAGATGGTTCTCATAGAGCACAAAATTTACGGTCAGGCGTCAATATCGCAATACTGATAAGAAATAATTACTCAGTCATTTTATGTTTCTTCATTTAGCAGTGCTCTTGGAGAACCACCCACTAATACTTTTAAATAATAAGGCTAGGAACGGTACCGTTGGATAGACAAAACTTGTTATCTGTCAAAATGTTATAAAAATAAATAAATAGACATTAGGCAGCAACTGACTGCTGAGTAGCCTTTCAGTATTCGAGCAGTCTTTCCACCCCAATTTCCACACCCTTGGAGTGTATTTTATTTAGTTTATTATTTCTAGGAATAGATACGCGTAGTAAGTTAAGATTTAAATGGTACGCAACGTATCTATTGCTACCATTAATTTTCATATTAAAAGTAGAACTATTCATAAAAACACAGACTTCATACAAACATAATAATATGGTGGAACAAGTGTTGCCTTACCGAAATAAACCTAATTATTTACGGCACTAGTTATTCAGTTTGCAAAAAACGTTATTGGTAAGTATAAAATACATATATCTTTATTATTATCTTATTTAATTTAACAAAAAAATAATGCTTCAGTTACGCTGATTTAGGTATGTACGTAGTTGAATTTATAATCATTATGCTGGTAAATAAGTAGCCCAATAAAAACCAACAACTTTGTTCTTTGGCGCATCTAGGAACAAAAACAAACGCTCCAGTTTCATTATAAATAAACACTTATTATACGGACATTAAAACCCACACATTCGATTCGTGATGAAGTTTGTTCCCACATAAGTTATGATTTAAAAGTAAAACGATTTACAACGTATGGCCGCCTGTTGAACACTTCCGTGAACGAACGAATTACCGAATGAACGTTGGAAGCGTTTTGTGCGACGCCTTCGTCGATATCCGAACAATGACGTGGGCGATCGATGCATTGCCGATCCTTAAACGGAAACCTCGTTTACCTACTTGTTCTTCCCTTTAGGATAGCCGATATCGATGTTCGTCAAGGCCTCTTGTCATTACATTCGATCTCGGTGCGAAGAATCTTATCCGAAACTTAATAAGTACGTACACGGTGTGTCGACAATCGGCGCGTCCTTCATAAGAATCGTTCAAATATATATCGAACTTCCGCAACCATGACCCGAGCCTTGTTTATAAACACCACTATTATCAATAGTGCACCAACGTTTCTTACATTTCCTATATATTTTATTTTCATACAAAAAAAAAGGAAAATTAATGGTTTGATTTGCATAACTATGACGCTTCACGGATTGTCTTTATTCAACGGACCAGCAATAGAACAGTCTCCCCACGTTAAATGTAACCGCATATCTTTGAATAAATTATCAATAAAGCTTAATCCGATGCAAAACATTCGCATGGGTTGAATGTGTTCAAGATGTATGCGGCAACGTTTTGTTTTAATCACAAGACGACTACTATAAAATGCGCGAAGGTCAATGTCACCAATGTTGAACCATCACCTTTACGAACAAAGGGCCATTTACGAAACAAACATACGTATGAATTAGATTTAGCAAGTGATTTCTTAATATATCTCACGTTAGCACACGGCCGACGACATGTATTGAAACACGCGCATCGGAAACATCACAGCGATAGGTCACGTTTTCGAAAATTGCCCGCAATTATGTCAACATACAAGGAATCAATTTCAGTGGAAGCAAATAAAGACATAAAAGACAGTAAGTGGCTCTTGACAATTCGGGTTAACGTAATCATTGGACGCAGATGAATCACGTATAGAAAAGCTAACTGTTCTCGGGTCTAAGTTCGTACTTGCTCCAATATCCTATATCTTTCATATAGAATTACATTCAAACGCCAGTTGTGTTCTCATAAATGTTTTTTGCGTCACTGCATGGAACACATGTGTATTATTTGTGTCACACTCATTTCAATACAGATTAGTCGTAGTAAATACGACAAAATTAATTACTTGTTAAATATGTGTACATGACCCATATACCGTTGTACCAAACCACGCGCCCACGCGCCCCGATCAAACAATACAACATTATGTACGATTTCCATGAAACGCACACATGTAACGGATTTAGACAATATTTAAGTAACATATGCATATATTATGGCTCTGTATATGACAATCATTAATATGAATACAATAGAGATGCTTTATCGGGGGTCTCTTCCACTCAAACCCATTGGCTTTAGCCATTAATGCTTCATCAATTGTAACTTTACACATTATAAAGGAGTTTCAATTACATGTCAGACCACATGGAGCCTCAATTCAATTACATTTATAAAATGCATGTGTATATGACGACTAAAAGGGATAACATACACCGTACACAACCAGACATTAAGTTTAAATGCTCGATTTGCTCGATTAACCGTATTTCCTCACGATGGCTCTTTCACCATAACCACGCAATAACAGATTAGTTCACATTATCAGGAAATTATAAAATGCTACTTGAACAGGAAATATTAGAAATACATGTGACTAATGGACCGATAAAAACGCTATATATAACTATAAATACGACAGTATTCGAACGACGCGACGGGACGACTTTGGAAACATATTAAAATAGTGTATTTAATGGGAAAATGATTATGTACATATTACTTCGGTTCAGTTTACAGTCGATGGCAATATACGACTGTAACAAACCAATAAAATAAACGCATTACGATTCCGTGAAATGGACGCTATAATTAAGTTAAAATATTTAATAAGCGACCGTAAACAAGTTCTCACCAAGAAGCTTTCACTAAACACACGCCTACCACCGCCGCCGGGGTACAATCCCACAAAATACAGGTTTTATAATTTAGAAATGTCGAAATTTGACGAACCACTGTTAACAACACCTACATTTTGCTTTAAAATCAAGTTAATTAGTGTCCGTTAATTATGAATTGTTTTAAAATTTTATTGGCATAGTAATAGTGAAAGTGAAAAGATGTCACGGTTTATAATTTCGAGAGAGAAAGGCTCCAGCAGAATTTTTAAAATGACGCTGTTCTGTGAGGAGCATTCAGATGAATTTCAAATCTTCGACAATTCTATTTAATACTAGCTTTTCCTCGCGAGTCCGCCCGCGTACTTTTCCGGGATAAAAGTATCCTATCACCCAAGTCAGCTCATACCCTGTCTGTATACCAAATTTCATCAAAATCCGTTCAGTAATTTCAGCGTGATTGACGGACAAACATCCAAACAAACAAACTTTCACAGTTATAATATTAGTGTGATATTTTTAAGTGTTCGTTGTAATTTCAAAACCAAAGATCTAATGGTAGAGGTTGTAATATAATTAAAAGAGAGAACAAGCTAATTGCGAGTAGGACTTCCGCAAGGATTCGGTAAAATTGTATGTTCCAAAGATATTTAAATTTTACAAGTGATTTTTAAGCAATAATGATTATCGGATTCACTCCTTCACTTGTGCCAAAGCACCTTAGGTGATCTGGTAGTATTTATTTACGTAGTCAGTACATACTATTTAAGGTTTTAATGATCATACATATACATACGCACTCACGCCTGTAATCCTCGAAGGGGTAGGCAGAGGTGTGTAAACAGTAGACCCACATTTCGCGAGTATTTCCGCACCATGATGTGTAGGGGACGAACCTATCACCATACCAGGTACAAATACCAGACTCCCGGCTGATACTGAGCATTTCATGATGGAAAAACCCAATCTCCCTTTTACCAGACGCGACCCGGGGATCGAACTCGAGATCTCAGCTGTGCTACCGTACCGCATTCGCAATACAACTTGCGCCACCGAAGCAGTCATTCAGTTGAAATTGCTCTTTCAATCGCTGAATCAATCATTAATTGCGTTAAACTGGAAGATTGATTTCTTTTTATAACAATATGACGCTACAAAACCTTAGTATTCGATATAAATTTTAACTCGACAACCCAAACCGCTTCTGAGAAAAAAGGTTTTTGACAAACATAAACAGACAAGTTATATTTATTTATTTTTTAAGCATCAACCAGTTTTTTTAGGTTCGGAACAAGAAATGCTTATTTAACCCCCGTCAATAAAGAGGGGTCATATTTACTGTCCAAATATTACTAGTGTATTAGAAAATGATAATGTAATTCACCTAAATTACAAGAGGCGCACTAAGGTTTCCAGACTGGGTTTTTATAATAAAAAATGTTGAGAATTTACAGATGGGTAAAAACTCTGAAAAATAATATCAGAGGGACGAGAGTGGGGCATAGAGCCCCACATAAAAAAAAGGTTTCCAGACTAATTAACTCATTAGTAGAGATCTACCGTTGGAACAGTATAAATACTATACAGGGCCGATATAAATATTATGAATGCGGAGAAATAAATCTATACTAATTCAGCTATTGTATAGGAGTAAATCGGTAGCTCGATGCAATTAATTGATCACGGCTCTTCCACAAGTTTTAATTGCAATAAACTGCAGTGGAACTGGGACGGTCTTGTAATTATATACTGTTCTCGCATTCGTCGTCTTCGTAGTGAGTACTTTCTACAAGGCTCGTCTGTCTACAATGAACAATCACATTATCACACTTTTTATGTTTTCATTAGTAAAAGTAAACGCATATAGCATTTTCCTCTTCTGTTTTCTATTTTATAGATTACCATCATATTGATATGCGATTGTAAAACAACTGTAAACGTGATCAGTGTCAATTAGTAATAGATATCATAACAGGTAGAGACTTGTATATTAGTGTAATTTTTCCAAATTTTGATACAACCACAAGAGTATGTTATATTTATAGCACACGAGGTGTTTAATGCGTTTGATCATTTGCATCAGTAGATCCATTACGGTCAGGTAAGTGCTCAACCAGCGTAGAAACGATTTATAAAAATATCACTCATTATGGACGGTTGAAAGAGTAAATCACTCAAAACTAAGGAGCTAAATTTAAAACTATCCAATTTGATGGCGGCGCTTCCAATATCAATTACCGCAGCAGCACTGACTGAAATTACTTAGTTTATTAATTGAACTTCTTAGACTTTTCTTTAAATCGAATTTATTTTTGTTTAAATATTTTTAGTTTACTTTCTACTATAAGAATTGCCGAAAACCTTGAGCATTTTGCTTCTAATAAGTAAAAGAAAAGAAAAGTAATAGTAACTACATAGTTATTCGTTAAACGTCTTCAGAACGTAATGGTATAAAATATATTTTTTTGCAGAGTGTGAAGTTTAGATTTCAAATCCTAGTAATTTTAGTTCAGTAATTTTCTTTTGATTGATTATTAAATCAAATTGTGCGGTGTGAACCCCGACAAATAGCAATATTAAGTAGAAAAGACGCTACTACGCCCGGTTATTTTTCGTAATACTAAGATGAAAAGGCATACCCAAGCAGAACCGTATATTTTCCTTATGACCATCAGGTAATGTCATTTCATTTTATGATTAAGTACATAAGAGTAGAAAAAAAAGCTAATAAATTTATTTTGTCTGTCGTTTCAAATTAGTCTAATGACAATGAAATATGTATTACAAATAAATAAAATAAAAAGACGCTTCTTTTTATAGCGTTTTTTCAACTTATTATACGAAAGGAGTGCCTTTCTTATTTAGTAAATTTTAGATAGTAAAGGAAATGCAATTTTACATTATGTATGTAATAACACTATTCCCACTAAACCCCATAATTATTAACTATTATTTATTTATATTTATGATACAGATTTATAATAATAAAATATATCGCTTATGTAATAAAAGTATGACAATATTTTTACTTTAGGGTTATGTATGTATATTATACCTAATTTATATATAGAGATACACACATAAACACGAGCGCGCGTGTAACATATCACGGTTTTTGGTTGACATCCGTCGAACATCAACTTCAAGGATCCAGATGATAACTACCAGCATTGAGTGTTTGGATCCTTTTGGCACGGTCGTGGTGGGACATACGAGTATACCGTCTACAATGAGTGGGTATGGGATGTAATGGGATATATACCAACCTATGTACTACATATAAAAAAAATCCACATAACCACGAAACTGATCGATTACGCACAAAATACACCCGATTTGCTCGAAGCACTTTCGGACTGAAGATTTTATCTCTACAACAGTTAGTATACATAGAATTATAGAAATATAAAACCACTCCAATTAATGTTTGTCGAGCGAGTGTTTGTTTACTACTCGCGATGGTCGTCGATGTGGTTATACATTCATATACACAAAGGATCCGATATCTTAAAGTTGTTCTAAATATCTGATTCGTTTAATACGATTCTATGTCACCCAGAAAGAAATAAATTGAATGTTCATGAAAATAATAATTAGGCAACATCATAAGACGTCTGTTAAACAAACCTACACTCGCTTTCGTCTCCCAAAATGGTGATAGCAATAACGATGAGTAATGAATAGAGAGCTGCTTTAATTCGCGCCGCTGCCTGCGCTGCGCCCACACACTTAGTACAACGCGCATCCACTCGGAACAATACTTACTGGTTTACTTTCACGATTGACTCACACTAATTCATTGCATATGTCTAGCATTTCGAATTAGATTAATGATAGTTATTTGGATTGATCTGGGAGGACAGAAAATTTGCCACACAAAGAAATGTCAACAATGAATGTTATTACTTTCACTCACTCGACATTAATACGCGCCGCAAGTTGTAATGACTTATGGCGGACGGATAACACGGTCTGGTTTATGTTCAACACAAGTTTCGAGGACACCGACAAACATTTAACGTTACACAGCATACACGTTTACTAAGGGCTTGTTTCACAATGTCCAAGTATAAATTGACCATAGAAGACGAGTGATTTATTAAAGTACGCAATAGATGTGTTTCTATTCTATTTCTTTCATCATATTTTTTAAATAACTAAATGCACCCAACAGTCACACATAGTCTTGACCCCACACCAGGTTAACCTGTATCGTTAGTATCAGGAACTACGAGGCGCTAGCGGTCCCACAACACCCAGACGCGAAAGAAATATTTGTAGATCACATAAACATTTGTCTCGGTGCGGAACCCACGGCCTCTCGTTTCGCAGCCGGATACTCACACACTGCGCCACGAGGGCTGTCATACATACACAGTGTGATTTTTGTATTTCAGAGTTATATTTTATTCGGTAAATAGCATTTACTCTGAGGTGGGGAAACAGGCGGTAAATGTATTATATAGTTATGTGTAACATTTAAACTTATTGCGAATTGACTGTTATGGTAATAGTTCTTCAAGTTTGGCAATCAAAACATTTATCACGTTTTTTGTTGTTATGTAAAGAAATGTGTAAAGAAATGTTTCATACAATTTAACATTAATAAAAAGATTTACAAAAACGCATTTTTTTTATTATGTAACAACGAGAATATGAAACAGTGACGCAAATTTGTATTTAATATCTGAAAAAAATTGCATATACATACTTATTCCTTATGCTAATACTGATGTTAAAAGTTAATTACATATTGAATATAATTCAGGCCATGAGAACCATAGTGGCCTAACTCACTTTTTTACGATATTGAGTTTATGATATTTTCCAGTTCAAATTGGTCATTTTTATAGAACCAAAGTGGCCTAAAAGTGATACAACAAATATTCACTAGATGGCACCATAATCACTGTTACTGTTTTTAGTCTGTGATCAAAATTTGAGGTGCCATACTGGCCTAAATAACATAGGCCACTATGGTTTAAGCCCTCTAAAACTTCACCGTCATGATAAAATTAGTTAGGCTACTTTTTGACAGTCTGTTGATGACAAACGTCATTATTTTCACGCCATGTGTGCTTGATTAATCGTTCAGTAAAATATTATTTGTGAGTAAGTGGGTATTTGGCAATATGGAAAACGACCAACAAGAAAAGAATGTGGATAACGAACTTCGAGGTATGTATTACAATATTCCATTGTATTGTATTGCAATGAATATGACGTGTTATTTGTTAGTAGTCTTCTAAGAGTTTTCATTGTTTACAGAAATCTTAGGGTCTCAAGAAGAAGAAGATCCATTTGAAGACTCTGGTTCAGACTACCAGCCATCTGGACGTAATTCGACAGCATCTACTACTGATTTAATTGAAATTTTGGGTGACGAAAACCAATCCCCAAATAATATAACTTCTGAAACTACTCCAGTTAAATTTAAACCTAGAAAAAGACTTGATTTTTTTGTTTTTACTTAGTTAATATTCATATAATTTAACAGTCATATTGCCCTACAAATAAAATAAAAAATTTTTGAGTATCATCAAATCGAAATATTCTATCCTTGCTACCTCTGTTAGCTACCACAATAGAGAATTTTCGCATAGGGAATTGTTGGGCGTCTCATCGAAACGAAGCTACTCACGGAAAATTAGCTTGATAGTAATCAAGTTGATCTGCTGGCCGAGGGACTCCGGACCATTACCGGATGACTGGACTACTGTTATTAAGGCAGCTAGGGACAGGAACCCATTTGATGTTATAAAAATGACAAAAGATGACTTTATTTAAACAAAAAAGTTGGAGAATAACATTACCAACAGGAAGATAACTGCTGAAAAATCAAAGGTACTGTGGCTCAGCATGCAGTGGCTTTTGTTTAACAAAATGCATCCATTTACATTTTTTTTAAATACTCTAATAATGAAGATGTTTTATTTGAAAATGTAGATTTAAAGAAAAGGACCTCTACAGATTTGACTGGTATTAAGCTGGATCGTTTATACCCTGATGGAAAAGCCATCAGTTGTGAGAAAAAAAAGGACTTATTAGATCTTTTGCCTTTTATACCTCCAGTGCATCACAGCTTTTATACCAGTATCAAAGATAATGTGTCAGTAAGAAATTACATAGATGTTGAGGATGACATTGATAGTGACTAAGTATCCTTTTATTGTTAAGTGCCCTTGCTGATAAAGTTTTTTTTATTTAAGTGTTTAATAAACAGTTGGCCTAATAACAGTTTTTTTCTAACCTATTTCTAAAAGCCCACTGCCAAAGTAGCCTATCAGTGTATAAAATGTAGAAAAATAGCAATAAAGCTATTTTCTTACTACTAAAATCATAAATTGGAACATTAATAGGTCAAATAAAACATAAAAGTAATAAAAAGTATGTATTCTGAAGAGTGCTAGTTGATTAAAAAAATACTGTTTTTATTTTCTATGGTACTCAAAAAGCTTGTCCATTGAATTAGGCTACTATGGTTCTCATGGCCTCAATTATGGTGAAGCTATTACCGCCGTATTTTAATACTAAAGCTCAGCAGATTTTGTGCAATGCAAAAGTTCAAGCGATTGGGTAACCAACATTGCAACCATTACTAAAAAAATGCAGCAAAACATCGAGTCAGCCGCCTCAAACGATCATCAACTGGTCAGACATCAAGTAGTAAGTTTGTGCGGATTTGTTAAAAATATAATTCGATAACGACTTTTATTTACGAGACCTAAACAAGACGCAGTATGTATGGTGCGTATATCACGGTATGCATTACGGGCTGCGCAGGCGCATGAATGCGCTAATGAACGTTTGTCGCGCCGCTGACCCCCGACCCACGCGGCGGGTTCGACGCCCGCGCTCCCTCCTCCCTCGCACACCGTCCGTCCTGCGGCTCCCCGGCCTCCAAAGCCGAGCCCTTACACCACGACGGTGCCAGACAACTTTATCGTATTTAATCAGCACCTTCACTGCTCCTTGTTTACATTTCACATGTTGAACATTAATCATTATTATCAATGGTGCCATATGCGAGTCGAAGTCCCTTCTGAGATTTCATTATCACTCGTGAACACAAAAAGCTGCCCGTATGTTTACTTGTAGAACGAGTCCCTTTACCTGTTTAACAAATGAAAAATAACGGAGGAAGTTCTCGATTTTTCTCGAATTCGACACGTATTATTATATACATATATGAGCCTCAAATTTTAACTCTACCACTAACGTTAGACAGCTATTAAAATATGAACTTAAAAAATTAAAAGATACAACGCGGTAATAGATCTTTCAAAAGGCCTTCTTTCCATTAATGCAGTCCGATTCGGAACACTTTTAACTATATAGCTCAATGTGTGAATCAAAATGAGCTTGTTTCATTTCAATTAAATGAGCTCCTAGAAAAAATATCTGAGCGCTAAGTTATATGTATTTTTTTAAAACTAAGGTGAGTGGACATTTGGTCTTTTTGAACTCACTTTTCAATTATTAGACTATTATTACTTACATACGTACGTATTCACGCCTGTAATCCCCGAAGGGGTAGGCAGAGGTGTAACCAGTACACCCACATTTCGCCAAGCGTATTTCCGTCCCATGATTTGATAGGGGGCGAGCCCATCGCCATACCGGGGACAATTCTAGACTCTGGGCTGATACTGAGTATTTCATGATAGAAAAACTCAATATCACTTTTACCCGGCCTGGGGATCGAAACCGAGATAACACAGCATGTGCGTACGCATTACAACTGCGCCACTAAAGCAATCCATTTCATTTGACTCTTGTCATCATATGCATAACATGTGATATTTACCAATTTACATTTGATATTTCTGTTTACTAATTTGACAGTACAAAGATTTTGGACATAAACTTCTACGTAGTAGTTAATTGTGATTTAAAAAAAGTTTTTATTTGAATTATTTTCATCACTCTAGGTTACTGTAAAAAATATCAAGATCATAGTAAATGACTAACTAGCAGGCAGTCCGGTCCATAGATGGCGAAACACCTAATGGCTTGTGGTGGACACCAGATGTTAATCATAACATTACACGCGTCCCTTGTTAAGCAACCAGCGGAAATGTCAATTTATTAACTGGTAACCTCAACTTCGCGATAAATTGATACAACACAACGTCAAACAATAATATGTGAAGAAAGTTACGAGGAAAACTAGCTGTCAACAAGCTTTCTCAGTATTGCGGTCTTATCCGTGTATAGGCACTGGTTGTTGGTTTTGAACCTGTTGCACGTAAAAACCAAGAGTTTTCCTATAATCGTGACGAAGCACAGAGCTCGTCTGGTACACATACTTCTAATTACCCTTATGCGACGAAAAAGTATGAAACACGGGCACACAATCACACATCCATCCAACACCCGCGAAGAGAACCTTTACGTGCTATTACGATAGCCATTATAAACGCATTCATTTAAACTAGCTAGCATGCAAAGAACATTATCTAATTGTGAACCATGGGGCTTTAAAACGGGTTTTCTTTCATATCATGTATTACTTAGAATTATTGTCTAGGCCAAGAAGAAAGATTTTACCCGAGCAAAAAATCTTTTGAAAGAAACTAGGTATCATTTTCATGGGTAAATTAACGGTAACAATGCAGCATAACGTTTGTTAACTTCAACATTTTAATATGGCCTCAAAAATATATAACTTATATTTGACTCAAGCGCAAGAAACTAGCTTATTTACGGGTCAAAACACTAGTTGCCGTAGAGTGGGAAACAGTTTTGTTTATACAAAATCAGCAATGTTGGAAACAAGACAGTTGTTAGGGTACCGCGGGGCGGGTATGGTGCAACCGCGAGAGGTGTATTCTGTACAGTGCACAATTCGCGTCCGTAGGCGCAGCCACTGGCCCTCAGGAGTCAACGTACTGTGAGGACCGGTTCACTAATCGATCCCGCACCGGCTTACTCGCACTCCTGTCCACACCTAAACGCGAATAACGGCTCCACCGCAGCAGCAACCATCTGATGCCTCTGCGCACGTTTGCATTTTTGCCTAAATGGAAAATTTCTAACCGTTTACATGTAACGAAAACTTCTGCGCTTATGCGTTAAAAGTGCGCTGCAAAGAGTACGTACGTAATATATAAAGATCGCATGCGAATCGTCGCGTTAAACGACAAAGAATATTTGCGTAAAAATTCCATGTAGATGTGTTACGTTTACCGTGAACTAAGGCAATGTAACGCATATTAATTTCTGTGAATTCATTAACACATGCGCTACAGTTTACGTCACTGAGTCCGATAGCTTCGCCGATGCATCGTAACAATAATGCAATTGTTCTCAGACCAATACATGTCTCAGACTACAGACATACTAAACAGTCGGCACTCTTCGAAATGTTTTGTTTCTGCGCTCAATTTTTCTTATTAACAAAACATCCACACACAGTCGCTATTGTTGCAATATAACTGGAACAGACACATTAATGTTATATGCATAATGTAGACCACATAACGTTATGTTACAGCCGACAGCCCCAGTTAAAGTCGCTGTACTAGCAAAATGATTTACAAACTGACCATGTAAGGTCCGAGAAGACTGATATATATAAATTACTGTCTCGTAAAATACGCCACACTATATCAAATGTTTTATATTGTCCATTTACGATCAAAACACACAACACTTTTTCGTTTAATTTATGGTTTTGTGTCTCCATCAATGGGGCACATTAGAAATTCCGATTAGAACAAGAGCAGAAAAATATATGCTCAATCGACATGTAATTTGGCACCGAATTAAAATCTAAAAATAGAAAAGTATTCCGAGTGGCTCGTTTAATTTTGCGCAGTCAATGATACATTTGAGTGTCGTGATAAATCGTGGAGCTCTCACTAAACGCTTGTTGATTCCGTCACATACCTCGTACACTCCACGTACAGTAGCGCTGAGTACAGAGCCAGTAGGAATTAAAACTTATCATAAATACAGACAAGTGACTGTGAATTCTGTAACAGGACTATTGAGGGTTGCGCCGTTAATCTGTTGCAACTTGCTCTTTACTGATATAACAAAAAGGAACTGTTTTTATTAATTATTATGTTCGTGGTTGTTGTCTATTACTCGTCAGTGTGATCATTTACGATTCGATCCGTTTAACCTTATAGAAATAATTCCAGTCTACATTACGTAACCAATTTTAAACACCGCAAAAACTACGGATATCAAATTGATTTTGAACCATATGGTGATACAACAAAATCGTTACTGTAAAACTATAGATGAAGCACACAGAAGCAAACGAAACATGAATTCGGACTGCAGAAATTACAAACATATATATTCTGTGTGTGGGCAGTAAAAGCTCGACTTTGTAGGACACCAAAGCTAATCAGTAAACCATGTTTTTAAGCCAAACCTCTTGAACTCTCTTTAATTAGAATAACGAGTACACAACATTATCAAATTAGCTATAAAACCATTTCATTCTTAATAAGTAATTTTTTCAAAAGGATAATTTGTGCAGGTTCTTCCTCGCAAGGTCAGCGCAGTCGGTTATTGTTGATACAGGATGTGATGATTTTCTGACCTCGCACCATCATACTCGTAAACCAATAGGAAGCGATTCTTTCCAACGAACATTACCTTGCCTACATCTAAAAACACTAAACACTGTGACAACGCACAGTTTAACACCTTGAAAATATCATTAAGTTTTTTGCCCTTATGATTGTAAAAATGATGATTAGACTATCGTGATGTTATTGTCTAAAACGTGCCAAACGTGTTTTGTATATTAATAAAAAGGAAGTGTTCAGGTGTTAACATTAACAAAACAGGCAAGAGCAAATGTCATTAATCTCCGAATGGATAATATCGTACGTCGCGATACGAAGCATAAATCGCCGGTGCAGCTGCAGCGTTCCGCCTCGCAACATGGAAAGCGTTTCTTGGCCGAGATCGACATAGATCACGCCAGATACTTCTCGTGCACCGCGTGCCGTACGACGACGCTGGGAACGCGGTGAAATCAAAAATGCTGTCAATTGGATTATTATTATAAACATTGTATTATTTATTGTCAACCAACTAATAAGTCCTTTAAAGAAAATCCAATTCACAAAGTAGCTTTAAATTGAAACATTGCAATGTTACAGTGTATCCAAAGCTCAGAAACGTTGCGTACAGACGTGTTAGCGGTTCGCAAAAAGCTCAGCGTGGGCCGCAGCTGCACCTACCTACTGCACTTCTAGTTTTACTGTGTCAAGAACAACGTCTGTCGCCCCCAACCCGCACCGCTCGCGCTGCCACGCCACCATTTGTCACCTGAATAATACCGAACCACCGACTATTGCAACAATTCGAACGCGGCCGCCCGTGCCAACGCAATCACTACACCGCCGCGCGCGCCTTCCCAAAAGATGTTGCACTTTTTACTTTACAACAATGAGATTTGATGCTTCCTTATTTGGCAACTTGTCCCACTGTTCTAAAACAATCATCATTTAAGAACATTGAGGTGCGCGCGAGGACAAACATATTATTCAAACGCCATATTATTTTGGTCGAGCTAGGAATTCCCAATTGTTTTCGAATGATGACGTGTACTGCGTTAGATACAACTAAAATCATGCACCGTGTGCTAACAGATAATATAAAGATTACCGTTTTAGTAAGTGGCCTTTCAGAGGTCCTTGGCATACAATGGTTGCGAAAGACAAGAAAATTAAAACATATACATACGCAGAGTATTATCATATACTAGCTTTTGCTCGCGGCTCCGCCCACGTGATCAAATAAACAAACAAACAATCAAACTCTACAGCTTTATAATATTAGTATAGATTTGATTTTGATTTGACAACGGAAGCCTTCAAATAATATTATTTTGGTAGCTTAGCAACGGAAGCCTTCAAATATGAATAATTTTCCCCGTTTTTGCAACATTTTTCACTGATGCTTCGCTTCTAATGGTCGCAGCGTAATGTTATATATCCTAAAGCCTTCCTCGATAAATGGACTATCCAACACAAAAAGAATTTTTCAATTCGAACCAGTAATTCCTGAGATTAGCGCGTTCAAACAAACAAACAAACAATCAAACTCTACAGCTTTATTATTAGTATAGATTAGTATAGATGTACGAATAAAAAACACATTGTAAGTTCACTCAACGCAAACGAGCACCTTCGGAACACATGAGCGTCGATTGTTATAAATTAATGTTTGGCATTAGCGGCGGCATCCTTGAGTCACACTCACGCATGCGATTAAAGAAATCATTTTGACAACTCGTACATGTGCAATTTATCGACAACCGAGTAATTACACGTGAAGGCCCTTTGTGCAAAATATCAATATCTTATTCGGTTCGTTCAAATAAATGCATTCGTGAAGTACCATGTTTTAAAAATGAATGCGTGTCGGAGTCCAGTTACTGAGACAAATTTATTTCCTTTGTATTGCATTATAACATTTTGTAACACAAATGCTCATGCAAGTAGTAGCTAGCTCGTCGAAGTCATTTTAAAAATATCAATAAAAATTAGGGATTCAAAATTTAAAAAGCTTTAAAAACATTATTATAATTAAAATCGATTTATCTGCGAAATAATAAAGGCAAAGTCTAAACCCCCGGCTAGAGAAATTAGCCTCAAAGGAATGCAACGGCAAAACTGGATTCCAATAGCGACTGTAGCCACTTCAAAGCCATATTTACAGATTCAGGTTCCATCTATTATATCAATATGTTCTTATATGTACTAATAGTACAAAGATATTGATTTGGAGATTGTATTGGCTCCAAGACAAAATGGTTAAACTGTTTCCGATAACAATTGGCACAAAGATCAATTTTAACTAAGTTCGCATGGTTTGTATTTAAACCGGGCCGAAACCCGGTTGCCAGAGGATGCCGTTATATTTAAAGACGGGCAAAACCGCATACGAAAACTTGTTTTACAATTAATTTAATGCACTTGCCAGTCATCACGGCAACATCATATTATTTTCACGGTTTACCTACGCAATTATACGTAATCGATGCTCTCCACGGTCATTTATTTTTTTGTAAGCATTTCATGTATATTTTATTGACTTTCCGACATATTCAGTGTTGTCATCGTGTTTTATAAAAAATCTGGGTTAATAATAAGCCGAGAAAATAAACATCATTTGATACGAATGTCAATGTTAGCGACGCCAAATGGAGAAAAAAGTCAAGTGCGTTCCCACGGAGCGGCACAGTGCGAAGGTCGGTGCGTTAATCAGACATTGTGACAACACCGAGTGCCGACTACGGAACCGTCGCGTTGTGCTGCCAATTTGCGGGACAACCACGTCCTACTTAATCATCCTGTAATAATTGATTGACAGCTCATGACGATCAACAAAAACGCAATCAGGCACAATATTCTTGAATTGTGTGTATACGTGAGCAATGTTATAAAATCTTTAAAATTACTTATTTCTTGTCATTTGGTTACACGCCGAAATAAATTTCGTTGCGTATTCTTGCTTCAGACATGTTCTTCGACATTCATATAAAGAATCAGATAGCATCTATATTTTTTTATTTATGACTTGTAAATATACGATACGTCACGATGAACATTCAGTTTTCCCACTGTTTACAAAAACAATTTGTACAAATTATTCCGCCGCGTGTTTATTATATTGGAACCATAAAAAAATACATATAGGTACGCGTCGAATTAAGAACGCCCTCAGTATTTTTATTTTATAAATGTTCCAATATTTAGCAAACTTCTATTTATCACACTTGTTACTCTGGATAACATTGTATTCTATTTAAATTGCTCTTCATAAGTATATTCGTGGGTGTTGAATTATTAATTTATTTACAAATCCTTTAGGTACCTGACTTCCCGAAACGAAGCAATTTCAATTAGCGATTTAAACGAAATCCCTAGAAAATAGCATCCTCATTAGTAATATTTTAATCAATGCTGAAATAAAATTCCTATTATGTCATCAAATTGTTGTCAATGAATATTACGTAGTATTGAAATTAGCATAATTTTTTTTTTTTTTTATCGCTGATTTTGAAAAATTCGATATCTGTAGGGCTCCATCATCAGACAAGTTTTAGCAATGTAATAATACGTATCTGATATTATGTATATTTTTGTTTTGGAAACGATAGATCTAATATTTTGTACACTTAAAAGTGACATTTATTTTATTTCCCTTTGTTTTACGGCCGATTTCAAAATCGATATTTAGTTAGACAACCTCGTAGTCACAAACTATACACCCAACATTAGAATTAAATAAAAACGGCAACTGGTTCTTGTTTTTAACTCCGAATTCATTCAATAAATATTTAAATTTATTCGCCCTGGACATTTTTTTACAGAGTTCTACTTGGACTGAAATGCTTAGAATTATGGAATGGCCACAAAACAAAACTTTCTGTAATCAAGACCTTTGACAAGGGCAGGCCGCTGGCGATAGCTGGTAATGTAATAAACATAGCATTTTCTATTGCAGAATCATATTGAGCAGACATGTAATATGTTGGATTTAATATATATATGTATGTATGTAAATCGTACTACTAATAAGAGCAGTCTATAAACTGTCTACAGCGTGGCTCTATCATTCAAATATTATTCCGGATTTCAAAAAAGAAGAGATTCTTAACTAGGGATTTTTTTCATTGTTAAAAAATTATCGTGCTCTACCCTGTGAGCCAGTGAGTATATAGGTAACTAAACAAAAGGTCTTCATTATCATTAATATTCCCAAAATAAATATTTTAACATGAATCATTTCAATTCGATAACGCTACCCGACCGGGGAGTTTATGACATGTAAATGGGACAGGAAATTTCTAGGAAATCGTTACGAAATAGGAAGTATAAACATTTAATACGAATAATTTAGTGGCACTGATAACAGCTATGCATAGTACATAAATACACTACCTAAAATTGTGCAGACATTACATGTCACGCCATCTAGCGGAAAAACACATTTAAATTTGCCAATGTAGTGACTACTCGATACGACACTAGACGGCGCTAGCAGAACTATATACAATAATCTACGTAACACACACAACTCGTTAGATGTCGCTTTATACAACTTTAGATTTTTTTTCATAAAGTTGTACTTTCACAAATCTGCGTGTTACGAGACTAAATAAAACTCTTCCGTAGTTTCCACTATCGATACCAATGATTCCAGGAACTGCACCTTTTACGGAATGTGGCCTCTTGAGTGCTGAATAATTCAATACCTACTAGCAATAGAATATAGACTTTTAGCATTATGTAAAGCCTCATTCATTTAAATGCAGGTTTCTCGTACAACATATAATATGAGAATACATAAAAAAAACTATGATGTACAAAGCGGTATCACACGGTTTTTGTATGTGTGGCGCGGCCGCGCAAACAAGAGTTTTCTGTTGTATTCTCAACTGTATATTTAGTATAGTAATACTGGTCCTGTAAAAATTAAACACGTCCTACTGCTGGGCTCGGGTCTCCTCTACGGAATGTGACGGTCCAAATGTCCACCATGCTGACCTAATGCGGGTTGACAGACTTCACATATCTTTCTTGTAGAAAACTTGGAAAGTAATATAAAAAGGAAATATTTGTTTGTATTTAGTATTATTTATTTGCCTTTGGAATTACTAAAGTGATTTAAAAAATTCTTTCACAAATAGGAAGATATATTTTCTCTACGTAACGTACGTATGTTATTTTTCATTGCGATTTGTGACCACGGGGCCCCACAAATATCGACTTTGTAGTCCATTTGAATTAAGCACTAATCTCTGGAACTACTAAACCGATTGTAAAAAAAAACTATTGGAAAGCTACATACTTTTACATACCCCCCTAGATATCGATTTTGTAATCAATGGGAGGAATGTTCTCTGGAAATGGAAATACGGAGTCGATTCTAAAAATCTTTCATCAATAGAAAGCTTACTATGCAAAAGTAACATTGTTACATTGGTTGTAATTTATTGTAATATCTGACCAAAGTATTCCCCAGATATCAACTTTGTTTTCGATCGACATTAAAACTATGCTACGGATAATTATTTTAATCGAATCCTAATAGATTCGGAAGTGATACTGCTGGACTTACGTTAGAATTGAAAAAAATGGCCGCCACTTTATATTTCTGTTTAAGACCGATTGACTTCAAAATCGATATCTGGGACGCTCTGTAATTCAAAATGCTAGATCCGAAGTTAGAATTGGAAAAAGTGGTGGCTATTTAAAATACGTAATTTAGATCCGATGTGATCCGATTCTCTATGGTGGTGGATGCCATTTGCTTATTAATGCCGAAATAATACATAAACGTCTTGGCTTCATTGGATTTCCCATAAATATATCCACCAAGACGTTATCACTATAAGCCCAAATAACCTTCTATACAGTCCTATTTTCTACAAAAGGTGCAACACGGGCAGAGCCACGGGCAAAAGCTAGTACGAAGTATAAGCAAAGAAACAATCTACAGTACATAAAACAATATTATTGTCATCATTAATAATATTCATTATTTATACTATTATTGATATAAGTAGGTAATAAGAATATATTATAACAAGATAAGCGAGATGCTTATATATTTGCAGAGCGAAATCGACATATCTTGTGCAGGGGAGGGAAGGAAAGCTGGTACGTCAGCTATGATAAAATCATGTGAAAGTAAACGTCGGTAAAAATATACTACGATTATACTGCAGTTACGTCGCTATTATGGAGCAATATTACTATTTTGATAATGTAATTTAATTAAACAAGGCAATAACATACAAGAAAACTGTAGCGAAAATACAAAAACCGGGATTCCACAAGTCAACAATACTTGGAAGAAGGTTATCAATTTGTCATTTTTTTCCCGGACGGACACGCACGCATGTTTTATGTAACTTCTTTTTGTTCGACAGAGTATACTTCAAATTTGATGTGAAAATAAAAAATAAGTAATTGCTGCTGTGTTTCGTGTGGTGAGTGAGATATCCGGAAGCCCAAATCCCCTCCCCTTCCCAATCCCTATTTATCCCTTTCCTTTAAGGTCGGCAACGCGCCCATGATTCTTCTGGTGGTGGGCGTAATGGGCGGTGGAGATCACTTACCATCAGGTGACCCATTGGCTCGTTTGCCGGCCTATGCTATAAAAAAAAAATGTATCAGGGAGACGAGCGCAGTCCCGTGCCATGGGGGTGCTTTATAATTCAGTTACGTGTAGGTGCTTTTGTTTATGGGCAGACGTGGCGCTTACTATCAAACGACCTGCTCGACGTATCATTCAAGCTAATAAAATAAATAAAATGTGCATAAATATAAAGCCTATACCATGTATATTCTAGCACGAAGTTTTAGTATGTTTAGAAATTACTATATTAATGTTCATTCTGTTATAGCCCACTAAACCACAACTAAATATATTTTTGTCCAGTTTTATTCATTCCCGCCAAAAAGGTGTTAATAAGTTTGACCCCTTTGTGAATGTATCTGTGGCACTATGGCGCCTAAAGCAATGCATAAATTTAATGCGGTTTCTTTTTATGTTTGAAAGGTTCTCGAGATGGAACTTAACTATGTTTAAGATTAGGTTATTTCAAATCAATCTACAGTGTCATGTGTGTATCAATGTTTAGTGTATGCCAGTCTTTTCAAACGTATTATTATATGTTTAAAAAATAAACTGCTAAACAACAAAACTTTAAAAAACTAAGCAACTACTGTTAAATATTTATTCAACCCTATGTCTAATTAGAAACAGTACTCAGTAGGTGCCTGATTTCAATATACTTTACAAAAAACCGTTTGGATTTTTTTTCTCAAAGCAAATTCTAATTAATATTTTATACTACAAGCAGGCGAGTTGAAGGATCACATTGAATAGAAGAGGCTCCTTGAGTGAGCCATCTACTCCAGAATTTAATGTAGAGCAAAAATTTAAACAAATTGTACGGATTTTAATTGCATGTATTTTATTTACGTTTACCAATGAATCCTGAGCCAGCCCACCACCACGGACCCTGCAAAGGTTTCGAAACGTCGAGAATGAGATATAAATAAAACACATACATATAAATCCGTATAATTTATGAAATCAAATTTACTTCAACGTACCTAAAGGTCAGTGTGGGTGAAACGATACTTTTTTCTTAACAAATATAGAAGCTTTATTTATATCAATGTTCAATTATCTATTTTAAATCAATATTGGATCGTAAAAACGCATATTTAATTTTATAACTCTTCAATAAAATGAACTGAACACCCCTAATTACTATAAGGAAATAAATAAACCATATAAAGAGAATGTGGTGGAAACAACTGTTATGGCCTACCTGTCACGATCCCTGCTGCGGCTTCGCTTCCTGTAGGACCCCTCAGCGGAGCCATCGTCAAGGCGCCGGCGCTTCGCGTCGTATGACCTTGACCGCGACCTCGAATGCGACGAGTAGTGCTTCCTCCGAGTACGCGGCATCTGAAACCATGTCACAAGGCATTCATGCGTGTTCTCTCAGCTATCAACCACCCAGCGTTCCACAAAGCAGAAATGTTTGCATTTCTAGCTCAGCAGTACATACATTTCATATGTATTTGTAATAGCTGCAGAACTAATTCATAGTTCAATTGAAGCGATAATATTGTAATTGTGTATGGTATAATTGGATTTGCAATTTTGTCAAGGTAAATATAGCTGTGATATCCTGTTAATGTTATTTACATAAAAGCAGAAGCTGTTATAAAACAGCTTCAAAAATACTAAATAGAAGTTTGGTACTAACAAGAATTTTAAAGCTATTTACAATGTAAGCCAATGGGCAAAGCTACTCCTACAGCTAAGCTGGAAATGTTAACATTGCACAATAAGTTGGAACATGGGGCAACAAGGATGCACCATGGGTGTATGGGCCTCGCTGAATGCAGTTAGACATGAAGTTGTTAATCAATTGATAATTAACAACTTGGCATTATTTATGTACCATCAAATCAACACACAAAGATATTTATCTTATATAGAACAATTTAATATAGTATATTATGAGCAAATAGTGAAAATGTAGTAACAATTGTTTTTTATTTTGACAAACTAGTTCTAGTTTACATTCATTTCGAATATAAACAATAGTTAAATGTCAGTTTATTTCCCAATTTTACAAAATATGTGATGTATCAATTAATATTTTTCTTAAATATCAATGTAAAGTTGATGATACAAATTTCATGTTGCAAGTTAGATATGAATATTGTAACAAAACCAAATTTAATTTTATAATTATTCATAAAGTTATTAATGCATGATAATAATTATTTCAGTGTACAGAATTAAGATATTTTTATATACTTTGTATACAAATAAAAGTTAACAATGAGATTGAAACCGGCCTAAATGCTGTAGACCTTGAATAGTTTGAACATATCCATGTTATAATATGTGTGTGTAAAGCAGAGTCTAATAAAGATATTAGATATTTATGAATAATAGACTTGCATAATAAGCCATTCCTTCTTAAACCAGTCATGCTAAAATTGTGTCTGTCAAAAATAAAAATAATTTTGATAATGTTTCATCATCGCTGTTAGAATATGCTTTATTTATGTAATGAACAGCAAAAAGCTTTAAAAGGTCAATACTGATGAATACAATTCAAAACTATTAATTTATTTAACTCTTATTCTCAAATCTAATTCATGACATCAAACCATTTAAGTTAAAGTAAATTTGCATCAAATTAATGGAAATTTTGTCAAGGTAAAAACAGATTAAGAAGCTTGTTAATTTATTTATTTGAATTAAATTAGTTACGCTAAAACCCAGATTAATTTTGAATGAGCATCATTAACATAGCCTATTTCCAAACAGTTGTCGAGAATGAAATTAAACCAAACATGACATCTGGTTTCAATTGCTCAAACATATCAAAATATTATTTTTGGCAGCCACATATCAAGGAAAGTACACCAAGTACTTCCACTTACCATAAACAAAGATACCAAAACTCGTATCCGAGCGGTTTAAGCTGAAAAACATAAACTGTTTAGACCATTGACGACAAGTCAAAGGTGCATTATGATAGAAACTACAAACCAACATGCACATATTTGGAGCTTATACAACTTCATTAATATTAAATGGTAGTGATGAAATAAAGCTAATGATAAATGAATCGTCAATAAGGCACTGATTATAATCAAAGCTTATGATTCCAATAATAATAAGTAAAATAGTTTTTAATAACTGGACATGCTGACCGATGTCCACCAGGCCATTTATAGTCAGCAGAAATAAACTACAGAAAATACTAAACGTACATTAATAAACACATAATAAAATTACTATAAGGAAACGTTGCAGTATAAATCTAAAAGAACGAAAGATATGTGTAAGTATTTATATTAAACAGGATACATTTCGAAGTCAAATGGCATAATATACTTTGGTTAAATGGTATTAGTATAGAGAGTTTACGTGGGCTTGAATCCATCCATTCATCCATTCATCAATCCATCCATTTTAATTTTACCAGCTACCTAATTTACGGCTAAGATCTAGAACCATCGTATTATCATCAAACTACTTGGTAACAGCTGAAAGGCTTGCACCTAACTTAATCGAATATGGAACTACATTGCAGTGATAAATGACGTTATGTATCAGAATTAAAAGTTAAATTACTATTGCTGCACTGTACTTAAAATGAAATAATTTAAAACTAAATTCACATCGTCAATACAAGAAATGTCACAGTTATTTACATTATACATGCTGACGCCATGTTGGTTTTT
Source organism: Amorpha juglandis (assembly GCA_949126905.1). Classification (NCBI taxonomy): domain Eukaryota; kingdom Metazoa; phylum Arthropoda; class Insecta; order Lepidoptera; family Sphingidae; genus Amorpha; species Amorpha juglandis. The sequence continues at coordinate 4,147,408 of OX421378.1, read as the reverse complement.
CTTAATACACCAATGGAGCCCTACAATAAACATTTTTCTAGTAAAACCGTGGTTATTGTAACTTACCCTCAAGTCACGTAAATATTTCAATTTACACCAAAGTAGTTGAGTGAAATTAGTAAGACAATTCCAAGTTCGCGATGCTGAACCTTGAAGAATGCTTCTTCGCAGTAAAGGCCCGAACATCGATCCGAATCAAGACAGAAGTTTGTCGGTTGGTTGACGCAGAGCAATGGCGTAAAATTGTAACATGGCGTTTCTTTTCCTTGTCAAATATGATAAAAAGATTTTAAATTAAACAAACACAGTATAAAATATTAGATTAAGGCTTTAAAAATATATATAATATTTTATAAATATGTAAAACTACAATTACTGTACACAGAAATACGTAAAAGTATATAAAAGTACGTCAAACAAGCTTGTATTCGGAATTACTGCCATCTGGCGATACATTTCTAAGATAATAATGAACTAGGGCCGCCAACCTAACAAAATACTGAGACTATGTTCCTCTTCACGCAGCATAAAATTGAAATGACCACGACGTAAAAGATGTTTTGAAATATTCCCAAATATGAATAAAAATCATACACTCAACCTGGGTAATTTTGGCTCACTTTAGAGGTAATTTATAGTAGTACGGATTTACTTTTATTGTTATTTGTCATAAATGAGTGTTTCTAGTGGGATATTGACCTCTATAATCTAAATTCCTGTGTTATTTATCAAAACGATAAATAAAAGACTCTTAAATTACCAAAAATTTGGTGAGCCAAAGTTACACTGACATTTGGGTAACATTAATAAGTATGAGGAGTTGATGAAGAAAATCTCTAATTTATGTAGTTTTTTTTACTCCTCGGTAAGATTAGCTTGTCATATTGATAAAAAAAATACATTTCGTTTATATCACTATCTCCTTTTTAGTGGCAACGTAGGGTTGCCATATTAATACAACATTAAACTGCCTGGTTTATCGAAATCAACTTCTATTTAATGGACCTCTTAAATCAAGTTATTATTGTATTAATCAGGTTTTGATGTACTTATAATTATTGAGCAATGCCTAAAATAATAAAAAATAATAAAACAAACACAATCACATATAAAAAAGAAACATAATATCGGCTCTCAATTCCCCCATACCATGTTTAGAAATTGATCATCAATCGCATAAGAATCGCCTCGTTTTGTGATTTTAGATCCTCCAAATCGACTAACTATATTTCGGGGGAGACAATTAAATATGTCAAGCTTTGATGGCCACTTCCACCCTTCAAAACTTTTTTTGCATAATTGAAATTTTCACGTAATGTCTGTCCTCGCCCCGAGCTAATGTTACCCCAAATGGTCTGAAAATGAAACGGCTCGAAGATTAATTAAAGATTTTTTTAAAAATCTATCAATATCGCGGGATATTTCAGTGTTATTACATAAAAAACATACGATTCTTCAACATAAAACTGAACTCGCCTTCTGTAGTTCTTCTGTAGTAATTGCTATACACAACTTTTTAGCAAGTATATTTCTAACTCTGTTTACCGCCCAAATTTTGAATGGTGAGAAAAAAATATATATTTGATAAATATCAATTGTCACTGCAGGTTTCGTTTAAAAACACTTTTTACTTTCATAAATTAAACAACTTATTATTATACAGTGTATCAGTAAGAAGAGAAAAAATTAAACGTTCAAATACAAGTTAGTGAGTCAATGTTACATTGAAAGCTTAAGTTACCCAGGTTGACTGTAACATGTTTTTATAGGATAGGTTTAACCATAATTTTCATTTAGATTACTGCGACCGTTTGTTGCGGCTACAACATTTGCGAAAGAAATACTATCTACACGCACCATCGCACCTGCTCAATTCGTGTTCCGTCTTTTGTATTGATAGAACATTGGATAGAACCTTGGAGTAATATTATATAGGGAGTGTGCATTAAAATCGGTCCGTATTTTTTGTAGAAAGATAGGAACTTGCGAATGCGAATACTTGCGTTTATTCGTAAGTTCTAGACAATGTTCTTTCCTTAAAATTTTACAGAATTTTACTTTATGTATGAGTTCCTTGAAATTCATAGGTATATTGTGAGACCCGAAATTGTTGTTAAGAGTTGAAGTCGGTGCCTGTCTTGCTGCCGGTCAGCTGAAATTGCACCGACTCCGAAGAGACCTAAAATTGTTATTTTTGACTTTTCAGTGTTATTTTCTTGAAGTCGGTTTTTAAGTTTTGTATTTTTTTTTATTTTTAAATTTTCAGTGATAAGTAGTTTAGTTAGCTATTATATGTACCATCCAAATCAATATAAGAATCGCGACGACTGTGCGGACTGACGAGTTTTATTTTTTACTCCGTACTCTATCATCAGATCTTAACCAAATTTATATGGGATCACATCGCATCCAAACGTAGAGAAAAGGACAATCAATACGACCAATAACCAAAATCTGTAACAAAGTCTCTTACCATCAGATAACACAGTTGCTTGTTTGGTGGCCAAAGTTTAGAGAAAACTAACATCCGAAAAAATATAAGCAGCGAATGAGAGCGTCGTGTCATCGTGTCAATGCTACGTTTACGCACCTGCCCGCCCCTGGAGGTAAATGCCGCGTGTGCGCAGCGTCGATGCTGTTCAAACGTTGGAAGAACGCGCACGCTCTACAAAAGCTAATAAAGAGTCCATAATTATTCATTTGCTTTTAATTTTTGAAAATTGCAGCTCTGTTTCGTGCAAATAATCACAATAGATACATAGAATAATAAAAACTACATATATTGCTTGATGATTGCTTTTTGAAATTTATAATTTTTATAAGCTTTGCTTTTATGTCATCGGCGTATGATTATTAGTAGTAGTAGATATAGACTGGTGATTTTCCAATTTGAAACATAAATAAATTATAGTAGAATCAAACCCATTGTAAAAGGAAGAAAATACAACAAAATTGATAGGAAAAATAAATTAACGGCGATCTGAGGTCGGGAAGTGGGAAGGGGGGGGCTTTTAAGGGTAAAAAACGGTTTATCTCGATTTCCGGACAAACTACAAGTCCTATGGAAAAAAGTTAAATCGCAAAGTTGTAGGTAATAAAAAGATCTAGAACTTTTGTATACACACTTTCTTCACATAACCTCAAAATATATGTGAAAAATTCAAATAACCAAGTTTTTTGTTTTTATTTTTATCTATTATAATAAATCATTTTTTCACGAAATTTGGTGAAAACTTACCTTTTTGTATCCCAAATACACTGTAATTTTTTTGATTTAAAATATTTATTTTTGCACCTTATTTTGACTTAATATCGAAAAAGCAGCCTAATTTTCAAACGAAAATTCTCACGTCAAAATATGAGCTTTTTTAAAAAAGTCTGTTGGTTTCTTGTTCATTGAATTCTCTATTTTCTGATGGTGTAAAAAAATATATTCATTACTATGGTAAATGTGCTCAGAAAATGCAAAGAAACGAACTACTAAATAACAGGTAGTAAGGCCCATACCACCTAGCCCCTTCCCCACTTCTTTATGATGGGCTAAAACTTTCCGTAGATCACTCAGGTATATAAGTTATATTAAAATAACAATAAAGAGGCATCTACGCATATAATTTAAAGAAGATTCTACAACTTTCTCAAAATATTGTAGATATGTCTTATTAAATATTAACTTATAACTTTACATTTTATGAGCACATTTACCATAGTAATGTATATATTTTTTTACACCATCAGAAAGTAGAGAATTCAATGAACAAGAAGCCAACAGACTTTTTTAAAAAAGCTCATATTTTGACATGAGAATTTTCGTTTGAAAATTAGGCTGCTATTTCGATATTAAGTCAAAATAAGGTGCAAAAATAAATATTTTAAATCAAAAAAATTACAGTGTATTTGGGATACAAAAAGGTAAGTTTTCACCAAATTTGGTGTAAAAAAATGATTTATTATAATAGATAAAAATAAAAACAAAAATCTTGGTTATTTGAATTTTTCACATATATTTTGAGGTTATGTGAAGAGAGTGTGTATGCAAAAGTTGTAGATCTTTTTATTACCTACAACTTTGCGATTTAACTTTTTTCCATAGGACTTGTAGTTTTTCCGGAAATCGAGATAAACCGTTTTTTACCCTTAAAAGCCCCCCCCCTTCCCACTTCCCGACCTCAGATCGCCGTTAATTTATTTTTCCTATCAATTTTGTTGTATTCTCTTCCTTTTACAATGGGTTTGATTCTACTATAAATTTGTTTCTATTTTTACCATTTTCAACCGGATAATCACCGGTCTAATAAACAAAATATGTTGTTTGCGCAAATTTAAATTTTATCGATATATATGTATGTCGAAGGATCGAAGTGCAATTTTCAAAATAAAAAAATAATAATTTCGCGCACTGGTGCTGACATTCCACTTTAATAAAGCTCGTTCGCGTCATATATATGACTGATGTCACAGCCACAGAGTACATTATTATATAACTGAAAGTGACAGCTATCGTTATGAAATGCACTAGAGCTAGTCTACAAAACTCGTAAACGATGAAGCCAATATTTTACAACAAGCTCTTTAAAGAGCAACAATGAAACAAGTCTAATCCATGTACATCTTAATTCCCTTTAATCTGAATTCTGAATCTGATTTTAACAACTAAATGTAGTATGGAAATGCATACGAATATGTACTCTTTTGCAAATTGTCCCTTCTGATCAGTTCATTCATTTATACTTTCCATATATCTTATTAAATATTCCATAGGTATATGTACACTATTTATCTAGTAGGTATGTTTCAAAATATACACAAACAAGTTTAAAGTATTTTCCTGCACTAAGTAGGTATAAAAAGAAAGAGAGAAAAACATTTATTCGGCCTTATTTTTGTTGTCTGAACAGCTTTAAAAAGCTGGCATTAATTACTTACAATATACTAAAAGGGTTATTGTATAAGCATCACATAAAATCGAAAGGAATGAAGCTTGGCCTACATAATCATGTAGCCAGTATGTGCCTTAAGGATCAGTGCAAGTGTAATCATGGAAAAGGGAGCCGGTCGACCTTCTGGCGGGAATCAGCTGATTGGGTTTGCGCAGTGCGCAAATCTGCGCGGGGCGGGGGCGCGAGATACGCGGCCGGGGCGTGCGACGGCGCCAGGTCAGTCGCGCGCTTCCGCGGCCGCCCGCCCAGCCGGCGCTGTCCCCGTCACCCGCCGCTGAACCGCATCGCACCAACAACGCTGACGAACGCTGACAGAACACCGACCTGACAATACTCGTTGTCATATATGGGGCCCTCCCTGACACCATTACTGTGATATTATTTATAAAAACTCGTCATTAAGGTGCATTCGGTCGGTCATGCGGACACGCGGCTCGGTCGAGGCGACGACACCGCAGCATCCCGTTCTTCCGCGCCGCGTGTGTGCCGGGGGCGCGAAGTTATGAGAGAAGCAGGGAGCGTTCCCGACACGTGTACAAAAATGTTCGACGCGTCAATTCAAGAAGTTAACGGCAAAGGACCTAAAAAAAGGAAGAAGTCGTTAGAGCGTATCTGTGATAATGAGGGTCGAGATCGTTCTGAATTAAATGCGGGCGAGGCGTGTGAGAGCGACGGCAAGTCGAAGGTTGAGAAGGCTGCAGGCAGCAGCAGCGGCGGTGTGGAATTGCTTCACTGGCGGGACATGCCGCAGCATTTACAGTTCAACCCGTACGTGCTTACTGGTTATCGGCCGCTTCAGGGCTGGGGTGACTGTGTGCGCAGCCTCTTCTATTTCCACAACGAGACCATCAATATTCTGACACATGGTACAGTATAATTAGCTACTTTTAATTTATATTATAATTTTGTACTTTAAATCAGCAGAAGTTTGTCAAAGATTGATCTTAACGTCGCGTCAAAAGTATTTTTAGGTTACAACTGCAAAATACCGCGCTTAAAGCTCGTAGAGAACGCTACGAATCCCGTAGCTGCAATACTACAGGTTCTACACAATTCAAAGTGTAACTAATTATTTTATCCTGGCATGGCAAAGTGACTAAACTGAACCGATGCAGGTAAGTACAGTGCAGTCCAATTACACTGTCGAGCATTGAGAGATATTATGGGCAGGTTTTTCTCCATGCGTACGGTGGTTGCAATTTTATGTACCCTTCAGCAAAAATATTATAAACCAAAAATACAAACATAGCGCGGATGTGGAAAACTTATTAATCATTGATTGACCAGATTTAATTTCAATTGATTTTTAAGGAGAATATTTTGTTAATTTATCATTTACTGTTATGGATACATTTTAGGTTAAATAGAAGTCGACGACCCTCACCTTTGCATTGTTTAAATCCGCAGAACGGGCCACGGCATTTTGTTAGGTCGATGTATTGCCTGCCTCGATACGATCTCGCTAACTTTCATTACATCGCTCCGCTTTAATCCGAACTTAACAATCGTCACAAATGTGTACAAAATACTTTTCTGCCACTTGAACTCTTATCGCGTTTAATTTTGGAAATGGTGAATTGAAAAGATTCCAAGAAGCTTTGGCATTTTTGAATTGGAATTAATACAATTTAAGATCGGCATATTTTCCTCGTTAATCAGTTATTAAATGACTGAATATTTCCTTCCTATATTTATTAAATATGTTTAATTATTTATTATTAAGTATAAATTTAAAGACTACGTCTGACTATGGCATAGTAGCTCCCTTGTATGGACCAATATCTATACGGTTTTATAATTGAAAGCTTGTTTTAGCGAGATGGTTATGAACCATGTAATATATAATAGATATTTTGAATTGATTCGAGGGTTTTAATTAAATATTCGTTTATAATAACGTTAGTGAAACAATTATCTAAATATATTTTGAGTAAATCGATAATCTACTTACATACGTACCAGTCGAATATAGAAACCCTTTTCTTAGGTCGCTTGAAAATCCGTATTATACAACGTATACTAACCGTTATTTAACGTATACGTAGTGTCCGCATAGGTAAATATGAAAATGAATAACTTGCATACTTTAGACGTTTTGTTACAAACACCAAAGGGTTGCACCATGGTTATTGTATTTATTGATTGTATATCTTTATATCGCTGATTAAACTTATGATAATCTCTGATTTATTTTGTTATGCAATTATAATTATTATAAGCCTTATTAAAGACTGTTCGAATATGTTCAATAATAATACAATTACTTAATTAAAACATAAATACACAATAAAACATTTGTAGAAACGTATGAATAAGGTAGAATAATTATTGTCAGCGTTTATCGGTTAGAATACATAATATAAAGTGTTACTCTGCCCAAATATATAGAAAAGATAAATACAATGTATTTAAATTCATCTACTGTGGTACAATTTTTAATTCAATTAACTATCTTTTGTACGTCCTAATAATACAAGGGGCTAGGGGCCTGCGTTCCCTTACGTCATTAAAGGGGTTGTATAAAGTGAACACTGAACACACTGGTTATTTTGTTGAATCATACGCAACTTTCGTGTGTTTCATTGCAATTCTTATTCTCACAAATTAGTGTATATTTCTAACATTTATACTCTTATATTAAAAAAAAAAGAATTTTGCCTAAAATAATTTTATTAAACGTTACAAATTCCAATACCATGTATTTTGCATGGCTCACAACACACGTTTTATAACTGAATCTAAACAGGAATGAAGTTGAAAAGTAAGACATAAGCGGACATGAAACTAAATGAGCTCAGTTTCACACATGTTTAGTTTAAATATTATACTCAATTCCGGAACGCCTCGTTAACAAGGGGAGAAAAAGACGGTCTTGGAGCACAGTGATATTTTATTTTAAACTTTTTACGTTTAAAATGGAATAAAAAGAACGTTTTAAAAATAGGTAAGTAACTATGTTTTGTCTATTACAAGGAGATAGTAGTAATCCCTTGTATACAAGATGCCGTCTGGGTTGGTACCACCGCTTTGTCTATTGCGCCGCTTATCAGCGGTGTTAGCAATATTGTATTTCTGTTTGAAGGTCATTAAAGCCAGTGAAATTACTGGACAATATGAGACTTAACTACTTTTGTCCCTGGGTGATGGACGAACTCAGTCCAATGCAAGCAATGCTTTGTAATTCAAAGTTCTGTGTGATGCGTCTATTTATGGATAGGCATGGCGCTTACCATCAGACGAAAGATGTGCTCGTTTCGGTATTCATGCTAGTAAAATAAATATCTCTGTACTATATGACTTAAGGATGAAGTTGCGAAATGACTGCTCATATTATATATTCATAAGTAATATAAAAAGGCCTTACAAATGACAAAGAATACTAACTATTATCTCGTACTAGTTAGTGTATAGGTAAAGACAGGATCATGAGTCCATCATGGCCCAGTCCAAATCATTAAGGATAACAATTAGATATTTTGATTTTATATTGTAAACATTGTAGATATATGGAGGAATATCTTGAAATTAAACCCCTAAGCGGAGAAAGAGGGGTGGCAATGTTTGTATGAGAAATTATATTTTTTTGGTCAAATGTACATGGCCGTTCCCTTTATTCCATTTACAGATAGATTTGCTTAATATAAATAGTGTTTGACAGATCTCCCATACAGATTCTTTAATACATTTACTGCCAGTATAAGCAAATCTATCAGTGAACAGAATATTAAACACAGTCTTAAGGCGGGTACTCACTAAGAGTAGCTTGTTTCAACCCACGGATTTATCAACTCTCGCTAAATATCTTCATAGTGAGTTGATGCAATTTAGACGACCTGTCGCTAAACTTTAAAAATATGCTCAACGTGAATAAAAACAAATTGCAGCGATCACACGTAATTTTTTTTTTATATATGGGTGATTCTACAAAAATTGGGTAACTCAATGTCACCAGCCAATATATACAAAGTCTTATTATATTGTATTGAAATAACAATTTATTTTAAAACAATGAAAAGTCCTTTATTTGGTCACCCAATTTCACTTCTTCATTTTAAATACAAGTTAATAAAAAAACAAAATTAATACTCAAAACGTCAGTCCGTTGGCATGTCACAATCCCGAAAACCAACAATCAAGTGACTATCCATTAAACATTATCATTGATTTAGGAAAACTTACTAATTTACTACAATCTGTGATGTACATAGTATTATATACTACAACTTTCATAATGCAATGTTCTCTATTTTATTTAATAAAAAATAAGAAACTTTGTGTTTAGTTTCTTTCGTCAGTCCGTTGTGTGTTCTTTAAATTTAAAATTCGCGGAGAATATCACCGAGTCAAGGTCAAATCCCTGTTTAAGTTTTAATGTTGGTAATGAAGTTAGTTGCGGACCGCACAATTTGACGGCCGCCATAATAGTACCAGTGTTTGGGTTGTGTTTGTCGTCTATACACGTGCGCAGCCAGTCAAAATGTCAGTCCCATGGTGAGTCGTTATTTTCTTGTTAATCTGAGGTTTATTTTCATTTATACATAGTTAACTATGATTTGTTAAAATGTAGTTTGTTGATATTCGAAATTACCAAAAAAAACATTAGTTTTGATTATAACCTCAAATTATGTCTATTTCGTCAGTCCGTTGGCGTCAGTCCGTTGTCAGGTACTGATGTTTTTTTTTTTGTGTTAGAGCACTTTTATCGTAATTGCTACCGTGTGTAAGCATTTCTATTTTATATTTCAGTTAAAAACATCATGCGGCACGCTAAAAACAATTTGACTAAGGAAGAAATATTAAAAAAAAAGAGAGAAGCCGAAAAGTGACTGGCCCGATTTGGAACAATATAATCATTAGATTAGCCATCATATAGACCCGAATTTGTAATGATTTGATTTAATAACAATAGTAAACAAAATATCCTCAAAAGTTACCCAACTTTTGTATAATCACCCATATGTTATACTTGTATGGCGTGTTATAGCACACTTCTATGGCATATTTTGAGACACTATCTTAATTAAATTCGCCCGCCTTTTAATATGTATCGTATCAGAGCACTGTCACTTGTATTGGGTCGATGAACCACCCATCGAATGAATTTGACCAATGTTCATTGTAGATACCCTATCAGTTCGTACCGACCCCTATCAAGAAAGACATCGTTAAGTCCAAATTGCATATAGCTTCAAATCTAATTGAATGGTCCAATTGTAGGGATTTTTTGATATGAACAAGTAAAGATACATATATGAATAATCTTTTTCCATCCGTCCTTATCTCACTCACAGTGAGGTCGGTGAAACATGCTTTTTAACACATGTTATAGAAACATTTGGCTTCTACGAGTAGTTTTTACGACCAGTCGCCTGCCTAACGTCAACTCCTCTGGGGAGAAAACACCCAGACCCGAAACAAATATATGTGCATCACTTAAACATTTGTCTCAGTACGGGAATCGAACCCGCGGCATCCCGTTACAATGAGGCTGTAAAGTTACTTATTAATATTTTCATATAGTCGCTTTAACAGTATCGGAAAACATTATACTTGCGAAGTCTACCAATGCTCATTAGGCCAGCATGTTGGATTACAGCCTTACGGCCTTTTGCCAAAATGCGAATCCAAAATGATAAATCGTTGGTCGGATCGTTCGAATTCATTTGACGGATCGTTTTTTTTTGCGATTCGTCTTTCGTTGAGGAGGGGTAAGCTCGCCCGCCTCTAAAGTAAAGTAAAGCCACGATGCGGTTCATAAATGTGAATCTTATTCCTCTTTAAAAGTCGGTGAATCGTCGGTTTATACGTACGAGATTTCATGACAATGTCTATTCGTCTTGACGTTTCGATATTAGTGACGATACGTGAATGACGGATGTATGTGTAAACAGCCTACACCTTTCATTAGTGGCAAAAGTTCCGCGTCAAGCAGTGGGGCATAATCTAATATAGGACCATTTCATAATAATATCACTATTCCCTCGTGTGATATGAATGTTGTAATTAAAACTAAGTACGAGAAAACACTAAGATGCTGTATTTATAACTATTATATCTACTCTTTGTTGGATTAAGATTAATTTATTATTATTAATGAACAAGTTTGCATTACCTATTGTATATATTTAATAATAAATTCAAAATGGCTATTGATTAAACTTATTAAATGCGTCAGAGTATCCACACGCGTTCCGACACATTGTTTATATAACTTAACCACGTATTTATGTAGCAAAACATCAATTATAATGAATTTATAAACAACAAGGGATAGCTTTATAATAGAAAATTATTGCTGGAGCTATAATAAATAACGCTTTAGCAAGGCAGCCTTCAATACGGCTACGATAAACAACTTATTTTGAAGGTCACAGATAGGTAATGGTCATAAATCAATTTCATTTTGTTTTCTATTCATGTTGACATTATGCGACGATATTAATTAAGCGTTTTCCAATGATCGTTTTTTACGAATCATTTTCCGGCAGTCACTCAAGTGAAAAATAAGTACCTACATATTCCAATATTGTAACAGGTCATTCATCTTAGATCACCATTTGTCCGTATTTTGCAAACATACGATTATTGCCAAGGCGCATAATTTGATTCGTAATACTGTATAATGTAAAAAACAACCAACTGAATTGAGAATTTCCTTCCTTTTTTGAAGTCGGCTAATAAACCTAGCATGTCATAGGGTACTGAACTGACTGTGTAAAGTCACGATCGACATATTCCATACTATATGTACGTACACTTCGACACCAGGGTTTATTAGTAACTAATCGTGATTGCTGCTCATCCCATAGTCGCACCCTTGATACTCCAGCATGTATCATGCTAAGTATGAATGAGCTGATTACCTAGTAGGTGGTATGTCTCTCGTATGCGAGAAGCCGTCTGGATTGTTACCATCGCTTTGTTTATATCAGCCAATAAGTAACAGTGAGTAAGCACTGTTATGTTCCACGGTTTGAAGGACATTGAAGTCAGTAATATCTTATGTCTGGCGTAAGTGGCGAGCGCAGTCCAGTGCCATGCAGCATTATCCAGTGCCATTATTATTTAATTAAAAGTTCTCTGTGGTGTTGCTTCTGTTTATGGGCAAGCGTGGCGCTCGCGCTTCCATTAACGAAAGACCTGCTTGTTTCGTCATTCAAATTAATAAAAATACAAGTCACTCTGATAAATGAAAATAAATTTGTTTTCCACAGCGAACCATTCACTATTTATAGCTAATTACTAGGTAGTAGGTACTACGTATAATAACAGTTTACTTGAGTTGATTATATAAAGAAGTGTTTATTTTTCGACGCACAGTGTAAGATTATAACGTTACCGTGGTGTAAGCGAAACACTATTATTAAGAAAGGCGATAAACATTTTTACTATCATTCCCCTCGTTCTATTAATATTTTATTGCGATAATATAAGTTCAATAAATATTTACGCGTGTGAGATATTCTGCTACACGACTACACCTTTTGTTAATAGAACAAAATATACATTTTGCCATACAGATATCGATGTAGGAATATGAATACTAATTACTAACAGTACCTACATTCAATTTAAAATTCTGCTTCTACTGAAGCTGCGATAGCTCAGCCGGGAGTGGTACGGACTGTTGAGACAAAAGTCGCAAGTTGCGAACCAGTAACAGCCCCAAGAACATACACCGACGTCTGAAATTGTGAGTGTTCATTATTAATTATAGCTCGCTTTAACATTGAAGGAAACATCCTGAGGAAACCTGCACACCTGAGAAGTTCCCCATAAGAATTTCGAAGATTATTGTAGTCCGCCAACCCGCATTAGGCTAGCGTGGTGGATTAATATCTAACCCCCTTCATTAGTAAAGGCCCAGGCCCAGCAGTGTGGCGTAAATAATACAGCAAGAGTAAAAAACTATCATAAATTATATCACTGACTTATTATTCTGTCCATATTTATTTTAGACTGCCTCGGTGGAGCAGTTTTAATACGCACGCGGTACGACTGCTATGCTGTTGTCCCGGGTGCAATCCCCGGGATAAAACGTGATATCGGATTTTTTCTATCACGAAATACTTAACATACTCCCGTCTGTAATTGTGCGGCTATGCTATATGATATTTATTACGATAAATTCTAGATTTTTTTTTATAATGTAACTGCTAAAGCCCCCGACGTGAGTTGGAAAAACGTCTGTTCAAACATAGATACAAAAGAAACGCGTTCAAATCGGTCTATTCGTTTACCCGCTTTAATTATACGTTCGCATACAGACAAAGAGGTGACACGTTTTTCTTAGGAGTAAAAACTATTTATGGTAATGCCATTACTGTTTAATTTATGCCGATAAGTATTTAGAAAAGTTGTTACAAGTCACAAATACTATTATTATGCAAATATGTTCCCTAAAGTAAAATTGGCAGAACAGCACGCCAGGTCATTCTCCTTTGATCAATAATTACGCAAAACATTAACATTAGCACAAATTCAGGTATCATGTAAATATCAGTATTATTATCAATATAGTGGAACTTTGGGTGACATTACAAAGAAGCCATTCCGTGGCGTTACATGATATAGGAACGCAATAATGATGCTAAGTTAATTATTATACAGCAAACCGATGCTACTCTCTTGGGGCCAATAAGTAAACGGAAACACGGCGATATCTTATGAAAACTTAATAAATACAGCGAAGGTGATGGTGAGTGCAGTCCAAAAACTATCATAAGTGATACACTATTATGCAGGACGCTGCTTGGTATGATATATCAAACCTATGCGGTGGTCGCAACCCGCAAACATTACGAGCTATAGATATTCTGATAAACTCTGTACTTTGATAACATACTTAATCTATTTTAATGTGCGACAAAGAAGACTGAGTGTGTGCGTCCGTGCGTGCCTGCGTGTGTGCATGCGTGTGTGTGCGTGTGTGTGTGCGTGTGTGTGCGTGCGTACATTCTGTCCGTGGCATTGTAGCACCTAAACTAATGTACTTTCTTCCTTAATTGCAAACTGATTTAACAGAGATGTTTATTAATTGTTTGAAGAAAATATGATAAGTGGTTAAAAGATGTTTCTCTAATTAACGTCGCTGGTTTTTAAAGTATGTAGCGATAATAAAAACACGCGAAGTTATAAAGTGTGTTTCTTGAATCTTCGAAGATAACCTAATTATCTATGTATCAAAGAAGGGATGATCAGATCACAGCAAATCTCGGCGCCACACTGCCAATAAACCCGCCTAGAGGACTTCCAAAGACCAAATTTTCTTATACATAATATACTTTAGGCAGTCGCATACAACGAAACGAAGTAAGTTAAAGCTTGTTTTCTATACGCCGTACCTCGCTTATAATTTTGTACCAGCTACGTTGTTTGTTTTTCTGCTATTCTTATTTTATAACAGAGGGCTGATGGTAAGTGATTTCCACCGCCCATAATACAATATCAGAAGCATAATCGATGCGTTGGAAACTTTTGAGGAGGGGATTACGTATTTGAAAATAGAGATAGGAGTTATGTCTGGGAATATATTAATCTACAATCTTGTATTGAAACTGCTAGTTATTAATTTTGTGTGCTTTAGTAGACTCTGTCTCTGAAGTTTTATTCTCATATTACTCCAAAATTCTCTCTCAAAGCCTCCCCCAAAGATTTCCAAATCGACCTGTTAGAAGCGCCCTGCATCCAGCGACTTCCTGCGACCTTTATCAGGTCGTCTGTCCACCTTGTAGGCGGACGTCCAACGCTGCGCTTGCCAGTACGTGGCCTATCATGTTGCCTATTCGATACATATGATTAAAAAAATGGTTACGAACAGACATGAAAACATAGCCATATAAAAGTATTTAGTACTATTGAAACAGCGTTAGGTCCCATTTAAACGGAGAGAATTTCTCGTATGACATAACATGCGAGAATATAACAAAATGATGCATTACGGGACCGCGAATCTTTTTCAAACTGTATGAAGCGGCCTCGTAAAGTTTTCTGATATTTTCTTGTCTCTGTCATGCGATAAATGGCCTCCATTTTAGAGGAGAGATAAACCGTAGCGGTATACATGAAATATAGAAGTAATAGCGGGTACCTACAGCCTCCGAGGCGCAGTGGGCGATGGCCGACTGTGAAGCGGGAAGCCGCGGATTTGATTCCCGCATCGCGACAAATGTTTGTTCCACAAATATTTGTTTCGGGTCTGGGTGTTTTCTCCCTAGGTTGGCGTCAGGCAGGCAGCCGGTCGTAATAACTACGAGCCAAAGCTTTCTGTAATATGTTTGAGAAAGCATGTTGCGCCTACCCTACTTTGAGTGGGATAAGAGCTGATGAAAGAAGAATAGTGGGTCCCTACGACATTAAAGAGCCGGAAAGAGACTAAAATATTACAAGACTCGAAACTCATCCATATTACGTATAATCATCCTCGAATCACCACATAACGATAGAACATAATATGATGTTTACGGCATAGTAATAAAAATTGCATTATCCAGCAAAGCATCTAGGCATCTAGATACTTCTGCTTCAAAGCCAACTAGGTCGCTATATCGCATAAATATTATATTAAAAACTGGACGGAAAATTTTAATATTTTTGTCAGTACGTGCAATACAAACATTACTCGGAATTTAAGAACAATATACTTCATCAAGCGAAGTTTCCTTGTACCCGAGGTGAATACTTAAATGACTATTGTCATATAAATGTTTATTTATATTTTTGAAATACTCGTTTTGGACCGTAGACATTATCAGTAATTTATATCGAAATTATTCATTAAACAGAAAGACAAACATCTGGCTTCCGATTGCGTCTTGCCTCATTCAATTAGGTAATCCAAATAAAAACAAATTAAATTGTACGCTGGGGGATGAAATGTAGAAGCATAAACAAAAAATATAATTTGGTTTATAATTGAAATAAAACTAATTTAAACGGATTTTATCGCGGTTTTTTATTTTAATTATGATCCCGACGTTTCACAATTTTACCATCTGACAAAGTATCTGCATTTTTAGATCATCTTAACTCCATCAACAATAAAATACAATTCACTGTGGAGTTAGAACAAAATAAATCTCTTCCTTTCTTAGATGTTTTAGTTATTCGTAATCCTGATCAGTCTTTAGGCCATACTGTATACAGGAAAATGACCCATACAGATAAATACCTGAATGGTCAATCTCACCACCATCCAAAACAGTTAGCTACCGTGGGTAAATCTTTGTTTCAGAGAGCACAAGGAATCTGTGACGAGGAACATCTGGCTGCCGAGCTGCAACATGTCAAGCAAGTACTGCGAGACAACAAGCTCCAAATTCCACGCCGTCGTCACAGAAACCGAGTGAAACCAGCCACAGTTGAACGTGTACCTGTTGTGTTACCTTTTGTAAGAGGAGTCACAGACAAGATTGGCTACATACTGAAGCGTGCTTCAATTAAAACTTACTTCAAGCCGCCCAAGAAGATTAGTCAATTTTTACCACCTGTCAAGTGCCATATACCTCTACAGGAACAGGGAGTATACAAAATCGACTGTGACTGTGGCCTCTCCTATATCGGTCAAACCAAAAGAAACATAGGGACCCGCGTAAAAGAACACATAGCTGATGTTAAACACCGACGCTCTACGAAGTCTGCAGTTGCTGAACATTCTGAGGAAGGCTCCAATCATTATCTTAGATTCGACAAACCACAAATCCTTGCTAAAGAACACCGATTCCTACCTAGGATGATTCGCGAGGCTATTGAAATTAAAAAACATCCAAATTTCAATAGAGAAGATGGTTGGAAGCTAGCACAAGCCTGGGATCCGGTTATACATTTAATTAAATCGGAACCCAAAAGACCAATTGCCAGACCTCAAGACACTGTGAGCTCTTTCTGCGTAGATCGGACCAAACCATAAAGATTTTATAATTGTAAATTGAAGGTAGATACTGTAACATTAACATTTTTGGACAACCTACACCTCAGTCCTCCCCGTGACCACGAAGGCTGAAAAGTCTTCGAAACGTCGGGATCATAATTAAAATAAAAAACCGCGATAAAATCCGTTTAAATTAGTTTTATTTCAATGAGTAACATTCGCGTAAACGTAAGAAATCATTGGTTTATAATATTAAAGGACCTAAGAATTTGTCTTTTTATCTAAAAGTATATATGATTTCATTTTATTATGCTTGCTTACAAAATAATAGAAAGATAGAAAGACCTACTGCCTGCCACAGTCTAAAACAATTTACAGTATAATTATTTATGTTTTTGGCAGTTGCGCGTCCTGACTGACATGTAAGTGACAACTCAGAGTACTGTTCTGCTGGAGTGCGTACCAACGTAGAACAAAGCATTGATTGTCAGTTGCCGCTAGGTGGTCTATATACGTTAATATGTTAGATTGCATTACATTGAATACGTTACTATTATAAAATACGTACAAGATTCTATTTGCAATTTCTTTCATCAATCATGTCACTCTATAAGCAGTTACGTGCGTCTCGTGTAACCTATTAACCAGTGGATCTCAATCTTTCGGTTGCGAGCCATCAGCCAGCACACTTTTTATCAAGTTCTTAATGTTGATGTCGGGTGCGTCGGTAATGCTTGTGAATTATGGTGCATGAAAAGTGGTAGCTTCCTGTGAGACTGTCTTGGTTAGGCAGAAGACTGCTGAGCGGAATCCGCAGAGGACTTATCACGCCCGGAACCGTAGACGACAAGGCGATGGCAGATATTGTGTTTCTCTGTCTAGGGGCAAACTAGAAAATTGCCAAGGAAGTCAATTACTATTATAGCATAGCATTATATTATAGCATAGCATATTATAGCATATTATATTATACCGACATACTATTATAGCTTTGAATTGAAGCGGTCTCTATGTGCTTCTTTTGATGGTCTCGGAACCATAGTCTTGACGGTATAATACAATAATGTGTTTGTATAAATCCAGTACATTCCTTCTATATCTTACGGTGGGTGGGGATCCAAGAGGATTTTCCCGATGTAAAAAAGACATCATTATTGTTGCAGACATCAAAATTTCGATGTCGTCCTGTAAATAAGCAAAAAAAGTTTTTTTTCATTCAGTTGTATTAATACGTTTACTGCGGCTGCGCTAAACTAAAACTTACTTCCAGTTCTATACAAGTCACATGCTTCCCGTATCAAGAATGCCTGATATGCGTTACGACGTCTATTTTCCCGTACGAAGTCCTGACTTCAAACCTCCACAGAGACATGGAAAGTCCACAGAAGATTCTTTTAGTTGTACCAATCAATAGGTTACATCCTTGTGTATATACAGCTGCAGTCGCACGGGGTTCTAAGTAATATCTTAAAAGTTACAGGTATTTTTGGAAATGGTTGATTTTACGGGAAAATACTTGTCGTGGCGCATACAACAGTCATATTGCTAGGGATGGGGTGTAATAAGTAAAATATTTTTTTGTTTCAGATTTATTATTGTTTATTAAGGTGGTACAAAATCAACGAAAACTATTTTTAACAAAAATAATAAGTAATTAACTATGTTAATGTTAACTTTTTAACAAAAACAGTAAATTCTTATTTTATATTATTATTTATTTTAGGTACTTATAAAAGCTTAATTACAAAAAAGTCCCTAATTTATTTATCACAATTATTTATTTTGCTTGATATAATTTAGTCAACAGAAAAAAATAACTAAAAAAAAGTAACAGTACAGGTACCATAGAATGAAATGAAATCTAATATTGCGTTCTGTAAAAACATATTAACTGGGCACAGCACTACGACTAACTGAAGCTCGCGCGCGCGCACGTTTAGTGCGGTACGGGGTTTAGGATACGGCCAAATAGTTCCCGTATCGCACTATTGTAAAATAATTACCTTTCTATGCGTTACGAAAAAATAATTCCCGTACATTTTTATTCGTAAATTTTAATATACTTCAAGCAAGGACACCGGCAATATAGGTCTCTAATTTTTATTTGTACGAATTCTTGAAAAAATCACCCCCGCACGGAGTGCAAAACCAGGAAAACTAGCTGCCGCACAGAGCAGAACTCAATTACAACCAAATACTTCCCGTAACGCAGTGAACGTGTTAAGGTGCATATTCTATAAAAATTGTATTGTATTATATTATTTTAGATATTCGATCATAATGGTACCATCCGAATTAAGAACCGTTGATTGTTTTTACCTTGAAACTGCGAACGTTAACACACAATATCTGCTAACATTCCATTGTAATACCTCTATGACATATTTTTATTTATAGGTTTGTTATCTAAATAATGTTGTTTATTGTAACGTGTAGTATAAAGCGTAAGTAAAGGACATCCAACGGTAATTTAGGCCAAAAAATTATTTAAGACTATCGAGCTAATTAAAAACGTCCTAATTAATCTTTTGCGACTTAAAAGAACGACGTGTATGTAGCATTAAAGACCAGTGTCGCCCATTTTTGCCAATTCGTGATAATTGATCTATAGTTTGTCTAAACCAGTGTTTCCCGACGTGGGGCCCACGCCCTACACAGGGGCAATTTGATAGTTAAGGTGGGCAATTTAAAAATGGACTCGACAGGACTTTAACCCTTATTGAGTTATTTAAATGCAAACCTAGATATCGGTGACAAATTTAACAAAAAAAAATTAAGATGGGGCCTAAAAAAGTTTGGGTAACACTGGTCTAAACCGTAGCATTTATTCTAACTTGACGCGTAACAAGGTAACATTTAATTAAATCCATGATGATGACACGCCTATCATAAATCAGGGGAAGACTTTAGTCCTCTATTTAGTTATTCATTCAGTTATTTCATGAAACAGGTGATCGGCGTTAAATTTGCGTGGAAGGTCGCTTGGCGGCCGGCCAAATATTACACAATCATTCCTTTGGGCTGAGGCTCTATTCATATTTTCGTCTTAGTAACAAAAATTGGAAATATGTGGTTTTACCTACATTAGTGCCGACGCTTTCTCATCGGTTATTTTGATTTTTTCTCTCACACATAATGGAACGGTTAATACTAAAATATTTAAGTACATTATGGTCAATGGATAAGGCCGTGCTTTACCGGTCGGTAAATATCATCAGTCCGAAGCTATCTATATTCTTAACATTATATACGTAATTTTTTATTCGTAGTGGTAGAGCCGCGGTAGCTGATTTTGGCTACACCATGAATAGACTGGCTCGACAATAACAATAGTCTTATTATCGCCCCCAAATATAGGTACTGTCCCATGACGTCCTCTACTAAGAAGTCCACTACTGAGAAGTTCGCTTTTGTTATAAACAAAATAAAAACCGCTGAAAAGTGATTAGTTAGTATGAAAGTGGTAGAGCCACGCTGTAGACAGTTTTGTCTACAGCATGAATGGGCTGGCTCGACTGGGTTACCACTGTCTCACAGAAAACCGACGTAAAGTAGCGGCTTGCTGCTGCGTACGGTGAGTGAGATATCCGGAAGCCCAAATCGCCTCCCCTTTCCAATACCTAATTATCCCTTTCCTTTAAGGTCGGCAACGCGCCCATGATTCTTCTGGTGGTGGGCGTACATGGGCGGTGGAGATCACTTACCATCAGGTGACCCACTTGCTCGTTTGCCGGCCTATGCTATAAAAAACGAAAAAAAAAAATTTACATTGTTTCTAAAATCTAAATTAAACTGACTACGTATACAATAAGGTTGTTTACAAGCATTTTGAACAGACAACTTCCTGGTTTGAATTAGCGTGATATATGCAGTCCGTCTCCGTATACCACTTAATATGTACAGCCGGCATTAACTTATTAATCTGGTCTTCGCTCCACGCCGAGCGCGCCTGATTCCCTGAATTATTCCGGAGAGGTCACGAGGGTTCGTACAACTCCGCACAAATCTATATGCATCCCTTTACACGTGGAATTTTTAATGTTTGGATAACGAATTTGCTAAATATTGACACCAAATATGAAGTGGCCAGTACAACTTTTTTTTACAAAATGGTTGGTTTCATTTGTATGTTTTTTTTATAACGGAAGGACGGATTGCCTATAAACTCAGCCAACATTTTGTAAGAAATAAATAGTTTTGTGAGTTATTATTATAGAGTATTAAAATAGCATCTTAATCTTATTTGTCAGAAACTAATTCAAAACACATACTAGAAAAAAAGTCCATTTTCTAGTTCGTGTTTAAAACATGTCGTTCTTCAATAACCGACAAATCAAATGCTTTATTTTTTTTAATTCTTATATTTCACTGATAGCATTCATACTAATTTAATTGTTATTATTTAATACTACCTTTGTTCTATAACACATCCAATTAGAGCTTATCTGTGCACTGGGATGGCTCTTGTCGAAACGTAGTAATAACGAAAGCTATTTCGAAATTTAAAAGATCGTCAACTATGCTGCAATCGTCAGCGACAGGAAATTTGGTTAAATCCATTCGAGTGGAGTTTCATTCCTCTACACGGACGATCAATACTGAGCTAGGAGTATTCACATAATACACATCTCTAGCTGCAGTATTAGCCCTATCTAATAATTTAATAATGCGGTCTAACAAAGGAAACTTGGGAGCGAGTGCCTTACTCCACGTAGGTAGGCGCCAACTTGGCTGCCCTCTTGTGGGATATTCAGAAGACCCATAACAACGCCAGAGGTCGATAAAACTTATTCCAGATTAATACTTAATATAATATATGACTTAATAGTAATATATGACGTGATATAATATATGACTGAATACAAGTTCTTTGAAATAACTCATATTTACTTTTACAAAGAAAACATGTACATACCTCTGAAAAATTCGCCTTTATCAATATTAAATACAGTTATTAAAAATATCATTTATAACGTAATTTATTCGACATAAATGAAGTTAATAAGAGACTTTTTTCACTTGCAATTATAATATCATTGGCGTGCGATGTTCAATTAAACCTAGTCAATTAACGGGAAGAAAATTATCATAGAAGGGTGCATTTTTGTTTTATTTAAGTCTTAACCTGAGAGACATTAATATTCAGTTTGACGATTTCGTATTTAGCTCTGGATAGTGTTTGATGCCCGCCCTCTATCATGCATTAAATATTGGAGGCGGAAAGCCTCTGCCTTAAAATGTGGTGTATATTTAGGTGCCTTAGCCAATGAAAGTCGTTAATGGTTTACACTTATTGAATTTTATTGGCAAAAGTACACTAGACTCGGACTCTACGCTATTTATACAGGAAGCCAATTCATCTTTATTTAAGCGTTGCACGCAAATTTAAAATTTGCCGTAACTGGGTATTTTATCGATCCGTACCAAAATATGTACAGCCAAAGAATTTATATACTTCTGTATATACTGGATATTGAGAGCGTAGTCTCTCGTATCTTATCGTATAGACTAAGGAGTCAGGAATATGGATGTCACTGTTGGGTATATATATAAAAAAATCTTTTACAATCGTAACTTTTCCTGACTATTGAATCGAAAATGTATTATATAATTTGACGTATCCAACGAGATGCACTACAACGTATGTTCGCTTGTCGCGTCACGGAGTATAATTTGAATGGGTTTATAGAGGCCTTTAAATTCGCTCAATTTTACTGACGATTCAAAATGAGTTCATGCAGTAAACCGATATACTGCAGAATGAGTTCTTACAGTAAATTGGACGTCAGTTTCAGGTACATAAATAGTATAAACATATTTTAAAGCACCGTTTTGATTGCACTCACATTCTTTTAAGAAAATACAACATTATATCACGGTATAAGCCCTCACTTTCCTGTAAACTATTTGTTTCCACGTGCTTCCACGATAGGTACATTGTAATCATGAGTAACAGTAATGACTCATTGTGATAATAGGCTTGTGCCATGCAAATTAACCTGCCACCGCGTGTACACAAAACGAACGATAGTTACATATTTATACTGCGCTAAAAAGGGTGTAAATTATTTTTAAAAATTATTTTAATTATTCGTCACTTAATTCACGAAACCTAGTCCATGTTCATTGATATAAAATCACTTTTGAATAAATAAATACGACAAAACTTTTGGATTTTGAGTTCAAATAGAAGATCAATACATTGTGGCCTGTAGAATTTATAATCATATGGCTCTTGCAGACACAGTAAATACCGGGTTGTAGTATGTTGCAACCGTATATTAAATCAACTGACACGGATAGCATTACAATCGATATATTTGCAGGCAATTATGTATACATAGAAGATTTCAAATATCGCTAGTATTTTAGTAATTTATTTGTCTACATATTTTCTGAAAGTTTTAAAGAAGCTCTTAATCTACACTTAAGTACGAATTTTAACAGACACAAATATGAAAAAATCACATAAAATTTTTATGACATCAAAGTTTTACATGAATACTATGTCAGTACCTGTGATTATAAGTAAGCTATATTTGTTTTGATTTAAACTAGGCAGGGCTTGGTAATTATTAGTAGTAATAACATCTAAAATAAAATTACTCATTCAACCGTAAAAACCATCGAACGCTAACATAGCAAAAGCCCATTCAACAAAAAAAGAAATAAAATTCATTTCCGGTTCGTTTACTCGATAGCGCCTTTTACTATCTCTTTTGCACGCATTATCACAGAACAGCTTTTTTAATATTTTCGCCATTGAGATACAAACTGAGAAACTTTAATTTATTATTATTTGCCAAACCCACTTTTTCACTTTTTATTAATCACATTATAAGGTTCAAACTTATAAAGGTGATACGTAATAACTAAGTAAGTTAAGTTCTAGATATAGTAATAGATGTTATACATATAAGTATCTGAAGTTCGGACGTTTAGTATTTTGGAATATAATTAATTTAGTTTTAACCAAAATGTAAGACGTACATAATGGTTTATGAAAAGCAATTTATAGCTTCAATAATTACAAATCTCATTAGCATACTCGCCTGAACTCTAAACGTTGAAAGTTAAAACGACGCAATTAGATATAATGTAGGAATTTTGGGAGTGGTAAAGCCACGCTGTAGATAGTTTTGTCTACAGCATAAATGGGCCGGCTCAAAGGGATCGTTAGCAATGTCGCTCAGAAAACCGACGAAAGGTAGTGCCGCAGCGTTTTCTTCGGTGAGTGTAATATCCGGAGGCCTAAATCCTCTCCCTTCAGATTCCCGTAATTATCCCTTTCTTTTAGGTTCGGCATTGCGCCCGTGATTCTTCGCGTATTGTGGGGGTACCTGGGCGGTGGAGATTACTTACCATCTGGTGACCGACTTGCTCGTTTGCCGACCTATGCTATGAAAAAGCACAGGGCATCATTATCCGGCGGATCAACTCGCGCGATGGTGGCAGGTGCAAATAAAACAACGTCGACACCCCGACTACACGTTTCACAAGTATTTACTTTACAAGATAATTTGTGCAGAGATGCTTCTGTTTTAAGAGTTCATCCACCTCGACTAGCGTCTGTAAAAGAAATAAACTAAAGTCAGGTGCTACAAACTCCGTAAATTCTGTGACTATATAACCGTCAGAAATTCATTAATTTAAAATAGTTATTTTTATTTTCAGTAGTTATATTTTTTAATTATTTTTAGGCAAAAGAACAAGTGGTTCATCTGAAGGTAATTGCTTTTCATCGTCCATTAACGCCCACAAAACCAGAAGAATAGTGGACACCTTGTTGGTCATCTAAAAAGGATAGTTGAGAGGTTTTGGCCTCCTGTTATCTCGACCATCGAAGGCAACAAGACACTGCTGCTTCACATCGGTTTTCTGTGAGACAACTACCAATCGAGCCGGCGCATTCATGCTGTAGACATAACTATATACAGTACTAGCTGTTGCTCGCGGCTTCGCCCGCGTGAGCTTTTAAAATTGACAAAATTTCATACAAACCATCCCCTATTTTATCCCCTTGGGGGTAGAGTTTATCAAAATCCTTTCTTAGCGGATGCCTACGTCATAACATCTACCTGCATGCCAAATTTCTGCCCGATCCCTCCAGTGGTTTGGGCTGTGCGTTGATAGATCACTAAGTCAGTCAGTCACCTTTGAGTTTTATATATTTAGATAGCTGTACCACTTGATACTTAAATCAATATCATCATCATCATCATCTTCAGCCACAAGACGTCCACTGCTGAACATAGGCCTCTCCCAAAGATTTCCAGACCGACCTGTTGGAAGCGGCCTCCATCCAGCGACTTCCTGCGATCTTTATCAGGTCGTCTGTCCACCTTGTAGGTGGACGTCCAACGCTGCGCTTGCCAGTACGTGGCCTCCATTCCAGAACCTTTCTGTCCCAGCGGTTATCGGTTCTGCGAGCTATGTGGCCTGCCCACTGCCACTTTAGCTTGCTAATCCGCTGAGCTATGTCGGTGACTTTCGTTCTTCTACGGATCTCCTCATTTCTGATTTGATCACGCAGAGAAACACCGAGCATAGCTCTCTCCATAGCTCGCTGAGTGACTGTGAGCCGTCTTATACGGCCCATATTTAGAGGCCACGTCTCAGTGCCGTATGTCATCACTGGTAACACACATTGATCGAAGACTTTAGTCTTCAGGCACTGAGGTATTTTGGACGAGAAGACCTTGCCAAGTTTCCCGAACGCTGCCCAGCCGAGCTGGATTCGACGATTGACCTCTCTCTCGAAGTTGGACCTGCCTAATTGGACTACTTGTCCTAGATAGACATATTCGTCGACAACTTCAAGAGATGAGCTTCCAACAGTAATCGGGGTGGGCACAACATGGACATTCGACATGACCTTCGTCTTATCCATGTTCATTCTGAGGCCCACCCGTTGAGAAACTCTGTTGAGGTCTTCGAGCATTGTACTCAGGTCTTCCAGCGATTCCGCAAGGACCACAATATGTTCAAAATAATAATCCATAAATCAATATGTTCTTTTAAAATAATCTTTGCTACGCGATATTCTAACACACACTAACCTGCACAGTTCATGATTGAATTTGCTGCACACTAGAAGGACGCGCATGTCCATTACCGTGGAAAGGTCGGCTAAACGAATTATTTCGTTCGGACATTCGGGACATATTGCCGTCTATACTAGTTTTAGGCGCCTACTGTACATAAAGCGGTAAAATAACCAGCCTAAATAAAATGTGTACTTACTTATTAATATAATATTATTTTATATTCTCCCTAGGAGTGGTACAGACTGTCGATACGTAAGTCGCACCAGTCCCAAGAACATGTACCTATGACTTTTCTAAATTACCTGTGAAATATCGTTTGATTTAACAGTGGAGGAAACATCGTGTTAATACACCTTAATAGTCTGATAATCCGCATTAGGCCAGCGTAGTTGGCTAAGGCCTCTCATTAGTAGAGAAAGGTCGTGCCCAACAGTGGGACAATATAATGCAGGGCTGGTATTATAATTTGGAATATTAAGCATTAAAATAATTATAATCTAGCGTATTATTACGTGTCTTCAACTATTTATTTTTATTATACAAAGAACATATTTAATTGATACATGCTTTATAGAAAAAATGCAAATTGAATTATTTAAAAAGTTCTAAAAGGAAACATTTAACGTAACGTGAAAGAGTCCCTACATTATCATACCCCGCGATGGGTAGCAATAATGAAAAATACGAGGACAGGAACGACCCTAAAAATTTATGCCAAATGCGTTTAGAGAACAATTCCTACCCGTTGGACTTTCCGAAATGTTTTACGAAACGTAGTATTAAAATTATCGATATTATAATGGCGTTGAGGGGAA
Source organism: Amorpha juglandis (assembly GCA_949126905.1). Classification (NCBI taxonomy): domain Eukaryota; kingdom Metazoa; phylum Arthropoda; class Insecta; order Lepidoptera; family Sphingidae; genus Amorpha; species Amorpha juglandis. The sequence continues at coordinate 4,120,737 of OX421378.1, read as the reverse complement.
AATTTATGTACAAAATTTGAACATTATTACTAGGGACACAAAAGCTGCACCTTTTTAATATCATCTAATTTACATTTTTAAACGTTAATTAATCATTTAATTTTTAACGTTATCTCCGATTCTATGAGTTTAAAATACAGTTGTAACTAAATGTATCATTTAAACTAGATAAGTTATCAAAAGATATGATAAGAAATAATTACACATTTCGTATAATATTCAGTTTTATCAAAATATTCACTTTATCACAAATGTACAGCGTGTATTTTTATATTAAAGAATAAAATTAAAAAGTGCTGAAATTAAATTATAAATACCAACTAGGTTTGTTAATTCAGTTTCGTCCTTGTCTGAAACTTTCACATAACCTACTATAAGGCAACTCACATATTTGAATATTTATTTGAGTAACTTCATACATACATACAACTCACGCCTATAATTCTTAAAGGGGTAGGCAGAGATGTAACCCGTACACCCAAATTTCACCGAACTTATTTCCGTCCCATGGGGGCGAGCCTATCGCCACACTGGGCACAATTCCAAACTCCGCACTGATACTGAAGATTTCGTGTTAGAAAAACTCAATATCAAATCAATCAAATCAAATCAAATCGTTTATTAATCATGTAGGCAATTGAAATAGCGCTTATGACAAGTCAGTACAAAAGTAAAAGAAACTTATATAGAAATCAGTATCAACTAATGTACACATACATACATAGCATCATCAAAATACACTCGGCAATTGCACTAAATCTATTTATTATTATTATTTTTCCATATTTTTACTATGGAATAGTCCAGAATCATCATATATTTTGAGGGGTCGTCGATATGGACCATACGCATTATCGAAAACGGCACGTGTTTTAAAACTACCACCGGATCCAAAAACGACCCACCTTGAGAAGACCCGGCGAAACAAACTCAAGTGGGCTTCCTTTACCGCTGGATTCAACGCGGCGCGACCCAGCCCTGAGAAGATCCAGCTAGACAAACTCAGTGGGCTTGTTTTTGGTCCGGTCTTTCAATCCAAATTATTTGCGGAAATACAAAGCCTTTAATATATATAGTTAGTTATAAGGCAGATTAATACGGATCATGTGTATCTCCAGATTGATGTTTTAAAACTACCACCAGATCCAAACGCGACCCTGCCTGAGAAGACCTGCAGGCCAATTCTGGTAATTAAAAATGTTCAAAATATCATTCCGATCTAGTTTCAGTGCCAAGAAAGTTGCAAGTGGCATTCCGTAAACCATTAAAACTGTAATGCAATCAAAAGTATATTGAAAGTTGACTAAATTGACATCGAAATGTAACTGCAATGATATTGTGAATTAACTGAAATATAGTCAATCATATCGATATTTGTATATATGCATGGGTAATATTCTATGTAAATACGTAACAATCAAATCACAAATTCGTAAGGAAACATTATATATTAACAATAAAAATACAATACACTATTACATACACACACATATTACACATTGCAGCTGAATCCATGTTTTTTGCACTGTGTGAACATAACCTTTTGGATAATACACTGTTCTTCCTCCTTCAGAGTCGGCCCAAGGCCTAGAATTGGTGATCCGAATTGCTTCAGTGAAATCCAGAAACAGTTCTAATTGTTTAGTCATTATTTCACTAACACTTTACTAACAGTCCACTAATAATTAACTCACGATATTGTTTCAACTTTCAATTGGTATTTATCGCGCGCAATGGATAATCATAATTAACTTATTATAGAAATTGAAAGATACGTACTTAAATAACATACACAACAAAATTAAATCACGGAACAATAACAATAATAGACATTCTTTTTTAATACAAATTTTACGGCTCTCGATCTTAGTACTTTGAGCCTGCAATAACAAAGATGTAATCACTGGGTGACCCACCACGACAATAAATTAACGCATATATTTTCACTCACAATTTACAGAAATCTAAAAAAAACGGGTTTTCAATTTAGGGGAAACATGAGAAATTACCTAATCAATTAATAAATTATAAAATCTATTAATCAAATTTTAAATTAATAACTTCGTGCTAAAGTAATAACTTTTCCATCCAATTCAAATCGCCAAAATTACTCACAATGCCAATATATTTTGTCCGCTGGCAACTTTATTATAACATTCGCTTTACATTTTTTATAATTTAGTCTGTGGTGGCTGACATTAGTTTGGAATTAAAATGATATCGAATTGATATCATAATGCTACTGAAATGATATTGGAACTATAAGCGGAGCAGAATGCCACATTTTATTCAATTCGCAGTCTAATCTCAGTTTGGTTAAAGTTCAGTCTCAGTTAATGTTAAATACGAGAATTGGCCCGCTGGCGAACAAACTCAGTGGGCTTGTTTTTGATCCGCTTAAGCTATTCTCGAAAATAATGACTTGTCGATTAAAAAATTGCCATATTCATGTAGGTATTTTATTTGTTACACGATCGGTCGTTTTTAGTTTAATTTATTGTAGTTTTTATTAAGATTTATTTATTTTAATTTGCTCGTGTTATATTGCAGTTATTTAAAGATCAACATATTTATTATTTAGGGTAAATTTATGAGTTTAATCCCTACATAGTTTAAGCTACAGGGCCCCTAGGAGGTCGCAGTACGCAAGGAACCGAACGCCAAACATGTCTATCCTCTAGATATTGCTTAACATTATAGTAGCCCCTAGACATGAGCACTCGTTTAATGTGTGCTTTGAACAATTTATCAGGCATATTAACTACGTTATTGGGGAGCTTGTTATAAAATTTAACGCTGTTACCCATAAATGACTTTTTAGTCTTGACTATTCTAAAGGCGGGTACAGCGAGTTTGTTTTTGTTCCTCGTATTTATACTGTGAATGTCACTATTTTTGTTAAATTTACTGAGGTTTTTACGAACATACATAATATTTTGATAAATGTATTCAGACGGCACAGTCAGTATATTACTATCCTTGAATACAGATCGTAAGGAATCGCGGCTATTCAGGTCATATATAGCACGAACTGCTCTTTTTTGTAATATAAATATAGTGTCTATATCAGCAGCTGAACCCCACAATAGAATGCCGTAGGACAAAATACTGTGAAAGTATGCGAAATATACCAACCTAGCCGTTGAAACATCAGTCAAGCGTCTTATTTTCCGAACAGCAAAAGCTGCAGCACTTAATTTACCGGATAATCTTTTTATTTGAGGGTCCCACTGCAATTTACTATCTATAGTTATTCCTAGGAAAGTTGTTGCAGAGACTAGATCTAATATTTCTCCGTTTAATTCTATGCGCGACTTCACCCTTCCAACATTTGGTAATGTAAAACGGATACATTTTGTTTTACCTGCATTTAATAAAAGATTATTCGCAGAGAACCAATTTAATATCAAATTTAGAATGTTGTTGGGTGTAACTAGATTTTCATCCTTACGATTTACTTTGAATATTAAAGATGTATCGTCAGCAAATAAAACTATGTCTGTCATCTTTTCTACCATGTACGGAAGATCATTAATATAAACTAAGAACAGAAAAGGGCCCAGAATGGAACCCTGTGGAACCCCTATTTTAACTGTGGATCCCACTGAAGTGACGCCTTCAATAGACACTCTTTGTTCCCTACCAGATAAATAGGATATCACAAGATCGAGAGATGTACCATAAAATCCATAGTACTTGAGTTTAGCAATAAGGGTTTGATGGTCGACGCAGTCAAAAGCCTTGGAGAGATCACAGAACACACCAAGAGCATCCTGTGATCCCTCCCATGCCTCTAATACAGATGTCATTAATGCAGATCCAGCATCTTGAGTAGACCGATTCTTTGTAAACCCAAATTGTTTATTATGCAATATCCTATTCCTATCAAAATGCGCCAACATTTGGTCCAGCATTATCTTTTCAAAAACCTTACTAAGAGCTGGTAATATAGATATAGGTCTATAATTCGAGGCGTTATTTACACAGCCTTTCTTAAAAATGGGCACAGTTTTGCTAATTTTCATTAAATCGGGAAAAGTTCCGTCACTAACACAAAAATTAAAAATATCTGCTAAAATGGGAGCAATAGTTATTATAATAGTTTCTATAGCTTTAACAGATAGTCCCCATAGATCTTCGGTGCCTTTCATTTTAAGTTTCTTAAATGCTTTAATTATTTCACAATGAGATATCCTGTCAAAATTAAAGTGAGGCATAACTCCTTTGACATTTTCTAATAACAATGATTCTGCTAAAGTCGCTGATGACTGTAGACATGTAGTAGTCTCTATGGGTATGTTAGTGAAATATTTCTCAAAGTACTTAGCAACAGAGAGCTTATCTGAAACTAGTTCGTCATTTATATGTAAAGTTATCGATTTATCACTAATTCTATTTTTACCAGTTTCAGCATTAATTATTTGCCAGGTAGTTTTTATCTTGTTGCTTGATCGTCTTAACTTTTCACTAATATGTGCGGCTTTAGCTTGCAAACATACTTTTTTAAATATTTTAGAATAATTCTTGACGTAGATTGAAAAGTTGACATCAGGTGTATAGGACCTTCTGTCGTACAAGTCATATAAAATATCTCTACTACGCCGAATGCCTTTAGTAGCCCAGGCTGCAAAGTTAATTTTAGGGCTAGATTTAAGTGTTTTTGGTTTGCAAGTTTTATTAAATTCATTGCAGATTTTACTAAATAAAGCATTATACATGTCATTAGGATTGTTAGAATCTGGCAAAAACGTGTACATTAACGAATCTATATTGTTTCTAAAATTTAATAAGTTGTTTTTTGTCAGAGGCCTTAACGTAATGGGGTTCTGATTTTTACTTATATTATTGCTAAGTTTGACCATCTGACACTTATGATCTGACCGAACACCTGTTGATACAAACTTATCTAGTGTATTGAAATTGGTTAAAATATTATCAATACATGTTGCCGACGCATATGTGACCCTAGTTGGCTCAGTAAACAAACAATTTAAATTAAATGAGCCAAATAATGATAAAAATTTACATTTATCCGGAGAATCAACCAGAATATTAACATTAAAGTCTCCGCAGACTATAATGTTTTTATTATTTTTAAATTTCATAAGGATGTCCTCCATGATTGAAATAAAACTTAATAGGTTAGATGAAGGAGGCCTATATACACATAATATAATGTATAGGTCGGTTTCTGCACATGCGACCTCACATACTCGCTCAACAGAGAGGTGAGAAATGTCCTTCCTTTCCTTAAATGTGACATTATCTTGTACTAGAATTAAGGCACCTCCACCCTCTGCAGACACCCTATTGAACGAGCTGGCGACCCTGAAGCCATTTACATTAAAGTTCATAAGGTGCGCCTTCAACCAGGTTTCTGTGAAACACAAGATATCAATTTTATACAAGTCGATAAAAAGTTCTATGTCTAAAATTTTGCCAGAGAAGCGGTTAATATTCTGATGTGATAAAACTAAATAATTTTTATGCTTCTCTGTTGTCACATTTACATGTTTAAATTATTCACCACATTTATTTTAGTAACACTACTAACAGTGGTGGTCAAATTCACTGTCATACTACTTATGACTGTGTTAATACAATAAGCTACTGATGTAGCAATCAATTTTAATAAAAATTTAGGTGGATACAAAGTATCCTTTGTCAGTCTACATTTACCAATAAATATATTGGTGTCAAAATAAATAAATTTATCATTATAGTGACTCACTAAAAATTGCATGTGTCTGTTCAAAAGATATATATGGTTATTTACCCTATCAGACACATTGTCTAGATATGGGAAGGCACACAGTATGATCTTAGGACAAGGTAAGTTCAACATTGACTTAAAACCGTCCGTTATGTCCTTTTTCTTTAAACCGAGGCAATTCCCTACAAGCAGTGTAATGCATGAGTTATTAATATATTTTTCTAGTTTTAACTTTTCTATTATTTCTGTGTAGCTCACTCCTGGCATACAGTTATTTGTTACAGAGTGATTAAGACTATTTTTTAACAAAACACCAATACCTTTGCCTATATTATCACTGTACAGTATTGATTGATATTTAATTTTTTTATTTAAACTTAAAGTATCGTTTTTAGGAGGTACAAGATCCCTTGGGGACTCACATGAATTGGTAACTGATAAGGAGTCTTCACAAGGGGTTATGATATTACATTTATTTTTTGAACTCTCAGACTCATATGTTGCCGTTGAGTCACAGGTCATAGAGTTTACTACATTTAATTGTCCTACTACTTCATTATTATTTAAGCTATGATGACTTTGATTATCTTCACATATTTTAATTAACTCTTGAATTTCATTTTGTGAAGAAATATACTTATTGTATGTAATACTTAAAGATTCCTCCAACGTTTTTATTTCAGAGAGCAAGCGTTGGGTATCAATTTCATATATATTTTTGCTATCCTCCAATTTAATTTCATAATTTTCTATTTTTGAAACAAAAGCCCTACGTTGTTTCCTTAATTCTACATTTGTTTTAAAATAGTTTTGTTTAGTTTTTAAGTTTTTTAATCTCTTTATTATTTTATTTAATTTTATGTATTTTTTGACTTTATTATGACTCAACATATGAAAATTTGACTGAGTAGTATGCGTAGTATGATGTATCACTTTTACTCTATTGGGGATCAACACCGAAACCTCAGCACAGCAGTCGTACCCCGTACCCAATACAAATGCCAACAAAGCACTCAAAGTAGAGCAACTATAATTATTTCAATACCTATGTGTGTCTTGAAATGATTTTATAAATGATAAGATTTATATCACGGCTCCGCCCGCGTGATCTGCTTTTTCCGGGATAAAAAGTAGCGTATATTACTCAGTGATAATGTGGCTTTTTAACGACAAAAGAATTTTTGAAATCGGTCCAGTAGTTTTTAAGTTTATTCGTTCCATACAAAAATACAAATCTTTATAATATTAGTGTAGATGCGCTTCATAATACAAAACGATTCCAGTAACCGATGATCAGATTATCTGTATGAAAGTATAATAACAAAGCGTATTGTGCGATGATGGTTCTTTCACAATAGTCCTTTCGATCAGCCGCGGCATTCTGCTCACGTGCTTCCTACGCTACAGGAATTTTATTACGAACACTGAACGCGGATACCCCGGGAAAATGTACCCGCTGCAAGATTCAGCAAAAGATCTCTTTGTTTCTTTGAATAGCTTCAACTACACACTACTATACACTATCGTGTGGTATAAATTACGTCGTATAAATTATAGTCGTATAACAATATCTAAATGAGAAATATATGACATTGATTATTCTGAATTTTACTCAATTTACCATAATTCAGCAGCACTCACTGTTTTTAGCTTTAATTTCATTAATCATTTTAGGTGCGTTACGTGCTACATTATGATGATATACCCGTATGATGTATATATAAATTATTGATAAATTCGATTAAAAGTCTCTCCAGACGGTTCAAATCGATTCAATCGGAGCTGTTCAACAAAAATTGAACCGTGTGAACCTGCTGTCACAGACTAATTCGAACCAATATTTCTCGCATACAGATTGTATGCAGTGCGTAAATTCTGTACAGGTGCAAATTTGTTGCAGGCGTCTCGTTGCTGTACATTCTGGTGGTGTTGCCATGGCTGCTCCCGTGGGGCGGCGGCGGCGCGTGGTTCCTCTCTATGTGCCACCTCCTCGGGGCCCTGGCGCCCTGGTGCGGTTCTTTCCTCTATCACTTGTTCATGAACCACGCGCATGGGGAGGTCCTCTACCACCGGCTGCTGCAGCTTGATATGCTCGGCATCTGGGTCAGCCAGAGTATAGGTAAGTACCGACATTATTTTGTAGAAATAAGTCTTCACATCCGAATCGAAAGGTCTTACTCTTACTGGATTTAATTGGTAGAATTGACATTCGGTCATTGATATAAATAGGTACACTCAACAATCACACACATAGCCCTGACCCCACACTAGGCCCAGACACACCACAACACCCAGACCCGAAATCAACAGTTGTGGATCACACAGATATAACAATACCGTCACTTACGAGTCCGAGGTTGGGTCATACGACATTTAAAAAAAAATATTAAAGACTCATTAGTTTTCTGGAATATTATCTCCGCTGTGATGCGATAAACTCTGCATATAAATAGGGTTTGATATGACCTCTTTATCTATACATATTTTTAGAAAGTAATTAACTCTGCCAAGAACAGAATATCGGATATTTAGATATTCTACGCACATCACACGCATAATCACGCCCACGCTTATATCTCAACTTGCAGACATTACCTAAACAGTATGTGAATTTAATTGCTAAATACACAGTCTACAAAGGTCGACGACGGATTAGTGTGGTCCAGGTAAGCTAGGAGATTACCACCGGTATAAATTATTCAAATGTAACTAACTTATTAGGGCTTAATCTTATATCACTCTGTCTACAAGGCAATTGTTGTTTCAGCCCAAAGCCGCAATAACATTTTAACTCACATTAAGTAAAAATTTATATATTTATTTTATTTGACAATTTTTTTTTAATAATTTTCTTTTTTTTTCTCTTTATTGATTTACAGGTTTATTATAAAAATAAATAAATAAAAAATATTTATTTGCCACCAGCATTAGCAACGTGCTGAACAATATCTAAACTAATTTAACTAATAATTATTAAAAACTATTCATCTATTTATGATGAACGCTGCGTCAGGGCTGTGACAGGTGGGTGACCAGTCAGCATGATGCTGTACTGTGGCGGAAATACGTAGTTATGTGTATGGCACAAAAACTTAAACAACATTCCGCAAACCTAGTATTTACCTTTGTCAACAATACGTAGTTTATCACAGAGTTGTTGTCGGACCGTGACTCTAGCAAACCCAAAAAGGGTACCTTATGTGATTATGTATGCTGGGTAACGTACATCGCTTAAGTTCCGGGAAGCGTTGCGAATACGACGTAAAGTACCAGGAGACGGGACCGGGACGAAGGAATGGACAGGATGTCAACCGCAGATCGCTCGGACGTTTTTATTACGATTATACGAGGCACGTGAGGTTTCCTTGGAACATGGCCCAACAATATTTTGACGTATGATATACACGTAGTCGTAATGGGAATGCTGAAATATTAAAACTGTTTTATATTACAAGGCGTTACAACAACCTTCCGATAGTCGTGTCAGGCATAAGACGCGTCAATGCTCAACGCTGAACAGTCAAGATAGTTTATCAGCGAGTCATGCCTTTCTTTTTTTTTACCATATGGGATAAACTGCGGGGGCCCCTGCTAATAGGATACTGGGGACTCATGTCTTTTTGGATGAGCGCTTTAGGCGTTCTTATCCCTTACATTTGAGCAACCATGCTGAGGACACCCCCCTGTTGGGTTATGAACTTCGGCTCAGGACGGCCGCTGGAAAAGAGGGCTAAGACATCTGCGATCAATGTTTTGGGCGAGTCATGCCGTGCGAGTCTTTGCTTATATAGGTGCTTCGAATTTATGGCATCGAATATTGAAAGACAGCCCAGCGCAATGGGTGAGTAGCCGGCTACGAAACGAAAGGCTGCGGGGTCGATCACCGCACCGAAACACAAACATTTGTGATCCATAAATATTGTTTCGCTTCTGAAGGTCGTAAGACTGTAAAGCCCTGATAACCTAAATTATCCTAGTGTAGAGCCACGACTACGTGTGTGACTATGTATTTATAAAAACAAATAAAGATATTATGTATGAGTTATCACATAAAATACTCTCTAAGAATCTATCAAATATACGAATATAAAAGTTTAACAATAAATTAAACCTACTCAAAAAATTAAAGAACTAAATAATTTTGAATTAGTGGTATTGTTGTTTTATATACTGAACAGACTCATTATTATCATTACAAAAACCAAAGTTAGGTAATTAAATTTGTCAAGACATCAAAAAAGGAGAAAGAAAACAAATTAAATATCTCAAAAGTACACTTGAAAAGAATCCGGAAGCCTTTAGAACGCCTCCTTTAACTATATTTTTTATAATAGTCGCTGTCTCAATTTCTTCCCGCCCTGCCCCTTTGTTTTAAATAAATTATGATTACGGGACATAAATTGGACCTTTTTATAGCATAGGCCGGCAAACGAGCAAGTGAGTCATCTAGTGGTAAGTGACCTCCGCCCATGGTTGATAAAACGTACTCATTTTTAAATGATATATAGATAAAATGGCACCATACCTCGGAGGAATAAAATATAAGTGTTTAGACTTCGTCAACTTGACAACTCGATTTAAGTCTCATGATGTGATACGAGGCGATTTTTCTTTTCATATGTCCAACCGATCTTGGGATAAAATATTTTTTGTCCAAAAATATAATTAAACGGTTAAATCGACCTGACAACTAAATCCATAAGTAATAGGATCTGAGTACACAGCTGATCATTTATACATTATAAGCTTATGCCTGTATTTCCATAGGGTTAGCCAGAACTACCACATCCACGTTTTGCCAAGCTTATTTATGTCCCAATATGATAAAAAAGGCGAGACCACATCGGACGGTAAAGACGTATGGTACAGACACAAAGCGGTGGTACCAACCCAGACGGCCTCTCGCATACGAGGGACCTACCACCTTGTAGCCTTTTAGAATTTAAAAGATAAATAAATGTAATCTAATCTAGTATAAAATTATTGACATGTAAAAGTGATATTTATGATCCAATTTACAGAATAAATGATTTTAATTTCGAGTTGGTTTTGATTTGGTTTATATTTTATTGTTTTTAGTGAAACAGAAATAAAAATTGTTGCGTAAATGTCAAAGGTTTAGTTTATCATCCCCGATTTCATCCCCTTTAAGGGTAAGACTTTTCTTCTTTAAGTGGACGATCCTGGCAGTAAACTCTATCGAATACAAAACGAGTCATTCAAATCGGTCCACATTTGGCGAAGTTGTGCATACATAAAAAAATACGTGTTCAGGATGGTGTGGTCAAATTTAAGCAATATGTAGTGTATGATATATGTATTTCACCCCCCCTAGTACCAAATTCGATTGCATTGCTATGACATAAATAATGCATTTTTTTTATTGAAAGCGTAATACGTCGATGTTCGATTTACAATTTTAGATAATACGCTATAATTGCTGTTACGAATGAACCTAAATAGGTTTACCAAACATTCTAATCTGCGTGAACACGCCTCATGTTTCTACCGTTCATTTGTATTCCGGCTCAGAATTTCATATTACCAGGCATATTAAGACCAAACCAACTCAAACTTCGTTAAAAAGTACAAAAACTCAGAACAAGTTTCACGTAAGTAAGAGGGATACAGGGATCAGTTTTATGCTACTGAAACTTTTGGCCAGAACGCGCGGACTGTGCCACGCCTCTGATAAGATTAGGAAACCCTAATTTATTGTGAGAAGCAGTATTGTGTCCCTCTCCATCAAAGTTATTCTCGCTAACGCTAAGCCAGGTTAAATTAGGCCAATAGAAATTGTAAGAAGTTTTTGATAAAAAAATATCAAGTTCAATTCAGACTTTCTTTCATTTCAATTTTGTGTAATTGTAAAACAAATATCAACAATTATATGTCGAGAAGCAGTATTTTGTCTCACTCCAACAAAGTTATTCTCGCTGACGCTAAGCCAGGCTAAATTAGGCCAATATAAATTGTAAGAAGTGCTCGTTAAAACAATATCAGGTTTAATGTCCAATGAAAATGACAATGACAGACTTTCTTTCATTTCAATTTTGTGTAATTATAAAACAAATGTCAACAAGTACATGTCTTGAATGATGTCAATGTAAGTTTCTGATACAACCCTGACCCCAAGCGAACACCAATCGCCTGCCGGGGCACACAGTCGAATGCCTTCTATAAATACAGGAAGGCTTATGCAGAGGCTGCTTCTTCATCCTGTATGCCTCGACCCTCGATCTGATTGCAAACATCGAGTCCATGGTGCCACTTCCAGCAATGAATCTCTATTGACTCTCAGGGTCATTATATTACCTACTGGAAATGGTGCCACTTTCAGGTATGAATCCTTATTGACTCTCAGAGGCACTATATTCATAATACCTATTGGAAAAATCTACCCACGGAAAGTTTCGGTAAGTTGTGAAAAGTGATAGTCGCGTGATTGAACTGTTTCGGAAAGGTGCGTGTCTAAAAGTGATTGATTGTGGCTGTGATAACAAACTCCACGCCCACACGTCGTTCCGCAGAGTATAGAAGATAGATCGATTCATGTCTCCGGCCTATTAAACTATATAAATATAAATGAAATGCTGTTCGTTAGTAATGGCATCAGTTGAAAACGGCTGGAACGATTTGCTTATTGCTCTTAATATTTCGAATCAGGTTTGTATGGATAATATGTATATTTAAAATATTAAAATTCGTGAATAACTGAGTGCTTTTTCTACATTTGAATTGCATGTATATTTTTGTTTGAATTGGAAAGGAAATTCGGACAAACTGCAAAAATCATATTATTTGTATACGCTTTCGTATATAATAATGAACCACATCTCTCCCATTTTTGTAAATTTCCACACCCAAAAACTGGGGCGGGGTGAGGTTTGTAGTCAGTGTCTTACTATCTAAAAAAAAAAATCTTAGTAAACATACTGGTGTCAACACCATGTAGGTCGCCATGCGTACGGGACTGCAGCACACTTGAGACATCACGCTCTTTGCACCTATGGGGTGTACAATCCTCTAAAATTTACCCCTCAACACTCGCTTATAATCCGCTAGCATTCCCTCGCGGATTAAATCTGCTCTACTAAACCAGTAACTGTTTGAAGTTGCTTTGAAGTAGCAGAGCTTTGTTATTATATTCTTTAGGTACCTATATGTTTCAATTCACGCTTTTCTGAAATACGGTTGCATATAGCGCGGTAGGTATTTTGTTTTATATTGAAATGTATTATTTAACTATCCAACTAACCCGATGAAAGACATTAAAATTAACCAAATGATAAGAAATGCAATAGTTTATTAATCATGGAGGCATATAGCGCTTATGACAAGTCAGTACAAAAGTAAAAAAAAACTTATATATAGAAATCAGTATCAACTAATGTATACATAGTATCATCAAAATACAAACTCGGCAATTACACTCAATCTATTTGTCTATTATTATTTTTTCCATATTTTTACTATACTATATTATATAATATACTGTATATAGTATTAGTATAATTTTACTATATTTAATAGTCCAGAATTGTTACATATTGTGGGGGGAGGGGTCGATAAATATAAGATAATAATAAGATTTGTATAACCTCTATGTTTCCGTAGAACTTTATATAAATGATTGCCATAATTTATTAAGTAAAAACAAAAATTGCAGACAATGGAACCGTTTTGCATAAATGTTTTTAGACTAATAACTTACTTACTTAATTAACTTGATTTCATTTGTGAATATTTAAAACAGGTCATAAAGACTTAACGTCGGGTATTAAAGAAATTGGTATTATGCGATTTCGAGCTGTGTTAAATGTTATAATATTTCAACCACTCCAGGAAATGTAGCAAAATGAAATGAATTCTGCACATTATACGGTCTTTATACTACGATAGTGTCAGAAATTAGGAAATAAAAATTGATTATAAGTGGTAGAGCCAAACTGTGGACAGTTTTGCCTACAGTATGAATTTTCTGGCTTGCCCAGGTTGTTTACAACTGTTTCACAGAAAACCGACGTGAAGTAACAGCGTGCTGTTGCATTTCATGTGAGATATCCGGACGGCCAAGGGCCATTCTTCAAACCAATCCCATAATCTACCCTTTCCTTTAAGGTCGGCATCACGTCCGTAATTCTTCAGGTATTGTGGATATTTGTGGGCGGTGAAGAACACCTACCATCAGGTGACCCACTTGATCGTTTACCATCCTTCGCTATAAAAAATCTATGAACTAAAATTAGAGACGTTTTTATCATATAATTGGAGCTCTTCCTTGATAACGTAAAAGTCATCGGCTAATGCAAATTAATAATGCTGCTTCACCTCAAACAGAAAGTTACATTCGAGGTCATCCGACCATTGGACTAGGTTACCTAAAATATTTTTATTTGCTCTTTAAGGCTGATTTACGTTAAATGTGGCGTACAAAGTTTCATTACGAGGCCATTTGTTACGCGAGACGTGTGCTACGTACTTTCCGAGTGCCGTACAATACGGGCTGTAAACTTAAACCCGTATTGACGTCAAATTAATGCATACTGCATTCACAATATATGACGAAGGTACGTGTTGTTGCTGCTTCGGTATTCACAGATGAGATATTCAATGGGCCTAATAAAACGTCTCTATATCTCAAGTTTCTGAGCCCTGCTATTATGTGATGTCCCATTTCTTCTATGTACATCAGTACTGATTCTGTGACGATATGTATTTAAACAATAGTACTTGTGACATTTTAACAGTACCATCACATTCAAGCCGGTTCATTCATGCTATAGACAAAACTAGCTTCAACATATCTCAACTACTACTAAAATATAATGGTACACCTAATAATATTAAGACACGCGCGCTTTCTTAAAAAAAACTTTTATTTATCTTGTCTAAAATTGGGCACATATTTACATACGTAACTTTTTGTTACTATTCTTTCTTTGTAATTATTTATGTAAGAGAAGTACCCGTGACTAACATATTACTATTTAATATTCGCGAATAAAATTCTTGGTACATAGTTCGTTTCTTGAATTAACATATAGAATGCATTTTTCCTGACTAAGGTTGGCTCCGGAAAGAAAATTATGCATTTACAGGCGAGGCAAAACATCTGCGCCACAGAATGTTTGCCTAAATAAATTTATGTTATGAGTAGAATTTTTTATATTTCGCATTGGCTTAAAAATTACTATAAAATTCTTGTTGATTTCTTCAACATTTATGTTTCTATAGCAAACTCTACTTATGTATTGAACGATTAAACATGAAGCTCTCTAGAAATTATAGATAACTAGCTTTTACTCGCGGCTCCGCCCGCGTGATCTGCTTTTTCCGGGATAAAAATTAGCCTATCACCCAAGTCAGGTCATATCCTGTCTATATATCAAATTTCATCAAAATCCGTTCAGTAGTTTCAGCGTGATTGACGGACAAACATCCAAACATCCAAACAAACAAACTTTCACATTTATAATATTAGTAGGATTTTTAATCATATATCAGATACATTTTGTCACAATACAAGATTTACCAGGCAAATTCGATACGCTGCCACCATCTAAAAGGACGAAAAAGTTCATTGAAAATAAATTGGAACAAACTAGCCAAAACCATTTTAAACATAAAACGTATGACACGGTCTCGTAAAATCGTAGTGTTCCTTATGTGTGCCGGCACGAATCAATAAATTCAATAAAGCAAATTTTATGGTTCAGACTATATATTGAGTTTATGTGTGTAGTAAAACATCCTAATAATATAAATGTATCCTGTTTGTATCTTTTATCCGTCATGGCATTTTTGAAATTAACCAGACCATTATGTTTGCCGTATAATTAGTAGTACTGGATAATAATATAATATAGTTGATTAAAAAAAAATCGTAGTTCATAGTATACTTACTAGTTGTACCACTTAAAGTTATACAAATGCGTTTAAAGTCTAGAATAATTATACCTGGCAAAATATACTTTTTAAGTATTATAATGGTGCTGCCACACCGGTGTTATAAAATGTTAACAAACATTTTACAACATTAAACATTTACTAACATTATCTAATATTGTGATAAAATGTATCAAATGTTTGTTAACAAATATTTAATAATGTTTTGTAAACATTTTATAACATCGGTGTGGCAGCACCATAAACAAATATTGGCCAGTGGCTGGTCAAGTTGTCGTCATTTCTTAGATCGGAATTAAATGTTTGCTAATATAAACTGACCTACTGCAAACTCAGAATTATCAAAGACATGTGAATTCTCACGGAGAACTCTTATGTACGCAAGATTCCTGACGATGTTTTCTTTTCCCTTTTTTATAATATAATTTCTCCACAAGCAGATATGAACAATGTATTCGTATTTATTCTATTTATTTATTCACAGTACAAAAACAAAGAAAAATATGTAGCCGAACACATTATTCGGAATTCATACGACACTATTCAGTCATGTAATTACTCTCGGAAGGGATCCAAGGAGGAAATAACCACAAAGTTGAGTCGCGATCGCAATTTATCGTACACTTGGGGGTAATAAAATACGAGTAGCTGCTTGAACATATATCAATAATTATGAACATTAGCGATAATTATTTACGACGGGAATATTGCCGCGTGATAATTTGCTTACATCCAATAAATCACATTAGCAGCTATGCTCTTAATTTTATGTTGTTGAAAATTTTACAATTATGCACACTATTTCTCAAGAATTTGAAGTTTCTATCTATTATACACAAAATAAAACTTTGCATACTTGGAAACATTTAAAAGTGAACAACAACATAACGAACAGATAACAATAAAAACTATATACTTTTTTATAGCATAGGCCGGCAAACGAGCAAGTGGGTTACCTGATGTTAAGTGATCTCCACCGCCCATGTACGCCCACCACCAGAAGAATCAAGGGCGCGTTGCCGACCTTAAAGGAGAGGGATAATTAGGGATTGGGAAGGGGAGGCGATTTGGGCTTCCGGATATCTCATTCACCGTACGAAACGCAGCAGCAAACCGCTACTTTACGTCGGTTTTCTGTGAGACAGTGGTAACGACCCGGTCGAGCCAGCCCATTCATGCTGTAGACAAAACTGTCTACAGCATGGCTCTACTACTCAAAAAAACTTACCTACATTTAATATCATTATGAACACAAAACCATTTGCGCAAAAATCTTTACACGTGGGAAGTCAACAAAACCTCCAATCATGCTACGTCTAACCAGTTCAGTCTCAATAATGATGTACCATTCCATTTGTATTCATTCTGGAGGAAATAAATATCTGACTTACTGACATACAAGATAAATGGGTCGCTGCGCTGATATACGTTATCAATCATTATTTCAGTATTCATTCATATAAAAAGTATTAGGCAGGGATCCCTGAGCCATTTTTCCACTTGATTACTATCAAGCTAATTTTTCGTAAGTAGCTTCGTTTCGATGAGACGCCCAACAATTCCCTATGCGAAAATTCTCTATTGTGGTAGCTAACAGAGATAGCAAGGATAGAATATGTCGATTTGATGATACTCAAAAAATTATTAAATGTAAATTAATATTTGCTATTATTTTTAAGTTGCCCAGACCCTCCTAGCCCCTTCCCCACTTCTTTATGATGGCCTAAAATTTTCCGTAGGTCACTCAGGTATATAAGTCATCTTAAAATAGCAGTAAAGAGGCATCTACGCATATAATTTAAAGAAGATTCTACAACTTTCTCAAAATATTGTAGATGTCTTATTAAATATTAAATTACAACTTTACACTTTTTCACATAAATTTTGAGGTTATGTGAAAAAAGTGTGTATACAAAAGTTGTATATCTTTTTATTACCTACAACTTTGCGATTTAACTTTTTTCCATAGGACTTGTAGTTTTTCCGGAAATCGAGATAAACCGTTTTTTACACTTAAAAGACCGCCCCGCCTCCCCCTTCCCACTTCCCGACCTCAGATCGCCCGTAATTTATTTTTCCTATTATTTTTGTTGTATTCTCTTCCTTTTACAATGGGTTTAATCCTACTATAATTTTGTTTAAATTTTGACCATTTTCAAAGGCATCGGCACTGGTCTATATGACTAATAAACTTTTTCATTTCAATGAAATACATTGACTTTTCAATTTACATAAATTGGCAGCTTAATTATAATGGAATGCTAATTAATGGCTGTAATGTAAAAACATAAGACGTATTTTTGTAAAAGCTTGCGTCAAGAAAATATCCAAATAAATTATCATTTATTTTCAAATTATTTTTGCGAAACCATCGGGAAATAGGTCTGTATGTAAATAGCGCAAATTAATTAAAAGCAAAGTTTCGCGAACATCTAACAGTGCCTAAATAAATATAACATTCTAACGGCAAGAAAATCTCAGTTTTATTTTTCTACGGAATTGAGAAGAGATCATATATTTTTAGCGAAAGAATCATCAAATTCGGTGCATAAATTACGAAGTTTTAATCATTCCACACCAATTTCACTCCCTTAGCGGTGGGATTTCTTGATGAAATTAAAATGGAACCAACTTTGAGTTATATTATATACTCTTTAGAATGAAAAAATCATCCATATTATCAGCCCACATTTGACAGTGTATGCGTATACATATAAAAAAAACATATATACTTACGCGTCGAATTGAAAACCTCCTTTGTTTTTTTGGTCGGTGTATAATTTGGGATGACTGAAATCTTTTTAATGTTATGAATGGCCAGTGTGCGCATACATGCATGCAAGATTATTTTCTATTATTAGATTTCTATTACATTAGATCTTAAAATAATTTATATGGGACCACGTCGCAGCTGAACTCTATCGAATGATTGTTTGTTTCAACAAAATCGATACACAAATGGCAGAGAAATCGATGGGCACACATAAAAAAGCAAAAAACGCACCGATTTGATTGAATACCTCCTCCTTGTTTAAAGCAGGTTAAAAAGATTCTTTTTTAATCTTTTTAATAACATAATGATTAAAATCAGTGCATAAATTGCGAATTCATAGACTTACTTCTCAAATTTCACTATTTTTTTTTACTTTGAACTTAAATGTTGTGCATTGAGTTGACACACAAACACTGAGTTGCGCTACGTCAACGAAAATAGTTTATTTTATATTTTCCAGTCTTTTTAAGAACAATGAAACACAGGCGTAGCCAATTTCAAGGTCTTTTCAGACTTTTTTTGTCAATTCTTTCCAATACGATGCCATGACCTTTATACAACATACACAACCTTAATACGAATATAGGAAATAAATAAAAATGTAGCCTACGACACCCCATTGCTTCCTGCTAAAACTCCTAAATACCATTTCGAATATAAAGATGAGCTTCAAAATCTGATCACTCTGTGAAAAATAGCGATGTTGATAATCAATATCGGTCTTGATTGATGGCTGAAACTATAATCGATTATTAAAAATAGTCGACAGGTAAAAATCTAGAATCTATTAGGATTTTGGTTTTTGAGCACAATGTTACCGCATTTATTGATTGGTGGAGCAAACATTTCGCGAAAATATATTGAAATAAATATAACCATAAAGTGTACAATCAGATGACTGTACATGTTTTGTTTGAATTTAGTAGATGACGCAAGTGTATCTATTGTTTACTGTGGGAAAATCCTCTGGTGGGTATCCAACCCGCCTGCTATCATAGGTAGATGGGGCATGTCGGATTTCTACCGGTGATAAACCTTATGGTTGGCCCTAAAGCTAGCCCATAGTGGTGATAGCATTATGGAAGGGTTCCGGAACCTCTAAAAAATATGCAAACGTGCTACACTGTAGTAGGTCACCAAATGAGGAGCATAGATTTTCTCCCCGAACAAATCGCTATCTTGTTCCCAGGCAGAAGAATCGTTATGATTTCTATCAACACCGCGCGCGGTTCCTATGACTACACTTCCGAGACGGATCAGTTAACTCATTTCTAACCATGATAACTACAATAAAGGTTTAATATAATTGCCTGGTAAAATTCTGGGCAAAATCATGAGCATGTGTACTGAATAACCATCGACCATCGCCTAAGACATCAAGAGTTAGCCGAATACAAACACGCAACATGTTTTATCGCGCTAAGAAATATTATAACAGCTATGAAGAGAACTATTAATATAATATTCGTTACAAATATAAAAGTCGGTTTTCTTACCTGGCTGGACTGGAAATTTAAAATTACATAGATTTTACTTATTACGCGAAATATGGTTGGTTGATCAATTGGTTTAAAATTTATTTTTATATTCAGCTCTGTTCTGTTTTTTCAACATTTTCATTTTCGTCGCCTTAGAGTGGAAGAGCCACGCTATAGACAGTTTTGTCTATAGCACGAATGGGCTGGCGCGACCGGGTTGTTGTCACTATCTCACAGAAAACCGATGTAAAATAGCGGCTTGCTGCTGCGTTTCCTACAATGAGTGAGATATCCGGAGGCCCAAATCCTCCTTCCTTCCCAATCCCTTAATTATCGCTACCCTTTAAGGTCCCTTTAAGGCAATGCCGATGATTCTTTTAGTATTGTGAACGTACATGGATGGAGACTTAACAATTTATATCTCAGGATGACAAACGCAGTCGAGTGCGTAATATGTTTTTGTTGGTACCCTTTATACGTACAGTCCTAAAGGTTCAGAAGATAGAAATCTTTAAAGAGAAATAGAAAACGGCGTAGAACCTGTAAAAGGTTTCCTATAGGAACTCTTTGGGTATGGTACCCTCAAAATAAATAAATGCCTTAAATTAATAATGACATTACCAGTGAACAATACCAATTAACCCTACAAGGCACCCAGTTCCATATATGGCACACACGACTATAATCGTTCCTATAGCTATAAAACTATTATAACGACATCCCTTAACATCTTAATGGAAGCTACTGAAGTTTAGCAATGTAGAAATACGAATCTTTACCTAAAGATGTCGTTCGTGTTTTTGTTATAGTGCACTCAGTGTGAAATTTGAATGAAAGTGATACGTTAGTCATTTGTCTGAATTCAAAAATAAATAAAAAATAGTTATTGAACAGTATTTACTCGAAAATAAATACTGTCTGTTATAACGAAGTGTATATTTTATAGAGGTAAGTTGATTTTTATATTACAATAGTAAACGTATTAGTAAATCATTTTTTTATGTGTGTTCCACATACGGTACGTTGAGCTTTAGTGCCCGTTTATACTTATACGTACTTACGATAACTTTCCTTATGAATACTTTCATTTTATTTAAGATAATGTCGCGAAGAAGATTGCGTGATGAAGATATTGATGGTTTCTGGAATATTGCTTTTGGGAGTGAAGACGAACAAGAATTTTCGGACGCTGAAAGTGATGATGACATCGAAAAAATTCTGTCCATCCAAAACTTCTTATTCGAACCTCTGAGCGAAATGGAAACTTCCTTATCTCCGCAGAAACACCAGTGTTCGTCTCTCGTCAACGAGGTTATTACAAATATTGAAAATCGACAGCCAGAAATATCAGACCCTCAGCCTGAAGGAGTGACTTCAGAGACAACTACAGGTACCATTACACAATCTTGGGTACCTAGACTAGACATCGACTATGAGTAACGCAATCGGTTATAGATCTAGAATACCTGGCTCTGTGACTATCACCCAAAGAAAAAAGAGAAGTTTAATTTGGAAGAAAACATCTTTTCAATCACCTCCTTTTATATGTACTGGAAATACAAATTTACAGTCACCGATTATAGACTTTGAAACTCCCCTTCAACATTTTTTATGGTTTTTTGAGGATGAGTTAGGTACTTCAGCATATTGTAGAAGAAATGCACAAATTTAGTGTCCAAAAAAAATCCTTCAAAGCCATTTACAATAACAACTAATGGATTGAAAAAGTATATAGGTGTCTGTGTGATTATGAGTTTGGCGCCACTGCCAAATATTAGAATGTATTGGGCACCTGAATTGGGTATTCCTATGATTATGTTATTAGATTATTGTACAGAAGAGTCGAAAAGCAGCAGCATACGCCAACTCCAAAGAAACAGGACTTCAAATTTGAAGTAGGGAAAACTTTATGCAAGTTTGGGCCATCGATAAACAAAAGGAGAGGTAGACCAAGTTTATCTGATGAAATTGAAAATAAAAGGCAGAACCCAAATACATCAATTCTACCTCCTCGTGATGTCAGACGTGATGGGTTTGAGCATTTTCCTGTTTGGGGTGAAAAAAAACAGCGATGCAAATATCCTGGTTGCAAAGGAAAAACATTCTTATCTTGCGACAAATGTCGCGTAGAACTTTGCCTAAATAAATATAATAATTGTTTTAGATCTTTGCATCAATAAAAAAATAACAAATTTTTTATATTACTTATATAAGTAAAATTCTTGTATTACATAATGTATAAGTAATATAATAAATTTGTTATTTTTTATTGATGAGAAGATCTAAAACAATTATTATATAATTAAATCATATGATTTTGTATATTACAAATTACAATAAAGAAGTAAAATATAAAATATATAATAAATAATAAGTCACTAATTGAAAAAAAAATCAAGTAGGAAACTATTTATAAAACAATTCAATTGTACTAGTTTAATACCAAAAAGTATAGTTAAGGCTCGGTGTACCATATGTGGAACTGAAATAAAAAGTTGATTTCTCTGTAAAATATGGCTTTATTTTTATTTTTAAAAAATTTCCCTATATCACTAAATACAACCTATATATTTTTTACACACACTAGAAAAAAATTGAGCCTTGTAGGGTTAAAAATACTGCCAACAAGATATAACACAGTCAGCTATCACTTTCGATCTTATCTGATCTAGCCATCTAGATTTCAGAAATGCCATCTGACTTCATAGATCGCCAATGTCCTCCGTTAAATTTAGCGCTAAAAGTAGCACAGTCTGGACTATCGCTCTAAGTTTAGACTGTTACGTTTAAATAAACTGAAGACCTAGGTCAAGATCACTTTATGCTCCATAAAATATTCTCATCAGTATTTTTTTACGGCTTAAGTTAAGCATACAAGATGCCTCAACTTATGATAAGTGTCTTGGATTCATTCGGCATAAGACATGCTTATATCCCTGGGGATGGGTCCTTCGTACGCGACGGGCCAGCTGGGTTGCTACCACCGCTTTGCCTATTTCTTTCGCCAAACAGCAGTATGTAAGTTTCGAATTGAAGCCAGTGAAATTACTGTGAATTATAAGACAATACTTGATATGAAATGAAATTATAGATATTTTTGAACCAATTTTCACTTGCACTTTTTTCGTTAAATTCAGTTGAACAATTTTTATCGAGAAAAATAATAACATAAAAAAGGTATATTCATTGTCAGTGGCGGAAGATGAAAGGAAGCCGACACTATAAGTTCCTCTTTGTATATAATAATATCAAAACATCTTAAGAATTCTTTTTTGTAGCATAGGGCGTCAAACAATGAAGGTGGTCATCTTAAGGTAAGTGATCGCACATGTACGCCCACAGTACCAGAAGAATCATGGACGCGTTGCCGTCCTTAAAGGAAAGGGATACCTAATTATTGAGTTATTGGGAGGGAAAAGGGATTTGGGCCTCCGGATATGTCACTCACCGTATAAAACGCAGCAGCAAGCCGCTTCTTTACGCCAGTTTTCTGTGAGACAGTGGTAACGACACGGTGGAGCCGACCCATTCATGCTGTAGCCAAAACTGTCTACAGCGTGGCTCTACCACTCATATATAGAGATCTTCAACGTATACTCCCTTAATAAAGTTTGAAGATATATATTAAATAACAATTTATAGATTATATGACTTAGAGGACTATTGTTGGCTTTTCGTCACCCTTCGTCACAGTTACTTGCCCCGAACAAGGCATAACTGAGTTGACATGAGCCTCGTCACAATTAATTTAGTGGGCAGCCTTGATGTAGTTTATGCAAAACGCTTGGTTAAATGGCGAAACTAACGCTCTAAGTGGATTATCTACTATGCTATAAATTCGAATATTTAATGAGCTTCATGGCGATATGGTTTGGGGATTATACATCATTAGTACTTCGTAATAAATCCATTTAGGTCATGGCGTCAATTTAATATAGACATGTTTTATCTGTGTTTCAGAACTTAATCATTTTGTTCAACGTTGTTGACGTCATTAATATCGAAGAGTATAATTTTTGGGTAGGGCCTGTTTCACATTGTCCCTTTTGGCATTTAACCGCCACATAACTTAATAAAGGCCTGCTTAAATTATATCTTCCAGATACCATCATTTAACAGTCAATTTAGGAAGTACTTATCTGACATATAGTTACACTTTTTCGCGTGTAATTTTTATTATGCTGTCTTATATTTTATTTAATAAGTAACGCTTACTTGGGCATTGTGAAACAAGCTAGATGTGTTTCGCTTCATAATGTATCAATTAAACACAATGTAATGTACAATATAACTAACTTATACTTTGTCCGTAATTTCAACTCGAATCCGTATCTAAGTAACGAACTATCTTAGTTACGAAATCAATTACCGCCAAACTTCGTGACGCCAAAAGACCCACATCTGAAACAACAATTTATCATTCGCTCGCGAATTCAAAGCACGTGTCCTTAAATGACGGCTAATGTATGCGAGCGTGCAGAGAGCTGTGAAAATATAAGAGCTTATTTTTCATGCAAAATCTCGCAAAAAACTGGGCCAAATTGGGTCGCACTACCTACGACTCGAGAACGCCTTCGTTCTTCGTTCTTTAAAACTGACGCAACACGTAAAAATGTAAACGATTACTGCTGCTAATTAGCGACACTTCTAACGTGAGCCTGTTTTCAGGACTTTATGTATTTCGTATTCTTTGATATATATTTTTTTATCCGAGCACGTCAAAGTGACTACACTACACCTGATAGTAAGAGTAATGCAGTCCAAAAAACCAGCAACCAGCGACAAACAATGAGTTTATAGGCGGTCACCAGATTCATGCCGGCCTGTATAAATGCTTCTTCCCTCTTCGGAGAGGGAAGAAGCAAATCGAGGGGCCTGCGACAGGACAAGCGGATGACCGATGCAGGCACAATAATACAAGGATGTACCCTTGTACCCGCTCCAACCAACCATCAAGTCACGTCGCAAGCCCCTCGGGAGAACCGGATATACACTGGCTGACCCTGGAACGCGACCCCCACACGGTGGGTCACTACGGCAGGTTTTAACACCAGTTTACAGTGGTCGCTATCCGGCCGGATACGAATATCCCCCCACCAGCGATTGCTAATTACTATTTATCAGTGTTTTTAGACTTTCGTGACCATAATATTACATACTATAATATTTAAAACGGGTGCCCTGACGTGTATAATACAGGGCTAGTATTATTATTTTTCAATTAGCAAGCCGTGACCGCGACCGGTTCGGCTCAGAGTTCAGACGAAACCGCGCCGGTAAATAAATAAATGACATATATGTATACATACCTTTAAATATTAACAGTGTTATCACAAAAGGTTTTCTAACTCTAAACTAGGTTTATATTTGCCAGTTTGTATGGGTTACCATAGCAACTAGTTGTTAGATACCTTGTTTATAGTTAGAAATACCCGTTTTAAATAGTATATACATAATCGCCCTATATTATACATTCCCACTTTTCGACACGGACCTCCACTACTGATGAGAGGAGTTAGGCTTTAGTCTACCACACTGACCACTGACTACTGAATAAGTTGGCAAACTCCATATACCTTCGAAATAATTATGAAGAATTCTCAGCCAAGCCGGTTTTTTCGCGATGTTGTCCTTCACCGTTAACGTAAGCGATAATTACCTAACAATGAATTCATATATATGTGAAGTGTGCCCTTCAAGCTGTTTTCGAACTTGCGACTATCATCTTAACAGTGTGTATCACTCCCCGCTAAGCTATCGTTGTTTTCAGTGCCGCTGATCTATTTCTGTCCAACTATGTAATACAGTCATTGTAGTCAACCAACCAGACGTTATGGAGTACACAAACACATTAAAAATATACCATCGTAATAATGTCGTGAACATCGTCATAATTATTGAACTATAAATTCTCGTTTTATAATTTTAATAGCTATCATTATTATAGCGTATTAATAATATTTATCTTCAAGATTCTATGTGCAAGTCTTCCTTCCTTATGACTGACGCATTTAGTGGTTTTAGGTATGTCCTTGAAGACTATAGTAATAACAAAAACACCTTATGTTTCAAACAAGTTACTAGTTTTTTGTAATAATTTGAACGCCAACTATAGATTTAGGAATTTCCGATCTCAAAGCATAAATAAACATAATATAAATAAAAATAATTGATTAGTAATAGCCAATACCTCCCGGATTTATATTTAATGCCATCGTACGTTAAATCAAACATTCATTATTAAATATTACGGTTCTTATATCTGGCTCGCCGGTTGCAACCATACACACAGTCTATTTTGTTTTAATTCGGGAAATTAATTGTACAACATGTAACAGTTTCAGCACTAAAAATCTACAAGAAAACATTCTAACGTGCTTTTTTTCATTTTCATTTTCACACTTTCTAACCTTAATCTACAATCTACTTACAATGCCTGTAGAATTTCCTCTTCAATGATTGATAGGCGTAACTTACTAACTTTCAACACAAACTATATCTAAAGCCACGCCTCAAGGAAAACCAAATTCGAAGTGTATTAAAATACGACCAGATTTTCAGGAGGAGACAGCTTTGTGAATAGATAATGGTGTTGCCAAAATACTAAGTAAATATCTAATGAAGGGAAAAGTGGCGGGTCGCGCCGTGACTCGCGGGTGAACATTACAGCGAGGCAAACCCACGGCGTACGCTAAAGCTACGCTCACCACAAGTTCAAACTAACTTGGATAATTTATTGCGTGGAGTATAATTAATGGGTGTTTCGGAACTACTTGAACTAGTCTTCAAGTTCTAATGTTATATATTTATTTAGATGGAATTAGTGCTCTTAATTTAAGTTTGAAATGAAGAAATAACAAAATAATTTCAATAGAAACTAGGAAATAATAAATACATTCTTAACAAACTTTTATAATACTCTTTATAAAGAGTAAAGTAAGTTATGTTACGAACATACACGAATAAGCTATTTACCTATTTACTTTTAAACAAATAATATTCACTTGTAATTTATTTACATAGTATTGAACAATTTTTTGTCACAGAAGCCAGATATAACATAACAAACTAGCAAGTGGGTTATCTGATGGTAAGTGATCTCTACCAGACTTAAACAACTAAAAACCAAAAGAATCATCGCAATGAAACGACCAATGCATCGAAGCGTTGCTTAATTACAATTATGGACAACATTTAATAAAAGGAATGGATATACGCTTCCACACCGCTTTTATCGCGTAGATAAAACTGTTTATCGCTTTAAAGTCTTTGCTTTGACATCACTATATTTTAAACAAAATTACTCTAGCCTCAAGGAAACTACATTGTATCAAAACCATTTAAACACACTGAAAACTTTTTATACTGTTCACCCCATTAGCCGTGATTCCAGAGGCGAGGGGCAACTCTGGCTACAGTCCACAAATGTCAGTAGGCCGGCACCACTAACTGGGTCACCTTATTATGAGTGCATGCTTCACTTTCATGGCTTTGAGCCGTGTCACTGTCACTAAATAAATGTTTTGGTTGTATTAATGAGCAGCTCGGAACACGACTAGACTAGCGAAGACTTGATTTGATTTTATTTAGGTAACACTTATAATACGTTAGGGTTGAACCCTTTTTTTCAAGTAATTAACGACCTTTTCACATTATGTCCTACTGGAAGTGAATGTATTTTAAGCGTTTTAAAGAAGGCGATTCTCAATAAATAAGCATCTCGCGCTGACCCTACAGCGAGTGAGTTAAGGGCAGAAAGGCGAAGAAGTACAAAAAGGTGATTCTCAATTCACCTATGTTCTTTTGTTTCTTTGACAGAGCCTATGCCGTCTGTCGTTCATCTGATTGTGTAGTTCTGTCTACATTAATTTTAAATGGCTTCTCTTTTGAAGCATCACAGAAATTGGCAGGTAATATTAAGTAACATCTACAGTCTACTTCCACAGCCGGCTATAATAGTTCCTGGTAATATCTTATGTAAACTCCTCGACGCAGATCAATTGAGTTCATTTTCTGCATTACTGTGGCTACATTCTGTGGCTATTTTTATTGGCATTTTATTTTATGTTTTATGACGGTACCGTGGAATGGTCTGCCATAGTTTTGTCAATATAGCGTGTATTACTAATACGCACGCGCAGCGTCATTGACGCTTGTGGCGCAAGCATCTAATACGCGACTGTGACACTTCATATTATTCTTATTATATTTTTTTTTGTTTGTACAGAACAATTTCTTCATTACAATCGCCACAATACAAAGATTTTTATAACACATAGCAACCCTTAACATTCAAGAGCCACTTTTGGTAGTATTTTCAACTGTAAACATAAGAGGTTGCTTTTACACAATAACTATAATTACACAAAACAAGGTCACGCTACAAATAAGAACCATTATGAATAACGCGCCACAAAATCACTCACTGAATAAATTATTTAAGGTTAATTCCGAAACGAGTTCCTAATTATGCCCTCTAAAAGGCATGGAAAATGAGTTAAACTGAAAATAGAAGGATAAAGCGTAGCATAATTTATGACGACAGTAGCGGGATTTGCGATGTTGTTGCTTATTCCAAATTAAAACTATTAGCAGCTCTATTTAATGAGATTGTTACGTTTCAATGCACGTCTATGTCTATTAAATTTAAGTGACCCAGTTTGAATCGAGGCGCCGCATTATTTAAACTGTTTCAATTCTATATTATTGCTCTATTTGTGAGACCTAGCACGCCGCCATATTCGTGAAAAATTACCTATTGTATTTTATGACACAGTTATATTTATATCCTAAACTCCAAACGCACACTTAATCGTAGGCTCAGAACATTTCTTTTTAGTCTCTTCCTATTTACACTGGAAAAAATTTAAAGAAATTAACTAACTTTTTTCACACCCTGAAAAAATCATTTGTTACAAATACAGAAATACATATAAAAACCAGATTAAAGATGTAATAGATTATATTTTATCTAAACATCTTCCAATAATTTTTAATCATATTGAGGTGGGCTACGATATGAGTGAATTTTTCTCAGAACGGATACTTCAAAGATAAAGTAATCTCTCATTGACAAATAAACATACCAATTAGGAAAGCTTCAAGCTAGTAGATTTAGAATATGTTATAAAGTTGCCTTAAAAACCCAAGAACATTTAAAAATTCAGGTAAGAAAGTTTAGATACGACATTCAACAGTATGCCTGGCGAACATAGTTTCAGAGATATCCTTCTGCCTACTGTTATCCCGGCTTAATGGCAGGGTCTACCATCCTATCATGATTTGACGATGAATTTGATATTATGTTGGGCGACACACCGTCTCAACACGCAAAAGGAACTAAGTTTCGCTATTGCTTCGTCGGTTAGTCACCACTAGTGTGCCACGTGCAGGTTAGGTTGGCGATGGGCCTCTGTTGTTGGTTGCCTAATTAGAGATAATATATGCCCAATGTTAGTGAGGAACATTATTACTGCAAAAAGAAAGAAAATAGTAGGTAGCAAAGCACCAGGTTTTCGCGTGATAAAACATTACTGAACAAACTCATAAAAATCTAAGCAGCAATCAAGTACGTTAATGATGAATCAATGAATCCATATCTTCCGCAAACCTCTGTAACCTGATTTGACCTGATTAGTAATCGATCAGTCATTCATTGGGGAAAGCTACCAAATAGAATTGTCAAATATAGCTCTCAATGATACAAATTTACATGCGATAATTTGGTAGATCGGTGGAAAACAGAAAGGCTGCTAAATTGGTGTTTTATATTACTGTCCTGATCATCAAACTTATAAGTAGATTTTTATAGCGTTCTCGTGTAACTAATAAGCTTTGTATCGCACAGGAGACGGAAACTGGAACACGACAATTTTCTAGTCGAGTAGCAACATAATCGTGGCCGTCTCTATTGATGTAACACTTAGTTCACTACACAACACGAAACTATTATTAGAACAACTTTGTTCACAACAGCAGGCTGGCACAAAGAACGCTGATGTGAATCTTTAATAAACTTACTTCTATGCTGGCTTTCTGGGTAGCTCTTCTACCATGAGCCGATTTAATTGTGCAATCCAATGAAATGGCTGCGTTGCATTGATAACTCTAAATTGTGTGATTAAGCCTTTGCTCTCCATGAATGTGGATCGATATCGATAGTTCAAGTATAGATGATTTAACAATATATATTCGTAGCCCTATTAGAAGCTATACATACAAAATTGTTTGCAGGTTGTGTTATAAAGGCAATGAATATTGTTGGACGTGTTGCTTAATTGGAGTTCACTATCATCACTTGGTACAATTAAAACATTTGGATTTGTGTACACGAAGAATAGTATAATAATATTTAATTCCTAGCACAAAATTGAAAAGCTCAAAAATGAAGCAGCGATAGGCCAGCGGGGAGTGGTACGGACCGTCGAGACGAAAGTCGCAGGTTCGAAACCAGCCCCAAGAGCATGCACCTCTGACTCTTCTAAGTTACGTGTATATTCATTGTCAATAGTGAAGGAAACATCGTGAGGAAACCTGTATACCTGAGAACTCGATAAGATTTTTCGAAGGTATGTGAAGTCTGCCAACCCGCATTAGCGTGGTGGACTAAGGCCTAACCCAGTAGAGGAGGCCCGTGCCCAGCAGTGGGACATGTATAATACAGGGCTAATAAAAAAAAGCTCAAAATTGATTCCGAATGTCTGCATTCAAACAATTCGATATTAACGGATATGTAACTTTTAAAGTAAATTGGAGGTTTACCTCATAAAAACGAGATGATTGAAGAGATGCCTTTGGCAGTCATTACTATCAAATCCCATATAAACAATACTCTGACAGTCGGAGTTAAAACCAATCGCTATAAACGTGGAAAGTTTTCTCATACAACTCAAATTGTGGTTTTCTTTGTCGTAATCATGTTTGACGTGTTTGGTCGGGTCGTGAACCAATCCGATTATCTGCATTGTAACCACAGGCAGGTAATCTTAGAAAACAAGTTTTGCGAAGTTTTGATGTTTGTGGTTGTAAAAGATTGTACTTTGGCACACGAAGCATCAAACTACAAAAACTATCTACAAATAAGAGGGATTAGGCTTAAATCCCAAGCACATACACATTCTTACTTAATATAAAGTAACCCTAGGGCTGGCTCGACCGGGTTGTTAAACTGTCTCACAGACAATCGACGTAAAGTAGCGGCTTGCTGCTGTGTTTCGTAGGGTGAGTGAGATATCCGGAAGCCCAAATCCCCTCCCCTTCCCAATCCCTAATTATCCCTTTCCTTTAAGGTCGGCAACGCTCCCATGATTCTTCTAGTGGTGGGGATACATGGGCGGTGAAGATCACTTACCATCAGGTAACCCACTTGCTTGTATGCCGGCTTATACTATAAAAAAAACTCAATTATTTCAATACGTAAAATTTTAATTGCAGTCCATTTACTATAGAAATGGAAGGTTCATCAAAATCTACAGTCGATGCGATAAACTTTGCAACAACAGGATTTAACTGTAGTATTCAAGCAACATGCTCGTTTCGTCATTCTGGCTAATAAAAAAAAATGCACAAAAAATTCTGAAGATCAGACTGCTCGGAAAGTAATTAATTTCATCATTCATCATACTCTACCCTTATCCTTGAGTAGGGTCGGCATGATTTTATTTATTGTTGAAAACGCTCATAACATAACGTCCTATTTGCTTGTCGTTGATCTTCCTCAAACATGTTATTCCTAGTAGAAAAAAGTCCTTTTATTGGCTTTTAAAGGTAGACGAGTTGATGGCCCACATATTTGTAAGTGGTTACTTTCGCCCATGGACTTCAGCATTGTCAGAGTACAGCCAAGTCGCTGCCTACCGTGAAATACGTTTTTAAAGAAGGACATGACGGAACCATTGAGTGGTAGAGCCACGCTGTAGACAGTTTTGTTACAGCATGAAAGTGCCGGCTTGACCGGGTCGTTACCACTGTCTCGCAGAAAACCGACGTAAAGTAGCGGCTTGCTGCTCCATTTCGTGCTGTGAGTGAGATACCCGGAAGCCCAAATCCCCCTCCCCTTTCCAATCTCTAATTATTTATTTCCTTTAAGGTCGGCAACGCGTCCATGATTCTTCTGGTATTGTGGGCCATGGGGGGTGGGGTTTACTTATCATCAGGTGACCCACTTGCTCGTTTGCCGGTCTATGTTATAAAAAAAAACAAGGAAATGTTGTTTCATACATCTCGTAATATGTCTTTGTCACCTCATAAGACAGACTAGAGTATGGTTAATCATTTTTTTCAGTGTAAATGATTATTACAAAGCATGACACGGAACAAACCATACTTATTTCTCATTATTTACATATTGTAAAGCGAAATGTAAAATTGTTCATCGACAATACTCGTCCGCAACTCGACCCAATTTCCACAATGCCTCCGAATGAAACCGAATAGCGGAGGTTCCATTGTAAAACGAACATGTTTTAATCGCTATGGAATTCACAAAATGTTTCATTATTAATTTTTATCAGTCATTGTAATATTTCTCCATTAATTAACATTTTTACAAGAGTATTATCCACAAAGCTCTCGCAATATTTACAAAACATACCTCAATCGAATACCATCACGAAAATGAGCCCATTTTATACAATTAATTAGAATAAAACATAATTTGGAAATATATAATTAATATGCACTGCCTAACGCAGTTGTATTGCGCACGCGGAACGACTGTTGTGCTGAGGTCTCGGGTTCGATCCCCGGGTCGGGTAAAAGTGATATTGGATTTTTCTATCACGAAATGCTTAGTCTGGAGTCTGGAAATGTGCCCGATATGGGGATAGGTTCGCCCCCTATCACATCATGGGAGGAATCTTCCATATCTACACTCGGCGAAATGTGTGTGTACTGGTTATACCTCTGCCTACCCATTCGTGTGTGAATGCGCATCAATATGAAGTATTATAAAGAAAGCGGTTTAAAAAAATGTCAGATTTATAAAAAAGTATTCGTGGTAGACACACCGGTGCTTGTCGCGGTCCGCTACGTGACAAATAGTCCGCCATGCCCGACGACATCTTACTGAAACTTTACTTCACTTTGAACCCGTATAAATCTCGAACTTAAGGGGAGAGCGAAATACAAATTACCTAGTCGTAGTGAAGTTTAGACGACCGGATCAACTTTTAGTTACGGTTTTATAGTTGAAACGTGACTGTTTGTCTAACATTAAACATTTTTCAATGCAAATGTATCACCAACTAACAAGCGCTTCCAGAATTTACTTTAGTGCATATACATACATAACCTCACACTTTTATCCCCTGACTGGAAGGCAAATTAGTGCTGCACTCACGTTCGCCGATGGAAATAATCCAACCCATGATGTGATAAGGAGGCAAGCCATCGCCATACCGGACACAACTCTAATCCCCGGCAGTTCATTAGTGGTTTTTTAGAATTGAAAACACATACACAAATTCAGATTGCTCGACCTGGGAATTCAGGTCTTCACAGTTCGCAGCCTTGATACGCTGCCACTATACCAATGAAGTGATTTGACATATTTTAGTAACTAAACTTATTTTAGTAACTACAGTGACGAATACTGAAACGTTATTCAACAATCGATCTGTCAACGGTAATTTTTATTCATACAATTTTGACAGATAATAGCGTCTTAACATTTCTAACAATATCATGCCTGAGTTGAGTTTTAGTATTCGGACGTTATTTTTTAATAGGTATTCACTTACGTCATATAATAATATAAAAGGCATTTCCAATCTCGGGGATCGTTTGTCAAAATTAAAACAGACTTATATAACCCTACCTCTTTAACCTTAGAAACCAGTGTTTTATATAATCGTTGTTTTGTCTCTTTTTTGCTAATTTCAAATAACAACATTATGGTTAACTTGCACAACGATCCTTAATCGTATTTATTCTATGGAAATACTTAGTAGTATAAGAAGTCTATCCAAGTTGACGTTTCGTAAAGATACAAGTACAAGTAGCCTGCACGCATGATGCAAGTTGGATGCAGTTTGAGTAGTGACCTCGTAAACCTGCAAAAGTGTCGTCAAAATTATTTGCAAAATTTGCACAATGGAAACGCGGCTTAAGGAACGCTATGCAAGTCTGCTTAAAAGAAACAAGCGCTAAGCAGCGTTGCCAACTTGGGGGTTTTCCCCCTAAATTTAGGGGGAAAAAATCTCGACAGGGAGTTTTTTAGGGGGAATAATTTTTTGGGGGTATTTTTAGGGGTTAAATTTTTATTGAATTTTTTTAATTGTTCTACTCTCCATACTTCTATTCTATCGATATATCGAATTGTAGGAAGGAAAAGGCTTTATTAGAAAATGATTAACAAAAATAATATCGAATAGCTAAAAAAAAAAAAAAACAACATTCAATACTTATTCTGGTATTTGACGTTGTTTTTTTTTTTTTTTTTAGCTCCATCCGATAGATATCGAGCACCCCTAACTGAATAACTATTCTAATTTATGTCATTATATTGAAAATGATATACTTGTGTCACCATCAGGGGGTTTTACTTTGAATTTAGGGGTTTTTAGGCTAAATTTTAATTGCTTTAGGGGGAAAGTTTTCAAACAGTTGGCAACCCTGGCGCTAAGGGCGCAATTAACGTGGATAACTTTTGCCTCGTCTAACTGTAGCTTTATTAGTTTAATCACTGATTCTAGTTGTAATGCCCTACATCTGTATTTTGCATTTTACAAACGTTATTTGTATAGTCGTCGGGAATAACTATCGCATCGCCTAACTGCAACCTAATTAAGTTAATCAATGATTAAAATTATAGAGTCTTTAATGCATTTAACTACAAAACATTAGCTATATTACCACCATATGGTCACCAAGAACAAATTCCGACTACGCAATCCCATTCTAATTTCAGATATACTGAACATTTCCACCCCTAAGCATTCAGTTCAAGGCTTCCACCATTTTTTCATCAAAAGCGCTCGGTGATCAATATCGGTGAGCGAGGCAATCAAGCTGTCGTCAGTGTGGCACATGAGGCACAATAGGTTGAGGCGAGGCGCCGACACAGGCCAAGGTCACGGAATGAGGCATCAACATATAGCCTTACGACCTGTGACTTGGCGAAAACGTGAAAAATGTGCCAATTATGAACGGTGGAAGACATTCGGTATTGTGTGATATTGGATTGTGGTTTATGAAAGGAATATTAAAAAATCTGATATTTGTTTGAATTAAATCAATAAGTTTGAGTTAAAACAACTGTCAACTCTCGGAATTAGGATCCCTAATTATTGTAAATGGTCGATTCTACATTTTTTTTAATTTAATTAAATGACGAGACTAGCAAGTTGCTCGCCTGATGGTAAGCGCCACGCCTGCCCATAAACAGAATCAACACCACACAGAACTTTGAATTATAAAGCACTGCATGATACTGAACTGTGCTTGTCACCCCGACACATAAGATGTTAAGTCTCACAATGCCCAGTAATTTTACTGCCTTCAATGTCCTTCAAACCGAAACACATTAGTGCTTACACACTGTTGCTTGGCGGTAGAAATAGACAAAGCGGTGTTTCCAACCTAGACGGCCTCTCGCATACGAGGGACCTACCACCTTGTATTTCCTCTCGTACTTACATATTTTGTAAGAATATAATAATTATTAGTAATTGTAACAGACTGCTGCGACAATGGGTGCAGTTTTAATAATAGATGCCGATCAAGCATGAAGCACGAACAAATACCATCACATGGTAGTTACTATTAAAGCCCAATCAATGGTTATTGTATCGGACGCGCGAGGTCATGGTGGCGATTATCGTCGTAATAAATTACTTTTTCGACTAATGGGAAATAGGAAAAATACAATATAGAAATGTTGGACTTTATTTATGCACCATAATTTCCTGTGTTATGCAATGTGAACCTCTGTTACAGATTGAGTTATATTTTATATAATTTATGGAAAAGAAATTAATTATTTTATCGTTTTGTGATATCATCGAAAACAAGCAGACCCTGTCACGCGTTGCTGTGGCTTAGGTATATGGTAAATTATATTGTACTAAACTACATATTCAAAGTAAAATTAAATATTCTACAAGGTGGACAGACGACCTGATAAAGGTCGCAGGAAGTCGCTGGATGCAGGCCGCTTCCAACAGGTCGGCCTGGAAATCTTTGGGGGAGGCCTATGTTCAGCAGTGGACGTCTTGTGGCTGATGATGATGATGATGAAACTATTCAATACAGTATGCGCCATCTATTGGATACTTACTCAATCCGGCCGATAAATTACCTTACACAGCCATCTGTTAGAATCTTATGAAACTCACAGATAATTATAACTCTTTGTCATATGATAAACAAATAAGTAATTTGCAATATGCAATGCAATAAAATCTCATATCTCTATCTCTCAAGTTGGATCAAACTTGGGTTGGAGCACACAGTTTGCAAAATTTTATTAATATCGGTTCAGTAGTTTAGGAGTTCATCGCGGACAAACAACGTGACACGAAATTTTTATATAAATAAAGATTACCTTTCATAACCCACTAAACGTAACCTTTGCAAATATTTCCTAAATACATAAATTAACTTTAAACTTACTTAGAACTCTTCCACGTGGGTGGGTGCTAAGGTTAATGAATCCGAATTCTAAACCGACTGATAGTTGCACTGGTAAGCTATTAATGTGAATTGGTGAATCGTGATATGTCAAATGCCAGCCGAGCTATCAAGGCCTCACCAATATTAGTTTTCGGCTACCGCTATTGTGTACGCTTTTACAATTTTATTTCAACCCCACATTCATTCGGCTCAAGGTCGATCAAAACAATGAAACAAAAGAAACTATTTAAAAGGAAATATAAAGCATAAACATGTCTTAACACTTAATCAATAAATCAAAAGTATGACAGGCTGTTCTTAACAAAAGACATCAACGGTCACTTCATAAATGATGGCTCCTGAAAATATTTTGATTAAAAAGATTTTTTTTTATCTTACAATTTTTTTTATGAGTGGTAGTACCACGCTGCAGACAGTAATGTTTACAGCATGAATGGGCTAGCTCGACCGGGTCGTAACCACTGTCTCGCATAAAACCGACGTAAAGTAGCGGCTTGCTGCTGCGTTTCGTACGGTGAGTGAGATATCCGGAAACCCAAATCCCTCTCCCCTTCCCAATCCCTAATTATCCCTTTCCTTTAAGGTCAGCAGCGCGCCCATGATTCTTCTGGTATTGTGGGCGTACATGGGCGGTGGAGATCACTTACCATCAGGTGACCCATTTGCTGGTTTGTCGGTCTATGCTATAAAAAAAAAACGTCTCCAGTATTTCAGGTGGCTATTTCAATACAATAGTGGTACACGGTGGTGAGCAATCGTAATTTGTTGGGAAGAGGGTGTCGACTGTCGACGGTGGCTGTGGCGCAAGACGGTCATCTCCACACTACGACCGAACAGTGCTGCGTACTTATAAATCAAGAAATGGTGTAAATTACAAGAGGAAGCTAGTATTGACATAATTATAAATACAAGTACCGCAGTACCGCAATGTACCACTTCCGCAAAGCTAACGCTGCAGTTATTAGTTATTATATACGTGGGACGTGGGTATATAAATTAACCAGCACAATACTATCCAATATTGACTATTAAAATCAATCATTGTTCGAAGTCTAATTATCACGTCAAACCAAACAACATAAAACAAAATAGTAAAATAACAACGTAAAGTAAATAAGTTATTAATTTAAAGTAACCTTAGAGTTCAGCGAAACTAAAACAATACTCTCTTCAATATCACGACTATCGTGTCGATAAATGTAGTTACCCACATCGGGTAACGAAGCTTATTCTATAATATCTATTCCTCACTGCTAATTAAAAATATCGTTGCATTGCTTTCTTTGAGGAATTTCTTGTCTATGTACCTATATTTAGCGTAAAGCAACTTCGACACAAAAAATATAAGCACATCCTTTTATCTATATTCGCCGAACTAGAGCGTTCCTAGAACTATGAAGAGAAATAGCCAATACTTAAATTAATCTGTTCTTGGATTTAAAAAAAAATAAAACATCACTGTAATATTAACAACTAGCTTTTGCTCGCGGCTCCGCCCGCGTGAACGTTTAAAATTGACAACGTTTCATACAAACTTTCATTCCCTATTTTATCCCCTTCAGGGTGAATTTATCAAAATCCTTTCTTAGCGGATGCCTACGTCATAACATCTACCTGCATGCCAAATTTCAGCCCGATCCCTCTAATGGTTTGGGCTGTGCGTTGATAGATCACTATGTCAGTCAGTCAGTCACCTTTGAGTTTTATATATTTAGAAGATTTAGCTCAGTTTCTTTATTGCAAACTTACCCGCTGCTAGATTGACGCTTGCGTTACTAATTAGGCATTAGGTTTTCTCAACAACGCCTACCTAAAACGGGTTTAATACTAAGAAGTATATACTTACCAAAGAAGTTACCTTACTAACCTCTGCGTACTTTTGTGGCGGAATTAACGCTAAAAGCAAAGTGTATCGGATACAATATGATTAGTTAAGCAGAATTTGTCGATAAAAGTAAACTTTTGGGGTCATTTTATTTCTTTCACGCTAAATGCTACCTTTCATTTACCATAGAACCGATAAAAAAAAACCTTCTTACTTCTTCGGTCCTTACTCCTATACGAGTAGAGCCACTATTTTTATTGAATAATTGTATAGAATCTTCATAAACTATAATACAATAGGTTACGTTGTATACACGTTATATATTTATTGTGAAAGGCAAGAACATTACGTAATATTTTATTGACATAATTTTACATAATTCCCGGGACGTGATCACCTACAAGCTTGTCAGAGCCAGTTAATATTCACTGCTTGCAATGTTTACTTTCACACGAAGGGCTTCATGTACAAATACATCATTGTGCCTTATATTTTCACTTTCAACGTGTTTGTGTGTTAACACATGATTATTTGCATGCGGATCCATTTGTCACACAGCCGCTTAGATTATGATAAAATATGTAACGAGTACAAACATGTGGGCCAACCCTTTTAACTGCGGAACTGGGAGTTTTGTGATATTATGTTCCCAATTTTCAGGAACAGTGTGTTACATTTATGTTTGTGTAATATGTTTTTGGTAGTACCGTATTAATTTTATAAAGACTTAGCTACGTTTGAACTTTATATAATAATTTATTCACTCTGCTATAGACCGATTTATAATGTATCTACGCATATTTTACTCTTCAAGAACGTTATAAACTTACGTATAAAATAATTATTCTACACAAGTATTAACTCTCTTTAAGATATGTTAATTTGTTTTATATCCTCTGTGGCCAACATATGAATTGCTCCTTTAACATGCGTACGTAAGACGGAGTAATAAATAAATATTCATAACAACAACTGTATCACTTTATGATATCACTCGAAAATCAGAATGTTCAATTTTCTGTGAAATCTGGTATTTTAGTCTGTATCTAGGGAATAATAGGACGATAGTGAACAAAATCCTCCCCCAAAGTGCGCCATTGATCACATCTCTCGCATCAGTCACAATCATGAGCCACATTGAATTTCTACTGAAAGATTTGTGTTGATTTTATTCGATCACCGACAGGTAGAGACATTTGTCGCTATAATTGAAACTCAATAACACTTAATAACATTGGCATTTATTATTACTGTACCATAATTTCGCGAAGAATAAAAAAATATGAAAGTAAAATTATACAATCTGGAATATCCGACCAGTGTAAAGTTGTCTAAGGCAAGTAGGTCAATGTTTTCCATGACAAACTGGATTACAAAGTAAAGCATCGTTAGTAAGTTACCATAGATTAGGGTCCTGGGTCCTAATTGTATATGACTATTATAACTGATAATTACACAATAAAGCATATTCTAATATTGTTATTTGCAATAAAATCGTATGGAATCAAAATTGTAAATAGCTGGACTAGATAGATTGATAAATGACCTTACTAGAATAGTAAGCATCCGCTTGTCATGATGATGAATGAATTTTACTAAAAGTCGAATTCTTGTAGCTTAAACCGTACTCTGATCTCGCTGCCGCGCCAAGCCGCGCTGAATTACTGTGTTCGCGCTCGTCCTCAGCTTCACGGTTTAATATTCCACTACATCACACCAAAACTTGTATTTTATTATTTCGTACTTACTTATTTACTTTGTTTCGTACCTCTGGCAGTACACAAGCACAAGTTTTGCGCATAATTGACATTAACTAATCCTTATGGCAAATGTATCAACCCATATATAGGTGGTCAAAATGCATTTATGTCTTATTTTTAGCATTATATTCTATGGAGAACTAGCATTTCAAACCAATTCTGCTTTACGAGAATCTTGGTACATAGCTATGCGTACAATGGAAACCAAGGATTATTTTTGTTTGTCAAACGATTTTAAATGAAAAATCACTAAATGTTAGTCCCAAGACCAAACCTCTCCCAATACATCACTGAAAACCAGATCCAAATTGTTTCAGCCATTATGGAGACAGCGCGTGATATACAAACAACATTACTTTTCTAGAAGGAAAGTAAAATAAGTGACTTAGTAATAGAAAATAAGTTATACAAGTAAGGTACCCAGTTCGAAACTAAATTTCACACAAAATCAATTTCATAATAGAAAATTTAACAGATTATAATCAAAAACAGTGTATGTATCCTATGAATATTACGTAACGGAGGGGAAAGAGTTGATTTGTCAGCATAATGGAAGGCACAATCCATGTAACTAGGAACCAGACTGCCTAACTACTCAGCACAGTGGCTGCGGCTGACAGCCGACGGCATGACTGTCGCTCTATTTGCGATAACATCTCTAATCACTTAAATAATATGGTTCTAATATTAGAACGAGGTGAATTTTCTGTAATTTATTATATTTATATATCTTGTAATTTACAAACACGGTAGATTTTAATTACGAGTTTACCTAAGGGATATTAATATTCTAATACATCATTTGCGGTCTTGCGTTAAAAATGAATCGATCCTTACAAATCCTGGTGATGGAAGACAAACCGCAGTAAATATGTAGCTGGTATTTTTTTTATAGCATAGGCCGGCAAACGAGCTAGTGGGTCACCTGATGGTAAGTGATCTCCGCCGCCCATGTACGCCCACCACCAGAAGAATCATGGGCGCGTTGCCGACCTTAAAGGAAAGGGATAATTAGGGATTGGGAAGGGGAGGGGATTTGGGCTTCCGGATATCTCACTCACCGTACGAAACGCAGCAGCAAGCCGCTACTTTACGTCGGTTTTCTGTAAGACAGTGGTAATGACCCGGTCGAGCCAGCCCATTCGTGCTGTAGACAAAACTGTCTACAGCGTGGCTCTACCACTCAAGAGTAACATAATCAAAAAATATATGCATCTATGACCACAAGTATTAACTCTAGTGTAATTTAATTTACCAATTTAGGCGCTCATAGCCAGTTCCACTTATTCTTCGTTAAACAATTAGCAAGTCAAGCGACCCTTGGCGCGGTGCCTGTAGATGGGGGACCGCCTAGTGGTATTTCAACTGAGCGTCTTCATGCTTCGGAGGGCTCGAAAAACTCGATCTCGGCTATTGTCAACTGACAGCAGTCGTTAAGCCAAGTCGCACGCCTTCGGGCGGCATACTTTGACACTAGATTAATCACTAACCATTCGATATAGATATAGATAGATAGATTTACCACTCACATTTTACTGACAATGTGTACTGCAATAATTAAAAATATATATATTTTTTTTATCCTGACTCGGCAAAGTGACTACGCTACACCTGATGGTAATCGTAGCGCAATCCAAGAATATTGTCGACTAACGATAAACAATGCGTCCATCGTTGGTCGGCAAGATCATGCCGGCCTGCCAAAGAGC
The DNA here is from genome assembly GCA_949126905.1 of Amorpha juglandis. Taxonomy (NCBI): domain Eukaryota; kingdom Metazoa; phylum Arthropoda; class Insecta; order Lepidoptera; family Sphingidae; genus Amorpha; species Amorpha juglandis. The sequence continues at coordinate 4,078,938 of OX421378.1, read as the reverse complement.
CAAGGGGGAGGGGAAGGAAAAAGGGATGGGAAGAGGGTGAGGATCAGGGGGCAAGCCCCCTGGGGAGAACCGAGTATACACTGGCTGACCCTGGAACGCGACTCACACAAGGTGGGCCACTATGGCAGGTTTTAGCACCAGTGTACGGTGGTCGCTATCCGGTCGGATACAAGTATCCTCCCACCAGCCATACCCCATATTAGGGGTATTTACCTCACTAAAGTTTTATCAATATTTTTTTGTTGTAAATAATTGATGGAGGACAGACGTTGGATTAGAAAGACTGAATATGGTAGATATTGCAATGGTGTTTGGACTGAAACATAAGGCATAGATCTGTCAAACAAAAAATAAATAAAAGACGAGCTCGTAGTAGAGACACAGACAGCTGTACGGGTCAATTGATTTCAGACAGGCTTTAATACGATTACCTCACACCGCATTCACACTTCGCCCTAATTTCACTAAGGAGATTAACTATTGACGAGATTTCCATTTAATTTTGGGTTAACATGTAGGACTTTTAGAAGCCCTAAAGAGGACTTCAAACATTCTTGTATTAAACGGAATAATTTTCTAATAGCTAATCGTCTGCGAGCCCACAGGATGGCAAGTTTACCGTCTTATCCCTACATATATCTTCTTCTTCTTCTTAGTCGTTACACTCTTGGCAGAGTGGTCGTGGTCATCACGTCAGGGTTTGTGGCTCGTTTGACAATCCTGCGCCACTCCTCTCTGATTGCTGCTCTCCTGGTGCACGTATATAGTGAAACATCCAGTACTGCTTTGACTTGGTCAGTCCACCGCATTGCTACATATATAAACCCCCATTAAGTAAATATAAAAGATAACCCTAGGCACGAGGCTCCTATATAAACCAATTATGTTAAATATCCCTAGGTAAAGTTTATTTTGATTCGAACATTTAGAGAAAATAATAAAATCTGTTGTGGACAAAACAGCATTTTTTCCCAGGCCTTTGTTATTCGCGACACCACTCTCGGGAGCTGTAACTGGAAAAGTGGAACGCATTTGCCGATTGAAAAAGTCTGTCTTTCACATATCACATCTTGGATTATTTGTGCCGCAGCTCGGGAAACAGCCGCTGTGTAATAACACAAACAATTCTAATAAATATATTAGCAAATTGTTTTCTGCATACATTGAGTAATTTAATTAAATAGGCCATAAATATAAAACTTGAAAGCTAATAACTTTAATTTCGATTAAACTCTGGGATTCCAAATTAATTTATCATAAGAGATTACATTAGTGGAGAAATATTTAATAGTTCCATGATTAATATCACAAAATTACTTTTCTATCTTCAAAGGAAAGCTGATAATACAGGAATGTGTACAAAAAATACAGTAATAATGTCTATGTACTGAAAATAAATTACAGCGTTAGCCTCTAAATATATTGGACATTACATGTCACAGGAATTACTGAAGATTTAGGATCTTACTCTTTTGTCACGTTTACTATTATTCATGTTTTTTCTCTTTGTTTCAACTCAAATGATACTATACAAGGATAAAACGACTCAACATTGTAAGTGACTCTTTTAAATCTTCGTGTATTTAAATTGCTAATCAATTCTTACGTGATAAGTTTTTCAATCTGGTCTCAGTTTGTTTGTATTGGTCACAACAGTGTTACTTTATTTATCAAGTGTTTGAGACGTTTGAGTAAAAATCGATCCGTGTCGTAAAAGCATAAAATGATTAAAAAAAAATAAAAAAATATTTTAATTATTTATTACATTAAAATACCAACACGTTCTATGCGTATTCCACAATTGCTCAGATTAACAGCTTCTTTTTTTTTTTTGACGCTTGCTGTAAGCCTGACGAGAGTCGGCTGTATACAGCCTCACCGGACTTTCGGGTGAGCGCTTTAGGCGCTCTCAACCCTTGACAAAGATGGCTTAACAGCGAGCAACAGTGTCTACTGTCTACCAACATATTTATAATACAATCGTAAAATGAATAGCAATTTAATCGAAATCTAGACCCGTTCATGTCTTCGCACCGGCCGTGTATATTTTTATTTTTTATTTAATTGAATGACGAGACGAGCTAGTCGCTCTCCTGATGATAATCGCCACGCCAAACAGAAGCAATGCCACACAGAACCCAGGCACTACATGTCATTGGACTGCGCTCGTCACCCTTAGACATATGTTGTTAAGTCTTCAATATCCTTCAAACGAAAATACAACAGCGCTTAAAACGTGGTGGTAGAAAGAAACAAAGCGGTAATACCAACCTAGACGGACTTCCGGAAGAGAGAGGCCTACCTAGTAAAATAATTAAGGAAGAAGCATTCCTATAGCAGTGATTTAAGGAACCGCTATAGAACTTGGTACCTGTTTAGATCTCAATGACGTTATCCTGACGCGACGCCAACGCGATACCTTTTTTTCTCAGAGTGATTACAGAGACAGACAGAAATAAGATGTAATAATATTCATAATAATTTATTATTTTATTTGTAGGACAATATGACTGTTAAATTATATAAATATTAACTAAGTAAAAACAAAAAAAATCAGCTGGTTAGTAATCATTTTTTATGACCTCGTTATCGATACCTATTGGAAGCCCCTCCTTCCAATAGGTATGATTACTAACCAGCTGATTTTTTTGTTTTTACTTAGTTAATATTTATATAATTTAACAGTCATATAGTCCTACAAATAAAATAATAAATTTTTGAGTATCATCAAATCGAAATATTCTATCCTTGCTACCTCTATTAGCTACCACAATAGAGAATTTTCGCATAGGGAATTGTTGGGCGTCTCATCGAAACGAAGCTACTCACGGAAAATTAGCTTGATAGTAATCAAGTGGAAAAATGGCCCAGGGAACCCTGACTATAAGTATTACCGACGCCAATTACAATGACACACGCCTTCTGTACGCCAGCATGTACTTATTTCATGAAAAATTATTCAAGTTTCAAGGGAAAGTAAACGGAGGCGAAGAAAAAACGCGACGGATTTATGCAAATGGCAAAATTAGGCGACTGCTTCACTTAGAAGGGTAATTTATCACAGCCATTTTAAACGTGCTTTAAATCTTAGAAATCAAACACCACGGTAAATGAATTTCTTTTTCAGTTTACTTTCTTCGGTACTCGTTTTTTACGGCCAGCCATTGCATTCAGTCAGCATAATGCAGTGCATAAAAGTGAGCGGAGAGTGCTTGTTGTAAATGAAAACATTAGAAATGTTACTTTAAGCACGAGTTCATTTAATAGTTTACTTCAATTTGTGGAGATTTGGAAAAGTTAAGCTTTAACCATGTCCGCCGCGTGGGGATCCTCCATTAGCTGCACTAGCTGTTATATTATTTATGGTCTGTCTTGTTTAAACTTGGCTTTATTTATAGTTATTGTTTCTCTTTGTCTTTACAACTTTACTTTGTAGATGTTATATAGCTAAGCTACGTGGATAAATACCAAAGCTGTTTTGTTGTTTATAATTCTGTGTACTTAATCGGAGCTACTTTACCAGTTTTAATGCTCCAAGGATTCATTTCTAATTTATTATTTTAAGGCATCATGATTCTTAAAATACTATAATTTTTTAAATTCCAGTGTTATCAAGTCACTGCTCAGAACTTGAAGTCAGTCAGGCGTATCTTCCTTGTTCGTTTTTTATTATCTTTTCTCAATTTTGAAAATATCATGAATATTTTACATCATGACAAATTATGTTTGATATTGGCCTGTATTTTTATCTTTTATTCGCCTGAATGATATTAGTCAAGACTTCTAACTTAGAGTTCAAGACTCTTTCAATTTTTAAACAGTAGCAACACCACTCAGACTTTTGAATTACAAAGTACTGACTAATGTATGGCACTTCATTATGCATCGCACAAGTCATCTGAGGCATGCCCAGTAGCACTGGCTTCAATCAATCAATCATCAATCAATCAATGAATATATATAGAACTCTTCCGTTATTGAGTGACTGACTGACTGATTGACGGACAACGCACAGCTGAAACTACTGAGTGTAGAAAGATTAAATTTGGTATAAAGGTTTCTCAGGGACTGTACTAAGAGAGGATTTTTGGAAAGGGGTGAAATAGGGGTCGCAAGTTTGTATGAAATATTCGTCAATTTCACGCGGGCAGTACAACAACAGCTAGTACTATATACTACGATCCCAATCGTTCAATCAACAGATTCAAATCAGTCCAATTCAATGAAAATTACTGTTACACGTATTTATATAAAATGTGCTGCCCCTTCGCGCTTGCAAATCTAGAGGAAACTCCATTACCGGTGTACGTTGCGACTTGCGACACGAATCGCGATGCGGCGCGCCGATGGTAAATCTCAAACTCGTTTACACTAATGTCTGATGTTTCTGCGATATCTGCGATGCGTCACTGGTAGCATTTTTTACTGCTACATCTTTAAAAAATTATTTGGTCATTACTTAGATTACGTTTATATTCTTAGGAAATTCCTCTTGCACACATTGTGATAACCAATTCGCGGAAATTGGGTTAATTTAAACATAATTGTAAAAAGATGATTTATTGTTTTTATATATGAATCGACTCTAGTCACTAATATAGAAGCAAACATCCAATCGTCGCGTCAATGCCGCCGCGTCTGTGCGTGTGTACTTTGCCCTGCATGAATTTATGCGAGACAAATCGTTACTAATGCAGGGCCCTGGCGCCTTCTACACCTGTACCACCTATTTCACTTCCAAGTTGATGTTGAGGTTTTGTACCTTTAAAACCGATGATTTGGTACCATTCCCGCCTTTACCCTACGGCAATCGTCCGCAACCACTTCAGTTATCATTTAGTTTACAGACATACGCACTTACGTCTGTAATCCCCGTAGGGATAGGCAGAGGTGAAATCTCGTACACGCACTTTTGGGCGAGCCTATTGCCGTAAATTCCAGACTCCGGGCTGATACTCAGTACTCCGTGATAGAATGACCCAATATCACGTTTAGCTGACCCGAGATTGAACTCGAGACCTGCAATTGTGTAAAAACTGTGTTTTAGTAATAAGTATGAACTGTGACTGTTTAAGCCTCTTTTCTAAGAATGTGTTTTTATTGGCATACTTTTAATGATTTTATAATTTGTTTTACTTTGTAGTTGTCGGACGAATGATTTTTCAGGACAGTACAGAGACAGTGACAATCACAAGATGTGTGATCTGTTTTTGCAATTGTATGTTTTTATTGTGTAAAATTAAATTTTTAATGTCTCTGTACTCTTTATAGCCGTATTAATGCAGACAAACACTATAATGTGTGCATTTCTTTTATTTCTTTTATTTTTTGTTACTTATATATTTTATATATACTTTTTTACTCTTGCATTACTACGGGGTTTTTATAATAAAAAATGTTGAGAATTTACAGATGGGTAAAACTCTGAAAAATAATATCAGAGGGACGAGAGCGGGGCATACAGCCCCACAAAAAAAAAAAAAACTCGAGACCTGCGCACACCCGTCGTACCGCGTATGTAATACAACTACACCACCGAGGCATACATTCAGTTATTCATTATCATCCAGTTTAGTTTTTTAAAAAACATTTGACAATAAAGTTGTGGGTTACATATCTGGTTTATTATTTTATAAAATTATTAAGTATTAAAACAAATTGTATAACTATTGGTCCTCTATACGTTACTAAGCCATTCATCCGATCGTAATGAAATTATTCTAAACACTTCTTTCTTTATATGGCATTGTAACTCATGCCAGGTTCAGCTAAAGAATAAATAAAAGACACGTGTAGCCCGTTCTCAGGGAACCCGTTATGATGGAGGGCGCCAAATGACACAACCAGTTTCGTTATTACTCTCGGGTAATTGAGTCCTGAAATACTTAAACCCGATTACTATATTTTTTACACCTAAGAGGTTTCTAAAAATATACGTACATATGTAGCTCAGTGCACATGAAAGAACTTAAACTCCTTAGTCAATTTTCTACACAATCGCTTCTTAAAAAAATCGATTTGTGAACCACCTTTTCGGCGTTGGTTAAAATAGACTTCTTGCTCTGCAAGTCCAAGGGCACCTTGTCTAAAGACGGCAGTCTTTTGTCAAAATGTGTTCCGAGAGCTTCAAATAAAGGATTACAATATTTGAAACTTTCGGAACACATTTTCTTATTGTTCGATAAACTAAAGAGTGCCCTATCTGTATGTAAGTTTTGTTGTCAGGTGCGATCCCAATGGTGACCGCGACGGTGTACTGCGCGCCGACGTTACTGCGGTACGCAGCCCTCACTGTCTACAGCCTCGGCTGCTTATTAGGTCTATATAAGGTATGAACGATTTTTATACACTGTATTTTATTTTATCTTTTACTAGCCCTGTATTATATACGTCCCACGGGCACGGGCCTCCTCTACTGAATGAGAGGGATTAGGCCTTAGTCTACCACGCTGGCCTAAAGCGGGTTGGCAGACTTCACATACCTTCGAAAAATCTTATCGAGTTCTCAGGTATGCAGGTTTCCTCACGATGTTTCGTTCACAGTTAAGCAAGCGATAATTAACAATTAATATACACGTAACTTAGAAAAGTCAGTGCTGTATGCTCTTGGGGCTGGTTTCAAACCTACGACTTTCGTCTCGACAGTCCACACCACTTCCTGCTGAGCTATCGTTGCTTCGTATTTCAATTAATTCAAGATAATATGAAGCCGATACAGAATAAATTATACTTTAACTGATATGGTGCATCGAGTACACCCCACATTTCCATAATAAAATTTAATTATCTTGTATATACTTGTACATGAGGCATGTAGCATAAACTATATCCTATGGAATTGAAATTATCACCTTTCACAGAAAAGTGGCAAAAAAACATTAACTTGGTCTATCTTGGAGATTTGAGTCTGACATCAATAGCGCTTATTTTTCTCCTATAAATTAAACATCATTCCAATATTATAGGATATCATTATTGATATCAAAGGAGTTGCTTTAAGCATAGATCGGTTCATCTTTGCTCGAAATACTGTGTGCGTGAGCTTATAAATAATGATATAGGTTTTATTTGTATGACAGTGATGCGTTAGTCTTCTATACCATCAATCCTATACCTATTGCCAAACACACACAGTCATTATATAGAAACACACCATGCCACACACTAAGATGTGCAAGAATTTATAGAACTATCTATTTGAGTGGTAGAGCCACGCTGTAGACAATTTCGTCTACAGCATGAATGGGCCGGCTCGACCGGGTCGTTACCACTAGCGGTAAAGTAGCGGTTTGCTGCTGCGTTTCGTACGGTGAGTGAGATATCCGGAGGCCCAAATCCCTCTACCCTTCCCAATCCCTAATTATTCCTTTCCTTTAAGGTCCGCAACGCGCCCATGATTCTTCTGGTATTCTGGGCGCATATGGGCGGTGAAGATCACTTACTATCAGGTGATACACTTGCTCGTTTGCCGGCCTATGCCATAAAAAAAAACAAAAACAAAACCTTTTATTGACACATAAGTGCGTGATTTCAGGCAATGCGAGCATGGTCGCCATGGGAACGGAGATTATGTTTCGCCGCACCGTTCTGCATGCGGCTGCTGCTAGCGGGGGCGAGAGCTGCCCGCCTCGGAGGAGGAGACCCTCACGCAATCCTGCATGTGTTTTTACAGGTGAGTCAGATATCCAGAGTCCCAAACCCCTTTTCCACATCCCTCAATTTCCTTATGTGCCTGCGTGTTTGCTTTATTTGTTGGTGTTATTTCTTTATTTAAGTGACACCAACGGTGGATTCAGAAATAATTTTAACAGACCTAAGATCAGTACAAGAAATATTGATATTCTTAATAGGTATCATTATTTACACGAGGGGGGGGGGGGGTCAGAACTCCTACAAAACTGTCCTGCTTACACCCTGATCTTAGTGGACGTAGACTATTATGATCTAGGCTTAAACCCAAACTGAAGTGGACGAAAAAACTGGAACGTAAAAATATCATGATGTTCATCAGAGCCCTTATACCACATCCATTTTTTGATGCATGAGTAAGCACCAAAACTACCTACACCAAATGGAATGACTTGCAACACCAAGTACGAGTGACATAGTAGAAAACCCAAGTATCTACAACTAAGTGGAATGGCCCAAATTGTCTTATCTTGTCTTATCTAACAATTCATTATTAGCAAGTGCTATAAATAATATTATGTATGTATTAACCATACTTGCGTCAAGAAAGCACTATGTACATACCTAATTAACAACTCCAGAATAATTGTTTTAAGACTTTAGTTATGACTGTAGTGTCGAGAACTCCTAGCAATTAAACCGTTTTTACAAATCTTTCGCGATGGAATAGTTATATCAAGTTATGTCCCAAGCCCCTCGGCAGAATCGGATATACACTGGCTAATCCTGGAACGCGATCCACACAAAGTCTGTGAGTCACTATGGCAAGTTATAACACCATGTGTACGATGGCCGCTATCCGGACGGATATGAATATCCTACCAGCAGTAATAGTAGTAGTAATAACTAGTAGGTACTAATGAAATAACATTATTCAAAGCCTCTCATCGTTAATACAATAGTTGAAACACATGTTTATGCTGTTCATCAAGTGACTGTAATAAATACAGTGGTCTTAGAGTTAATAACCGCTGCAATCTATAAAGCAGCTGGCAATCGTCCAACAACCGCTGGGGAAGATGGGCCTTATTTATCGTATGTCGTGAGACCGCCTAGTGATAGTGATGGGCAAACATTAATCACTACAACGACTAGAAGAGAACAAACACTACACGTGATCTATTCATGGTATTGACTATTGTTTTTTTTTTATCCTGGCTCGGCAAAGTGACTACGCTACACCTGATGGTAAGTGTAGCGCAATTCAAGAATAATGTCAACCAACGATAAACAATGTGGCCATCGTAGATTGGCAAGATCATGCCGGTCTGCCAAAGGGCCAAGGGGGAGGGGAAGGAAAAAGGGATGGGAAAAGGGTTAGGATCAGGGGGCAAGCCACCCTGGGGAGAACCGGATATACACTGGCTGACCCTGGAACGCGACCCACACAAGGGGGGCCACTATGGCAGGTTTTAGCACCAGTGTACGGTGGTCGCTATCCGGTCGGATGCAAGTATCCTCCCACAAGCCAGTAGCATCGGTCATGAATTTAATCCATGTTTCGTCTTATATATGCATAATATAATTTGTTTTATAGTAGCTTAGATTCATTTAAGGGTTTGTTTTATGATTTCTGATTAAGATTTAACCGCCACATAAAACATTCGATATTAGATCCTTTTCCTGAAACTACGTCCAATCTACGTAGTATCAACAGTTACAGTAAGATGACATAAATTATGCGCGTCGGCAATGTTCGTTTTTAACGAATATGTAATAAACGCCTGGCCATTCGGCGGCACCTTGAATTCAGTCAAGACAAAACTATGTGCATAATCTAGTTATACAGTTCTTCATAATCTAATCATAAGGTTCTTACATCATCATCATCATCACCACACGATTGCATTTACGGATTATACCAAGATTGCCGAATCGCATACTTTTAACAGTAGTACTGTACTTACAAAATATTGCGTTATATAATTTTCATGTTAAAGAGTGTACGCACAGCATCTGATCTGAATGCGAGATAATAATCCGAACTAGGGATATTCTTGACTTCGGAATACAAATTCTAAAAATATGCTCATTCATTACTCATTATGGACGGCATTATGCACGGCTTCACTGGCGCCTGTTCTTGCCTATCGAGGCTTGCGTCTGACGCGTGACGCAATCATCAGAAATCCACCTTAAGAAAATAGTTTAACTCTATGCTCTACGCACTCTACGCTAAGTTTGATAATGAATCTTTGTCGTAATTTTGAGAAAGTAATTGGATAATGAATAATAAACAAAACATTGCTAGTTGTGAACATAAAAGCATTTTAATGGAGCACAGTAAAAGCCCTATTTCATACATCGTACATGTATAAAACAACAATTAAAACATATCATCCCTGGGAGTTGGCATTGTGTAAACCGAAATTAAACCGGGCCCTTTCAGTGGAGATACAATGGGCGGTGGCTGGCGGCCAAATGACGCCAGGCTGTAGGGCTCCCGTCCTGACTCCGCCCCGGCCGCGGTAAGGAGCTAGGACGCATAATAAATTGATCTGAGCCCACCGCTCGCAGTAATCACTCTTAAAACATGTAAAGTTTCTGTTCCCCTGTGTGCTATAAAAAATCAGGAATATTTCGGAATCAAATTGAACTTAAAAAGCTTATAAAGTTGATAAAAGCACAGCCAAAAAATTGTATTGCTTCATTTTTATTATATTTCAATTTGCAAACAGCCATTAATCATTTTACGAATTAAAACTTAAAAAAGCAATATGTAGAAGTATTAATAACCAAATGAAAAATCTATATTTACCTGTCGTTGTTTAAAAAACTGCGTAGAATCCCATATTATATTTAATTGCCTTTTGAATCATTTAATAATCAAGCATATTTCTATTTTCCTCATGGTCTTTACACGTGAATCGTTATGCCATCGTGCATGTACTTAATTATAGATGTGTAAACATAAAACAACAATATAGGTACAACATACAATATTTTATATGTTTTACCTTTTATAACGCAGATCACAAATAAACAATTTGCAATTACGCAATAACGAACGAATAATAAGCAGCGATAGCTCAGCGGGGAGTGGTACGGACTATCGAGACGAAAGTCGCAGGTTCGAAACCAGCCCCAAGAGCATACACCTCTGACTTTTTTAAGTTACGTGTATATTGATTGTTAATTATCGCTTGCTTTAACGGTGAAGGAAACATCGTGAGGAAACCTGCATACCTGAGAACTCGATAAGATTTTTCGAAGGTATGTGAAGTCTGCCAACCCGCATTAGGCCAGCGTGGTGGACTAAGGCCTAACCCCCTCTCATTCAGTAGAGGAGGCCCGTGCCCAGCAGTGGGACATGTATAATACAGGGCTAGTAAAAAAAAACATAAAATAACAATATATTATTTTTAATTTTGTATAATTAGTTTATAGCTTTCGTTTGCCAGTGGGACACTAGTGTTAAATTTGGGTGGGTGCTTGTCCTCAATTATATCCGTACGGACGTTCATCAATGTTGATAGAACGAGATCTAAGTAAATTAATGGCTTTGAATAAAGATACGTAAATGTTAATCATTATTACTAGTAATTTCGATCATTAGTAAATGAACATTACAAAATTGAATACTTTATTTAGTATTTAAGCCACCGAGGGTCTTTTACACGTTTTACTTGTTAAAAACCACCGGTACTTCAAAATGGCCACGGATCTAAGAAGCAGCACCGAAAAACTAAACCGTAGGTCTTTTGTATGTTTTATGTAATTTTACTGAAGGGCAATGTCCATGGCGGAGTGGGCGAGTAGCCGGCTGTAAAGCGAGAGTCCCTGGGTTCGATTCCCGCACCGGGACAAAATTGTTTGTGTGGTCCATAAATATTTTTTTCGGGTCTGGGTGATTCTCCCTAGAGGGGTCGACGTCAGACGCCAAATCTTTCTATAGTTAATAAAAACCATCCAATTAATGGAAATATTTCTGTAAGTATTAAACATCATGTTGCGCCGACCCCACTTCGATTGGGATAAGAGCAGGTGGAAGAAAATAAGGATTGAAGGGCAGTCTCCAGTAATAATACAAAATCTATGACCAATAATTGAACCACCAAACTCAAACATAATAGGCTGGTTATTGAAAACCGGAATGCTACCATTCTTGTCAATTGCATGTAGCATGTTTGGCAGTAAGAAGAATATATTATGCAGAATAAAAGAAATAAACGTTTTAAATAAACTTCACAGTACATATACCCACATATGTAGGTATTCAATAGGATTGTGTTAAAACCAGATTAAAGCAACATACGACGCCACGCGACGTGTAGGTAAAACGTAGAATGAGTCCATAATAATAGGGCTTCCGTGGACCTGCGTAAATGCATAATTAACTCTATATAATATGACTATTGGAAAATACTACTATAGACAGTATTTACCTGTCAACATTTTTAAACAAAAGTGTATCTTAATATATTTTCAAAACAAATCATTCTTTGTTTGCATAAGTCTTGTGGATAATGAGTATTAATCAGACTTAGAGAATAACGAGACTTAGAGAAAGACTTAGAGAATAACTAATGAGATTTCTTAATAATTAAGATTTCGATGTTTATTCTTATTTGTTACAATGTTTTTCAACTACTGGATACGGTACTCAAAATCAAGGGTTTATTTTTAAGAATTATTTTCGGTACCAAACTATGTCTAAATAAATTCATTTATATTTAATTTGACGTATTGGAGAGAGACATGAGAGCCAATAGTCTCACTATAGAGAATGCTCAAGATCGGGCGAAGTGGAGGCGTTTAAATAGGAAGGCGGACCCTGGCACTAAGCCGGGATAACGCAAGGCAGAAAGAAAGAAGAGACAATGGTACGTTAGACGTCGATATTAAAAGGCAACATACAAGTCAAGTACAAGTCATTGTGTTAGATACCATGCACATTGCACAAGTTGCGTACGTACGGGTTGCAATATCTATGGTCTAGTTATCAGATGTATATCATACAAATAATAAATATGTAATACATATTCCTATGATCTAAAAAGGTTTTTAACTCTTCAGAGGGATTGACGTCAGTTAGGCGGCCGGTCATAAAAACTACGAGCCACATCCTTCTGTAACATGTCTTTAATTTAAAAAGCCTGTTGCGCCGACCCTACTGCGAGTGGGATACGGGCAAATGGAAGTAGAAGATGATTCTTATGAGTATGGTTTATATTCCAGGACGCGGTGTCACTAGGTGGCGGTGTGATCGGCGCAATGCACATCCCGGAGAAATGGTTCCCAGGCGCAGTGGACCGCTGCCTCAACTCGCACAACATCATGCATGTGCTGGTCGTGCTCGCTGTCTACTCCATGCATCAGGTTACCACGACAAACACTAATAGCAACGCAAATTCTAATAATTATTCGGTACTACAAAATTAGTGTAAAATAGAAGGCAGTACTTTAAAATGTACAAATGTACATAAAATGTACACAAAGTTGCCTCATTGGACTGAGGCAGCGTATTTTGCAGAGTAACCGACGTTTAGGGTTCAAATCCCAGGTATGGCAAATACAATTTGTGTTTGAGTTTCCGGTTTCAAAAATCACACATTTGTTGCCCGGGACTTAAATTTGCTCCCAGTATGGCGATAGACTCGCCCCCTATCACGTCATAAGACGGAAATAAACTCGACGACAAATGGCTGCACCTCTGCCTACCTCTTCAGGGATACAGGCATTAGATTATATTTCTGTTAATATCAACTACTCTCACCGGCTAGCGGCTCACTGCGATATTTGTGGAAAAATAGGATACTGCTTGGAAAAATAGGATGCTGGTGGGAGGATACTTGTATCCGACCGGATAGCGACCACCGTACACTGGTGCTAAAACCTGCCATAGTGGCCCACCTTGTGTGGGTCGCGTTCCAGGGTCAGCCAGTGTATATCCGGTTCTCCCCAGAGGGCTTGCCCCCTGATCCTCACCCTTTTCCCATCCCTTTTTCCTTCCCTTCCCCCTTAGCCCTTTGGCAGGCCGGCATGATCTTGCCGACCAACGATGGACACATTGTTTATCGTTGGTCGACAATATTTTTGGATTGCGCTACACTTACCATCAGGTGTAGCGTAGTCACTTTGCCGAGCCAGGACAAAAAAAAAAAAAAAAAAAAAAAACACGCTCGGTGAACTTATAAAGAAAAAAGCAATATATATTTTTTATACCATTGGCCGACTAATGATTAAGTGGTTCAGCTGATAATAATAATTCATTTATTATCATGGAACTATGGCCCATAGATAAATACCTTACAAACATATAAAACAATCGTAAATTATTTATTAGTATATAAAAATTAATAACCATGGTATGTGATCTTCACCGTCCATGAACTTCCACAATACCAGAAAAATCATGGACGCGGATGGATAATTGAGGGATTGGGAAGAGGCAAAGAATTAGGGCCACCAGATATCTCACTCACGACACGAAACGCAACAGAACGCTGTTATTTTACATCGATTTTCTGTCAGACAGTGGTAATAGCCCGGACGAGCCGGCCCATTCATTCTGTAGACAAAACTGTTTACAACGTGGCTCTGCTACTCATAAATATATTATTTCAGGTGACGACGCGCGACCTGGCTTGGATGTCACGTGTGGATTGTCACGCGCCGCTGCGTCACCTCTGACGGCTATCGCGCGTCCCTCCGCTACTCACGACGACACTCCGGCTCATCTCACATTTCTAACCGCGCATTACCAGATGGCAGACTGCGGTCCAATTACCGACCTCCGACCCATTTTGGACGTCCACCTTCAAGGTGGAAGACGACCTGATAAAGATCGCAGGAAGTCGCTGGATGCAGGCCGCTTCCAACAGGTCGGTCTGGAAATCTTTGGGGGAGGCCTATGTTCAGCAGTGGACGTCTTGTGGCTGATGATGATGATGATGATGACCCATTTTGTGCTCCCTTTAAATTTTTATTATAGATTCACTTGTTATTGGATATTTTAATGCTTGACCGCCGTGCTTGATTTAATAACTCGACCGCGAAAGATACATTTTTAAAGCTATACCAAATAATAATAATTGATGATTTTATTTAATTTACTCTACATATTAGCTGGCCGAAATGCCGTCACACACACTTAATACAAACCGCTCGGTCATAAACAATTCGAGAATCATATGCGATATAACGTTATAACCACATAATACATGTATTTGCCAATGATAAAATAAGAGTTTTAAAGATATGAAAGAAAGCCCGAAGATTAGTAAAGTTTTTGAGCCTACTTGTATCTTGCATCTAGGTTAGCATATTGTCACATTCATGTCTCTTAAAAGTGATAGTTTTTAAAACAGAACTACACAAAAAAAATAACTACACAAAAGCAGCTACTAAGAAGCGCAAGGATAATGTCAAAACATAATTGTGATGAACATATTATAGTAGGTATGGGTCGTCCATACTATCTATCTGCTTGTCTAATAAATAAGTCTTGTTATAAAAACAATAGGAGCATCAGTTCTAACTCATAACTTACAATTTCGCTCAATACATTGGCAGTTGATATATGTATCTATACTCTAAACTTTAAAGGCTGGTCTCCTAATCTATTCTTAAACTTTATTGAGTTAATGATTAATCCAGGGCACACTACAACCCAATGCAAGATTATAATTTAAGCACACATCTAACATCGCGTACCACCTTATAACTTTTAACACATTTAAGCGATTAATAAATTTGAATTGTGCTAGGAATTAATTGATTAAACAGATTAGACTAGACCCAAGACTTGTAACAAAAAAAACAAAATTGGAAATCCTTTGTTCAACCAAAGAACTAGTTATAATTATTTCATATGTAACAATACTAGAACTAGTTGTAATTATTTCATATGTAACAATACTTTACCCGCATGAAAAAACAAGATATGTTTTCATAGTTTTCTTTGTAAATGTTAGTAAAGTTATTTTTTAAATTGAATGTTACCTCAACTGCAACAATACCATTGCCAACACCGCTCATGTTTTGAAATTGTCAGTTGCTGACAACAATTGATTATACACTAAATATCAATGTCACAAGGCAACTGTGACTTCAACATCAGAGAAAATTAGCTGTGGTAGTAAGAAATGTATGTAATTGTTCGGTCGCAGATGTAGATTGTAACTTTATAGCTAATGACAATTGCATCGCTAATATCGTTTTTCGTGTAAATTATAAAACGTCGAGGTCAAAACGTCAATTAATATTTCAGTTTGATCTTATGAGAATATGGCGATAGTTATAGAGTCATAGTACTGCAAACGTATGGCAAACATATCTTAATACATCTTGAAGTCAGATATTTTGAGCGTTAATAGCAAACAGAAAGAAGACGGTCTATTTAGGTATAAAAAAACCTGAGTGTTAGTTCTGGGTACACTCATCACTTTAAATGTACTGCCAATAAACATTGTCATAAATTTTGTAATATCAGCAATGGAATGAAACAACGCTTCGAACCTAAACATCATATATTCTGATCCGTCTGTTGCCATTATTCTAAAGGCATAAGTTGGTAAACAGTACCAATTAGTGTAAGTGTCCGAAGTAGTCGGAGCTATTTGTACGATGGATTGCGTACTAGATTCGGATCACGCATTCAGAAGTGGAGGAACTCCCCAGTTCGAATCATAATTTTTGATTCGGAACAAATACGGATCCGGATACAGTGCGGATGTATTACAGATCATGGATATATGAACACTCTGAATATCCGTACAGTTAGGCTACATTCCTATAATACATTCCTATAATTCTCTTTACATTCCAAAGATAGCTTAGTTTACATTAATAGCAAAATATACTTGATTACTGTCTGTCAAGTACATTTAATTTAGAAGTATTATAACTGAACTTGCTGATAATAGCTAGAGTAACAGGTTCAATGATCTTATCGTTATCTTTGTGAAAAATACAATAAAAAAGGACAACATTGTCTTCATTCAAGATCGTTTCGAAAATCTACTTGAATTGCTCACTTTGTTTGTTACGTCCAACATTATTTGTATGATAATAAAACCACATCAATGTTCGAGACATGCGTTTTAGAGGCTATAATATTAAACATAAGTAAAATAAACTGTTTAAATATGTATATGCACAGATTATATCACGGTTCTTGTAAATTGATTAAAATGTAAAGTTCTCAAACATTTTATCCTGTTGAATGAACCTATATATAAAAGTTAAGTGGAAAAACCACATCAAATATTAATAATTAATCACACTTAGTTATAATAAAAATGAGTAAATAACCAAAGAGATCACTGAAGGAAACCTATGAATTAGACATTTTGAGAATATTGAGTTCTTAGATTGTTTAACAATTTAAAATATAGGTAACTATGTAAGAGCCATTGAAATCGCCTCAGTCATAACAAAACGATTACTTGACAATATCACGGCCTATAGATTACATTAACGTAAATTAGATGATTGTATCACGAATTATTATTTATGTGACGTATACAGCACTTGTAATGCTACAGGCGATTAAGAGCCATTCTCAAACAATAACTAGTTCGTTAAATATTAGATAGAATTCAGTTGTTTAATAGGTATAATAATAATTAGTGCGATAAGCTTATCATGTTTCGTCGTTACTTTAATGCAAACGATACTTTAAACTTTATTAGAGTTAGTAATAAAGATAGCATTGAGCATTTACATCGCCATCTTTGGAAATTATTACATAGACTACGCGTACTCACTCAATTAAGTATTAATTTAGTATTTAGGTGTTTTCTTTGGTTATAAGGTAAACTAATTAATACTCTAAAGGCTTGTGATTAGCAGTCATATCGATACAATGGTCGATGGAGGAAGTAATCAGAATCTCAATGTTTTCGAATTTTATGTATAATTACCGGCACGAGTCGTGAAAATAGATAGACAGTAGTGAGGGCAGGTGAGAGGCCAATAGACGACAAGCATCGACTACCGAAACAATCGCTTGAAGCATCGCATCGACTACCGAAACAATCGCTTGAAGCATCGCGTCGGCCACCCACATCGATCGCCTCCTTCGATTATGCTAAGACTTGTGCCGGTACCTGTAATTCATCCACTAGTAAAAGAACAGCGTTGATAGTAGCGTTGGTAGAATATCCTTTTATGGTGATATTAAGTACTTGCTATTCATAATTTTTTAAAATCACAATTAATGGAAATAATCGACGCAACAACTTACATTATAATATAATTACAGAACGACAAACATTATGTGTCGTCAACAAATTCTAACTATATTGATTATGAATTAAAACGATCAATGACCAATCGTTTGATTATTTTTTATATTCTCGGTGTTGTGTGCTTTGCAGCTTTTATACAAGGACGGCGTCGCGTCGCGAGATAAACTCTATTCTCTTGTACACGTCCTCTCCACTATTGTAAGTTAGATGTAGAGAACGGTGTAGTTGCAACCGTAGTTCCAGTAGCTAGGTACTTTACAAGCAATAATACACGACAATTGTTAAGAAATTTGACAAAAGTAGGCGCGTAAACGTTACTGCAAACGATCAAATGCATTTTTTGCTAAGTGAGTTGTTGAATATTTTTATCGCATCTTTTTGGTGTATTTAAATATCTACTTTTGTCAAAGTTCAATCGTTTTAATAATTTACTATGAACGGCGTAGTGTTTTAGATGAAACGAAGTGTACTTCGTGTTTTTTTACTAAAAATGATTGAGGCAGGGATCGAGAGTCTAGACGTTTTGTGCACAGCGTGACTCGTGACTCAAGACTCATGACTCGTGACTCATTGCTCATTATTCGTGACTCATGAATCGTGAGGCACACGAGCGCTCCGACTGCGATGATACACCAAGCTCCCCGCAAAACTAACTTATTCACTAAATCGAATCATTTAATTTATATTTTTGGAACGCAATATTTCAAACGAATACATGATTAACATATTTTACTATTGTTTTTGTAAAAAAACGCGACACGCTAAAATAGATCATCATAATATTCCGGAGCTGATCACATAGACACAGAAATATTATTTCATCTTAGCGTTCAGATTAATTTGTTGACAGATGGGGTATTAAATATAAATTATCTGTAACAGTTTATGTGCGTGAATTATTTACACAGAGAAATATTATTTACTGTAATCAAATTTTATTATAGATCGTTGTAGGTCAGTAAGTTGAGTTCGTAGATATTATTGAGATAACTCTGTAAGGTTAGCTATAATAATACAAAAAAGTAAACAAGTTCACTGTAAGCGAGAAGATAGCAAGGCCGTAGCTACTTCTGTAGCGATTGCACATAGCTTTTGTCAAGGTCAGTAGATAATCAGTACATTGCTTTACGTCAAATATTTTCGACGAATAACGGACGAGACGCCCTAGCGCAGCGACAAAGGTGAATGCACATTCATACTGAGTGATTCTTACAGACCTTAAAAACCTGATGGCTTAAGTTCGAACATTATTAAAGATTCCGAAGGGCAATCCACACGTTTGCATTTTAGAGCGGCGACTGCGCTCGAAAACGTAAAATTTCGTATAAGAATCGACTGCTATAGAGTATCCTTACGAACAAATGGAAATGAGGAAATAAAAGAAAATTATATTCATTCTGTATACATTGTTTAGGTTATTAATAAATCAAGTTGTTTGTATCCTAACAACATTATTACAGCGAAATCACTAACAATAGTATTCATTACAATTTTACCTGCCTTTAGTTTAACGAAAAAATATGAATAAGAATGCAATTGTTAAAATTACGTAACATAACGTGATTAATTGAGAGCAATATGACAGTATTTAGAAAGTTTAAAATGTAAGTACCTTATTTTTTAGTTATTCGAGTGTCAAATAAAAGGGCAAAACACTCAACGAAATCTAGAATTTGTCTGAAATTGTGCAGTAATATTATTATGTAGTCACGCTCATACAAACTTGTGTTCTATGATCATGGCCATACCACTGTGGCCTAATAAAGATTTTTAAATATTGTTTAACTGTCTCGGTGGGGCAGCGTAATGCTGCTGGTCTCGGATTCGATCCCCGGATCGGGTAAGTGATAATGCGTTTTTATCACTAAATGCTCAGGATCAGCATGACGTCTGAAATAGTGACCTGTATGGCGATAGGCACGCCCTATATCACATTATGGGGACAGAAATAACCTCGGCAAAATATGGATGTAATGTCAACACCTCTTGCCACTTCGGGGATTACAGGCGCGAGTGCGTATCTACCTATGTATGTTTAACAAACAAAATTCCTAAATGGTAATTTTAAGGAACTTTGAATTAAAACTGAAATGATTATTTATATCCATCTTGCGTTTTTTTTTTGTTTAATGATTTTTATTGTTATTTATATTTTACGTAATACATAATATACTTAATACGTCTTCAGTTACAATTTACATGCACATTATCAATAAATATACATTATCACTAAATAATAGGTACTAATTTGATAACTTTGGGAGTAAAATAACTGGCAATAAGTATTGCTATAAAAGAAGTTAATGAAATAGATGCAACCCTTTTATTGACAATCGAAAAAACAAGACGAACATTTTACGCAATAATGCACTTTATCTTAATATTGTCGATCATTGATCAAGGTTTCTTAAAGCGTAGAACGTTAAAGAGAGTATTAAAGTTTATTTGAAATCACTTGCCGACGTTTTATTTAATAAATTATTTAACCCTTGTTTATTACCTCCATTCCGAATTCATTGAGCTTGAAAAGCATATGCTACCTAAATCGCATGCTTTTTTGCTATTCTGGTTCGTTGGCAATAAGAAAACACGATTTTATCACTGACAGAGGTTTGGCTTAGCCGACCCTTAGCCAATGAAACAAGTATTTTTTATAACCTTTACTCCCACTGTTGGGCAAAGGTGTCGCTTAACTCCAAATTAAAAGACCTTGAATTCATGTGCGTAGATACTAAAATGAATATTTACAACATTATGAGTGGTATTTTTGAGCGGTAGAGCCACGCTGTAGACAATTTTGTCTACAGCATGAATGGGCTGGCTCGCCCGGGTCGTTACCACTGTCTCACAGAAAACCGACGTAAAGTAGCGGCTTGCTGCTGCGTTTCGTACGGTGAGTGAGATATCCGGAAGCCCGAATCACCTCCCCTTCCCAATCCCTAATTATCCCCTTCCTTTAAAATCGACAGCGCGCCCATGATTCCTCTGGTGGTGGGCGTACATGGGCGGTGGAGATCACTTACCATCAGGTGACCCACTTGCTCGTTTGCCAGCCTATGCTATAAAAAAAAAAGAAAATATTCAGCGCCTGTTTCACCATAAAAATAAGCTATGTTGAAATAGAAAAGTACTGTGTATTGGAAAAAGGTGGTTACTTTCAAAATTTAGCTGTCGGTGATGATACTCGAACATTGTGAAATAAACGACAAGTCGAGTATTAAATAACAATCATGGTCAGGGGTCCCTCGGGTAGCTGATCCACTTGATTACTATCAAGCTCATTTTCCGTGAGTAGCTTCGTTTCGATGAGACGACCAACAATTCCCTATGCGAAAATTCTCTATTGTGGTAGCTAACAGAGGTAGCAAGGAAAAACTCAAAAAATTATTATTTTATTTGTAGGACAATATGACAGGTAAATTATATAAATATTAACTAAGTAAAAACAAAAAAATCAGCTGGTTAGTAATCAGAAGTAGAAGGAGGGGCTTCCAATAGGTATCGGTTACGAGGTCATAAGAATGATTACTAACCAGCAGATTTTTTTGTTTTTACTTAGTTAATATTTATATAATTTAACTGTCATATTGTCCTACAAATAAAATAATAATTTTTTGAGTATCATCAAATCGAAATATTCTATCCTTGCTACCTCTGTTAGCTACCACAATAGAGAATTTTCGCATAGGGAATTGTTGGTCGTCTCATCGAAACGAAGCTACTCACGGAAAATGAGCTTGATAGTGATCAAGTGGATCAGCTACCCGAGGGACCCCTGACCATAATTAATTCGAAAGCCACAAACTATACTGACTACTTTATTCTTCTGACAGTGGATGTTTCATTATATCAATCAATTTCTTTAAATCCTATTGAAAAACCCCAGTTATATTGATGACGCTAGCTATTGACGTCAGTCGTGACCTTATAATTTCAAAAGGTTAAATGAGGAAAAATAATGTAAGTATCGGGATATTACATTTTTATATGAGTCACGAGAATAGTACTAAGTTTAAATAGGTGTATAAGATTCAATAGGTAATGACGAACTCTAGCGAATCCTTCGGCTGCCAGAATGTTTCTCGGTGTACCATAGAGGAAAAACGGTCTCGACTTATCTAAAATCTAAAATCGAGATCTGTCTGAGGCCGGCCTCTAACTGGAGTGAAATGAACTTAGTTCAGTTCAACCCCACGAAGACACATGTTTGCGCATTCACTGCTAAGAAGGACTCATTTGTCATAGCGCCTCAGTTCCAAGGAGTATCTCTCCAGGTGGCCGAGAGTATTGTGACTCTCGACATCGAAATCTCTAAAGTCCAGTACAGGAGTCATTTGGAAGACAAAGCCAAATTGGTTAGTAAAAAGCTGGGTATCCTGGACACAGCGGGGTGGCACTTCACGCCGGGCCACAGACTAATGCTCTATAAAGCTCAAGTTCAGCCCCACGTGGAGTACTGCACTTACCTCTAGGCAAGGGCCCTCAAATACTTGCTTGACCCACTTAACTACTTACAAAGACGAGCTGGTCGAATCGTTAATGATCCTGATCTCACGGATAACTTGGAAGCTTTAATACTGCGAAGAGACTTTGATTCTCTCTGCGTGTTTTATCGTCTGTTCCATGGGGATTGCCCCGATGAACTGTTTAGGATGGTTCCAAGTTAGCAATTATACCATCGCACCACCCGAGACCACAGTATATTTCATCCATACTACCTGGAAACAATGCGGTCTAGTACCGTACGTTTCCAGCGGTCATTTATTCCGCGCACATGTACGCTCTGGAATGAACTCCCTACCTCGGTATTTTCCGAGCGCTAAGACATGTTTTATTAAACGAGTACAAAGAAGTATTCCTTTAGCGGTAAGCAGCGTCTTGGCAGTACCACTGGCATTGCCGATGTCCATTAGTGGCGGTGACCGCTTACCATCATGCGGGCCGCTTGCTCGTCTGCCTATCAAGACAGTAAAAAATACCTCTAAAACTTCAATGTATCAATACAAATAGCGAAGGACATTTATGGACTGGGCTTGATTTGAAATTACTACACCCAGTTACCAAAGAGAGAAAGATATCTAGGAGGATAACAGCTTCCGTGGCGCAGTGGGCGAGTAGCCGGTTGCGAAACGAGAGGCCAAGGGTTCGATTCCCGCATTGGGACTAATGTTTGTGTGATCCACAGATATTTTTTCGGATCTGGGTGTCATGGGACCGCAAGTCCCTCGTAGTTCTTGATACCCACAAACATGTTAACCTAGTGTGGTTTCAGAACTATGTAAGTGACTGTTGGGTGTATTTATTTATTATTATAGGTAGTAAGCGTGGTACTAGCCATCTGGTTTGCCACCCCTTTTGCTGCGCCCAAGAACTGGCACGGCTCTGTACCTGTATTTTTTGATTTTATAATGGTTATTTATTATTATATACATAATTTGCATATTTTATCGCTTTGATTTCAACCGTGAAACCAGGAACGTCCTAGACTCTAGTCTATAGTAGATCTATCTGCAGTTCGGACTATTGAAATGTATGAGTTTTTAGATACGAAGAAAAGTATGACTTGCCCTTGGAATTTGATATAGCGATAGAATCGCTCTCTATCTCCCTGCAGCTACACCTTGATGGGGAATTAAGTTTAGTGATCAGTGGATACGCTGATTGCACTTTTACCGCTTCGTATTTACACGCGTCAGCTTATTATGTTTATTAAATATCTTATAAAAATATTCTTATGACAATCAATGAGTCAAGTTTTATTAGCATTTTGCCAAAGTTGAGATGTCAGTTTAGTAAATAATAATATAATTTTGACGCTGTCTGCAGCAATAATAATCATGGATAAACCAAAAAAACACTGCTCTCCAATGCAAAATAGCGTAAACTTTATAATTTGATGTTATAATAGTGAACCGAGACATCCTGATGATATTAATTATTACGACACCAAGGGATTTGATCCGGTGTAATTATACTAGACTGGTCTCGCTGGATGCAGGCCGCTTCCAACAGGTCGGTCTGGAAATCTTTGGGAGAGGCCTATGTTCAGCAGTGGACGTCTTGTGGCTGATGGTGATGATGATGATGATGGTCTCGCTTATGCGATTTAAAATATTCCAGAAACATGTAAAGCGAATTTCTGTTAACCATATCTAAAGAATTATATTCTGGTTAATCCAGTGGCGTATTTACTAATCATAATACGATAACGATGTTAGACGATTCAGAATTGCGAAAAAAGCAAATATTATTTTTGCTGATGTTTTTATAATTTGAAGGTTCACATGACCCGGGGAGGGGACAGCATTTCGTTGCCCATTATTTTCCATCATAGCTTTATTGTACACAAGCGCGTGGTTCGGACGAGGAGGTAAAATGACTCGGTTACGTCTTAATCACGCTATATATTCTCTAACTTCTATTTATACGACACAGCATAGCAACAACTACAAGTCAACTCAAAAAATACAAAATAAGAATCCAAAACAATTAGAAGACTATACATATTATTAGACTATTAAAAACATTAGAAATTATTTTGAACATACTACTCTACATTCCCTGCCTACTGGACGTTTTAATAAGTTTACTTTGAACTTTAAATAAAATAACTTTTTTGGTGGAATTACACTATGAAAATCTATTGCAATTACGGATAATTCAATTCATACTTCATACACTAACAAGTAACAACTAAAAGTGTAATTGAAATAATGATGAAACTGCGATATATCATTCAATAAATTAATAATGATGTCCCTTACATACGTCTTACAAATTATGGTAAACTTAACAGCTATCTAGTTTATTTCAAGGGTGGTTTTGAGATTTATTTAAAGTTATTTATAGGACTATATGATTAATAATCATATCACTTCTATTTTCTAAGAATAAAAGCCAAGGTTACCCCTGGGTAAGTCTGGCTTAAAATATCTGGATCTAGCGACATAGTTATTGACAACCCGCGAGTAAGATTGTCAATGTTTCTAGAAGCAGAATATTATTTGTATATCAAAATACACCCGTAGCCTGGTATTGGATTTTGTGCCCCATATTAGGCTTGCCTTTATAGGAAAATGTAGATTCATTGTAGATTTCTTTTAAAACAGTCACTTTTTTGTAACACGAGGAGTGATAACCTTAAACTTCTAACTGAACCACCATACTTGCAATATTTTGATTTTCGATACGGTAACTTGACAGAACAATGTTCGGAAGTTTATTCGTTAAAATCTAAAATGCTATCCAGGTGATAGCATTGCATAAAAAACACGATTTTGACATTTTGAAGTTTTTTAAAACATATATTCGCTAATAAGACTTTGAAAACACTTCTAAATAGTGTACTAGTTTCATCCCTCTCAATACTGTGGACAGAATGCATGCGCACTCTCTTCTATTGTACAGATTCATAGCATGCAGCTGATATACTGCGTCCTCATCTATCGCATCACACAGTACACGCAATGCTTCTCTCTCTCACATCTTTAACTTGCTACGATTTGCGAATTTCAAAGACAGGCAACCATTATTCATGACCAGATTTTCATAGGACCCTACTTATAAACTTTCGTATGTAACATTTATAAGTAAGGCCCCATGTTTAAAGATAACAAGTTATTCGTGCACATTTTACTTTTTGTGCATGATGTGTTTGTATAAACTTGGGTTTTCCCGCGTTCTTGTAAAATTCTGTACATGCATATATGCACACACTATAGCTGCGTATCGTAACGGTGTAACGAGTCCAGAGATTTTATCTCATCTAAAAATATGCGTACCGCGCTTAAAGAAGTTTTCACTTCAAAAAATATTGTACAACAGGAGAATTCTACGTTTTTTTTATGAGTCTGAATAACAAAACGAGCAGGTCGCTCTGATGGCAAGCGCCACGCCTACCCATATACAGACACACCATACCGAACTATAATTACAACTCACTACGTGGCACTGGACGGCGGTTGTCATCCCGAGGCATATGTTGTTCAATCTCATAATTCCAGGAGATTATACTGGCTGCAATGTCTTTCAAACCAAAACGCAATAGTACTTCCATAACACAGCTGGCAGCAGAAATTGCCTAAACGGTGGTACCGAGCCAGACGATCCCTCGCATACAAGGGACCTGTCACCTACCCTTAACCCTCATATGGAACAGCAATATAGGACTAATAAACAACTTTGGTACCAATCAGAATATTTATTTATTTATTTATTTATTTAATTCTTTATTGTACACATATACAGAGAAATACAACACAACAGAAAAGGGTATACAAACAAAGTACAAATGGCGGTCTTATCGCACGAGGCAATTTCTTACAGACAACCATGGGATGGAAGCAAGTAAATGAGAAATAACGGGCAGTCAAGTGTACAATACCGAAAAAAAAAAAAAGTTAATATTACCGAATAAGGTATTACATACATTTACACATACACACAGATATATACTTATACATAAATATATACACATATACATACATATACATACACATACATATATATTCATATACATACATACATACATACACATATACACACAACATATAAATATACGAGAAGAGATGCATATACTACAAAATATAATAAACAATGTCTTAATTCAGTGAGCAAGATAATGATCTTTAATCATTTTTTTGAATGATGAAAGTGACTGTGCAAGTCTGATAGAGACAGGTAGCGCATTCCACAAACGGGTAGCTGTAATGGTAAACGATTTATCCATAAAGGTAGTGGAGTGCACCGGCATTTTCAGTTTCAGGTTCTCTGTATTATATTCATAATTATTTAAATTATTGGATTTGAAATAAGTGTCTTATATTGGTACGCACTACAAGATGTTCAATTCTGTAACGGTCCAACGTTTATTCATTATAATGACAATAGGATGTAAAAGTTACTACACCAGTTCGAACCATTACTTATTTAGAACGTGTCTCATAAAATTTGTACTCATTTCTTAAAATAGTCTTCATTTTGATAAGCATTGCCACCCACTACACAAATTACGATACTTATAGTTATCTATAATGACAGGCATAATAAAAGCACCCTGTATATGTGTAATCTGCGGGCAGAGTGAACTAAACGACCGCGATTAATGGAAGAAGTTGATAAGAAAATTGACGAAAACATTATGTTCTCAAGTCGCATCATCGATTTGTGGTTCATATATAGTGGGTGGAGTGGTTTGTGGCGGTACTACGATGTTCAACTCGAAGCAGTCGGTTGTGTTGGCGGTGGCGGTGGCGGCGGCGCTAGTCGCGTGCGCGTGCGCAGCGCCCGACCCCGGCGCGAACGACATACAACTCGATGAGAAATTACGTGAGTCTTTAAATACTTATTTAATTAAGTTTATTTAAGAATATAATGAGATGACTTTTAAATAATAGCACACAAATAACATGATCACTTTCAAACCAATTTATTTTACTGGCAGAGAATAAACTCGTGTCAGGATTAACCAATTGTAGGCCTTACTTTAATTGTACCTCTATACACGCTCAGTATGATTAACTACGACAGTATTACTATTACTATAATAACGACCACGACGGTTTCTAAGGTCTTTACTGCGCGACGATGGAATGCGAACTCTATCCTGTTAAGCCGTGCGCCTCTTTTATAGATAATTTTAGGTGTATCTACCCGATGACAATTTTATAAACACTGCCCGCTCAGACTAATAAAAATTCACACCTAACACGGCCTCTCCTGACGCGTGCGCGTCCTCAAGTACATTAGGTATTTACAGAACAGGCAGCACCCACAAAATGCCCTTCCTCATCACTTCATATTATATGTTATTTATAGCCGGGCAAAATAAGTGATTAAAGAAAATCCCAGGAACACATTCATAACCGTGTCAATGAGTTTTAAAGAATACAATGCAAATGGTTCGTTTCTAGGCGGAGCCGGTACTTAATGCTACTCCGAGCCTTCCTTCAGCAACTGCAGACTTCGTAGAGCGTCGGTGTTTAACGCCAGCTTTATGTTCTTTTATGTGGGCCCCTATGATTCTTTTAGTTTGACCGATATAGGAGAGGCCACAGTCACAATCGATTTTGTATACGCCCTGTTCTTATAGAGGTATATGACACTTGACCTGTGGTAAAAATTGACTAATGTTCTTGGGCGGCTTGAAGTAAGTTTTAATTGAAGCACGCTTCAGGACATAGCCAATCTTGTCTATGACTCCTTAAAAGGTAACACAACAGGTTGAACATGTTCAACTGTGGCTGGTTTCACTCGGTTTCTGTGACGGCGTCGTGGAATTTGGAGCTTGTTGTCTCGCAGTACTTGATTGACATGTTGCAGCTCAGCAGCCAGATGTTCCTCGTCACAGATTCCTTGTGCTCTCTGAAACAAAAATTTACAATATATCACTTCTATACAATGTGTAGCTCCTATCGAGATGAGCGCTCCTGTAGACAATACGTACCTAGAGGTTATCTAACACAAGCACTATATTTTTAAAGTAAATCGTATAAAAATCCAATTAAACAATCATAGGTTTATAATTGTTAGATTAGATTTTTTTGAGTAATAATAATTTAAAACGCTAACGCTAACGTTTCGGAAACACGCACCTTTTGATAACTTACATACATTTCCGCTTTTATTTATATAACTCGTTTCAAGGTATGAACATATATGTAAGGAGCTTATTTTTCATCAGGTTTGGATAGCAAGGGTACAGCATTAAAACAACCCAAAGAAGACGCGAGGGCGGTCAACGAGCGGTTCCCCCATGCGGTGCTCTTCAGACACACCTGCGGTGGGTCCATCATCAGCCCTAACTGGGTGATCTCCGCTGCACACTGGTATGTATATATCATGCCTACTACACCTTATCACAACAAATCGCGCGTAACCTTAATTAAAAAACTATTTTTAAAATCATCAGTTATATCAATAACAGGTACTACTTACTCTGTTATTAGTATTTAACACGTTCACTGCGGCTGCGCTAAATTAAAACTTACTTCCAGTGTACAAGTCACATACTTCCCGTATCAAGAAAGCCTGATATGCGTTACGACGTCTATTTTACCGTACGTAGTCCTGATTTCAAACCTCCACAGAGACATGGAAAGTCCACAGCTGATTTTTTTTTGTTGTACTAATCAATAGGTTACATCCTTGTGTGTACACAATACTTCAAGCAAGGACACCGGTAATATAAGCGTCTCATTTTTACTTGTACGAATACTTGAAAAAATCACCCCCGCACGGAGTGCAAAACCAGGATAACTAGCTGCCGCACAGAGCAGAACTCAATTACCTACAACCAAATACTTCTCGTAACGCAGTGAACGTGTTAACATATAATTTTACGTTATAAATTATTAAAATAAAGAGCACAAGTTCTGTCTCGTCGCGCCAATTGTTTTTACGGCAATTACGTATGAAAATCCAACTTTCTGTCAAAATAAAATAGCTGTTTCTTCTTGGTCAATTCATTTGCTTACTAGAATTTTCATGGCTACAGATTTGAAATAGATTAGCTTTAATTACTTTTACATCTCAATACCTAAGTATTGTAATAGGTTTTCTTATATTTCGATTGAAAGATGGCGTCAAACACAACTTAGAGACTTGCATTATCATAATAATTTCATAATAATTTGGAGGTCTAATTACGGACGTATAGACAGTTTAGCATTGGAAAAGCCCAACGGTCGAAGGTTCGAAATAAAACATCAAAAAACATATCGTAAGACTTGTTTCATATAAATAAGTTAGGTAGAAGATCCCGTGGTCTTCTCTCCAAGCTTCCGGCATATGAGCTCCCCGACAACCTGTGCATGTGGATGTCCGGCTTTCTGCATGAGCGTAGGATTCGTGTCCTTTTTTAAGGGCATGCTTCACGGCTCATGTCTGTTAATGCTGGAGTCCCACAAGGCTCTGTGCTTTCGCCCACCTTGTTTATTCTGCATATCAATGATATGTTACCACTTGGTAACATTAATTTCTATGCAGATGACAGCACAGTGCATGGGCGTTACTGCAGCAAGCCTCCTGGTAGCCGGGGATTCACTGTGAGGCAGCGAGAGAATCTTGTCATTGAGCTTAACTGGACCTTGGATCTCATTTCGGAATGGGGTACAAGGAATCTGGTAGAGTTCAATGCCAAGAAAACTCAGGTGTGCGCGTTCACGTGCAAAAAGTCCCCGTTCTCTATCCAAATCTTCAGGGTATCCCGCTCGCAATGCGGAATAGCCTAAATGTCCCGGGCATATTTGCTGCAATCTGAATCCAAGGAACCACATCGAGGGCGTAATATCAGCCACATCGCGCAGGGTCGGAATCCTAAACAAGGTGCAAGGGTTTTTTTACACCCGGCCAGCTTTACCGCTTATATAAAGCACAAGGCCAGGTGTGAAATACTTTTGCACCTTTGGGACGGTTCTGCCAAATACCTACTCGATGCCTTGGACGGATTGCAGCGACGGGCTGTCCAGGATGCACACGTTACAAGAAACCGCTGCAATTGCGGAGGGGCATTGCCTCGCTGAGCGTCTTGTATCGTCTGTATCACGATGAATGCTCTGACGAATTGTTTGACCTTATACCATTCTCACCTTCCCTTAACAGAACACGCGTGCTGGCTTGCGTTACCACAGCTTCGTGGTCTCCTCCATCTCGGCTCGAACTAAAAAGTTCGCGAAATCTTACTTCTGCCGGACCATTAAACTGTGAAATAGTTTGCCGGCACACGTATTCCCTCCTTCCTACGATATGGGATCCTTTAAACGGAGTGTGAAGAAGCAGTCAGGCCGGCCGGCATAGTCTTGCCGACCTACGATAGACACAATGTTTGTCGTTGGTCGACACTATTCCTGGATTGCGCTACACTAACCATCAGGTGTGGCGTAGTCACTTTGGCAAGCCGGGATAAAAGAAAAACCTTTAAACTTTGTATCATCATCATCATCATCATCAACCACAAGACGTCCACTGCTGAACATAGGCCTCCCCCAAAGATTTCCAGACCGACCTGTTGGAAGCGGCCTGCATCCAGCGACATCATGCGACCTTTATCAGGTCGTTTAAGTCTTTCTGGTTAACGGACGAGGCTCTGGCGACCGGCTGATGGCGGTATAACCATCGTATTAATAGCGTAGCTAAATGCAACAGGCTGATGATGGGCAGCAGCATCTTCAGCGCAAGAAGCTACGCCTCTGCGCTCGCCAACCCGCCTGCCAAGCGTGGCGAGTAATTTAAGTTTAAGAATTATTTATTTCTCATAAGATTTTACAATCGCTTACTGAGAAAATATATTATGTAGCTAATTTACATAGGCGAGCATACTTAACGCTTCAAATATTATTATAATACATTTGTAATAACAATAATATATTATTAATGATAACAATTCTTTTTTAAAAACATATAACAACTATTGACAACACAAAAACATTGATGGTTACAAATAACAATTACAAATACCAAGTTCCACATTTAACAATAAAAATCAAGTTTGGTGGGTAGATAGAATAAAAATACCCACCCGGAGCAGTATTTGAGCGAACAATATCGGGCAGTGGTGTGACGACACCGCACCCATTCGCTGATAGCTCGATTGCACCACAAATCCGTTAGCTAATCATCGGTTAAACTGCTATATGATAATCCGAATTATATTATATGTATATATATATTGTTTCTGTTTTTTTTTTATTATTATATTATTTTATAATTAATTCTTACATTACCTCATAAACATAGATATTAAATTAGATAATAAACTTCTATTTCATAAAATAGACATTAATTATTGACAAACAATAATTAATTTAGTTTTAAATTCAAATTAAGTATTTTATATATGTATAATTATTTTTATTCTTTATTTTGGATGTATATTAATTTATGTTTAGAAAAATATAATGCCTAAGAGCCTTTTTAAAAGTAACCATAGAGTTTATATCCTTTACGTCTTTTGGTAGCTTATTATATAGTTGTGCCCCCTCATACAGGATACTACTCTTACCGTAATGAGTTCTGGGTGCACGAAGTATAATATTGTTAGCTTGTCTTGTTTTTATTCTCTGTATTTGTGTTCTTTTTGTGAATGTAATGCGACAGTGAAGATCTTTTGTTAATATTTTTCTAATTAAAATGCAAATATTATAGGTATAATTTTGTCTTAAGTTGAACAATTTAGTTTCTTTTAGACCGGTGATTTTCCAATTTGAAACATAATTAAATTATAGTAGAATCAAACCTATTGTAAAAGGAAGAGAATACAACAAAATTGATAGGAAAAATAAATTAACGGCGATCTGAGGTCGGGAAGTGGGAAGGGGGGGGCTTTTAAGGGTAAAAAACAGTTTATCTCGATTTCCGGAAAAACTACAAGTCCTATGGAAAAAAGTTAAATCGCAAAGTTGTAGGTAATAAAAAGATCTACAACTTTTGTATACACACTTTCTTCACATAACCTCAAAATATATGTGAAAAATTCAAATAACCAAGTTTTTTGTTTTTATTTTTATCTATTATAATAAATCATTTTTTTTCACGAAATTTGGTAAAAACTTACCTTTTTGTATCCCAAATACACTGTAATTTTTTGATTTAAAATATTTATTTTTGCACCTTATTTTGACTTAATATCGAAAAAGCAGCCTAATTTTCAAACGAAAATTCTCACGTCAAAATATGAGCTTTTTTAAAAAAGTCTGTTGGCTTCTTGTTCATTGAATTCTCTACTTTCTGATGGTGTAAAAAAATATATACATTACTATGGTAAATGTGCTCAGAAAATGCAAAGAAACGAACTACTAAATAACAGGTAGTAAGGCCCAGACCCACCTAGCCCCTTCCCCACTTCTTTATGATGGGCTAAAATTTTCCGTAGATCACTCAGGTATATAAGTTATATTAAAATAACAATAAAGAGGCATCTACGCATATAATTTAAAGAAGATTCAACAACTTACTCAAAATATTGTAGATATGTCTTATTAAATATTAACTTATAACTTTACATTTTCTGAGCACATTTACCATAGTAATGTATATATTTTTTTACACCATCAGAAAGTAGAGAATTCAATGAACAAGAAGCCAACAGACTTTTTTAAAAAAGCTCATATTTTGACGTGAGAATTTTCGTTTGAAAATTAGGCTGCTTTTTCGATATTAAGTCAAAATAAGGTGCAAAAATAAATATTTTAAATCAAAAAAATTACAGTGTATTTGGGATACAAAAAGGTAAGTTTTCACGAAATTTCGTGAAAAAAAATGATTTATTATAATAGATAAAAATAAAAAGAAAAATACTTGGTTATTTGAATTTTTCACATATATTTTGAGGTTATGTGAAGAAAGTGTGTATACAAAAGTTGTAGATCTTTTTATTACCTACAACTTTGCGATTTAATTTTTTTCCATAGGACTTGTAGTTTTTCCGGAAATCGAGATAAACCGTTTTTTACCCTTAAAAGCCCCCCCCCCCCCCTTTCCACTTCCCGACCTCAGATCGCCGTTAATTAATTTTTCCTATCAATTTTGTTGTATTCTCTTCCTTTTACAATGGGTTTGATTCTACTATAAATTTGTTTCTATTTTTACCATTTTCAACCGGATAATCACCCGTCTATTATATAGTATATTCGTTGGTGTTAAGTACTTGTATTTGAATAAAATTTTTATTAATTTATTTTGAGCCGTTTGCAATGTTTTTAAATTTGTTTTTTTAGCAGAACCCCATATTTCCGGAAGATAGTCGAGGTGGGGTTTTACTAGGGAATTATATATTGTATACCGTGTTTTTAAGGGAATACAGTGGATTATATTCTTTAATGCACCAATGAGAGAAATCATTCTTGCGCGTATTTTTTCTATGTGGGGCTTCCACGTCAATTTGTTGTCTAATATCAAACCAAGATATTTTTCGATATCTGTAGCCTGTAGTTTTACACCATTGATAGTCAGCGGTGGGTGTTCCTTTAATTGCTTATTTAGAGCCGAAAAGATCATGTACTTTGTTTTCGATTCATTTATAGTAAGTAAATTATATAGAAACCAATCATGAATGGTGTTTAGATCATTTTGCGCTTGTTTTACTAAGATTTCTATATTTGGGCCAAAATAGAATAAACACGTGTCATCAGCATAAAGTGTTACGTGCCCCGTCAGCCCTATCTCATCCAAGTTATTTATATAAACCAAAAACAATATTGGTCCCAGAATCGATCCTTGCGGGACACCGTATGTAACCAATTTAGTATTGCTTTTATGCTGTCCAATTTGTACGACTTGGTATCGGTTTTCTAAATATGACCTAAACATTTCTAACGCAATGTCTTTCAATCCTGCATTTTTATGTAGTTTTTCGAGTAACAATTTGTGGCTCACAGTATCAAAAGCCTTTTTTAAGTCAATGAAGATACCTAATACCACTTCCTTTTTATCGATAGATACCTTAATGTCTGTTATTAGGTCGATGGTAGCTGATAATGTGTTAGATTTGGGTCTGAAACCGTATTGGCATTTACTAAGAAAGTTTATAGAATCTAAATGTTCAGAGAGTCTTTTATGTATCACCTTTTCGAAGATCTTAGACACAACTGGGAGTACTGAGATAGGTCTATAGTTGTTAGGGTTTTGTTTGTCTTCAGATTTATAGATCGGGCTAACTTTTGCTATCTTAAGAGAGTCCGGAAACACCCCTTTTTCTAGGCACTTGTTTATGCATTTGCTTAGAGGCTCTGATATAATATTATTAATACTTTTGATTATTTTAGCAGTTATACCATCTATACCTGAACTAGTGTTAGATTTGAGTTCTTTAATTATTTTAAATATCTCCTCTTTTGACGTCATTTTAAAGTTTGTAAGTTCACTAGTATTCTTTTTAAACCGAGTTTTGTTTATAACATGATATTTTGTTGGTATATTATTAGCTAATTGAGCACCTATGGTAGAAAAGAAGTCATTGAAATGATTACATATTGTGGATTCATCAGTAATTAATTCTGTGCCAATGTTTAATTTAGGTATTATACATTGATCTTTAGTTTTATTATTGGTAAGTTCATTTATTAAATTCCACATTTTAATTGGTTTATTCTTACAATTTCTAAAAGCGTTGTGGTAATATTCAGATTTTGCTGTTTGTATTATTCTAAACGTTTTCTTTCTCACCTCTTTAAGTTTTTGTTTTGTTTCTGTGTTATCCGAGTCACACATAGAATTTTTCCATAAAGCATTCCTCTTTT
Organism: Amorpha juglandis; assembly: GCA_949126905.1. Taxonomy (NCBI): domain Eukaryota; kingdom Metazoa; phylum Arthropoda; class Insecta; order Lepidoptera; family Sphingidae; genus Amorpha; species Amorpha juglandis. The sequence continues at coordinate 4,043,822 of OX421378.1, read as the reverse complement.
CAATAGCATTAATAATGTCTCTGTTAATCCAGTCTTTCTTGGGTAAGTTTAATATTTTAGTTTTGGTAGATTTATTTTCTTGTACGGTTCTTATCAGTAGCTGTTCAAAAGTATTGTAGTCACTATCAAAATTTAAAAGCGAATTAGCAAAGGATTTGTATAGACTTTCATAGTTTACTTTCACATAGTCAGCCTTTCGGATAGGGATTGGAGGAACTCTTTGTATTTCAAAGTATATTTGCTTATGATCAGATATTGATGTTTCCAATATTGCCAGATGAAAAGGATGACTTTGGAGATTTGTGATTACATGATCTAAGATAGTATTCGTATCTGCTGTTTCTCTTGTACAATGTTCTTTATCTATTTTATTCAATATATAGTATCCATTTTCACGAAGTGTATTCTTGTATCGTGTTATTTCACTTTTTTTTTTCTAGTAAATTAAGATTAAAATCTCCCAGTAATATTGCTCTTCTTTTCTGTTCTAATTGTTCCGATAGTGTATTCAGAAAGTCTTGTGTGTTTGTTCGCTCAGGTTTGTAAATAACACCGACATCTAAGCTAAACTTTTCAATATGTATCCAGAAGTAGTGATTGTCATTCTCACAGAGTTCTTCCAGCAGACTATGTTTGATGTCATTATGAACAAAGATAGAAACACCTCCTCCCCGGCCTTGTGTTCTATAGTTGAAATAATGTGTATAATTTGGTATATTTAGGTTATGGGCTTCATGTTCTGATTTTATCCACGTTTCTGTTATTAATACTATATGAATTTTGTGTAAATTATGTAATGTGCATTTTAGTTCGTCCAGCTTACCCTTTTTAACTAGACTTCTTATGTTTGTATACAGTATGCATAAGGATTTCTTATTCCTTTTGATGTCATAGCAACTGCTTACTACCTGGTATGTTATAGGTTCATTGATGTAGGTTCTTTTGTTAGGTTCTATTAGTTTTTTGGCTTTGATTGTAATATCTTTGGTATACCATTTACGTATTTTATGATAATGTTGTCTTCGCCATTATTTTTACGAGATTTAAACTCCTCTTGGATTAGCTTTAAATAATTTTGTTGTTGTTTGGTATTGTCCGAAAAAAATTTAATATTGTCCAATGTCATGTCTGATCTTTTGCGTAAGATGTTTTTAACACTCTGTTGACTTGCGAATATGGCCTTAATAGGTCTAGATCTTTCCAGTTGATATCTTCCTAGGCGTATACAAGCTTCAGGCGGGGGGGCGTCTGCATTAATAATATTAATGATTTTGACGACTTCTTCAATGTCATGTTTATTTCTTTCATCAGTGTTTGTAGATTTTATTTCAGGTATTCCAGTTATTATTAAGTTCTTTTCTCTCATATTGCGTTCTCGTATTTCTGCCACTATGTCTTCGCACTGTGGTACGATTTTATCAGTTGTAGTTCCTGGTAACTCCTTCAAGACTTTGATATCTTTCTCTAAGGAGGTGATCTTATTTTCAGCTTCAATGTATTTTGTTTTCAGTTCTGTTATTTCTGTTTTCAGTTTGTTTTGTTCTAGTAATATATTATCGGTCTTAAGTTCAATATTTTGCATCTGCTGCTTAATAGTAGTAATATTATCCGATATTTTTGTTATGTTGGTGTTTTGTGTTTTTGTAAAGTCTTGGAGAATAGATATAACTTCCTTTCTAAAATCTTCAATTTCTTTCTTAATGTAGCTATCATCTTCTGGCTGCTTTCGTTTTCGGAATGTTATTTGCTGTGTGCTGGATTCTTGCAGGAAACTTGATTGCAGTTTCAAAACCTCAGTTGGAGTGCTTGGTGGGCTACGTTGTACACTCATTTTCTATTTAACTTTGGTTAAACTGATGGTGTCACCAACCTTACGTAGGTGTATTTGTAAGAGTGAGACAGTGAGTGAGATTTAACTGCGCCAGTCAATCAGCAAATAGGCTTACAGAATGTTGTATATGCAAGTAACTGTGTGCAGCCGATAGTATTCGTTGTTGCTGTTACGGTTAAGTTGGTTTTCAATTGGCACTTATTTAAATTATTTTGTAAAAATTATCAACACGTCTACTCAGTACGCTCGCCGGGCACAATTCAATAATGTAATAATGGCAAAACCTCCCAAACTTTGTATGCATTTTTATAAAAACTAGGAACCATCCGTAACGGCTTAAAATAATTAAAAGTAATCATTTTCTGTACAACCTATATGCAACAAACCAGCACATAAAATTATAAAAATCCAGGGATATAGTCAAGGTCTCATTCGATGGCATCCGGCGGCAAAGCGCTAGGCCGTGGGTTCGATTTCCGCACCGAGACAAAAGTTTGTGTGATCCACAAATATTTGTTTCGGGTCTTACCCGCCCTGTGGATTGGGGACGTTTGAAGAATTCCACCACGGTATCCCCTGGGACCCGCCCTGTGGATTGGGGGCGTTTGATTAATTCCACCACGGTATCCCCTGCTTGTCGTAAGAGGCGACTAAGAGGGGCCATCGGGGATCGCGGGCGCGCAGCGGGGGGCTGTCGTAGCGCCCAGTTAGTACTTTTGTACACGTACCTTTTGTACGTGCGACCCCGGGATGGACGGCAGCACGGTTGGTTGGCCTCGTCGCTGTCGTTGACGCTGAGGGCGTCTTTGAGTATGCGGGGGCTTCTGAGCCAATTTGGAGACGGGCCGATAGGCGGCACCGCGCATGGGCGGTTCCGGCTGCAGCCGGGGTGATTTTCGCCTCGGAAACCCGGGACCGTCCCTAATGCACCGAAGATAGATAGCCACCGCGGGGTTTTAGTTGGTAGTTGCCGACATAAGTTATAGGCCGGTGGAACCCAATATAACCGTTCCACCTCCCCATCCGATGGGGCGGTAGCGATAAAACGCTTTCCCCCGCGAAAACAAAAAAAGGGTTTTGTGGGACCGCAAGTCCCTCGCAGTTTCTGATACCCACGATACAGGTTAACCTAATGTGGTGTCAGGACTATGTGTGTGACTGTTGGGATTATTTATTTATTATTTAAATATTAGTATTAGTTACGTATTTAAATCGCATAAAAATGTATAAACTCCCAAAAAAACAATATTTTAATTTAGAAGATAGAAGAAATTCAAACCTAAAGGCATATCAAGTAAATGGTCAAACAAACAACAAACACATTTTGAGCACCATAAGATTTCTTTTTGTATTATTTTCTTTTTAATTTATAGTAATTCACAAATGTAATTAGATACAACTACATACCCTATTTGTTGGCATGGGACAGAAATAAGCTCGGTGAGCTGTGAACGTACCTACTTGTTCTACCGCTGTCCCCAGCCTCTTCGGGGATACAGGCGTAGGGTTATGTATGTATTATTGAAATTTACATAAACAGAATGCGTTTGTTGTAAATTAATTCCAGCACGCTGTCCAATGGAGGGCGCTCTGTCCTAGCGGGCACTAACAACACCGACGACGACTCGGGCGTATTCCGTTATGTGAAGAGGCTCGTCATACACCCGCTCTTCTCTGTAGGACCTTACTGGGTTAACGCCGAAAAATTCAATATAACACAGGTTCGTAGACTAAAAAACACATGATAGGTACCTTTACTTACATTTGCTGTTGGGCCACTAAGTCGCAAAGCACTCATTCCTTCTTCAATACACCATTTTGTAAGTAAACTAACATGAAGGTATTGAATCTTTAACGTATATAAGTTACCAAATTCACTGGAGGTAGGATAATTATAACCGCCCGGATAGCCGACCACCGTGCACATGGTATTAAAGCCTGCCGTAGTGAGCAACACATCTTGTGTGGATCGCATTCCAGGATCAGCCAGTGTACATGCGGTTCTCCCGAGGGGCTTGCGACTAGTTGGATGCGGCAGGTATAGGGATGCATCCTTGTATCCCTGTCCTGTCCGCTCATCCGCCTGTCCTATCGCAGGCATCTCGATTTGCTTTTCCCTCAAAATAGTGTGAAGACGCATTTATACACCACTATTTTTTAAATACCAAAGAAAAAAAATGAGCTGATAGCCGCGAATGTTACTAATGTCTTGGTGAATCTATTTTTTAAATTGTACATAAGACAAAAAAGTTATAGGCAGTCCTAGTTTATTCAATTTGTGCAAAAAATCATGGCTACTGTAACGCTGCCGCCGTCGCCGCGACAACGGCGTCGCGCACCCGCCCCCTTGTCGCACCCCTGCCCCCGCGCTCTTCTATCGCACCTAACATACGGAAAGTTGTAACAATAATTTAATGTTTTTTGTTCTAAAATTTTTGATACTTTTGTTTAATTTTTTTATGTGATATTTGGGTTAGGTAAATGATACTGATACCCCTGTTTTTTTTTTCTTCTATAATTAAAAAATAGTAGTGTATAGGCCGGCATGATTCTCGTGACCAACGATAAACTCATTGTTCGTCGGTGGTTACTTTTGGACTACACTGCTCTTATCATCAGGTGTACTGCAGTCACTTAGCCGTACTCGCATAAAAAAGAAAAATAAAACGACACACCCAGCAATTTAATATTCCTTGTTTGCTAATCCAATATTGTAGTATGTCAAAAAAACTTCTGTAAATTCCAGGTGGCCGCACGTTGGGATTTCGTATTGGCGGAACTTGAAGAACCGCTACCATTAGACGGCAAAACCATGGCCGCTGCCAAGCTTGACGACCAGCCTGAGTTACCAGTCGGGCTCGACGTAAGCTATGCAGGCTATGGAACTGATCACCATGGGGTGAGTTGCGCACATTTCAATTGACTAGTCTAGTAATAGAATTATGGTTTTTAGTTCAATTCAAAACTCCTTCAATTGAGCAATATTGTAAAGTCGAGTTCTGTTACGGATATATTATACATAGGTAGTAAGTTTATGAACATTCCATCACAAACATCTTCGGTTTCACTGGAGTTACGGGGACGGGGTTTTATCAATTGAGACTCCTCAATTGATCCGCTCAGTAAACTCATGCCGAGGTATTGCCTACGGCCCTAAGAGAAAGTTACTAAACTTTAATATTCATTGTCATTTCTTTGAACTATATTATTTTCTAAGAGACGTCAATTAAGATTTTTTTGGTTATTTTTTTTATTACTACTCAGTACCGCAGTACAAATCATGGCATAATCTCTTTGGTCATAAACGCTACATCGCCTTAGAGTTGGGTACATATATGATGTAGGTAGAGATGCACCATGGACAAGGCGATTCAGCGTTTAAGGAGATATAATGTACCCATTTTACGTTAATAATGGTAGAGCCACTCTGTAGACAGTTTTGTCTACAGCAAGAATGGACCGGCTCATTACCACTGTCTCACAGAAAACCGACGTAAAATAGAGACTTGCTGTTGTTTACGGTGAATGAGATATACAGATGCCCAAATTCTCCTCCCTTTACTAATCCCTTAATCATCCCTCCCATTTTCTTAAAGGCAACGCGCCCATAATTCTTCTGGTATTGTAAGCGTACATGGGTGGTAGAGATCACTTACCATCAGGTGACCTTTTGACTTGCACGCTTGCCGGCCGATGCTATAAAAAAATAACACTGTTTTATATATTAACACTGATTATCTTAGACGGAACAAGACAATACCATTAGTCGTACAGTCCTCTTCTTAACTCAATTCACATCATTTTGCTGTTTTAATTTCCAGGGGTGGATGCGTAGTCAAATGCACGCGATGGAGCTGTCGACACAGTCTAACGAGGTGTGCTCTAAGCTGGAGCAGTTCAGGTCGGAAGACATGTTGTGTGCGAAGGGACGTCCGCCGCGGTACGACTCCGCTTGCAGTGTGAGTACCTATGTTCCTATCTAGCCTTTTTGAAGTGAAACTTCTTTATCGGCGTTAGAAAAATAAAATCGTCAGATTTTTCGGTTACGCGTCACGCGTCACATTTTTCGATTACGCGTCACGCGTCACATTTTTCGGCTAACGGTTTTAACTGGACTTGATTAATTTAATTTGATTTTAACTGGACTTTGACTGGACTTTGACCGGACGTTGACCGGGCTTTGACCGGACCTTGCCTGGACTTTGCCCGGAGTTCGACCGGACTTTGACCGTACTTCGACAGGACTTTGACCGGACTTTGACCGGAAATTACCGGACTTAACAAGAATTTGACCGGACTTTGACCGGGCTTTGACCGGACTTTAACAGGACTTTAACAGGACTTTGACCGGACTTCTTCTGTCGAGCGTCCCGAGACGCACACTTTTTTTTGTATTCATGTCTATGATAATAAAAGCCTTTTGTTTAAACTTTATCTAATTTAACTTTGTATATTTGATTGTATGGAGTTCATGTTGATATTTTTGACTAGAATGCAAGTGTTATACGTGTAAAGTTGTTTAAGATTTAATAATTTTGTTTGCTTACATAAATGAATTGTATTTTTGGAGCCAGTGTTAAATCCAATGTTGACACATTGCAGGGCGACAGCGGCAGTGGGCTGGTGGACAACACTGGCCGCCTGGTCGGTGTGGCGTCGTGGGTGGAAAATGATGCCATCGAGTGCCGCGAGGGCAATCTGGTAGTCTTTTCTAGAGTCTCCAGCGTTCGCGACTGGATCAGACAAGTTACCAATATTTAATACGTAGCTTATACTTTATTTTCATATTTGCCGATTATTTATCCGTGGACGAAAGCGTCACACAAAAACAGACTATTTATTGCGATAGTTCTAAAGGACTACAACAATAAATAGTCTCTATTCACGCCCACATTGCCATCACTAGTCATCTAATCATTTCACAAGCAATACTTTGTTTTCTTACTTTATACATAACATTTCGATCGATTTCTCTTCTGTTGTTATGTACTTAATAATTAATTTAAAGACATTTTGTATAAAAGTTCAAATATTATGTTTATAGTGTAGTTTTACGGTTGTGATAAAAATGTTGTATTTATATTTGTATATCGATTTTCAAATTTGTACCATCAAATAGAATTGTTAAAATACTTACTGTTATAAAAATTACGAAAAACCCAAATAAAAAAATTTATAAAATATATTTTAATTTTAATGCAATGATGAAATATACGCTTCGATGTGATATGAACATGAAATAAAAATAACCTAATACAGTTATAATATTACTACGTATCATTGTTTACTGAAAGACGGATCGAATCCGGATGCAAACATAGCATATTTTTTTAATTAGTTCTTGGGCTTTTACCCTAGATTACCGAAACGCTAAACTTTGCTAATAGAAGTGAATTTCTGACGTTATCCATACTCGTGCTTTTTATATTTAGGGTGAAGGGACCGTACAAGCAATTCGGTGTACTAAATTACATGCAACCTTGCGCACCTGTCCGCGCCGTTCTAGTAGTTCCATACAAACCGCGCCTTTAATTAATCTAATCTAATTATCTAAATGATAGTGAAATAATATTTAAAAATGTGGGGATACATTACGTAAAGAAGTAAAATAAGAGACGCGAATATCTATGAGAATTATTATTTCTTTTATTCAGAGATATGGAAGTCAGTTAGGTAATTTGGTCACGTTTTGAAGAAATCACGTCGGTCGCAGGTGCTTAAGTAGAACGTACCAGAAGTACGATCCCGTGGACATAAAAAACCGTATGGCTTGACGCATTAGAGGGAGACATGGGAGCCAATAGTCTTACTCCAGAGGATGCTCAATATTGAGGGAAGTGGCGCCGTAGGAAGGTGGACCCTGGCACTAACCGGGATAACACCAGGTAGATAAAAACAATAAGGAAGTTCAGTATTTAAAAAAAGAGCATAGGTAAAGCAAGTTACCCAAAAACTCTAACATTTGAGAAAAGACGGTCGGTTCCTAAGATTTTGATGGGAAATCTTTGAGCAACGGGTAACTAGCACCTAATTAAATTAATTGCAAATGTCATTAGCTATAGATACTACATCTGATATGGGGCTAGTCTGTCAATTATTGAACATTGGAGGGTTTTAATATTTAAGTTCGTCTTAACAGTCGTATTGATGCATGCCGGACGTGCTGGTTTTAATAATAAATACTGTTTCTATGAATAGTTCATAACAAAGAGCTGTTTCCCATAAGGTAATGTAAAAAGGTCGTAAAAAGAGAATTTACACGTATGTTTCAAGTGCATTATTTTGAGGGAAACATATGACGCAAGTCTATACCCGCATGTAAAGCATTATCTTTTATTTATACGATACAGCATAGCAACAACTACAAGTTAACTCAAAAAGTATAATAGATAATTAAATTTATAACAAAAAAAAATACAAAATAAAAATCCAAAACATTTAGAAGACTATACATATTATTAGACTAATAAGAACATTAGAAATTATTTTGAACATACTACTCTACTTTCCCTGCCTACTGGACGTTTTAATAAGTTTACTTTGACCAGTATTTAAAGTACGGAAACGACAGGTATTTAAAAAATAACATTGCACATGTTCCAGTAAGTATGACAATATTTTTTACTCAATTACCTATTTCATAATTTCAACGCAAACCACGTTGACACTTGTGGACGTTGTAGTCACAGGATTGGATATTGGATACTTTTTGTAAACAGTCTAAAATATGTATTTATGTTTGACAGATCTATGCCTTATGGTCCGGGATCCCTGGGCCATATGATCCACTTGATTACTATCAAGCTAATTTTCCGTGAGTAGCTTCCGTAAGCCCCTCCTTCCAATAGGTATGATTACTAACCAGCTGATTTTTTTGTTTTTACTTCGTTAATATTTATATAATTTAACAGTCATATTGTCCTACAAATAAAATAATAAATTTTTGAGTATCATCAAATCGAAATATTCTATTGTGGTAGCTAACAGAGGTAGCAAGCCTCTGTTAGCTACCACAATAGAGAATTTTCGCATAGGGAATTGTTGGGCGTCTCATCGAAACGAAGCTACTCACGGAAAATTAGCTTGATAGTAATCAAGTGGATCAAATGGCCCAGGGAACCCGGACCATTATGTTTCAGTCCAAATAGCATTGCAATATCTACCATATTCAGTCTCTAACCCAACGCGCTTGTCCTTCATCAATTATGTAATAAAAACTTATTGATAAAAATGCAGCGAGGTAAATGCCCTTAATCAATTGGTACAATCTACTAATCTAAATCTACTAATAATGCAATACTATTAGCACTGTACTACGTCCCATTTAGGTAACCTGACAGTTCAACATTTACTTGTACAAAAGGACATTACTGTGCTGTTTCGTATAAACATTTATAAGTAAGGCCCCATGTTTAAAGATAACAAGTTATTCGTGCACATTTTACTATTTGTGCATGATGTGTTTGTATAAACTTGGGTTTTCCCGCGTTCTTGGAAAATTGAAAGAGTCTCCACCGGAGAATTTAGTATTGGGATATATTTATAGGATAACGTCAATCAATAAACATACCTAATTATAATTACAACTCACTACATGGCACTGCACGGCGGTTGTCATCCCGAGGCATATTATGTTGTTCAATTTCATAATTCCAGGAGATTTTACTGGCTTCAATGTCTTTTAAACCGAAACGCAACAGTACTTACATAACACAGCTGGTAGCAGAAATTGCCAAAACGGTGGTACTGAGTCAGACAACCCCTCGCATACAAGGGACCTGTCACCTACCCTTAACCCTGATATGGAACAACAATATAGGACTATAATAAACAAATTAGGCACCAATCAGAATATTCATAATGATTTAAATTATTGGATTTGAAATAAGTGTCTCATATTCGTGAAATGCAGTAGAAGATGTTCAATTCTGTAACGGTCCAACGTTCTTTCATTATAATGACAATAGGATGTAAAAGTTACCACACCAGTTCGAACTATTATTTATTTAGAACGTGACTCGCAAAATTTGTACTCATTTCTTAAAATAGTCTTCAACAAATATTTTGATAAACACCACCACCACCTACTACACAAACTACGATACTTATAGTTATCTATAATGACAGGCATAATAAAAGCACCCTGTATATTTGTAATCTGCGGGCAGAGTGAACTAAACGGGTGCGATTAACGGAAGGAGGTGATAAGAAAATTGACGAAAACATTACGTTCTGAAGTCGCATCATCGATTTGTAGTTCATATATAGTGGAGTGGAGTGGCTTGTGGCGGTACTACGATGTTCAACTCGCAGCAGTCGGTTGTGTTGGCGGTGGCGGCGGCGCTAGTCGCGTGCGCGTGCGCAGCGCCCGACCCCGGCGCGAACGACATACAATACAATCAGAAATTATGTGAGTGTTTAAACACTTATTTAATTACGTATATATTTTGTGAAAAAAAATCTAGTGTGTGATTGATCAAAATCATAATCCAGATCTCTGTAAGTACATCTGTAATAGAGATATTTTATTTCAAATGTCGGGTATTATTACATATAGACGTTATTTTATTTTACATAGGTATTTATTAAAGATAAGTCCTATCGTATTTGGGGTCACGAACGATATTTGTAGTATATAATTAGTTATTATCATCTATTTAAGCAGGTCCATTCTAAAGGCTGAAATTGGTAAATTGATTTTGAGTGAATAGGTTTTGGATTAAATAAATTACAGTAGGAGCATAACATCAAATTCTAAATTTCTTTATAAATAATTACTTAATTGAATCGCATTATTAATGTTTGAGTCTACGCCCAGGAAATTCACGAAACGGATGTAAGTTTAGTGTGATGCCGACAACACATAACAAATACTAAAAATATAGCAAAATACCGAATGTTTTGTTCGTCGCGGAGACTTGTTTATCCACTGTTGAAGCGAGACGCTACGACACGACTTGACACCGCAAACTAAACCCTGACCTTACAAAAAACGTTAGATCTTCGTCACAATATCTTCTCAAAATTTCCTCTTCCGTTCATTGATATGTAATAATTGCTATTATATAAATCATGCTATAAAAATATATTGTAATTTGTTCTCAACCGACGTAAAGAATTGGTTAGGTATAATAGGTACTGCATCAGAATTTAAGTCATCGTATATAAAATACTATTAGCAATAAATAGTAATAATTATTTAGTGATTTCACTGTTTGAGTCGCTTTATTTAGACATTTGTTAACAAAGATGCGTTATGTTCATGACTAGGGCAAAATTGCACTTACATGATTCATAATTTTAAATCAGCATTTAAATCCTCTTTTTCAACCACAACTCGTAATTATTTTCCCTTGCAACTTTACGCACCAGGATAAAACAGGAAATTATTATGAGAAACCTAAATATGTATTTGACTTATTTATTTACCCTGGTAATAAGTAACTAAATTAACAACAAAAGAGTACAATTTTATAAATATTGCATCGGATTACTATTTCATTGTCAATAAAATTAAAGATTGGAACCATCCACAAAATTGGTTAGTTTTTTTATTAGGTTTTATTTTAGTTAAAAAGTTTTTGTTTAACAACTTGCACTGAAAGAATCATCAAAATCGGTGAATAAATGCCGAAGTTATAGTCCTTCACTACAGATTTCAAACCCTTAGTTCTGGAATATTTTCTTCAAAAGTAAATGTTATCAACTCTGAATTGTATTCTATTGAACACAAAAGAAATCAACAAAATCTGATTTACTCTGAAATTATGTGGGCCATTAAAGAAACAAAGGGAAAATATGCGTCGAATTGAAAACCTCGTTTTTTTCCTCGGTTAAAAATAACAAATCGTGACACGAACTAAATTCAGACATAATTGCATACAGTATAGTTTGAGATTGTAATTGCCGAATAGTAATAAGACTTAAGCATTTGGGCCATAACCCACTGGTACATGGTCAGTACTCAACAGTTTTGTTTTAATGATCATACTCATGCAATTTTATACTATTAGAATTTACTTGGTTAGTGGTATCGTGATTAAAGTAGTGTAAAACTAATTTTAAATAAATTATATATAAATTATTTTTGGATGGAGGCCGCTTCCAACAGGTCGGTCTGGAAATCTTTGGGAGAGGCCTATGTTCAGCAGTGGACGTCTTGTGGCTGAAGATAATAAATAAATAAAATGAAGTGAACACATCAATTACCATAAGAGCCATTCAATTTTAATAGTTTACTTAAAATTAATGTAACTTGTCACTCACTTTATAGGTAGCGTTAAACATATGTATTGAGCAATATTAATCAAAATGTAGTTTAACTGAGCGTTGAAATTAAATTACATTACAACAGATATGGATTTGGTAGAGCCACGCTGTAGACAGTTTTGTCTACAGCATGAATCGGCTGGCTCGACCGGGTCGTTACCACTGTCTCACAGAAAACCGACGTAAAATAGCGGCTTGCTGCTGCGTTTCGTACGGTGAGTGATATATCCGGAGGCCCAAATCCCCCTCCCATTCCCAATCCCTAATTATCCCTTTCCTTTAAGGTCAGCAACGCACCCATGATTCTTCTGGTATTGTAGGGATACATGGGCAGTGGAGATCACTTACCATCAGGTGACCCACTTGCTCGTTTGCCGGCCTATACTATAAAAAAAAAGATATAAAAACTCAAAATGTTGCGATGTTTCGGTGATAAATATTATAAAATAAACTAAACTAGCAATGAAACTACTGGGCCCTATGAGACTTAACATCTTATTTATCTGGGTGACGAGCGTGACGCAGTCCAGTGCCACGAAGTACTTTGTTATTCTAAGTTCTGTTTGCGGTTTTGCATCTCTTTATGGACAAGCGTGGCGCTTACCATCAGCTCATCTCGTGATTCAAGCTTTATAGTAATAATAATTAAGACCTTATTGATAGAGCTTGATATAAATGCTTCGTGTTTGATAGCTAATAAACTTTACATATAAACAATATAATTAACGTGAACCTTTGCGAAACTAATGCGTATGTTGTGTACGTTGGATACATAATAGTATAGCTGGAAACTTAACCTCGTATTTAAAACATTAATGATTTATCCTCGTATTATTTAAAACAATAATAAATACCATATTATCTCAAACACTCACTAAAATATTTTCGTAACAATTAAAATCTAACGGAAATCCGGATTTGCAGCAGAATTGTCATTAGGTACACGGTGTCATTCGCCAATATTTTCGCATCCCAACATCATTTCGATCTAAAATTGAAATAAACATCCACTTTATCTGAGGTGTGATATCTTCCACTAACATTATATCGAAATATATAATCCGGAAATAAAGATTATTGGACAGCATCTCTCTTCAGTATTGGAACCTGAATAACATTTATAGAATTATAGAGGCATCAAAATAATTTGATAAAATGTCTGTAAGATAATGACTGACTTTAAATGTCAACAATAATGGTCCTATTTGTCAATAATGGTAATTAAAATAATTGTGTGGATAAATGTCTTTGTTATTTTACTGTGATAACAGTTTTTACCACTGTAGTAAAGTAATTAGTGTGTCCATCCATTTTATGTACAGTAAAATACCTATAACGATTAAAGCTATGCGCTGCAATAATATTCGGTTATAACAATTTAGAACGAACATGCAATGTCCGGCTTTCTGAACCTCGTCAAATTAAGACAATAAAAATATACATATTATACAAAAAACATAAAAATTAGAACAATACATATACATAATTATTTTACTGCTCTATAAGGGATCATAATCATAGCCATTCGTATTTTCCAAGATAAACAAAGGTTGCCTATACGCATAATTTAAATAGTAATATTTTACCTTGTAATTATTTATAATATATTTAAAATCTAATCCTCAATATTATTTACTTTTATTTCAGTGCATCTTGACAAAAACTTAACAAACAAGTGATTTGTCTTATGTACGTGTTTATCATAACCCGTAAAAACAATTTTCGCAAAATCATTTTTCCAATATTTTTTGAAAATTGCTTTTCAAGATCTTAAGGCTGTAACTAAACCTAATTGGTGGAAATGATAATGGGTTACAAGAAACTTCTGAAAACCTGTCGACCTTAAAAAAATATATGCCCATCAAATGTGCTGTCAACGCAGAATTTGTAGAAAAGTACTCAACTTATGTAAAAAGAAGGTTTCAATTGCAATTATTCTGTAATCTTCGACGTAAAATTAATTATGAATCGTATTATCACATAGATTGCTTAGATCCTTCACAAAAATAATCCCTGTGATCGAATAAAACACGAAACATTTTAAACAAAAAGTTGAAATATCAAATAAACAACAATTAAAAACGCTGTCTCCGCGCTGCATCTCGGTCGCGTGAAACCTCCGCTTCGGTAAATTTTGTATGGCGCAAATCACCAAGGTCATCGGCGTGAAGTAGTCTTAAATCTTAATATTGTTATAGAGTAATGCAGAGTTACAAACTTGTATTAACTGCATTGTTCCTTTTTATGCATTAATTGGATTAAGAAAGCTTTTAAATGAGTAAAGTATTAATACTGCTATGCATTTGCAGTTGCTAGTGCAACATTCACTCGCGTTGTATTTATTATTTTCCTACCTTCCCGGAACCACTTTGCAACATTCCATAAAATATGTATTATTGGTATTAAATATGTAGTATTGGTCGATCCTAGATTTAACAATATTATTTTCAAAACTTAATTTCCAATCTGTTCTAGGCTTAATCTAAAGTGATTCATACAAATGTTTACAACATGTTTATAGATATAGATAACGTTATAAAAGTGAATCAATGTAAACATTGTGTTTACTTAATACGATACTTTATATTGCGTACACTGATACTTGCATCATGATATCATCGTGTTACCTAGTAACTGTAGTGTAAATATTGGCGAACTTAGTACTAAAGTGAAAAAAGGATTTATCACTTCTTTACAATGTGTAGCTCCTATCGAGATGAGCGCACACCTGTAGACAATACGTACCTAGGTGGTATCTTACATAGGCACTATAGTTTTAAAGTAAATCGTATAAAAATCCAATTAAAAAATCATGGGTTTATAATAATAATTGTTAGATTGGATTTTTTTGGGTATGACATAACATGTATAATTTTAGCAAACGCTAACGTTTCGATAACACGCACCTTTTTATAACTTAGGTACATATATTTCCGCTTTTATTTATATAACTCGTTTCACAGTACGAACATATGTAAGGAGCTTATTTTTCATCAGATTTGGATAGCAAGGGTACAGCATCAAAACAACCCAAAGAAGACGCGAGGGCGGTCAACGAGCGGTTCCCCCATGCGGTGCTCTTCGGAGGCACCTGCGGTGGGTCCATCATCAGCCCTAACTGGGTGATCTCCGCTGCACACTGGTATGTATATATCATGCCTACTACACCTTATCACAACAAATAGCGCGTCACCCTTTAAGGTGACGCGCTATTGTTTACAAAAAACTATTTTTAAATCATCAGTTATATCAATAACAGGTACTACTTACTCTGATATTAGTATTTAACATATTATACTTTCCAGAATTTAAACTATAGTGATATCTATAATTCTAAGTTATAATTTATTAAAATAAAGAGCGCAAATTCTGTCTCCTCGCGCCATTTTTTTACGGCAATTACGTATGAAATTCCAACTTTCTGTTAAAATAAAATAGCTGTTTCTTCTTGATCAATTCATTTGCTTACTAGAGTTTTCATGTCAACAGATTTGAAATAGCTTAGCTATAATTACTTTTACATCTCAATGCCTAAGTTTTGTAATAGATTTTCTGATACTGTGATTTAAATGTGGCGTCAAACACAACTTAGAGACTTGCATCATCACAACAATTTATTCATAATAATTTGGAGGTCTAATTACGGACGTATAGACAGTTTAACATAGGAAAAACCCAAAGGTCGAAAGTTCGAAAACAAACATCAAAAAAATATATCGTAAAACTTGTTTCATATAAACAAGTTAGGTAGAAGATACCTTTCAACTTTGAATGTATTTTTATAGAAATTAGGGACCATCCGTAACAACTTCAAAGTTAAAAGTAATCATTTATTTTAAAAAGTCATATAAAAGTAACCTTTATGCAACAAACCAGCACATAAAATTATAAAAATCCAGGGAGATAGTCAAGGTCTTGTATATTCAAACAAGAACAGTGAATAGCGATTAAGGACAAATATAAATTAACTTAGGATTAAGAGTATCCCTCCTCAAACCACGTTTTCCTTGACATTCAATCAACTTTTACGCAATTCACGTCTTGGAACGTACACGGGAATACCCTTCCACTACATTTTTCTAACAATCGCTCGCTATTAATCGAACTAGAGCCATGTGCGAACAATACAAGAGAAAGCTTGTTTACATCTAGGTCCCTTAGAAACAATTGTACCGCTGCGCGATTTAAGACTGCATTCTACAGGTAATCTATGTGGGGGCTGAGTCATTGACTTCGAGCATATGGGTCATTGGTATTCAGTGACAACAAGCAGCGCATTTGGACCGTGCGCACTCCCCGGGCTAAAGACAATGCCTTCTTTGTCGCGGCAACTAAAAGTTCCGTTCTGACTCTTAAGGCGGCTCTACACTCGCGCCGCGAACGGCCGCGAAAGCCCGCGACAACTGCGAATCACGAGTGTAGATGTTGTTCACGCTTCTCGT
This sequence comes from Amorpha juglandis, assembly GCA_949126905.1. Taxonomy (NCBI): domain Eukaryota; kingdom Metazoa; phylum Arthropoda; class Insecta; order Lepidoptera; family Sphingidae; genus Amorpha; species Amorpha juglandis. The sequence goes on along the minus strand of OX421378.1, from coordinate 4,027,280 downwards.
TCGCGCTTCGCACCGTTCCCCGATCGGTGTCGGTTTTTTGGCCCGCGACAAAGGGTACGCGGCGCGCGAACGCGAACGCATCCACACTCGCAGTTTGCCGCAGTAGCCTGCAAGACATCGTAGGGAGATAGCAGCAGAAATCACGTCGTCGTCCATCATAGTCGCGAATAAGACTGTGAAGTTTTGCGAGTGTGGAGGGACACAGTTCACGCGCGGATCACGGCGTTTATTCACGCCGTGGATTCACGGCGCGACGTCACGCGCGAGTGTAGAGCCGACTATAAAACAATATTACATTCGTTTTATGTTAATATAATATATGGCATCAATGCAACCGGTTTAAATAATAAGGATGCATGGCCCTGGACATTGGCATTTTTCCTTCTTTGCCACGAACTTGCATCTGGTGTTTACCCGGAATTAAATTGTCTTTGTATTAATACCTTATTACTTTTACTTTTAACTTTGCTAAAAGACGTGTGTATTCATATTAATTGCTGTTTGCTTTATCGGCGAAGGAAACATTGTGAGGAAACCTGCATACCTGAGAAGTTCTTTATAATAATTTTGAAGTTATGTGAAGTCTGCCAACCCACACTTGGCCAGTTTGGTGGACTAAGGCCTTACCTCTCTCATTAAGTAGAGAACGTATGTGTATAATGATTGAAATAACAGAGTCAATTCCGTTAGTTGCCGTTGTCGCCTTTTAATTTCATAATTTGGTTTGTGTATTAAGTTTTCTTATAAATACTTTATGTCCTCCCTAAATGTCAATTGGACAATTATGGTGTTTGTATTATATTTCCGAATGAATTCTTCTATTAATTTTAGATAAAATCGTATATGTTGATTATACTATAAGTCACTTGAATTAAATATGTAAGCCATAAAACAAATAGATAAATACTTATAACAATGCAAAATCCAGCTATACTCATTAGCTACAAACAGGAACTTAACATCCACTTGAAACCACAAACCGCAAAAAAAACACAATAACTATTTATATTCTGTACTCCTGTATACAAAGGATCCTTGGGACGACAAAATGTTAATATAATTAACATAATTTACGCTCACACCGGTATTCCCACAGGGGTAAACAGAAGTGCTACAGCCGCGTTTCACCGATTCTATTTCCATCCAATTATGTGATAAGGGTGTTAGGACACAATACTAAACACAAATTCCAGTCACGGGCAATTAATGTGTGATATTTTAATCGAAAAATAAAACACAAATCGTGATTGCTCACCTGGGAATTGAATCCAGAACACCAAGGTTATCAGCCTTAATATGCTGCCACTAGAACAATGAGATCATTAATACTAATTTCCATTTATTAATTCTTAATTGAATGGAATTGGTAGTCGCTATCACTTCGCTTACTTTTAAGGTAGCTAAGTTTTAAGGTATGCGAGCCAGACCCAACTTTAACGCCTGACGCGATTCAGACAACGATACGTCGGCTTTGGGTGAAATTGTATGGACACAGTACCATACCTCAAAACGTACAAGTAAACAATTACATCCAAAGTGGATATGTCACTGCCGACGCACGTCACGGGATCATGGCTTAGTCGCGCACCACAAAACGTGTACTACTAGAGTTTCACAAATTTGTTTGCATTTCCTTGCATTTATTTAATAAGATTGTTTGATCGCTGGTGGGAGGATAGATACTTGTATCCGACCGGATAGTGACCACCGTACACTGGTGCAAAAACCTGCCGTAGTGGCCCACCTTGTGTGGGTCGCGTTCCAGGTTCAGCCAGTGTATATCCGGTGCTCCCCAGGGGTCTTGTCCCTTATCCTAAATCTTTTCCCATCCCTTTTTTCCTTCCCCTCCTCCTTGCCACTTTGGCAGGCCGGCATGATCTTGCCGACCTACGTTGGACACATTGTTTATCGTTGGTCGACACTATTCTTGGATTGCGCTACACATACCATCAGGTGTAGCGTAGTCACTTTGCCGAGCCAGGATAAAAAAAAAATATTACGCACTTTCATAATGTTTGCATAAATAATCACAAACGTACACATGTGGTACACATTATCTCGTACTGGTACCGTGAATACGTCAGTGCATGCATAATTCCATCTTGTGGTGTTTTCCTCGTCTAAGTGTTATTGTAAAATAAAAACACATTTTAATAGCCGTAAAGTGCTGTACCTACGCAATCAATGTTTTGAGCCGTAGACATTACAAATTGTTAAAACCCATATTTTGCTTCGTAATAATGTCGGTACTTATTCAAATTAAGGAAATTGATTTCAATATGACGTAATGTTTTCGAATAAGTTGATATCTTGGGTTGGTATCTACTTACATTGACAGTTAAGAAGAAAATATTAGTAACTACGTATTATTTACGTCCCAAATAGTTAACGTTAATGAATCATATTTTCCGACGAAATAGCAAAATTGTATTTATTTGAAAAACGGCAGCATTGGTAACGTCTAAACTGCAAGGGATTTATAGTTATCAGTTAACCGTGACCGCGGATAGATAAACTTCAGTAATTACACTTTGCAAGACTCCAGCTACTGGCTCCTTTAATATTAATTATAACTTTAACGATTGGACTGATTGGACTGTTTATCGTTGCGACTAGGTACTGCATGTTTTGTAACACTGCTTTACAAGACTGTGACACCCAATGATCTATTTCGAGTATGTCACTAAAGTGATTAATTGTGCATCACACACAGCGAAGCCTATCCAGACCGCATATAGCCATAGCCAAGGTTATTTAGAAAACGTCATCAGTGGACATTCACCATGACAAATTACAATCAAAGATCAAAAATAAAATAAGCGGAATAACTTTTCATTTGTACACTATTTTTGTATAGCATTTTAATTTATCATTGTTTATATTTAGTGTTGCCAGTTAAAAAAGTATGTATGGCAATTTTACAAGAAATATACACGGATGAGTATAAAATTATAAGTCGTTAATAATTATTTTCTAGAATATCTAAAGATATAAAAATTATCCGAGGTTTGCAAAAAAAGAAGAAAAGAAAATAAAAATCCATAAAATTATACAAAAAAACTTATTAAAAAAATACTATTTGAAACTACGGTATCCTCATTTGAAAAATTTAGGTACAATTCGTAATTATGGTATGTCATGATTTTGAGATTATTTTCGTCAAATTTCACGATAGGAAACAGTATGAAATAATAGAGAAATTAACTGTAGGCCGTTAATCGTAGCTACCCACTCCTTTGTGTATACGAACTACGACTGCTGATAACAGCCACAAAGGATAATGACACAATAGATAATAAACAATACATAAATAGTTATTGCATTCTCCTTGTTTATAAAATGTTGCAAGTGTTTTACACTTGCTCCACATATCGTAAGTACATAGTAAAGCTTCGTAAATCATGGCAAGGTATGTCAAAACTGTAATAGTATGTATTTATGTACATACATTTCTACAGAAAACATATATTTTTATGGTAGAAGTTCTAGTTTTTTACCACATAATTAAAATTACTTTCTGTTGAACCCCAAAGGGGTTGACGTCAGGCTAGCGGCCGGATGTAAAAACTACAAGCCAAATCTTCGGTAACATGTTTTAAAAAGCATGTTGCAAGTAGAAGAAATGATAGCGTACGAGACTTAGAAATATGCGACATAAAATCGTGGGTATTCATGAGAACATTATGGCGGTAATGTGTCTGGCTATAAGTGGTGATGTGATTTTTTTTTTTTTATAGCATAGGCCGGCAAACGAGCAAGTGGGTCACCTGATGGTAAGTGATCTCCACCGCCCATGTACGCCCACCACCAGAAGAGTCATGGGCGCGTTGCCGACCTTAAAGGAAAGGGATAATTAGGGATTGGGAAGGGGAGGGGATTTGGGCTTCCGGTTAATCAATTAGTAGGTAATAATGCAATCATATTATTTTAAGCCATACTTAGATCAAGTTAGGTCACTTTAGTGGCAGACTATTAAATCATTGTTTGTACTTATGTAAAACGCAACGAAGTTCAGGAATGATTGCCTACCTAACTGCCTAATATCATTAACCGTACAAAACAAAAAATACATATCGATAAAAAAATGTTGCTATCTCATCGATCCCAATAAAAAATCCCACATCGATGAATTAGTGATGTCAATTGTCATTTGACTGACCTCGATCATAGAACGGAATCAAAATGCCGTGTCGACCGTAACCCCAAATATAACAATAAAGCAATCTTTACTCTTCGACAAAATTACAGTTAGACCCATTGTCACAGATTAAATATTTTCATGTAATAAATGGCTCTGGTTTAGGCGCCCGGAAACTCCGAAATTGGTTTAATGTCACGAACTCAGTGTAGTAATAGTGAGCTATACGGCAAAATATATTACGACCTACAATATCAACATTTTTAATGGGTATTGTTGTGGTTTATGTCCCTAGTAATTAGTAACCTATATATATTATGCAAGTATATTGAAGTATATACTTGCTCATTAAATTCACTGATTTATAATGATTTATCGAAACTCAAAATATTGGTCATTTTTTTTCGTGTGGAGGTGCTTTGATAAAGCGGACGGGTCAAGCGAAACATGCTACAATCGGTCCAGATTAGGGCAATTTAAGAATCTCCATAGATTTTTCATTGTTTCTACTTTGCTTACTCTTGCTTGTGTTTGCATTATATTATATATAGTTCTTACGCCTTCCTGATAATTATTGAAATTGCCTCGCCTCGTGGTCTTGAGTTAGCTGCTCCTGAGTTCTAGTCCTGGGTTCAAATCTTAAGTCAGGAAGATAATGTTAAGTTGCCCGAGATCCGAATTGGGGATTTTTAATTATTAAAATGAACAGCCTCTATGGCGCAGTGGGCGAGTATCCAGGGGAACACCCAAATACTCCGAAATATTTAATTCCGAATTTCGATGTTCCGTTGTTCAAATGTCCGAATTCCATAATACCTAAAAATTATAATGTCTATTATTCAAATTTACGAAAATTATTTTACCGAAAATTGTAAATACGATCTGTTTGTTTTCCGATTTTTATACTTTCGAAGAGTCAAATGCTCGATGGGTTCTCGGTCCGAAAAACGACATTCCGATGTTCAATATTCCGAATAAATTAGGATTAGGATTTTGATTCAGTTAGTAAAATCATTAAATACATTTGGGTTAGGTTAGGTTAGGTTAGTACTGTGAGCATTAAAGCGCGAAGGCGAGCGAGCGCAGCGAGCGTGCCGCGGCAGCGGCCGCCGAGCGCCAGATCCTCTCTATTGTTGGGTTAGGTTAGAATTGTGACCAGCGAAAAAATTAATTTTATTGGAAACAAAATATTTTTAAAACGCATTTGACATTAGTTTTTTTAATTCTACCTCCTCATACTATTATACTTCTCTTTAACAAGCAATTATGTGTTGATTTGTCTTTGTATTCAGTTTTACAAGGCGGTTTTATTTCGAAATTTTAATTATTAGGTATTTTAATAATCGGAATTCGTATTTTTGATGTTTCGAATTATTATTAATTCGGACTTTTAATTATTCGATCTATTGAAACTCGGTATTTTGAGAATCGTAATTATATACGTTAGGAATATTTAAATTTTGGAATTATAAAAATAGGATAAATGATACATCGGAGTTGTTATATTCGGGATTTTAAACCATTCGGAATTATGAAAATCGGTATTTAGAAATTCGTATTTGTGACTGTCGGAATAAAGTTTGTCGTATTATTGTAGTGTACCCAGTGTCCAGCGACGAAGCGTGAGGCCGTGGCTTCGATTCCCGCACTGAGACAAATGTTTGTGTGATTCGCAAATATTTGTTTCGGATCTGGGTGGGTGTTGTGGGACCGCAAGTCCCTCGTAGTTTCTGATACCCACGATCCAGTTTAACCTAATATGGGGTCAGGACTATGTGTGCGACTGTTGGGTTTATTTATTTATTATTGAAATATTATTGGAATCAATAAGTCCATATATAAGTTACGTATTTAAATCGTATAAAAATATATAAATTCACAACAAAACTAAATTTTAACTTAGAAGACAGAAGAAATTCAAACCTGGTGGCATATCAAGTAAATTGTCAAAAGGAGGCGTGGCCAGTACAGACCTTAACTACTAATGTGTCCAAATTCAATTTGCCTATTCTGTAATCTCGCCGCTTTTGTCATTGCAAACGTTGTTATGGGCAGAATCATCGCCTTTGCCATTACCTTGCCTTAATGGAAGACAATTTTCTTTAAAGACCAAGTAAGGAACTAATAATGTGACCTTAATCTTCTCAATGTTTATGAAGGGGTGTACGAAAAACCCTATATCAATTCTTATTTTTAACAAATCCACTTTTTGAAATTGGAACAAATTTTGAGCATGCACCATAAGGTTTCTTCTTGTATTATTTTCTTTTTAAATTATAGTAATTCACATATGTAACTAGATAACAGAATACGTATGTTGTAATTTAATTCCAGCACGCTGTTCAATAATGGCCGCTCTGTCCTAGCGGGCACTAACAACACCGACGACGACTCGGGCGTATTCCGCCTTGTGAAGAAGCTCGTCATACACCCGCTCTTCTCTGTAGGACCTTTCTGGGTTGACGCCGAAGAATTCAATATAAAACAGGTTGGTAGACTAAAAAGCACATGATAGGTACAGGATGAGGTGCGCAGGATACTTATATTTGCTGTTGGGCCACTAAAGTCGCATAGCAATAATTTCTTCATTTCCCCTTGAATTGAATCCTTAACGTACCTAAATTACCAAATTCGCTGGAGGTAGGATAATTATAACCGCCCGGATAGCCGACCACCGTGCACATGGTGTTAAAGCCTGCTGTAGTGACCAACACATCTTGTGTGGATCGTATTCCAGGATCAACCACAATGTACATCCGGTTCTCCCGAGGGGCTTGCGTCTTGATAGTTAGCTGGGGCGGGTATAGGGGTGCATCCTTGTATCCCTGTCCTGTCTGGTCATTGCCTCTTCCCTCGACAGAGTGTGAAGAACCATTTATATAAGCCGGCATGATTCTGGTGACCAACAATAAACTCATTGTTCGTCGGTGGTTATTTTGGGACTGCACTGCTCTTACCATCAGGTGTAGTGCAGTCACTTAGCCGTGCTCGGCTAAAAAAATATAAATAAAACAACACACCCATATTGTAGTGTATCAAAAAAACTTCTGTAAATTCCAGGTGGCCGCACGTTGGGATTTCGTGTTGGCGGAACTTGAAGAACCGCTACCATTAGACGGCAAAACCATGGCCGCTGCCAAGCTTGACGACCAGCCTGAGTTACCAGTCGGGCTCGACGTCAGCTATGCAGGCTATGGAACTGATCACCATGGGGTGAGTTACGCACATTTCAATTGACTAGTCTAGTAATAGAATTGGGGATTTTAGTTCAATTCAAAACTCCTTCAATTGAGCAACAATGTAAAACACAAGTGTGTTCTGTTACGGATATATTATACATAGTAAGTACATGAAAATTCCATCACAAACATCTTCGGTTTCACTGGACTTACTGGGAGAGCCTCGACTGATCCGTTCAGTAAACTCATGTCGAGATATTGTCTACGGCCTATAAGAGAAAGTCACTAAACTTTAATTGTCATTGTCATTTCTTTGAACTATATTATTATATAAGAGCCGTCAATTAAGATTTTTTGATTATTTTTTTTATTTATTACTACTCAGTACCGCAGTACAAATCATGGCATAATCTCTTTGGTCATAAACGCTACAGCGCCTTAGAGTTGGGTACATAAACGATGTAGGTAGAGGTGCATCATGTACAAGGCGATGCAGCGTTTATGGAGATAAAATGTACCCATTATACGTTAACATAAACGGTAGAGCCACACTGTAGACACTTTTGTCTACAGCAAGAATGGACCAGCTCATTATCACTGTCTCACAGAAAACCGACGAGTGAGATATCTGCATGCCCAAATTCCCCCTTTACCAATCCCTTAATCATCCCTCCCTTTTCTAAAAGGTCGGCAGCGCGCCCATAATTCTCTTGGTATTGTGAGCGTACATGGGTGGTAGAGATCACTTACCATCAGGAGACCTTTTGACTTGCACGCTTGCCGGCCGATGCTATAAAAAATAACACTGTTTTGATCATCTTCCTCACAGTCCTTTTCTTAACTCTATTCACATCATTTGTTATGTTAATTTCCAGGGTACTATGCGTAGTCAAATGCACGCGATGGAGCTGTCGACACAGTCTAACGAGGTGTGCTCTAGGCTGGAGCAGTTCAGGTCCAAAGACATGTTGTGTGCGAAGGGACGTCCGCCGCGGTACGACTCCGCTTGCAATGTGAGTACCTATGTTCCTACCTAGCCTTTTTTACTAGGACTTTATTAAGACGAGATGGTGGTGCACCGATATATATAACTGCTGTTGTATATATCAGTGCTTATTTAGGTACCTACAGTACGTTTTAAAAAACGCATATATACACGACTCAAAGAATGCGCTGCGTACATAAATGAATTGTATTATTGGTGCCAGTGTTAAATCCAATGTTGACACATTGCAGGGCGACAGCGGCAGTGGGCTGGTGGACAACACTGGCCGCCTGGTCGGTGTGGCGTCGTGGGTGGAAAATGATGCCATCGAGTGCCGCGAGGGCAATCTGGTAGTCTTTTCAAGAATCTCCAGCGTTCGCGACTGGATCAAACAAGTTACCAATATTTAATGCGTAGCTTATACTTTATTTCATATTTGGCGATTATTTATCCGTGGGCGAAAGCGTCATACAAAAACAGACTATTTATTGTTGTAGTTCCAAAAAGGACATTCTCTATTCACGCCCACATTGCCATCACTAGTCATCTAATCATTTCACAAGCAATACTTTGTTTTCTTACTTCATACATAACATTTCGATTGATTTCTCTTCTTTTGTTATGTACTTAATAATTAATTTATAGACGTTTTGTATAAAAGTACAAATATGTTTTTAGCGTAGTAATATGGTTGTGATAAAAATGTAGTATCCATATTTGTATATCGATTTTCAAATGTGTACCATTAACAAAAGTTGTCAAAATACTTACTGTTATAAAAATTACGAAAACCGAAATAAAAAAATTATTAAAATGTATTGTATTTTAATTTTTATGTAATGATGAAATTAATATACGCTTAGATTGTGATATGGAAATGAAATGATGATGAACTAATATAGTTATAATATTAGACAACGTATGTACTCATTGTTTACTTAAAGACGGATCGAATCCAGAAGGACATGCAAACATAGCATATTTTTTTAATTAGTTCTTGGGTTTTTACCCTAGATTGCCGAAACGCTAAACTTTGCTAATAGAAGTGAATTTCTGACGTTATCCATACTCGTGCTTTTTATATTTAGGGTGAAGGTACCGTACAAGCCCATGCGCCGCTGTCATCTAATTTGAGAATTCGGTGTACTAAATTACATGCAACCTCGCGCACCTATCCGCGCCGTTCTAGTAGTTCCATACAAACCGCGCCTTTAATTAAACCTGCCCCTAAATGATAACGAAATGATATTTAAAAATGTGGGGATAAATTACATAAAGAAGTAAAATAAGAGACGCGAATGCATGAGAATAATATTTTGTTTTATTTATAAATATGGAAGTCAGTTAAGGTAGTTTGGTCACGTTTTGGAGAAACCACGTCGGTCGCAGGTGCTTTTCAAGTACAACGTACCAGAAGTACGATCCCGTGGACATAAAAAACCGTATGACTTGACGCATTATAGAGGGAGACATGGGAGCCAATAGTCTTACTCCAGAGGATGCTCAAGATTGAGGGAAGTAGAGGCGTAGGAAGGTAGACCCTGGCACTAGCCGGGATAACATCAGGTAGAGAAAAATTAGGAAGGTTGGTATTTAAAAAAGAGCACAGATAAAGCAAGTTACCCAAAAACTCTAAAAGAAAAGTCGGTCGGTTCCTGAGATGTTGATGGGAAATCCTTTTGAGCAACGCGTAGCTAGCACCTAATTAAATTAATTGCAAATGTCATTAGCTATAGATACTATATCTGATATGGGGCTAGTCATATCAATAATTGAACATTGGAGGGTTTTAATATTTAAAAGTCGTATTTGAAATGTCAATGAAAAGGCAGGTGAGTGTCAGACTAATATGTTTATAATTAAAACTATAAACCAAAGGAGATCGTCACATTTCTCCCCTTTAAGCCTACCACTTAGAACTATCTTTTATAACCTAACAAACTTTAAGTGACAAGGCATTTAAAACAGAAATTGTACATTACAACCAACTAATGCTGGGCCTGCAAGAATGCCCTTTTAGCCCGATGAAAGGCACGCAGTGCACGAGCTGATGCGCCCGCCGGAGGTGGCGATGGCTCAGGCGTACGCCACTCAGGACCGGCGCGTGGCGACGACACCGTCTTTGATGCCTCACTCTGTACGAGCGTCTTTCGTACACCGCCACTCCCGCTGGATGCATCCTCACACGCTACACCTTCGAATCCATTACCAACCCCTGAATCTGCGCCCTCTGTGGTAACCGCGCCGCCCATACGAGTTAACGAGTATTTATTTATGTTACCCGTGGAGATGATCTGATCGGCATGCCTACGCCACTCAACTCCACTGTCTAAACCAACTCTGTAAGAGACGGGCCCGGTTCTTTTAATAATTTTGGCTTCAGCCCACTTATCTCCTCCCACCGAATAATCACGAGCTAAAACCGTATCGCCAACATCAAAATGCCTTTAGGAGCCCGTAACTCGGCTTGTTGACGTTCCTGCCTTTCCCGAACCGTGGCCGCCATGTCAGGACGCAACATGTCCAAACGTGTGCGCAGCCGACGTCCCTGTAATGCCACGGCGGGCGAAACCCCTGTCGTCGCGTGGTCAGAGTTTCTATATTGCAAGAGAAACTTGCTCAACGCTATGTTTACATCTTCCCTTTCAAATAACTCTCTCCTTAATGCTTTTTTAACTGTACGAACAGCATTTTCCGCTGCTCCATTACCCTGAGGTCTATAAGGAGCCGAGGTTGTATGTTTAATACCATTATTAACACAAAATATCTCAAACTCTTGAGAAGAAAACGGAGGGCCATTGTCTGTTACAAGCTGCGAGGGTAAGCCAAAACGCGCGAATATACTTCTTAAAACTCTAATTGTAGAAATTGTGTTTGTGGTGCGCATAGGTACAACCTCAATCCACTTAGAATGCGCGTCAACTAATACAAAATATCGCGTACCACCACAATCCGCGAAATCAGCGTGTACGCGTTGCCAGGGATGCATCGGAAACTCCCAAGGGTACAGCTGCACCCGTGGCGGCTCGTCGCGTACACTATTGCACGCGGCACATGACTTACATAACACTTCGATGTCCTTATCCAAATTTGGCCAATAAATGTAACTACGCGATAAACTTTTCATTTTGTTTATACCCAAATGACCTTCATGAATCTCTCGCAAAACGTTTTTTTTTGCAAAACTAAAGGAATCACTATCCTGTATCCATAAATAATACATCCCTGATCAACTGAAAGGTCATTTTTCCTACTAAATAAGGTTTCTCCGCATCGCATCTTGGAACCGATGGCCAACCGAAAAGTATATACCCCTTTTAATTGTCCGTTTCGATCTTTATACATGAAAAAAAAAACGACGGCACATGTTCTCACTAATCGCAGAGATACGACTACCTGTATTAACCTCAAACTCTATATGTTTTCTATCAATGCACAATTTAATAAAATATGGTTGATTACCTCGGGCTACCAGTTCCATATTGAACATAACATTATCAACCGAGTTGTCGTCTACATATGTAATTATTCCGACCAATGCCCCCCTTTTTACACATCACTTTCAGATGACCTCTTTGGCCGCATTCGTAGCATTTGTAAGCTTTAAACCGACACCTAAACGGATTGTGCGACTTGCCACAATGCCAGCATGGGCCCGCGGCCTCTGAGCCGCTCGCGTCCCTTGCCGCCGCTCCACTTGCCGTGCTGATGGCGGGTACTCTAGAAAATCGCGCTCGCGGGCCGGTCCGACTATTGCGCGCGTGATGCAGGCTTTCGCCCGCCTCGCTGCCCGCCGTCTCCAACGAGTCTGTCTTCACCATGATGGAGCTGCTCACCTCGGCATGTTTCTGAGCTGCCTCGAAAGCCAAAGCCAATTCTACCGCCTCCTTACATTGTATATTCCTCTCTGCAAAAATTCTCGAGCGCATGTCGTTGTTCAACAATCCAGACACAAATTGGTCACGTAGATTTTCTTCCAGTGACGAACAGGACTTGCATTTGCTGAAATTACATGTGGCTGCAAGATGTTTAAGTGCCTGTAGGTAACCGGTGAGAGACTCGTTTGCTTGTTGCCAACGTAATCTAAACACATGACGTTCGGCTACCTCCGAACGCTGAGGTTCTAGATGATTCGACAAAAGCTTAATCAAATCATCATAAGTGTGATCTTCCGGAAACTTAGGTCCACATAAATCGCACATAAGGGAATAGGTTTCTGACCCTACTACCGTTACCAACATTGAAACTTTAAGATCACCCTTATGTCATTTAGCTTGACGAATTGTTCAACACGCCGAACGTATGCTGGCCACTGCTTTGGCTCCAAATTAAAAGGTTCCAATTTACCGATCGGCATATTAGCAACAAAAAAAACTGCTTTAACACGCGTGATACTCTTAAATAATTTATATTTTATTTCTCGTCGCGCCAATGAAATGTCAATGAAAAGGCAAGTGAGTGACAGACTAATATATTTATAATTAAAACTATAAACCAAAGGAGATCGTCACAGTATTGATGCATGCCGGACGTGCTGGTTTTAATAATATACAGTTTCCATGAATAGTTCATAACATATAGCTGTTTCCCATAAGGTAATGTAAAAAGGTCGTAAAAAGAGAATTTATCTACCTATGAGCACACGTATGTTTCAAGTGCATTATTTTGAGGGAAACATATGACGCAAGTCTGTACCCGCATGTAAAGCATTATCTTTTATTTATACGACACAGCATAGCAACAACTACAAGTCAATCAAAAAATATAATAGACTAGTATTTGCTCGCGGCTCCGCTCGCATGAAAGGCTTACGTTTATACAACCCTTTTATCCCTTATTTCATGTGTCCATCTATAAAATTGAAGAAGTTTCATACAGACTTGTGACCCCTCTTTCACTCCTTAGAAATGGAATTTCCAAAAATCCTCTCTTAGTGCTCCCCTACACTCCCTGAGAAACCTTATATGTACCAAATTTCATCTTTCTACGCTCAGTAGTTTCGGCTGTGCGTTGTCCGTCAGTCAGTCAGTCAGTCACTCAATAACGAAAGAGTTTTATATATATTGATTGATTATTTAATTTATAACAAAAAAAATACAAAATAAGAATCCAAAACAGAATATTAAAAATTATTTCCAACATACGACTCTACTTTCCCTGCCTACTGGACGTTTTAATAAGTTTACATTGAACTTAAAAAGTTTTTGGTGGAATTACACTATGAAAATCTGTTGCAATTATGGATGATTCAATTCATACATCATAATAAGTAACAACTAAAAGTGTAATTGAAATAATAATGAAACTGTATATCATTCAATAAATGATTAATAATGTCCCTTACGACTTACAAGTTAAGTTTAACAGCTATATAGTTTATTTCAAGGGTGGTTTTGAGTTTTATTTAAAGTTATTTTTATGCCTATATCATTAATAATATCATATCACTTCTATTTCTAAGAATAAAAGCCAAGGCTACCGCTGGGTGAGTCTGGCTTAAGATATCTGGATCTAGTGGCATAGTTATTGACAACCAGCGAGTAAGATGGTCAATGTTTCTAGAAGCAGAATATTATTTGTATATCAAAATACACCCGTAGCCTGGTATTGGATTTTGTGCCCCATATTAGGCTTTCCTTTATAGGCTTGTATCACATCAATAAACGGGAACAAAATCAGATAATCGTAAGTGAACCAGTTGTACAACTGCCTACCTCTTTGGATATACAGGTGTAGCCTCACCTTATTTCAGAAATACAGGAAATCTAATACTATAGCCAGTATTTAAAGTACGGAAACGACAGGTAGTTTTAAGATATTTAAAAAATAACATTGCACATACTTACAGACAATATTTCATATCGAATATATACTATATTATGTGGGCTATGGCTAAGTCTGGCTTATGATGATGAAACGACATTAGGTATTACTGTGGATTTTTAAAAGAAACATGCTCTAAGTGCGCAATCACAACGCGAGTGTTATCCATGAATTATTAATAATGATTAAAATATCGTGTTTACAAAATAAAGAGAATTCATAAGAAATGCAACGGGGAAAACAGTATCGTATTGTTTTTACATCGGTAAAACTACGTTGGTATCATTTCAATAACTGGAATATGAGACGATAAATCTCGCGGCAAGACATACATCCCTAGATACGTATGTCTATAAGTACACATAATGGGTAGTACCTACCTAACTGGATTGGCACCGCAATCATTTATAAAAATACAAGAGGCTTTATCTTAGTAGAGATTATGTTGGTGTTTCAGCACCTACGGCAATATTTTGTACTAAATTGCTTATCTCATAATTTCAACGCAAACCACGTTGACATTATTGTGGACGTTGTAGTCACAGGATTTTGTATTTAACCTCAGATAAAATAGGGTTCTTATAAGTTTGACCTCAATATCAACAGATTTGACTGTCTATGTCATACCGTCATATGTCTGTCATACCGTAATGCCTAAAGGAATGAACGGATTTGAACACTTTTTGTAAACAGTCCAAAATATGTATTTGTTTTTAACAGATCTATGCCTTATGTTTAAGTCCAAACACCATTGCAATATCTAACATATTAAATGTTTCTAATTCAACGTCTGTCCTCCATCAATTATTTACAACAAAAAAATATTGTTAAAAATGTAGCGAGGTAAATACTCCTAATATGGGTACAATCTACTAATAATACACCACTATACTACGTCCAATTTAGGTAAGCTACAACATTTACTTGTACAAAAAAAACCTTATATACTTTCGTATGTAACATTTATAAGTAAGGCCCCATGTTTAAAGATAACAAGTTATTCGTGCACATTTTACTTTTTGTGCATGATGTGTTTGAATAAACTTGAGTTATTCCGCGTTCTTGGGAAATTAAAAGAGTCTCATCCGGGAAATTTAGTGTTGGGATATATTTATGGGATAACGTCATGTCTTTCAAACCGAAACGCATTAGTACTGACATAACACTGCTGGCAGCAGAAATTGCCCTCGCATACAAGGTACCTATCACCTAGTACCCTTAACCCTCATATGGAACAACAATATAGGACTAAACTTTGGCACCAATCAGATTATTCATAATGATCTAAATTATTGGATTTGAAATAAGTGTCTCATATTCGTGAAATGCAGAAGATGTTCAATTCTGTACCGGTCCAACGTTCATTCATTATAATGACAATAGGATGTAAAAGTTACCACGCCAGTTTGGAACATTATTTATTAAGAACGTGTCTCGTAAAATTTGTACTCATTTCTTAAAATAGTCTTCAACAAATATTTTAATAAACAATGCCACCCACTACACAAATTACGATACTTATAGTTATCTATAATGATAGACATAATAAAAGCACCCTGTATATGTGTAATCTGCGGGCAGAGTGAACTAAACGACCGCGATTAATGGAAGAAGTTGATAAGAAATTTCACGAAAACATTACGTTCTGAAGTCGCATCATCGATTTGTGGTTCATATATAGTGGAGTGGAGTGGTTTGTGGCGGTACTACGATGTTCAACTCGAAGCAGTCGGTTGTGTTGGCGGTGGCGGCGGCGCTAGTCGCGTGCGCGTGCGCAGCGCCCGACCCCGGCGCGAACGACATACAACTCACTCAGAAAATATGTGAGTGTTTAAACACTTATTTAATTAAGTATAAATATTTTGTGAAAATTTATCTATTACCTACGTGATTGATCTAAATCATAATCCTGATCTCTGAAGTACATATATGTAATAGAGCTATTTCATTTCCAATGCCCGGTATTTTTACATATAGGCGTTACTTTATTTTACATAGGTATTAATTAAAGATAAGTCCGATCGCATTTAAGGTCACGAACGATACGTGTAGTATATAAGTAGTTATTATAACGTATCTAAAGGCTGAAATTGGTAAATTGATTATGAGTGAATAGGTTTTGGAATTGTATGATGGAATTGAATGTAACTAAAGCTAAATTGTAGAAATGATATTATTGGGTTACAAGAAACTTCTGAAAAACCTGTCGACCTTAATCCTATACAAATAATATATGCCTGTCAAATGTGCTGTCAAAGCAGAATTTGTAGAAAAGTACTCAACTTATGTAAAAAGAAGGTTTAAATTGCTATTATTCTGTAATCTTTGACGTAAAATTAATTGAGAATCGTATTATCACATAGATTGCTTAGATCCTTCACTACATGTAATGAGAAAAATGGTCTTGTGGTATTAACAATTTCTGAGCGTAGGACCGGGATAACGTACCACGCAATTTGTAGGACAATATGACTGTTAAATTATATAAATATTAACTAGGTAAAAACAAAAAATCTGCTGGTTAGTAATCATTTTTGATGACCTCGTTATCGAAACATGTTGGAAGAAGGGACTGTTTGATCAAACCATACATTTTGTAGGACAAATATTTTTTCGAATAATTTAGATAATTATCATCAGAGTTAACAAAAAAAAACCCAAAACTTAGTAATAAATTTTTGAGAATCATCAAATCGCCATATTTTATCCTTGCTACCTCTGTTACCTCTGTTAATTGTTGGGCGTCTCATCGAAACAAAGCTGCTTACGGAAAATTAGCTTGATAGCAATCAAGTGCACAAATGGGCCCTGGATCCTTCTATATCCTGGATCCTTCGGACTATAACATGTATAATAATTTTAGCAAACGCTAACGTTTCGAAAACACGCACCTTTTTATAACTTACGTACATTTTCGCTTTTATTTATATAACTCGTTTCACGGTACGAACATATATGTAAGGAGATTATTTTTCATCAGATTTGTCTGGCAAGGGTACAGCATTAAAACGACCCAAAGAAGACACGAGGCCTGTCAACGAGCGGTTTCCCCATGCGGTGCGCTTCGGATACACCTGCGGTGGGTCCATCATCAGCCCTAACTGGGTGATCTCCGCTGCACATTGGTATGTACATATGCCTACTACACCTTATCACAACAAATCGCGCGTCACCTTAATTAAAAAACTCACCGTTCGAATCACCGCCTTCTGCCACTTGACGTCGGTGTTAGGCTGCGGTTAGACGACGCGAAAAATTTTCAGTCATAGCAAATGTATGTCTTATTAACTAGGACTTAACGTTGAAATTCTTTGTGAGTAACTAACCGCGCGGCGGCCGCGCGCTCGCATCGCGCGGTCGCGCAGTCGCCGCGTGGTTGGAGCGTTGCGAAGAATTAAACATTATGGCTTAGTCAATAGAGTTTACATTAGTTTTTCGAGTTATTCGAGCGAGGCGGCCGCGCGGCCGACCGCGCGGCCGCAACGCGGTGGGATTCCTTGTCATATAAATGCGCCCTTAAGCAAGGACTGGAGCCGGCCCATTACTACTTTACCAACGTATGTATGTTTATATACATATATACACGTGTAAGTACACGTTTCTTCCAATTAGGGCATTAAATAATCTTTTATCTTCAAATACAATGTTAATCGTATTTTATTTTATTTCCATGTGAACTAGTAATAAGGTGCTGCCCAGTTAAAGCTATTGTTTCAAATGTCGATAATATTCTACAGTGACTGTACTGGTAACGTTTAAACTGCAGGGGAATGAATTATAGTTGTCAGTTAACCGTGACCGCGGATAGATAAACATCAATTTACACTTTGCAAGAATCCACCTTCTGGTTTCTTTAATATTGATTATAACTTTAACAATTGAACTGTTATCGTTGTAATCCGGTAATTGGGCTATTTATCGTTGCGACTAGGTGCTGCATGTTTTGTAACACTGTATTACAAGACTGTGACACCCAATGATCTGTTTCGAGTACCTATGTCATTAAAGTGATTAAATGTGCAACACACGCTCACATGCGCACACGCGCACACTGCGACCTCCTTGGGGCCCTATAGCTTAAGCTATGTAGGGAATAGGGATTGCAATCCGGCGTCATTTTCAGTCCGACCGGATTCCCATTGATCCGGCCTGATCCGGTCGGAATTATCAAGTCAGGATGATTTTCGCTTTTCGGTTCAAAATTAACGTTAGTTAGTTAACGTTAATTAATGTTAGTTAGTTAATCAAGTGTCATTGTGCTTAATATAGGTATTTCATAAAAAATTAAACATATATCCATACATAGTATAAAACAATGTCGTTTCCCGCTGTCTGTCTGCCTGTCTGTTCCTATATAAGCTTAGATCTTTAAAACTACGGAAGCGATTTTGATGTATTTTTTTTAATAGATAGAGCGATTCAAGAGGAAGGTTTATAGTATAATACATGAATAATATAGTAGAGAAAAACTTATAAATTTAGAGGTTTCTAATGTGATGTCGTAAATAAACACATTTTTTGCGCTTACATTGCAAACGCTGGCTTAACCCTGAATTTGTAATTTTGATTCTTCCTGTAATGTCAAATCTTTCTTTAGTGATGGTGAATCTAAGTTAACTTCTACTATTTCTTCCATGTTTTCTTTGGAGTTATGATCTTGAATAACTCTTTCCAAGATTTTTCTCATTTCTGATCGTATGACTGGCATAGTAAAGTACCTACTCATGCAACAGCTCTATTATTTAAGCTAAAAATTGTAGTACCCGATACTTTCGGTACCGGATCCGGTGAACGTTTAATGATTCTGGATCCGCCGGATTACCGGATCCGTTTTTCCGGATTGCAATACCTAGTAGGGAATAAACTCATTAATTTATACTAAATAATAAATATGTTCATGTTACTTAAATATGTTGATCCATTAATAACTGAAATATAACACGAGCAAATTGAAATCAACAAATTTTAATAAAACTATAATAAATAAAATAAAAGTCGACCAATCGTGTAACAAATAAAATGAAATACGTGAATATAGCAATTTTTAATCGACAAGTCATTCTTTTCGAGAATAGTTTAAACGGATCAAAAACAAGCCCACTGAGTTTGTTTCGCCAGGTCTTCTCAGGCAGGGTCGCGTTTGGATCTAGTAGAAGTTTTAGAACAACAATTAGGAGATACACATGATCCGTATCAATCTGCCTTATAACTATAATATATAAAAGGCTTTGTATTTCCCCGAATAATTTGGATTGAAAGACCGAACCAAAAACAAGCCCAATGAGATTGGTTAGCTGGATTATCTCATGGCTGGGTCGCGCCGCTTTGAATCCAGCGGTAAAGGAAGTCCACTTGAGTTTATTTCGCTGGGTCTTCTCAAGATGGGTCGTTTACACGTGCCGTTTCGAGAATGCTTATGATCCATATCGCCCCGTAATAATGTGACCTCAGTATTAAAAGCACCTTATCCCAGAAATTAATAAAACAACGTCGAAACTAGTAGATATATTTATTATCCCGACAACTCGTTCGTTAAACATACCGATCTTCAATGCGTGACGACGGAATGCGAACTGACGCTGTCAAGTCGTGCGCCTCTCTTTTATACATAATTTTAGGCGCATCTACCCGCGAAAATTTTACAAACACCGTCCGCATAGACTAATAAAAATTAACACCTACAAACATTTATTTAGTTAACCTTACAATCTTCTCAATGTTTATTACAGTGCAGGGTTATACGAAAACCCCCATTTGAATATTCTTATTTTTAACAAATCCACTTTTTGAAATTGGAATAAATTTTGAGCGTGCACCATAAGGTTTCTTTTTGTATTATTTTCTTTTTAATTTATATTAATTCACAAATGTAATTAAATAACAGAATACGTATGTTGTAATCACTTCCAGCACGCTGTTCAATGATGGCCGCTCTGTCCTAGCGGGCACTAACAACACCGACGACGACTCGGGCGTATTCCGCCGTGTGAAGAAGCTCGTCATACACTCGCTCTTCTCTGTAGGACCTTACTGGGTTGACGCCGAAGAATTCAATATAAAACAGGTTCGTAGACTAAAAAACACATGATAGGTATCTATACTTATATTTGCGGTTGGGCCACTAAAGTCGCATAGAATTCAATTCTTCTTCATTTCACCATTTTGTAAGTACACTTCCTTGAAGGTATTGAATCCTTAACGTACCTAAGTTGCCAAATTCGCTGGAAGTAGGATAATTATATGGGCCCGGATAGCCGTCCACCATGCACATGGTGTTAAAAGTGTCCAAAGTTAGTTAATGTGACCAACACATTTTGTGTGGATCGCATTCCAGGATCAACCAGTGTACATCGGGTTCTCCCAAGGTGCTTGCGACTTGATAGTTGGCTGGGCCGGGTATAGGGGTGCATCCTTGTACACACCCAGCAATTAAATACTTCTTGTTTGCTAATTCAATATTGTAGTATGTCAAAAAATCTTCTGTAAATTCCAGGTGGCCGCACGTTGGGATTTCGTGTTGGCGGAACTTGAAGAACCGCTACCATTAGACGGCAAAACCATGGTCGCTGCCAAGCTTGACGACCAGCCTGAGTTACCAGTCGGGCTCGACGTCAGCTATGCAGGCTATGGAACTGATCACCATGGGGTGAGTTGCGCACATTTCAATTGACAAGTCTAGTAATAGAATTAGGGTTTTTAGTTCAATTCAAAACTCCTTCAATTGCGCAACAATGTAAAGCACAAGTGTGTTCTGTTACGGATATATTATACATAGTAAGTACATGAACATTACATCACAAACATCTTCGGTTTCACTGGAGTTACGGGGAGAGCCTCAATTGATCCGTTCAGTAAACTCATGTCGAGATATTGTCTACGGCCTATAAGAGAAAGTCACTAAACTTTAATTGTCAGCGTTTATAGAGACATAATGTCCCCATTACATAAATGGTAGAGCCACTGTGTAGAATGGACCGGCTCATTACCACTGTTTCACTGAAAACCGACGTAAAATAGCGGCTTGCTGTTGTTTACGGTGAGTGAAATCGGTCGGCAACGCGCCCATAATTCTACTGGTATTGTGAGAGTACATGATCACTTACAAGTGACCTTTTGACTTGCTCGCTTATCGGCCGATCCTATAAAAAAATTACAATGTTTTGATCATCTTAGACGGAACAATCCATACCATTAGTCGTATAGTCCTCTTCTTAACTCAATTCACATTATTTTGTTGTGTTAATTTCCAGGGTACGATGCGTAGTCAAATGCACGCGATGGAGCTGTCGACAAAGTCTAACGAGGTGTGCTCTAGGCTGGAGCAGTTCAGGTCCAAAGACATGTTGTGTGCCAAGGGACGTCCGCCGCGGTACGACTCCGCTTGCAATGTGAGTACCTATGCTCATTGCTCATACCTAGCCTTTTTACTTTTTTAGACGAGAGTGGTACAGAACAGTTGCTTGATTTTATAAAGCAATAAACGTGACAAAAAATCCATAAAATAGATATTTTCTAACTAGATTGCCCTATAGAATTTATGTTGAATAATCTTATGGTTTGGTCAAACAGCGACCGGGGCGGGACGGCAACGCTATAGAGTTAGTCGAGCGTCGAGCGCGACGGTGCTGTGTGACAAATGCATTACAACTGCTCACGTCCCGTCAGCGTCGCGTTGTCGTTCCAAACCAAACCATTACATGTATATCTCACGTAACCGTCACGTCAAATTAAAAAAGATATACATAAACAGAGACTGAGCTATAATAGTTATTATTATATACGTGTAATTACTAATTACGGACTGTCTCCATGGCGTAGTTATATTGCGAATCTATGCTATGCTAAGGTCTTGGGTTCAATCCCGGGTAGGATAGAACTAGGATAGAACTGCTGGTGGGAGAATACTTGTATCCGACCGGATAGCGACCACCGTACACTGGTGCTAAAACCTGCCATAGTGGCCCACCTTGTGTGGGTCGCGTTCCAGGGTCAGCCAGTGTATATCCGGTTCTCCTCAGGGGGCTTCCCCCTGATCCTAACCCTTTTCCCATCCCTTTTTCCTTGCCCTCCCCCCTTGGCCCTTTGGCAGGCCGGCATGATCTTGCCGACCTACGATAGACACATTGTTTGTCGTTGGTCGACACTATTCTTGGATTGCGCTACACTTACCATCAGGTGTAGCGTAGTCACTTTGCCGAGCCAGGATAAAAAAAAAGTAATATTGGGTGTTTCTATTAATAAATGCCCAATATCAACCCGGAATGTGGAGTTGTTCTCGGTATGGTAATAGGCTCGACCCACTGTCATATCAGACGGTAATAAACTCGGCAGAATGTGAGTGTACTTACCTACCAGTTACACCTCTGGATTATATTCGTAAATGCATACGTATAATTAAGCGTTTGCGGTATTTGTGGTGGTTGGTCGATATTCTTATGCATGTTAACTCTATCCCCTGAACTAGACGGAAATCCCTCAGGAGACAGTACTCCATACATTTTATTTTAATACATACATGCATTATATAACAAGTTTGTCACTGCTGTTGTTTATATTATTGCTTATTTAGGTACAGTACGTTTTAAAACAACGCATATACACGACTCAAAGAACGCGCTGCGTACATTGACCAATAATACAAATTAATTGTATTATTGGTGCCAGTATTAAATCCAATATTGACACATTGCAGGGCGACAGCGGCAGTGGGCTGGTGGATAACGCTCGACGCCTGGTCGGTGTCGCGTCGTGGGTGGAAAATGATGCCATCGAGTGCCGCGCGGGCAATCTGGTAGTCTTTTCAAGAGTCTCCAGCGTTCGCGACTGGATCAGACAAGTTACCAATATTTAATGCGTAGCTTATACTTTATTTCATATTTGGCGATTATTTATCCGTGGGCGAAAGCGTCACACAAAAACAGACTATTTATTGTTGTAGTTCTAAAATGGACATTCTCTATTCACGCCCACATTGTCATCACTAGTCATCTAATCATTTCACAAGCAATACTTTGTTTTCTTACTTCATACATAACATTTCGATTGATTTCTCTTCTTTTGTTATGTAAAGTACAAATATGTTTTTAGTGTAGTTTTACGGTTGTGATAAAAATGTTGTATCCATATTTGTATATCGATTTTCAAATGTGTACCATTAACTAGAGTTGTCAAAATATACTGTTATAAAAATTACGAAAAACCCAAATAAAAATAATAATAAAATGTATTGTAATTTAATTTTTATGTACAGTACTACGATGAAATTAATATACGCTTTGATTATGTGATATGAAAATGACCTATTCGGATCCGGATGAACATGCAAACATATGCTATTTATATTACCCTAGATTGCCGAAACGCTAAACTTTGCTAATAGCAGTGAACTGAAGACGTTATCCATACTCGTCCTTCTTATATTTAGGGTGAAGGTACAGTACAAGCCACGCGCGCCGCTGTCATCGAATTTGAGAATTCTGTTACTAAATTACATGCGATTCGCGCACCTGTCCGCGCCGTACTAGTAGTTCCATACAAACCGCGCCTTTAATTAATCTAGCCCTTAAACAACTTCAACCCAGACTCGCATACGAGGGACCTATCACTAACTTTAAGAATCAAGAAAATAAAGAAGCTATTAATATATAGTAATTGAACATTATTTTATTTGTCCGTGGGTTCTACATACGATTATTTATTTAAAAATGATAATATACGCGCCAAACCGAAGACCTCCTCCGTATTTTTTCGTATGTTAAAAAGATTAAATCGAGTAATAAAACTCACTTCATTATTTATTTTATTGCATCTTTATTTAACCTGAATGGCATTGAACCTTAATCATGACATTCCAAGTGTGAAGGTTAGTCAGTTTTGAAGGTCCCTGCCTCGTTAATCAGAACCTGTACATAACAACATTGTGTCTGTCCAGGACAATTAATGGAAATATTTTGAAATTACTAGGCATTATGTGATTTAACGGAGTCTCGGAGTGATGAGCGCAGTTCAGTGTCATGCAGTGCTTTGTAATGCAAAGTTCTGTGTGGTGTTGCTTCTTTTTAGGTGGAGGTGTGGCGCTTACCATCAGGCGAGCGCCCTGCTCGTCTCGTCATTCAATCATAAAAAAAAAACTCAAATCACAATTTCTTTTATTTGTTTGTGCTCTTCACGTGGAATGAGTGTACATTCTTTTAGTTTTGTTTTATCCAAGTGTACACTAAAGACTGGTGAAATATATTTACCACTACCAACTTTTGAGGAAGAGTCGTTCTCGTGATAAAATGTCCGTTCATTTTAGAATCATTCACTCACTGCCTCGCACAGAATAAACATGAAATAAGGAACAGGGACGATGTGTGAATTGTGATATAAAAGTTTTAGTAGAGGATCCCAGGTAACATTGCGGGTAAGTTGCCTACCTTTTTCTGGCCACTACTACCTGGTTGCCGTGTGCAAACAGGTAACTAAAAAGTGGTCATTGCGCTCATCTAGCTCCTAGCATTTGCAGGTAGTATACTTTTCATTGAAGGTTCATTTTTTTGGTAAACAAGTCAGTGAAGTTATATAAACTCCTTTGCAAAAAAAACGGGCACCTTACACACACACTTTACCTTAGCTTTTCTATGGGTAAATATTATTATATTTTTAGTATGTCATTAGCTTGGATGACTAGAAATTTCTTATTATCAATGAGAATCTAGTTTTTTAACACTTTTATCCTGGTATCGGTGTTTTAGTCAATGTAAACAGAGAGCCGTGTTAAAATGGACATTTTTATGGGTATAATGAAATTAAGACTACGAGTATTTTTATGGTATTTTAATAAAAGAGACATTAAAAAATAAAAATTAATAACGAGTATGACCTCCTCTTGCAGCGATTACGGCATGTAATCGTCTTGGCATGCTTCCCACCAGGCTTTTGATGGTGTCCTGTGGAATGTGTTCCCACTCAGTCGAGATTACACGTTTAAGCTCTCTGATGTTTTGTGGAGGTGGTTGGACAGATCGTACTCGCCTTTTTAGGAGGTCCCAAACGTGCTCAATGGGGTTAAGGTCAGGGCTCCGCGCTGGCCAATCCAAACGACGAATACCGACCTCTTGCATATAAGCATCTACGTCGCCAGAACGGTGGGCCCGAGCATTATCGTCCATGTAAATGGCATCTTCACCAATTACAGTCAGTGCGGGTTGTGCATTTTGAGAAAGGATTTCTGTTATGTACCTATGCGCATTTAGTGAGCCATTTTCTATGAATACTATCTCGGTACGATAGTTGGAAGTTACGCCCGCCCAAAACATAACGGACCCTCCACCATAAGGGGTGATTTCTTCAAAACACACATCGGCATAGCGTTCCCCTGGTCTTCGTAACACTCGCCGACGTCGGTCCTCACCATGCAGACAAATTCGAGCCTCATCGGAGAAGAGTACGCTACTCCAGTTACCTGGTGTCCAAGATAGGCAATTTCTAGCGAACCTCAACCGCGCAATCCGGTGCTCACGGAGTAACTTGGGGGCCCGCGCTGGTCGTCGACTACGTATATCAGCAGCTAAAAGTCTTCTCCTCACAGTCCATAGGCTAACTTGTGCTCCTCGTACCTCTTCAAGGTTTCTTTTGAGGTCTATGTAACTGCATTTGCGGTTCCTCAGCGCCTGAGTCACTAAAAAGCGATCGTCTCGCGGCTGTGTGCAACGTTTTCTCCCAGAACCTTGCCTTCTCTGAACGGAACCTGTCTCTTGGTATCGAGTCCAGGTTCTTTGTACGGTTGAACGACTCACGTTTAACCGCTGTGAGACGTAACATTGGCTACACCCCTCTTCCAGCAGCGCTATAATTTTACTAGCTCTCATTGCTTTTTCTGCCATTACGATAGACACAAAGATATCTGTTTTAAGTCACAATAAGGCAGAATTATGCGATAAACATAAATTGTTGTACTAAAAATAACGAAAAGTTACTTTTAGTTGCTTGATAACCTTTTAACCGCAAACCCGCGAAAAGTGTCACAAAATGAAAAAGGGATTAATAATTTAAAAAACAAAAGTTTTGAATTTGGAATGAACTTTTTTTCATACCCAGACTCTTTATTAAGTGCCAGTAACATAGTTTGGCTATTAAAACCTCTGAAGAACTAAATTATTACCAATAATGTTAAAAAATCAAACCCGCCCGTTTTTTTTGCAAAGGAGTGTATATTTTTTAAAACAAACATATCCTTGACCATCTTTTTTTAGGCAACCCTATTGTATGTATTCAGCAACAATTTTATACCCTAAAATATATTTTTCATCCGGTAAACAGCTGGGTGAAGGTCGATGATACGCGGGAACTTAGACCATTTATACTGGATGAAAATATGTAAATTATATGAGAGGAAATGTGTAAACAAGGATAATAATCTGGATGATCCACATTAGATGTGCATCAAAGTGATATCACACTTTAGGACATAGTGTAAAACAAAACAATGTGTATGTTTCTGAAAATTTAATGACTTTAATAGAAGAATAACTAAATTAAAACAGCAAGATAGAAGAAAATCATTCATTATTAACATCATCTTTATCTGATTACGTTCAAGCAAAAGACCAAAATTAATCAATGACCTAACAAAATATACAACAAAAGTCATTAAATAATTAAGTCCAAACCGATCAGTTAGTCTAACGTGATAACGTGGACAACGACTTCCGACCGAAGCGATAGATACATCACATGCCACGAGTGACGAGACGCGACAAGTTACGTCACGTCACGTCACGTCACGTCACGACGCGACGCCACGACATGACATGACATGCCGCGCTCGCCGCTCGGCGTTTCAAATCACCGCTAACGAACAACGTTACATAATACAACTTACAATTTTGAATAATATTGTGATTAAAAGAAAAAAAGCTAAATAATTCTTTTCTACTTATATAAGGTGTAATAATATAAAGTGTCGGCTACTTATAATATGTATAACTATCCATACAATTACTTAAAATTTTCACACGTAGAGGGCGGCACGGTCGGTTAGGATGTGTAACGGGTCGCTCTTTTGTAGGCTCCGCTCTTTAGTCCTTGCCCACCCCGCCCGTACTCGCCCATGCCGATACATACCACAATCTCGCTAACACTATGCCACTTACGCCGAATGTTAGACAAAATAAAGCGACGACGTCCCAAACCGTAATTACACTAGCAACTTCGAAGATGATGTGAATGGTCGGTGGCGCTCACTCGTATTTACAACCACCGCGGCCGTCACATATCACGAGTGTTCACACAAACACGAGTCAAGTCGGCGAGTGGCGAGGGCCAGTTTCGAGTTCTAGTATCGAGCCCGAACCTCTCTCGCCCACCGCCCACGTCTCAGCTAACAATTGTTATTTCAGTAGTGTTAAGCACGCAATGCTCTCCGTCGGAATCATAACAATGTAGCTTTTTTTGGAGTTTTAATTTTTTACAATATATAGGATTTGTTTCTATATTTAATTACATCTAATATTTACAATGGAGGTGAACGGACATCATTCAAACTCTACACATTACCACGAAAAAAATATTCCCGTACGCCTACCCGAAACGAACTTTATCTACATTTTTTTGATAAAAATTTAAAAGTAAAACTTTCGCCACAAATAAATCTAATTACACGACGGATCGAGTTTGCATTTCCGAAACTACAGTAATTCACTATTCACAAAAGAAATCTAAGTCAAGATGTTAAACGGACGTGGCCCGAGAGCCACAATGTCACCAGTCCGTACGACATGAAACCAAAATAAGAAACACAAACTCGATCGAATATTTATTTATAGTAAACATAAAGGGTATGGTGTTATGGTGGTGATGGTGGTGGTAGGGCTCGGCTCATATCTTGTGGATCTTCTGCGAGACGACGACGGGATTGTTGCGGCGGATCTCTTGCGCGCCCAACTCTCGATAGTCGAATGAGCATTCGTGCTTGTCGCTGTATCGATGCACGGCGCAGAACAGTCCGCCGCAGCGGCACTCGAACCCTGCGCACACGCACACACAACACAATAACAACACGATAACGAATAACGATCGACTCAACTTCAACAAACACATATACAATAAACAATCTATCTCGATCAAACATGTCCATCAGCATTTTTATGAAACAAATAAGTACAATTTTTTTTTTGTCTAATTCCGTGGAGAATATTTAACCGATGAATAAGTAAATGTCTTCTACCATGGATTTATATGCACCGTGATAGCTTAGAAAAAAAAAGTAACTGACTAACAATAAGAAATAGGGGATAGTTAATTTACACCGAATGATACACATTTACATTTGATACATTACGGGTAAATAAATTTTCACACGAGAATAACATTAAGATAATAGGAGCGGTCTACAGTCAACGAAAATTTGCCGAGAAATACATAAGACGCGACCGTCAAGTCTGACATATTTACAAATAATAGACTTAAGACCATAGAGCATTCGCTAGAATGATCGACGAAATGTTCATACCGATCTTTGGCTCTGTTTATTGTTCATCCAAATTAAAAACGGCAAGTGGCTATAATTCTGTTCTGTAATGTTTGGCTCAAGTTTATCAGCACCTTTAAAGAAGCATTTAAATGATGCATCTATTTTTGGGTTTCGGTCGGAACTCTTCATTCCCTCGTATTCTCCATACAAACCACTTGGGGCACCCTACTTGATACATCAAAATGTATTGTTACGTTACCTGTAAGTCCAACCTTCTTGCGGCAAACAGCACATCTGTTCTTTTTCTTTTTGTCCTTGCTGGGATCTTTATCGTCTGCGTCGTTGTCTGAAGCGCTGGTACTCGCGCCACTCGTGCCCGCTCCACTCTCATCCTCCAATTTCTGGAAACAATCACACGCCCATCATAAGTATAAAATGTGGAGAAACAAATGCCACCGTCAATATGCATATCGCTTAAAAACAAACTAAGACTCTTGCAGCGATAACCATGATTCAGTATTAATTAATAAACTATTTGTGTCAATATAAAAACTAGGAAATAATACTGTCTACTGATGTGACCCTTGTCACAAATAAATATTGAATTCGTTACACATTAACCGCAGCGTTATCGTTGTTGAGTTTGTCGACGGATGTGGTCATTATGCTGTAGGAAAATACCTAATGCCTTAAAGGCAATTGATAAATTCATCTCAGAAGCATACCGGCGTAAGTAGTGCATAATGTACGTATGACTGACATCTGTTTACTTCTGAGGTTAAGAAATGATTTAAGATCTATATTGTAAGTAAGTTCTATTAAAGGCCAGATACTCTTTACTGCGAGCGAGAACATTTTAGAAGTAATTCCTTATGCAACCGATACATGGTAACAAACCCTTTTGCGGTTTTTCCTTCTTTCCGTTTCGGGGGGATGTTCCGCGATCGAGACCGTTGGCGTGTTTAATTTGACGGTCTTTTTAGAAAAAGTGGCCGGCTGGGCGAGCGTTTGGTCGCGGTTCTTTTGTATTTCAGCGGCGCGATCCACTTTCACTTGGTCGGAACGGCCGTGGGCAGGCGAGTGCTCTTGAGTTGTATCGTGTAATTTTATCTTCTGCTCGGTGGTACCGTGGTCAGTGTTCTTCGTTCCATCTGGCTTCGAAAGTGACGCGCTGTCGTTTATGTCGACTGACACATGGTTAATTTCGAAGCTCTTTGATCGCGACACACTGACGCCTTGCTCCAGCGAAGAATTTTGACTCGTATTATTAGATTTACTGTTTCGTCGTACCGCCTTCTTGAATATTCTCTTCCCCTTCGACTCTTTTTTGTTAGGGTCATTTTCCATTATTTAGATTTTTTAAGTTATTTAAGTGGGACATTTTGACTGCAAGTCGAAACAACACATTGAAATGCTTTACTTTACTGAATATTAGTTACATATTATATGAAAGAAAACCTAAATGAAATGTAAATATACCAGTTACGGACTAAAGGTGCCCTCCATCACAAATCGTTGACTTGAGGGTTAAAATACATATAAAAATTACATGTTAAATGATATCGCAGATAAAATGCAACAATAAAAACAGCTTTATATAAAATGAACGAATAACAAAATCAATATTTAAAATTTTCTTCACTGTACACACACCTGTCAAGGTGACGTATATTTAAAAATATTTTTGTTTTGCGCCAGTAACTATGAAGTCCGTAATAGTAATTACTTGTAATAATGGAATTCCGATTTCAATGACCCACATTCACTGTGCAATCATATTGAAATACGTCATTACTGGCCTATTTTATTTTTAAGATTTTCAGTATAATTACCAAGAGACATGTTATGTAATTAACACATATAGTGCATGCCAGTGCGTTTAGCCTATAGGCAGTATTAACGCGCGTCCTTCAGTGCTCGTGTGGCGAGACTGGCAGGCCACGGATGACGTGTTGTCGTGTGTTGGTGGGCCGTAGCCCGTAGTGTATTGTATATACAGCATTAGTTTGCTGTCCTTCAACGACCGATATAATGGTGGCAATGCATGTTGATTGTGAACTGATTGTTATAAAACTAGTTTAGATGACGTCGCGTCGGACGTATGCTCTATTTGTGTTGCACCGCATTAATGCCTCGCAACGGATGTCGCAGCTGTTTCACTTGTCATTCTAAACTGAATCGTACACTTTACTTTGTATTTTTTTGTCCCTTCTTCGTTCTCGACAAGAAACAGTTTTATCTTTTCAACCATAAATTCACGATAAGTAACATTTTCTTACTAAATAACACCGTGGTAATAACCACGAACCAGAACATCAAAGTGCTATAAAACTGTAAACGGTATCTTACCTGTGACGCATTTGTATCCGAAACAACGCCACCCTTATTATTAGTATGTCAGTAAGTTTACTTACAGTATGCTAAACATGAGACAGTATGATAGTCTACATTTTTTTATTTAACTGCTGTTAGCGGGGGAAATGTAACGTGGCAAGTGTTATTCGTGGCCATATTTTTAACCAACCTAATTTTGCATGAAAACGACAACGGCATAGGTACCCGTATTGGGATAATACTTCTATTTTGTAGCGGGTTAAATATTGAACACTAAAAGGAACGATTGTCAATCAACAATACTTGGAATTTATATCCTTTAAATAAATACATAACTAGCCTTTGGTCGCGGCTCCGTCCACGTGAATGTCTTTGAGACAACCAACCTCCAGCCAATTTCCCTCCTTAAATTGTAAATTGCCAGATAACCTTCTTAGCAGGCCCCTAGATTATACAAACTATCACCTGATCATATAATCATAAACCAAGCTCTAGCATTTTTTGAGATTTCGTGATTCAATCAGTCAGTGAATAAAAGTATTTCGTATTTATGGATTGTATAGTGTTTCATCAGTAAGTAGGTAGGTACTAGGTACTTAAACCTAGAATTGAAATAATATCACTTAAGCCGCGCATTTAGATACAAAAGATAAACAATACATTAATTAGAGGCGAGTCAACACATATTCCTGCATGTTTACTACGCAGCAGATCCGCCATGAGTGAAAGTATGAGTCAATATTCCATTTCAAGGAACTCATCGCGAGTCGTTTTAAAATGTTAATACCACGTGTCACCTCGTTGAGTCAATGTTGAATTGACACTGTCGAAAGATACGTAGCAGTTATCGGGGCCCATCGTCCTCGCTCAACTGTACAATATAAAGCGGGCGTGAGCGTGAATGTGCACAAAATTGGGTAAAGCGGCGCGCGATGATGGCGTCATGGATATTGCGCGGCGCGGCGCTGTGGCGCTGTGGCACAGTGGTTTTTTTTTTTTATTATTTATGGCTCTTGCAGTACTATGCATTTAGCCAGTGTCAAGTACAATTCATTCTCAAGTTATTTTTACAAGAACGATGAAACACGGGTGCGGTCGATTTCATGGTCTTGTCGGAGTTTTGGTGTTAACTCCTTTCAGTACGATTCTTAATTCACTTATTTCCATGTTTCCATACACTGTTCATCACCATCAATGTTTATTGAACAAATCCATACCATTTTTATACAACAAACACAACTCTAAACTAGTTTATGAAATAAATTAAAATAAGCGATGAACTGCACTGTCAGAATTCCCGCCAAAAACCGGCACTGTGGTTAAAAGAAATGTAGCCTCACGTCTGTGTGCGCGTGTGGCGAGGCTGGGAGACTGGGGACCGTGGGCGCGGCGGCCGCCAGTGGCGTGGGCGCCGCCGGCACGAACGGCGCCGACACTGCCGACACCGCCGACACCGCCGACGGCGTCGTCGCCGGCGGCTGCTGCTTCTTCTTCAGAGCCTCCTGGAACCAACCGCTGCCCATTACACACTGTACCCCAAACATATATCCCAAATGTACCTACTTCGAAAAATTAAAGCGAAACCAAGCCTGTGATTGCTACCGATTTTGCCAAATCTTGGGCACGCGTACTCCCATTTAGTCTGCACTTGACTGACTGCGAATGCCTTTTCACAGAATATTTGTGGTTTAAGTGTCTCACTAAACTTCTCTACGTAACTAACACATCAGATACAAAAAAAAATGTGGCACGGTTAGTTTCATTCAGATTGCAGTACGTACTCGCAGCGTCTATTTAGATTATGTGCATTAACCTCTGTGTGGCTCAGGCCTCAGACGCAGCGAGAGATAGATCAAGAAAGACCTAGCATCTGGTGAGCGACACTACGAACTTTATAAACTCACTTTTGACGCTCGCATGGTCTCGAATACGTCCACGATACTGATGATATCAATTCATCGCATACAAATGCGTCACCGCAATTTGAATGTGTCTGTTGTAAAGCTAAACTGCGCAACACAGTGAACAATGCGTGCGCCACTTATGAATATACAAACTTCAAAATTAACGAAGCGAGTAGAGAACCTCGATGTTACAAGTAATGTGTGGATACAACATTAAATTATCCATGCATTATTTATTTTTAATCGAACAACGGTTTCATGAAACTATGTAATGCAGCGTCAGCCAAGCTTGAACGGCGAGCTAATCAAGCCACGTTTGTTTTCCACAAATCCGTCTTTCGTAATTTTCGAATAACAAACGTGACTTATGCCAATACATGACAGAGCTATTATATTTATCAGTGTAATGGTATATTAGTGTAGACCGACTAGCACAATTAGACATTGCGGCTTTCTCCTTACCTTAAAACACACTGAGCACAGTCCGTCTGTGGATGGGTTCCCGTAGAACCCGCAACCGGAGCGGCATAGCGCCTCCATAGGGTTTGATTCACGCTCCATTGTTCCACTATAATTTCACTTGTACAGTAATTGTCAACACTTCACTAGAGTACAGTCAAACGTGATTGCACTGAGAGTACGTATTGCACATATAGTTATATTATAACACAATGTTCCACGGTTTATCACAGTGTGTGCACTTGTTCACGTTGCAATTTAGTGATGGTTCTTCACTTCTGGCTTACGCTCGCGGGTGGTGGCTTTCCTTGCCGACGGTTTGACACTGTTCCTCGTATGTCAGGATCGCGGGGGTCCCTGAAACAAATAAAACAATATTTACTTAATAATTTGACTTGAAAACCCAAAACGAAAGTTATTAGTAATTTAACAAATATTATGTATTAATCTGTATATAAAAACGAGAAACATTCGTTTGTAAGTTATAAGTAGTCTTAGGTAGTACTTTTATACTTCAAGTATACTTTATCTTTGGACCTACCACCTATCCTATTATTATCCAAGTCAAAATGACGTCATCATGTATGAACATCATAATTCAATAGAAATTTAAATCAATGAGTGAGACCTGTAACAAAATTGGCACGAGACGAACACGAAAGTGGATAACGCGAGCGATTAAAACGGTTTAATGATAATTTTGTTAGAAAGTATTAGGCGTGGAATATGTTTTGGTATACGCTGAGCATAATATGCATAACGGCCGGTTTGCGTAACAAGAGAGAGCTAGAAGTGGCGGCAAAGTGGAACGGACCCGCGGATCGGGCGCGCGCCCCTGCTCCGGCGCAAGGTCGCGTGTGCTTTCCGCACCGACGCGACGCACCACTAGCACTCACTAGTGTTGCCAACTTAGGGTAATTACCACTAGGTCTAATAGTTTGGACCTCCCGCCGGCGAGTGAATTTTGCGATATATTATGAAGAGGCTAGTGAGAGCTGGTGTAATTTCAGTTAGTGGAAAGGCATGACCACAACCACTTAACGAACAAATCAACATGTCTAGGTTTCAGCTTAATGGTATTATTAAAATTTGAGAATACAAAAAAAACCTTGTCCACATTGCAGACTATCTTTTTTAG
Source organism: Amorpha juglandis (assembly GCA_949126905.1). NCBI lineage: Eukaryota > Metazoa > Arthropoda > Insecta > Lepidoptera > Sphingidae > Amorpha > Amorpha juglandis. The sequence goes on along the minus strand of OX421378.1, from coordinate 3,992,865 downwards.
TAACGCAGAATGTCAGTTCCGGTATTTTTGGGAGTGCAGAAACATTTATTGGCGGTCCAAATATAATAGTATTTTGAACAGTTTTTGTTGAGCTAGAAAAGACTAGTTAGCAACACTGCACTGCACCACCAAGCTATTGCACATCCATACGCAATACACCATTATCATTTGCCACCTTGCCAGATGGCAAACATTGGGAAATGCTTACGACAAAACCATTGTTAGATATATGTACAACGAAACTGTCGCCACAAATGTACGCCTTGATTCTAGTATCTTCGTTTGAATGGACCATTAATGAAGTATTCATGTAAATGTTACGAAATCATCATAACTTTTTATTCATATTCAATTTCAAACGTCAAGAAGTCTCAAAATGTATGTATTCACCTATACTAGTCCACCTATATTTAAGGACTATCAAGACTAATTTCGATTGGTCATTCGATGTCGGACAAAATAGCGTACAATCTGCCTCATCCGTGCCGTGATTTTGTGGGGTACTAGAGTATTTAATATATTTGAGAACAGTCGTATGGATTCAGGCAGTAGTGGCATTAATGCAAGAGACCATGTAAATTGACTCTATTAACACTCTTGACCGGAAAAAAACAATTGTAAAGATAGTGAACAAGGTGTTATGTATGCGTGAGCTCGTAAATATGTAGTTTCTATGAGGCAATGACACGTCAGCTGTCGTCCTATACCCATTTGACACGCACAGACATTTTCTCTACACTCACTGTGCACACATAGCACTGCAATGAAAACCTAAATTGCGGTGTGGAAGGCATTAAGGCAAATATGGGACACCGGGTAATTGGAGTAGCAGCAATTATTATTCCATCGACAAACCGTAGCTCTTAATTTAAAGGAGGAGTAAACAAACATGAAGACATCTATAAAGTAGATTATAAACTCTTTATCCTTATATGTATAATATACGAAAACTTAAATTTTAATCGTCGCGTCAAAACGAACAGTGCAATCGTCACAAATAAGGAAACAATCGAGATCACACTAATATGGGACCGCACAACATTCGAGACCTTTCCGTTGGTCATTCATACCTCCTCAATTTTAAAGTATTTTTCACAAAGGCGAAACTTTCGAAAAGTAAAAACCTGTTCATCATTGTCACGCGCCTATATTTAAAGGATGCAGGTAGACATTGATTTTAAATGGTATGCGAAATAAAAAAATTAAGTACCTCGTGTCTATTTCATAGCTTCAATCAGTAGTCAGTACCCACTATTACGAACTTGAAGTATATATAGCGTAGTAAGATTACACATTTTTTATATAATTCCCGAATTCCTAATACGAAAACTAAATGCTGAATATTTAGACAACATATTGGTATTACCACAAATTAATAGTATAATGGTATGAAATAAATATGAACGGGTTTCCCAACTAATTTTTTTTCCTCCAACTGATAACACCTTATTAAAATTTAAATCAATGTGTGCAGCACTACTCAGGCAATGGCACCCAATGAATGACCTATAAACAGCGCAGATCAAACCAATTTCTTTAATTTCCCAAAAAGTTTACTTTCATAACTTTCATATGTGTCACGTAGAACGTGGAATGTAAATGGTTGCGATTAATGTTGTTGTTAAAGAGAGCGCAGTGGGGTCGTTGACACCGGGCTCTTGGGGGAGTCATCGACCGGGCTGCACGCAGGGGTGCAAAGCATCGGCCGGCACTCGCGCCCGCGCACGCCGCCATTATTATACTCATGCTCTTACTACGCATGAGAACGTCGTATTTTTATATAGACTGCGGGCAGCATGACCACTTCACATCGATGCACTCAGATCGTAACAAATAACCCGATGGTCAGGAGCCCTCGAAATAAACACACACACACAATCCAAGTGGACGCAGAACATAGGCAACACACCACGTTGCCTCATGTGCTCATTTTTTTATAGCATAAGCCGGCATACGAGTGAGTGAGTCAACTATCAGATGGTCTCCACGGCCGATGAACACCCACCATACCAGAAGAGTCATGGACGTATTGCCAACCTTATAAGGGATACTTAGGATATTGAAAGTGGGAGGGGTATTTCGCCCTCCGGATATGTCACTCGCCGCGTTAAAATATGCTGCTAGACATTGGTAACAAACCGGCCGTGTCGACTCATTCATGCTGTACTGTAGTCAAAATTGTCTACAGCGTGGCTATACCAACAACATTTTTGGAGTGTCAACTAAAGGCTCTTTAAGTCGTTCCCTAGTATTAAATACGATTATATGGGTCACGAGTACATTTTGGCTGACAGAAATGTTAAAAGTTGATCAAAATTCACCATATCTCATTAAAACAAACATATCGTCCTATAGATCTATAGCCGTAGGTGAACACTATTCCGTTTGTATATAAATAGATAAGCTACAATATACACTTGAATGAAATATGTAAATCCTCATACGCTTCAACTTTCCATTGCATTACGGAGTGAGTAAATTTGCTCGTTTCGAGAGCCATTTACTTGGAATCCATCACTACAGACCGAAACCGAACATGAACCTATTTCTCGGTGCGACGGGCACAGTCAAATCAAGCGGTGGGCAATAAAGATCGGTCGTTGGGACCGTTCGGCCGAGCTCGTCGGTTGTTACGCTCCAAAGTCCAGTTACGTACGTGCCGACTGGTGCCGATGTAACGCTGACTCGCAAGTCGCGACACGACGCGGCGATCCAGTCAGCGAGCGGTCCACGTTCAGTGGAATTAGCTGCGTTTGCTCTTATGATGGTTTGTGTCACTTCAAAGTGAGGCCTGTACAATGTTAGCACACTGCACTGCTCATAAACCCCGTTATACATGACTGCGGATCACGTGGATCTTGGTTGCTGCGAATGTCCTTGTCACAATCCGCACACGTGCATTGACATGAGATACCAACTGTTGGTATAATAGAAATCAATCAGCATAATATGCGTGATTGCTGCACATCATGCAAGATTAATAAACTGTTGTACACTGCCACCAGTCAAAATCTTAATATATTGAATAAACAATATAATGTAAACAAACGCCCAATAAATAAGCTCTGGGGAAGAGACCAATTTTAATTTTCCCAAATTTGGGACGACATTTTGTATTACTTGACTGTAACAAATACATCATTGTTACAATGTTGCACTTACGTTTAACTTAGTCGTTAATTTTTGTGTGATTAGGAAGTATAGTTAAATGTTGGCCGTCCCTGGTGACGCGAGCTGATTTAATTTGTTACAGGAAAGTATCAGTAAAAGTAAACGTCAGTGTATTTTATCGCCAGATTAGAGATACACGTAGTCAATAGACGTATACACCTATACCTATTTACCTAGAACATTACACGTATCGCAAAAAGCTATAACGTAACATTTCCGAAGTCATTTTGGTGATTGAAACATATAAAATGAGTAGCTTTTGACGGTATATTTTAATTATTTCTAATTTTTAAATTTATTTTTACCTTTCCACTATATTTTAAAATGAATAAATAAATGCACTTAAATAACTTTCGACTTTGTAAAACGACGTTTTTACTACACTCGTAAATCCCGTTTTCTAATGTATGGTATTTGATTGATATTGACCACTATAATGTGATTTGAAGCGCTTTTACACGCCATTTTAATAAATTTTCAGCTCCATTGGTGCTTTAACTGAAGTTCTCACTAGTGTGAGAAATTCAGTGTATGTTGAAGACCAATATACAATTCAGGGACAATCAGTCTAATTAATTAAAATATGATAATTATTTTAAAGTCTACACCCACCTAAAGCTGTGAGAATTAAAGTGGAACCAGGGATAATTAGTGCTGCATTACTGCAAAGTGGGATAAAATCCAGTCAAATCTGCCGAAAGTTTGCAACACAATAGATTTATTTTTTACCGCTTTGCTCATCTTCAAGGCAAGTTATGATTTAAATTCAAATTTCTTATTGCAGTAACCAGCTCATGAAAAAATTACAATAGTTATTGCGAGTGTTCAACGCACAGCTAAATAATTTTAACGTCAAACAATATTGATACGAAATAAGTGTGCCAAGGTCTATCTATACAGCGTTCGGAAACATGATGTTCAATTATAGTATTACAATAACGTCGGTGCTTACCGTGTTGCCAAATTAACTGCATTACCTTTAAGGAAAGGTACTCATATGGAAAATTAGTAATTGACGCGATAAGAAGATAAAATGTCATCCGAACGATGGATGATTGGAATCGTATAACGTGTGTGGCAGGATTCTTTTAAAGACAATGTTTTCACATCGAGCAGGGCATAATAGATAAGTAGTAAGATATAAGGCGTTGTGTGTGTCTGTGGATGCGAGTGGCGACGTCGCGCGCCCCTTGCGCGAGCCGTGCCCCGCTGACCCAGTTGCCGTGTTCGCTACGCAATTCGAGCGCGACCTGCTTAGCGGTGCACAGACACACCACATGTCACAGCAACTGCATCCCGCGGCGCCGGCTCACACGTGAAAAAACACCCTCACTCACGCCACTCCACACTCCGCACCGTGCCACAAGTTCCAACAAACGAGGACAAAAAACACACGCCTATTTACGACTCACAAGTGGCGTGAGAAAACTGTACACGTTGAAAATAAAACTATTCTCAAAAGTCCCAGAAACAACTTTTTTTTAACAGTATTATAGCAACCACAAACAAGGCTATGCATTAATGTTCATAGGAAACATTACAAGACTACACAAAGTACGCCACGTTAACACTAGCGCAACAATTCAGCTGTGGAATTAAAATTTATGCTTGACATTTAAATAATTGTAGAAAACCTGAGGCATTTATCGCCTTTAATGATATTAGTAGGAAACGCAACATATGCTCATATTGAGGCAGCCACCCACGGGCGATGAATGTAGGTCGCGATTTCTTCCACAGCACGCCGTCAAACTTAAAAACCATTCAGTTCTATAGATAGGAACAGTGGTCGAGTTGACGTCTCGGCGAGACAGAATACACGTCTGACCACTCGATCAACGGTAACGGTTAACGGTACAAAACACGAAAATCGTTCAATGCACAGAAAATCCCCCGGAATCATGCACTGTCGGCCAAATTGCGAAGTCAATAGTGTCAAATGTACTTGATGCAACTTATTTAATTAAACATACTTTTATATCATAGTAACGCAACAATATTTAACTATAGGAAATTTAAATGAAATGAAAAAATTCAATAACGTAACCATCAAATTATTATTCATGGCGTTTACCGTCACATTGCTATGTTTTACGCATGGTATCTGGAGAAATAAAGAGTTTAAAATTAAATTCAGCATGACTTCCTCAAGGAAAATAACCCTGTATTAATATTTAGACCGAAACCATACACATATAGGTACTTTGTTGAGGAAGAAGAGTTTGTACAATTTAGTTTAATTAATATGCAAGCTGTAAAAATATACAATAAATTATTTAATACAATGCATAATAAACATATTTAAAAATATTCAATATAAGACCACAAAAATTCATAACAAAAACGATGATCAGTGCCGATCGAGCATTCTCTTTGTTATCAAACAAAAACATTTGACGCCAATTTACGGAAACTACGACATCAAGACGCAAAACGAGGTCAAAGTTTTCTTCTCTGGCACGAGTTCCGAAGCGATTTAAAATGGCTATAAAGACACTATCCGTGGACAAACACATTGTGCGTGTCTCTCTCGACGGAAACGTCACTCACCGAAAATAGAATAGCCAGGGTCTCGCGGACAGTCTTCCGCGTGGTTTCGCAACGAGGAAACGAGCCCGTGCACCCATCACAAAGCAAACGGCCGGTGCACACCGTGCCCCGTGCGGATACACGGGGGAAGGACAATGACATTAGCATTTGAAGGAAGAATTTGCGTCACCAACTGCACAATGACGCGGCGACAATCAAACACGCACGGCAAGATGGCCGACGCACCGTCAGCTGATCGCACACACTGTACAGTGTACACGCAGCTGTAACTATATGCGCTCCACTCTCGCGTACTTGAGCACGTATCGCTCTCTCTTTCTACCGCACAGATTATACACAATGAACGGGCTGTTACACTCACTCATTGTTTAGAAGTAGCTACTAGTTCAGTTATGAAGTACACATAATACATAAACGTCTATAGATAGAGATATAGGTTTCGATTAAACAGGTGGGTCACATCTAAATCGAGATAGCAAACGAGACACATAATAACTGCGCCAATACACAGATGCACATTCAACTAATGATAAAAGAAATAGTATTGTTTGCGTATACAATAAACGAGTATGTTTAGTTACCGAAATGATAATAAATACATTTAGGTATAACTGAAATTTCGAAAATGTAAAATAATTATGGCCAAGCACTGACAATGCCAATAACTTGGAAATTTGTATCAATAACGTACCCTAATGACAAAGACATTTAGACTTGATAATTACTCCTGCCTATAATGTGATTCTTAAATGAGTCATGTTCAATATAAAATATTATGATCGTAACAAATAAATGACTTCAATAGTTTTAACGTGAAATGTTATCTACGAACACGGAAAATCATCCGCACAACTGTATCGCATATATAGATGTTATTATTTCAATTCTCAATAGATTTAAAGACGACATTCTATCAGATCGCGAGACCGTAAATATATTTTAAAATTTTATTCATTCATCACTATAGTGTATGTTACTTCCTTGTTTCTGCATTTTTTTCAAATTTAACAAAATTAAAATAAGCAAAAAAGTTTTATTGCTATTCACGCAGACCCCAACAGACAACACAGTCAATTAGTGTAGTTTGTAATATTTCCGTATCAACACATGGATTTTTTTTTACGGATTAACCGATATTATAAGGATAAATTAACTGTTTTGCGATTCCTTAATAATTACTTTTTGGCAAAACATCTTTGTGCGTTCATAGCAGCACTCGCGGCAGGGTCTCTGTGCACCCGATAAGCCCGGCCATCACTGTACTGCATACATACTGCACAACATAACACTGCATTCGGCTCACTTGGCTAATACGAAATACTTTTAGGTTACACATGAGGACGTTGACCTTCTGACACCAAGGTCGGGGCGGCGGCCTTCAAGCCCCGTCTAGCTGGCGCACAACCTCTTCACAGACGCATCTCGAAACGCAAACGCACATAAAAACATCACACACTTAACCACATTACCTTTATGCGGGAATACGAGCCCATGGCCACGTAGAAACTATGCCGTAAAGAGTGTCTCAAAGCCACAAAAACGATATCACTGTTGGTTTTGTTCGGAGGGTCGTAACACGCGCACTAATTCGCACTATTATCTGAATAGATAAGGTACATTAGTCGCATCTAACGATGGAACGGTACTTGTGTTAATTGAACGAGTGTATCGGCCTCGTGGCGCGACGAGCTCCGACGCACTCCGTGTGCTGGCGAGAACTGAGCAGTGAGCGACCGTCGACCGAGCGGGAGCGCCGCTCCGCACCGCGCGCCGCCCGCCGTCCGTCACCACCGTCACTGTATACCGTCCGCGTGTCCGTCGGCACTCGGCTGCAACTATTCGCGTAATTCCATTCTACTCGCGCACACAGTCGGCACTCAGCGGTACGCACTCACCAATACAAACAAACCACTGGTCGTTTAAACACATGTACGATGCCACTGCGCACTACCATCTCTAAAAACACGATTCACGATACACACACACACCACACACAACAACACTCGTAAAACATATCGGAACACGAGCTTCGGCACAAACCACCCACCATCCTCATCGCAATCATCTTCTGTACACGGGATTTTCTGTTTTCACATCGAACACAACAAGCGTTCGGGTTAAACCAACATTTATAGGACACTACACAAGTGCATGACTCATTCACATTCAAATGTGAATCACCATTTTCCTAAAAGCTATAGTAGATGACGTCACGTATTCTGAAATACATATACGACTGAGAAATTAACGTTATTAACAATAATGAAATTTATGTTGAAATACGTTGAAATCATGGAATGTGTATGGTTCTTTAGATGTTATAGGTATTATACGAATGGAAAGAACAGCTGAACGGATTGATATATTACCTATTTATTCCACCTTTTTCCATTTCAATAATACATCATTATGTAAGGCCAAATTGTAAAAATGACGTTACTACACAATTCTGAGAATCCTGCTGAATTAATATATTATGTGAAACAAAAATATATTATGTGTCGTATATATTTTCGTTACGGAAATTGCTGTCAAGGCAAAATTTATATATATGTTTAACCTATTTAAAAAAAATAACCATTGCTGTTTTATAATCTTTGAAGAAAAAAATCTAGAGAATCAACATATGGGTTCGAACGAGTCCTTGAACTTAATACTCGTAGTCGAATAAAAAACGCTTTAGACTTTTACTACATTCTCAATAACAACCTAACCAAACTTAAAAAGCCCCAACGTCATAATTGTTAATTATGTGTACTTCAAACGGCAACAGTTTAGTTTCTAAGATCCAAATTAAACTAACATGAGACGTAAAAACCGCATTCATATAGGTCCATTCGTTTAGGCCTTATGATGCTAGACATAATAATATAGGTACATACAGAGTGACAGACCAATGGGCCAAACATAACACCCCTCTATTTTGCCGGGGGTAAAAAGTTTAAATAACAAAAACCATTAAAAACGCATCCGCCTCAGTGCAACTCTGTCGGCGAAACTTCCATTCTGATAATTTTTAGAGACTTCCAAAGTTTGGAAGAAAATTTTCTCTGCAATGGTTTTACAACGGACTAAGTAGAGGAATAAATGTAACAATATCTGCTGGATACATAGTAACAAGCCTTAGGTAAATATATGAGTTTGACACAATGCATCCCAAGCCGAAAGTGAAAACACCAATAAAGATCAATATTTGAATGTCGACGGCCATTCAACCTCGTAATATTACTAGATACGACGGTGACAATGGCCCTCTACAAACGAACGATAATGTGGAATGAGTAGAACGAATTTGAAATTGCGTTCTACGCGCTATTCACCTCAAGATTTTGCGCATTTGCTTGTTATTAACGTCAAGAAGTTTTATGATAATGTGGATAAGGTCGCATCGTTGGCGTACACAAACAAAGCCATGTGATGTGTGCGAGAGTGGCCGAGGCGGAGCGGCGACGAACGCAGACAAAGCCGCGACGCGACGGTGCGAGTCGTCGATCTCCCCCGAATTAGTCCTGGGCCGGGGCGGTGACCTCCACGCGAGCCGCACGCGCTCGCGCCCACCGCTCCGCCTCCGCCTCCGCCGCGCCGCACACATCACGGACACTACGCACACCACGCACCAACCACAACCCTCGTTCAAACACCACCCTATTGCTATTACAATTCGTTTTAATGCAAATAAACGATCACTAATTTATGAGAGCAACTGTTGAATCGCATCTGGCCGCGCGCTTCATAACTAACAAAGAACATGACACGGAAGAAACAATTAAGTGAGTTCATCGAAATTACGGCCATTACAAGTCCAAAAAATTAAGACTGGTCACGACGCAGTTACCTATCACGTGGTTTCCAATACGACTCAGAAGCTAATTTACTTGGCAGAAACAAAAACTCATAAAAAACATAATAAACAATATGTGCAAAATAACTTGGCCGGATCGAGTCACTTCTCTGGCTTTCTACACCTCTCATCACCCTTTACCCTCAGAAAACAATAGCCGCAACGCCGCTCCTATATAATTTCATTAATAAAAATTAATGATGTACAAATGAAAACAACATTATCATTTGACGACCGTATCAGCTCGTGAGAAGCAGCGGTATTCTTCGTTGAATCAGCAAAGTTCGGGAACGATTCCTAGTACGTATTACATATTTACTGGGCTAGGCGCATGCATTAAAAACTGGATCAAGGATGTATTGCTAACCCCAATGGTAGAGCACAACATTGTCTTAAAACAGTATGCAAATAACATCTAAATTTGTTACTATATGGATCTTATGGAGACTACGAAGAATGTCCGTGCTTTCCGGCATTTATGCCATACCTAATAATGGAATCAAGTTTAAGAGCTTGCGTTATAGGTTGCGGGACAAAAACAATTTAGGATTCCCAGAGACTCGCCGAGCTTCAACTGCTCGGTATCAACAAAATCGGTGCCACTGACGATCCTGGTGCAAAGAAATTTCAGTGGCGGATGTGTGGGCGAGATGTTCTCTAACGCCAATGGTACATAATGTAGCTAGAGAAGTGGAGGGGAGTATAGATTACCGGAAATCTTTGTCAGTGTACGAAACGCCGTAGCAAGCTGCCGTCAGATCGGTTATTTTGTGAGTAATGGTACTACCCCGGTCGAGCTAGACATACGTGCTGTAGATTCAGTCTATGAGAAAGAAAATCGTCTGGATAAATTTTCAACCATATTTAAGTAAGCGAACTTTGCACATGGTACAGCCTCTAAAAGTTCTTACAGACAGCCGACACTGACGTCAACAGAGGATTTCCTGTCGTCAATATTATTGCCAGCTGCTGCTGTCGACCCCACGGTCTATAAAGGACACGCTAACTTCGAGGACCCGCGGTATCTTTCGGTTCTATCTTTAGAACATGAGCCAGTACATGAATAGATAGAAGAACAAGGTAGTTTATTATATCCACTTTTTCCATGAAGAGTGACCGCTCTAACCCTGGCCACCAAGTGCCGACTTCCCCAAGGGGGCACACCGCTGCGCACTACATGCCTACACCGCACCGGGGGAGCTGATTCCCGACCTAGTGCCGTACCCTTGCACCGCTGTGCGTTTGGCGAACTGTCGCCAAACCGCTTTCCAGCACAAGCTTCCTGCTGCCACGTATCGCCCACGCCGGTAAGCTGCTTCCGACGTTTCCCCAACACGTTTTACCACGTGCTTCCCTAAGTGCCCGGTCGCATGGCTTCGGAGACCACCTGAATTAGTGACGCCCCGTTTGCTTACCACCTGCAAACGAGTACCGAGTGCAACGCAATGAAGCGAAATTATAGCTCGTAACCACGTATAACCGTAAGTCTCAATTGTTCTCTGCTCAGTGCCATCTAAATTCAGCGGCGGTATCCTAAATGCCAACTCAAACGCTCCACGAGGCCTAAAAGCTAGCCTTTTTAAAAGACAGCAGGGGTTATTTAGTCGGCTACACACAAACAAGATAATATTGTGTCTTCGACGATCGTTTACCTTTTTGTCGTGAAGACGCGCAACACGTGTAAGTTTAACTAACGATCAACCCTTGTGTACATCTTTGCACTAATCTATTTGCTCGATATAAACATTACATTACATTTAAGCATTATTAACAGCGAATAAACAAAACAGACAGAACCCTTGATCAACCTATTTTGGATTTTTTAAAATAAAACAAGCAATCAAAGTTACTTACTAGTAATATCATAGAATCACGGCGTTCTACGACTGTATTGTATTTTCATATTTAGATAACCATATCTCCTCGTTCAGTAAAATGTAAAGTCAGAAGTCGAATTATAATAGTTTACTGCATTCAGTTTTAATTTAAATAGGGATATAAGAAAAAAATTGTTATTTTAATGCCAAACCTTACTTTTTTAATTCGTAGAGGTTTTTTCAGTCTTTAGGGCTGCTATAATGTATGACATGAGCGACATATGTAACATATAATATAAATTTAATAAACAAATACACCCAACAGTCACACACATAGTCCTGACCCCACAGTAGGTAAACCTGAACTACAAGGAACTTACGGTTTCACCACACCCTGACACGAAACCAATATATTATGTATGTGGATCACACAAACACTTGTTTCGGTGCGATAATCGAACTCGCAGCCTCTCTTTTCACAGCCTGCTACTCGCCCGCTGCGCCACGGAGGCTGTCAAGTTTTTGTTTTTTGTTTTTGTCAAGAAACTAAAGGGTCACAGGATGTATAGAAGGCGGATGACGTGACTAACTTCAGAGCGGCCATTAAGATGGACGAGACATCTAAAAGTATAATCCTTGCACACTTGTATATAAATCATTAAGCTTCCTAGCCTTTAAAATTATGAATCGTCACCAGCTCAAGCAAAAACACAACGAAACGACCCTTAACTGCACACAACAAAGGTACATAAGGACACAAAGAAAATTATTTTCACATCTTTTTGTGACGCAGAAAAAGAAGCAAAATTGACCTTCATATATTCGTGTCGTTATAGGTATTTAGATTTACGTATATACAGAAGGTACGAAGAAATTTAGTACGAAGATTAAAATAAACCTTGTATCAAAGTTACAGTTTTAATCTGATATTATATACTACACTACATTATTCCTATTATTGTACGACGTTTAAAGAATGTGCTTTGGCTACCTTATTTTTTTTCAGATTATACAAACTACCACCAATTTCCAGTCGTCTGCACTTCGCGAATTAAAGCGCCTCAATCCAACGAATTATAATTATTAGTTTAGTTAATACATATTCTTGTCATTACGTGTTCATATATCCAAAATAAACGAAAATTCCCGATGCACATAATCTTATCCGGAATAAGGCATAGTAAGTGATATCTGTGTTTTTCATGTATTATGGTATTATGTAGATACTTTAAATATCCTTAGTAACATAGTTTGTAACGTAAGCCAATGTAGTGGTTAACCATGCGGCTCTTCACTTAACGAATGGCGGAGTAGCCATGTCTGATATGCGACCGCAATTCCGAGTACTCGATCATGGTTGGTTACTACAATAGTAGCCACGACTGACATGTTTCAAGTATTACTGGGACCGTTGCAATGGGAAATTTACTGTTTTTAAACATAAAAAATACATTTTATAAAAAGTGTTACGTGAATACACCGTTAACGTAAGTTCAAGAGAAGACTTTTGATTAAGATTTACTCTTTATACACCTAAATGACATACCAACTTAATAATGTATCCTAAAAGTAAATTTTAGGGATGTGACTATAATTATCACGAAATCTACTAATAGTCCTGATCACCGTGGCAAAGCCCTAACAAGCGTACCAGCTCGTAGGGATGCATGCATTAAAAACCCAGTGCATGGTTAGGGGATTATAAATATAAACTTGCCAACGTTATCCACTACGCAGTGTAAGAGAAGCACAGTAATTGAACGTGAAAACCTGATTTTCACATTTCGTTCTCGTCAAAGTATTTAACTAATTAGGATTGCAATAATTACGCCAATTACCACACAAGCAACGCAATATTAGTTCTAAAGTGCTCTAACCATACCCGATTGCTATTATAGTGACAAAATGTACCTGAGATCCGTGAACCTTAGTTACTACGCCGATGAACCGTAAATATAATATTACGGCAACATTCTTGGTAAACAAAAGATGTATAATATAAAAACGGGCAATACTCACAATCACCTGGTGTTGGAAGAGCGAATTTCGTACCAAACAAATATCTATCCAAGTGCGTAGTCCCTTCAGCTCACAGGCAGGCGACTCCACGTCTGTGCGATTAAGGTCAGCATCCACCGGCATCACAATGAATGGTTACACCACCTGACATCGACAAGGAAATAACTTAGGTAACCATCAAAGGATTGATTGTTTTAGGTGCCTATCTACAATACACGCAGAATATTTTGAGGAGGCCGAGTCACTTCACGCCTCAGGCCTCCCGTAACCATTTAGCTTATAAACAACAGCAGTGACACCACTCGTGCCTATATTCTTCAGCTCAACTACGTTTGTTTGCGCAAATTATAATACTATTCTAAGTTTTCAATACAATTATTATAATGAATGTGTTTGCTGTATTATTTACTTTATGATATCCAGGAATGAGTGAAGGTCTCTCTATATTAAAGGTCCAGTGGGCAAATACTTGTCTGTGAAGTGAGAGTATTCCGGACTGAGACAAATATTTGTATCAGGGATTTACAATTAATAATTGTATTTTGTTTTATTTTTCAGAGTATTCAGTTTTTTATATTGCACCTCTATTTTTAAACATCAAAGTATGTAACGCTGCATGTTTTAAAGGAAAATTAATAATTAATCTGGAAATTTAAAACAGTACAATAAAGTTATATAGGTACTTTGTTGTAAAAAATATGTTTATGTAGGTACCTATATTATAATCAGTAAAATATTTTTTTTGTATTATACCAAAACTTGGTTCCCTGAAATGCATGATTTTGTTTACATGAAAATAGAGAAGAGGTAATTATTTAAAGTAGATAAACTGTTTAAAAACTATTCACAGAGAGTAAGTGTAGCAAAATAAGAAAGTAGGATAATATGAAGTTTAATTTGAAATTTGTCAGGGGTGGACCCAGATATTTTGGAGGGGTGGAGGCTTAATGTCTTAGCCCCCTACTCTTGGATACACTACTGCAAACATCAATTTACGAAGTTTAGGTTTTTTACTTCAAATAATAGATTCAATTTTAAAAAAACCATCATCCAGTTATAGCAGAGTCCAAATAAAATAATCTTTTAGGAAAAGTATGACACATTATTTTATATGGTAGAACAAAACAAGCAATTTATGATCAATTAATAGATAATTGTTTGATATCACAAGAACTATGATAACATTATATTTAATAAAGAAGTTTGATCACATCAATTGTCTGTTTTGGGATATTTAGGATTTGTCATATCAGGTTAAATGACCTCTTAGTCAGGTTAACCACCTGTGTAAAACGTTTTATATGAAAATAACAAGTATATTAGCATTATATACTACACAGGGTTCGAGGATATATATCAATGGATATATATCAAGATATATATCCGATATATATCAAGCTGGTTTCGACGATATATATCAATATTTTTTTATAATATATTGCAATACAAAAATGGTTTAAAAATTTAATGTTATTAAGTAATTTTTAGAGTTTGTTACTGTATTGCTACTTCCCAAATATAGATGGCGTGGGAGTAGTGTTAAAACATACTCCCTAATGGTAAGTTCTAATCCATAAATGGCGACACTTCTGCCCTAAAATAAGAGTTTATGGTTTTTAGTTGATTTTGCCTTATCCAAAAACGAGTTTTTTTACTTTATAATTTTAGTATGTGTATGTAACACATATGCAAACAGTATTTATAAATAATACAATAAAATAATAATATGGCCTTCATACAAAATTGATATATATCAAACTTGATATATATCGGATATATATCATAAATATCCAATATTTTGATATTTATAATAAATATCGGATATTTTCGAACCCTGATACTACATCAACACAAAATACAAGCAAGCAGTCCTGGTTTAAGACAAACTTCTTCCATTTTTCTTAACCTATATTCTATTTTATATTCTTTTTAGAAATTGGGTAAACAAAAGGGTTGTTAACCCAAGAGTAGACAGTTTAGGGATGAGCAGCTGTGGATCGAAGTTTGAATTGAATGGATTGTTTGACAAGTGAATTTATTTTGATACTAACATTTTTTTTAATAAAAATTTTAAGTGTTATTATTATTGCTGGAAAAAGTTATGAAGCCTCAAGTTTAAACCTTCAAATTATTAATGAATATGTTACTAGTTAGTTCTATCTGGTGCAAAATAGTATATGATTTTTTACAATATAGTTTTTTTTAAGTATTAACACATTATATGCATTGCATTAGGTAAATATATAGGCATAACATAAATTTAACAAATGTACCAAAATAAAGTAATTTAGTATTTATTAATGTGTTGTAAGCAATTGTATGAGTGTGTTGCATTTGTAACATCTCACATATAAAACAGATTGCTATCAACTGATGACGTATCCCACCTTTAACAACCAACTGATAACAACTGTTATCACTGAAACAACATTTTCAACCTAACATACACTGTGATATTTTTATTTTTCACTTTTGGTCAGATAATAATATATATCCCTTTGTTCAACTAAGGTATCATTATAAATTTCATGGGCAATTTTTTTTCTCAATGAGGCATAGGCATAGTGAAAAAAAATATATAAAGTGGTTTTCAAGCTACACCTATCAGTATATTAAATAAATTGAGTATATAACAAAGTCAAAACATGAAAATCATTTATTTCATCTCTTCAAATGTTTAAGGATAAAACATAAATTAAACACATTAGAATTGAAATACAATCAATATAACAAGTGTACCTCCAACATGTTGGTACAATAGCATGTTATGCAACTATGTATACAAAATGTATAAATTGATTTAAGTTACATTTTGGCCAAATGTTTAATATACACCAACATAATGAGTGCTGTGGTGCTTACATTATAACCAATATAAACACATTAATGAGTTCTTTGTTCATTCTGAAATCAATAACAAAGACCATTGTTTTATTTCTTATAAAAATACATTAGAGAACACATAAAAAAGTATGAAGAGATTCAGTGGTATTGTCTTCTCTACCATAATACTGACATTTGATGTATGAAAATAGCATTCCAAAATATTGTTACATACTTATAATAATATAAGGCATTTAATATTAAATGCTTGGCTGCAAGATTTATTGTATACAAAATTAGTTTAAATGAGATATTAATTGTATATTTTTAGTATTGTGGAAGATATTATGCTGTACATGATAATGTAAAATTGAAGACATACCTAAGCAAAAATAAAATTGATATAAGTTTAAATTATTAAACATTGTATTTGTCTCCATTATTAACCAATGTTTGTATTGCTGAGTGAATTTAGTATTGTTTCAGGGACCCAGCAATATAAATTAAGTTGGCTTTACTGTCTGATGAAATTATGGAACATAATGAAATGAACAAACAACCAAAAGCCACATAAAAGTATTGGACTAAAGAAAAAACCAAAAGCTGTGATTAATAAACCACCCTAAACTTGTTTTGAAAACAACATGTTTTGATAAATTTATTTAATCTTTACAAATGTCGATATATTTCATGTCGTTATTACTATTAGTTGTACACGTGTTCCTACTAACAATAGCTGTTAAAATCTACTATACCCACTTTTAACATTTATAGTTCTACTCAAACAATTTATCAATTCTATAGTAGCGTATCGAGGTTTCAATGCAACTTCGTGTTAATTTGAATAAAACTACACAAAAATATACTACACTCAAGAGTTACTAGACGGTCTACCAATAATGGACTATTGTTACAAAGAGGGGGGTGCTACCCAAAATTTAAACGTCTCAATAAATTAAATTCTGTTTCTGATGAAACTGCGTGTAAGACTTAAATATCTTCGTATATCGTGTTGGATCCAAAGTCTAACATTTTAAAGAATGGAAGAAATATGTGAGAACGACTCCCAAGGTGGTAGTGTCATGCAAAAAATGCGTACTTAATAAAACAAGCGCACCTGCGATATAGTTAACGTATAGTCCCAAAAGTCTATTTGCTAACATGCAGCAACACTTAAAATTCATTTTGTTTTTATTGTACAGCTCCAAGTCAGGCCAGGAACAAAGAAAATATTGAAGAATTTTTAGTAATTGGCATTCACGAAGAAAATGGCGTCATATCACTAGTCACGGAACAAGGTACAATTTCGTCATATGAATACACGGCTCACAATCACATCAAAACACCACAACAAATTAAAAGCATGCTATAGTGATGATTTTGTTCGTAAAATTACTCACTTTGAATAAAAATTCCAAAGAAAATCATCCAAAAACTCAAAGGACTGATGACAAGGCACTCCACTCACCGTTTGCAAAACCAGACTGATGTCACGTGACCTTAGAGGGTTGCCAAGTGTCAAATTGGTATGATATTTAGTAGATTTTTTATAAAAAATATACTATGGTAATATTTATGATTGTCTTAAAATACGAATGGAATAAGGCAACTTTACCACTATTCTAAGCATAAACTAGGATGCTAAATACTACGGCCCTAAATAAAACTCAGTTATATATACCTCGGTTTTAACGCCTCTCTACTGCTGTGAGATTATCGTAGTCTTTTTGCCACATCTTATTTAGTACATTGTGTATTATGAAGCACACGAAGTGCCATGATAATAACATTGCATTATTATCGCGGCAGCCTAAAGTACGGCACCCCCTACATTGTACTATGTTTTTAGTAGTACAGAACAATACAGTACAGGACGCGCGGGATCTTATACACTGCTACGATAATTGGCGTAATGATGAATGTAGGACGCAATTTGTCTTTGCGTTTAGTGCCATATTTGTTTTTAGTACATAATAGTATTGAATAACACACACTTGTGATAATAACGACGGTGGAACGGAACCGGGGTATTTTTTTGTATAACGCCTCATAATTCCGCCAAATGTAGACCAATTGGGATAGTTTTTTTTTCATTTGAACATGTACATGTGGTAAACAGTAAAACTAAAAAAATCAAATAAAAAACAAACAAAAAAGCTAAATAAACTATGCCATTTTGTGTCAGTAATTTCAATCATAGGCTAACAACTAATCAAACTACAGTACATATCACCAACTCAAAATTGTT
The DNA here is from genome assembly GCA_949126905.1 of Amorpha juglandis. Taxonomy (NCBI): domain Eukaryota; kingdom Metazoa; phylum Arthropoda; class Insecta; order Lepidoptera; family Sphingidae; genus Amorpha; species Amorpha juglandis. The sequence goes on along the minus strand of OX421378.1, from coordinate 3,974,396 downwards.
AGTTTTAGTTTTATTTTTAGCCATTTAGTTTTTGAGTCGGTTTTATTTTTATAACTACTGTTTAATGGTCGGTTTATGACTTAATATGCTAAGTAATTTTAACGTTATTATATCAGAATAATTATTTATTTACCTATAAACTCATATGACAAGCATATTAAACAGAAAATAGTTTGTTTTTCATGAATCCTTTTGCATCCTCTAAATATAATTTTTCCCCTGAGCGAATGCAGAAGCTTACTGAAAGATATTCCGTCAGAAGACGCATGTGTTAATACACAATAATACATTTATAAAATCATTTTCAACACTTTGTTTTTTGTTTACAAATTGGTTAAACTGTATTAAGTGTTAAAGAGTTTATATTTATTCCCTGTAGGTATCTTTTATCATTGAAGTTTGACAAAATATTTTGTCATTAAGTAAATCATCTTAATCCGGTTTGCTTTCGCTAGGAATTGTGTAAACCTTTTTTCTTACGTCCAAAGGCTACCTAACGAGTAACGACCCATTTTTATATTATTTAGACATTTCTTTATCAACATACATTTAGCACCCCTTATGTTGGTAGAGCCAAGCTGTAGACAGTTTTGTCTACAGCATGAATGGGCTGGCTCGACCGGATCGTTACCACTGTCTCACAAAAAACCGACGTAAAGTAGCAGCTTGCTGCTGCGTTTCGTACGGTGAGTGAGATATCCGGAAGCCCAAATCCCCTCCCCTTCCCAATCCCTAATTATCCCTTTCCTTTAAGGTCGGCAACGCACCCATGATTCTTCTGGTGATGGGTGTACATGGGCGGTGGAGATCACTTACCATCAGGTGACCCACTTGCTCGTTTGCCGGACTGTGCTATAAAAAAAAAAAAAACTGAATTGGCCCTAGTCTCCAATTATATAATAATTTATATTGCAAGTTTCTACTAAAATAGTATTTATTTAATCATAGATCTGGAACCCCAACTTTTCCTGGCAAAAGATGCCAATTCTAATCTACAAATTAAAAAAAAATTAATTGTGTAACTTTTTTAACACGTTGGATTTTTTTAAAGCTATAAATCGTATCTGACAGAGTAACTTACTGTGATGCTATTCAGTCTACACCATTGATTAAAGTTTAGGGGGAGTAACTAATAATCATTCTACGGATTAAAGAATCTATAGTCTATGTTAAAAATAAAGAACGGTTGACACTCATACTCAGTATGAGATATTGTCTGTGGTGAAATGCTACCAGAGCTACGATTGGAAATTCCATGCGTTATGTGTAATGGTGCTGCCACACCGGTGTTAGAAAATGTTATATAACATTTTATAACACCGGTGTGGCAGCATCATTTAGTAAACATTTCTTAACAATTTGTAACATTTTGTAACATTTCTTAACATTTTATAACCGCAGGCGGCGGTACTTTTGAGAGCGGCGCCGTCAAAGAAGCCGTCAAAGAAGAATGTTCAGAAATGTTAGAAAATGTTAAGAAATGTTATAAAATGTTATAAAATGTTAGATTTAATGTTAGAAAATGTTTGTAAACATTTTATAACATCGGTGTGGCAGCACCATAAAAAAATCCCCTTTTCCTATTGCAATTCCCGTCAGCTACTTTGAAAAACACAAAAACGAAAAAAAAACATCTGGTAAAGAAATATGACTTATGGGGTTTCTGGAATACCCGATTCATTTGGTACTGGTGTGGTTATTTATTAATTGGTATTGAGAGAAAAATAGAGGTCAAGTGGTGGTGGCAGTCGTGGTGGTGGCGGTCGCGGTGGTGGCGGTCGCGGTGGTAGTATGTTTGTTAAGCCACTTGGTTTTGTACTACGTGTTTCTGTATTTAATTTATTTTTTTATGTGGGAGACGATAAGATCAATTGGTATTCGATTGACGCATGTCTCATGTTTTGTATTTATTTATAAACATCGTTTCACGTTTTCAGCTCTGGATGCTTGTTCTTTGAGCCCGTCTGTTTTCACAAAAAAGCTGTAACACGGGTATTATAGATTTTTAGGTCGTACCCACCCTGATAAATAACCACATTATATATATTATGTAACGTAATTGTATACGTTTGGGGGTCTTTTCTTGAAAAACCTTTTTTTTGTGGGTATTTACCTTAAACCTTAAACCTTGGAATGGGAAATGGTCATCTGGCAACACTGTTGCCAGAAGGGGATCACGCGTTTAACCAGTTATTCTAGCAGTCTGTTCGATGTTATCTGTCATGTGTTATACCAAGAGATTGACTTAAGCGAATTCTACTTAAAACGGTTTATACTTTTGTTGTCAAAATAAGAAACAAAAATTTGTCAAGATTATTTTTTAGCTCTCTTAAATATAAAAGAGAATAAAGTTTTGTCTAGATTTTATGACAGAGCAATTGACTTAACTGATTGCCAGGGCTGTAACTCAGGATCTCACAATCATATATAAAAAAAAAATCATTACGTCACAGAGTCACAGGATAAAGTTATATTATTTCAGAAATTTCCCGTATTTGTCACATTCCCAGGTTTGCATTGAAATAAAACTAATTTAAATTTTAACATGGGTTCCAACGTTGAAGTCAGAACCTATGATTGCTAGTCTTTCAGTTCATTGGGTTCTAAGCGAGACGTGTGTGTGATGCAGAGGCGTCTCTAGCCCATGTAGCGCCCGTGTGCAATCATTACCCTAGCGCGATCTTTTAAACAGAACATATAAGACGGGCGCAGGTGCATTTGAAAATGTCCGGCCAGCGTGTGAATGGAGCTCAGCCGGCGCCCCCTAGAACGCTGCGCCCGTGTGCACCGCACACCCTGCACACCCGGTAAAGACGCCTCTGGTGTGATGATTAAATAATACACTTGTTTCAAAGAACTAATTATTATTATTATAATGTCAAACAACAAGGAATTACACGTTATCATAAGTAACAAGAAACGATGTCGGTAAACTACTTGTAACGCACGGGGAGTTTTATATTGACTGGCGATCGGATACCACGGGATTCTGTGGCCGACTGCCTGGCGTAAGTGATGGGCACTCGTGGCGGCGTCGGTTGGCAATGCGCGATCCGCGTCTTTGGAGCGCTCTGATTGGCTGCATCAGACCATATGACATCAGGCGATATGGCGCGTACGTCGCTGAGAACGGCGCAGAGCCTTCGGATACTCGTCCGTGTTATAAAATTTATTTTATCGCGGTTTTTTATCATAATTGTGGTCCCGACGTTTCGAGCTTTTCAGCCGTCGTGGTCGCGAAGTGGACTACTAACCACGATAAATCCTGTTTAAAGTATTATTATTTCAATGCGTAGCAGTCGCGTAAACGTAAAAAACCATAACATTCCCTGTTTTTTACCTATTTCCTCTCAAAATCGGAAGACTATAATGAGGCATAGCACGGCAACTCAATGGATGTAGCGCTAAAAATGTGTCTGTCGGTCTGTGCTTATATGTATCTAAATCCTTCTCCGTCCGACATAGGTTAAACGATAATACGCTATCACACTCTTGCCTATGTTCCATACTCAAAACAACATTTGTTCATTGTTGCAACATGAAGTTTATCAAAAACTGTCAAGGCAACGTGGACGGATTTTCGCTTTGGTTTACTAAAATATTGTATGAAAATTATAAATAAATATATACTTTAAAGCTCTTCGAAATGCCGACAATATCAGTGAAGCGCGATGCACTATTTACTGCTCTGGGCAAAACTTACAGTAAGTATCCATTCACAACAATAACACCCGGTAGAAAGTCTAAAATATGAACATTTTAAATGTAATAATTGTTTTTTCCAGCCGATGAGGAGTTCCAAGACTTATGCTTTGAATTCGGCTTGGAACTAGACGAAGTAGTAAGTACAATAAATGTAAACTATTGGTTGTGATAATATGTGTGATCTATTTATTAAATTATTAACTCAATAAAATATCACTTTATGATCACACCATTATTGTTTGAAGTTATAATCTCGCATTTTAGATTATTTCCATAAATTACATTCCTTCGCCCAGAGTGACTACCATTTTATTAATTACACCTTAATTTACTATGTTCATTAATTCTAATGTCCATCAATGTCAGACAACAGAAAAGCAGATGCTGATGAAGGAACAAGGTGATCAGGCTGGTGCTGGTGTATCTGAAGAGATCCTGTACAGGATAGACATACCAGCCAATAGATATGACCTGCTTTGTTTGGAAGGTCTAGTTGATGGGTTGCTTGTTTTCCAGGGCAAGTGAGTTTTATTGGATTTTCATAGAATAATTCCTGAATCAAACACAACAAAACTGAAAGATTATCTTACGGCTACATATAGCCTTACATCTTTGTAGTACAGTAGGGCCTCGATAATCCGTACACAGGCTAATCCGAACGTCGCTGTAATCCGAACTGCTGACCCTGTCCCCTTCCACCCCCGCCGTAACACCTGAGCTTTGATTTGTTTGTGGTTTGTCCTGTCGTTGCCCGAAAAAATGATGCTGCGTAATTTGAGGGACAAAGCATTTGCTTGGTCATTAAATATAACCCGGCAAACTAAATTGGATGAGTTCTTAAAATGATTTAACTAGCATTTCACGTCGCCATCTGATAGTGTTAATGTGCTTTATTTATGAGTTTCATTATTTTTGTAATTTTAAAGTCCTTAAATAAATATTTTTTTTTAGAATAAACTTATGTTTTATTTCTAACATACTGTAATCCGAATGCTAGTTCGGATTATCGATGTTTTATTTCTAACATACTATAATCCGAACGCTCCGTTAGTCCGAACAGGGGTTGTTTTTTTGAAGTTCGGTTTATCGAGGCCCTACTGTATATGAAAATCTCAAATATTTTACACAACCTCAAAATGTTTAAGTTTTATTTCAGTGTTTGGGTATTTACTAAGACCATAATCTGCAGATTTAGATTGTCATTAAAAATAATTTGAAGCTCCACAATTGAGATCATAGATTTTATTTTATCCATGTAAATTGTAATGAGAAGATCTCTAATATAGAAACAATGTAAACAACTAACCCAAACAATTCATTAACCAATGATGTTTCCAAAATTGCTTATTTTTACTTTTAATTTCAATATTGTGAACTTTTTATTTTAAGTCAATTAATGAGCCTTTGTAGATTTAAATTAACATAAACTGATTATTGTAATTTTCCTTATATGTAGAGTGAATTTAAGTTATAGTTGACTGTCCCTATAAATAATTCCATAATATGTAGTATTTGAGTGATTTCTATTTATTCATTTTATAATCATTTGAAGAATTACACTATATTAACTGGTACAAGAATAAATATATCCACATAAGTTGTATATTTAAAATCTAAAAATCCCGTCTTATAATCAATCCCATTGTTTGTCATAGCTTTTTTTGTGAAATTTGCTCTTTCAACTTATGGGAATATATCAGATACCATTGAGTTATTCAGATATAATTATATCAATAAATTACTAGTGATATGTTATTTAAATATATGCTATTTAACATTTTCAGAAAAGCTCCACCTAAGTATGTCTTAAAAAAGTATGAAGACTGTCACTCATTACACCTGACTCCTGCCACAGCACAGATAAGGCCATATGCTGTAGCTGCTGTTCTCAAAGGAGTCAGCTTCACAAAGGAAGCTTATGATAGCTTCATTGATTTACAGGTAAAGTATTATATTGTCCCAAATCCCCTTACACTTTCCTGTGTGCATCATAAGTTAGATATATTTATCAATTGAATTGAAACAAAATAAGGTAGTTTCCAATGTTGAATATTATACATTATTTTATACGCAAGAAATAATTATATGAAAAGAAAACCATTTTGTTAAAACACAGTAAAAATCTGTTGAAAAATGAACCTGTAATTCTGATTTTTAATATTGGTATGAGCTTAATGGGGACCTCTCACTATCTTGCTCACATGCATGCATTGTAATGGCGATTTTACACACGTTTTACGTAAAATGGTACGGTTCTGTTGTCTGTTACTTGACAAGTGTCCCTCTGTCAGATTTTAATGGAAACAAATATTTGTGGATAACAGAAACATTTGTCGCGTGCGGGAATTAAGCCCGCGGCCTCTCGCTTCGCAGCTGGTTACTCACTAGCTGCGCCACAGAGGCTGTGTAAATATTAATTTAATTAAAATTAATAATTTCACAAAACGTGTTGGAATTTTAAATTTTCTTTTTTTTTTATTTATTTGAATGACGAGACGAGTAAGTCGCTCGCCTGATGGTAAGCGCAACGCCTGCCCATAAACAGAAGCAACACTACACAGAACTTTGAATTATAAAGCACTGCATGGCACTGAACTGCACTCGTCACCCCTTCAAATTTCACTGGCTTCAATGTCCTTCCAACCGAAACACAACAGTGCTTACACCCTGTTGCTTAGCGTCAATCGTTACAAGAAATAGGCAAAGCAGTGGTATCAACCCAGACGGCCTCTCGCATACGAGGGACCTACCACCTTGTGACTCCTATTATGGTAAAAAGTTTACTGTATATAGTTTATAGAAATTATACTTCTCAAATCAGTGTGCGATTAATATTGTCTTACAGGATAAACTGCACCAGAATATCTGTAGGAAGAGGACACTAGTGGCTATTGGTACACACGACTTGGATACAATACAAGGACCTTTCATCTATGATGCGCTACCACCAAATGAAATAAAATTTAAGGCACTCAACCAACAAAAAGAGATGACAGCACTGGAGCTTATGGAACTTTACTCTGTATGTACATATATGGTGTTGTTTAGAGTGTCATTTTTATCATATAATAATATGTACTGTTATTTAGTTTACAATGATCTGTTTTTCTTACTACAGATACTAATTTAACAGATGTAATATCAGATCATTTTCGTAGGTTTGGAAAGTCCTGACGTGGCAATTTGGCTTATTAACATCAACACATATTTTTTTTTACAACCAGAATGCCAACAACATATTTTTATATTGAACATTTAAAAAACGTCTTCACACCCAAATAATCATTTTGTTGATTGTTATTTTTTTTTTATTGAACTTTACACCGAAAAGTGGAATAATTGCTTCCAGAGTCACGCTCAATTAAAACAATATATTGGCATAATAAAAGACAGTCCAGTGTACCCTGTGATAAAGGACAAAAACGGCATCATCCTCTCCATGCCGCCTATCATCAACGGAGATCATTCCAAAATCACGTTGGACACAAAGAATGTATTCATTGAATGTACTGCCACGGATTTAACAAAGGTACGTACACAGATGGAACACGTATGGATGGAAATATGCAATAATATTTTAACCCACATCAAGTTAAAATTGAAATGTCAAATTTGGAAACTGCATTTTTGAAATCGGTAGTCACGATTTCTCGAAAACTTATGAACACAACTCATCAACAAAACTCAATATTCGATAGAATTACGTCGAAATACCGCAGAGAAGTAAAAGATTCTATTTTCTCTACTTTTGACGTAACCTAGTGGACCTAGGTCAGGACTATGTGAGTGACTGTAAGATGTATTAAAAAAATGATGTCTTGATGGAATTATTCCATTGTAAGAAATGACTCAGTGACATTAAAGTTAGCTGATGTCTCTGAGTTTGCAAGTTACTTTGTTACTGTCTATTTGATAGGAGTGAACTTTGAATATACATAGTTAAGTTTATTTAGAGATGACAGAAAGGAAATTATATTTTCAGGCGATTGTAGTGTTAGATACAGTAGTGAGTATGTTCTCTAAATACTGCACGAATCCGTATGAAGTGGAACAATGCAAGGTGTATGCTACGGATGGGACGTATGAGCTGTATCCCAAGATGCAATACCGGGATGAGATAATTAACGTTGAGAAAGCAAATAAATACATAGGAATCAGGTGAAAATCACATATGTAACGTATTAACTATGTTGGTATTTTTTATATCATATTTGATGTTTGTGAAACATTGATAATGTGTGAAGTTATTACATTTGCTTATTTTTAAATTCACTCGTAAATGCTGAGTAATTAATTATACTTTATACTGAATAAGAAAAGAATATTATAGAATATACTCATGTTGAAAATTTTGAAAACAATATACTTTTACCAATACATAAAAGTTTATATCTATGTCTACGAATGGGTAGGCGGAGGTGCAACTATTACGCCACGGTTCTCCGAAAGTGTGTGTGTATCATAATGTGATAACTAGGAAGCCGATGGCCAGATCGGGATACAAAAAAGTTCCCAAAAATGTTAATAAGAAATATTATCTATATATATAAAAATGAATCGCTGTGCGTGTGTCTCGCCAAAACTCGAGACTGGCTGTACCGATTTGGCTAATTCTGATCTTGAAATATTTGTGGAAGTTCAGGGAAGGTTTACCCGGTGAGAAAAAATGAGTAACATAAATAATAAGTAAAGGAAAACACTAAGAACGACAACTTAATTTTCCAGTACAAACTGTTCCTGGGTATGATAATAAGTAAAGGAAAACACTAAAAACAACAATTTAATTTTCCAGTACAAACTGTTCCTGGGTATGAAACACTTGATGTCTTTTTGATGACAGGACAGGGAAGGGACAGGACAGGACAGGGACAGGACAGGACAGGGACAGGACAGGACAGGGCAGGATAGGACAGTACAGTAGAGGACAGGACAGGACAGGGACAGGACAGGGACAGGGCAGGGACAGGACAGGACAGGACAGGGACAGGAAAGGACAGGACAGCACAGGGATAGGACAGAAAGGGACATGACAGGGACATGACAGGGACAGGACAGGGACAGGACAGGACAGGACAGGACAGGACAGGACAGGATAGGACAGGACAGGGACAGAACAGGATAGGACAGGATAGGACAGGACAGGACAGGACAGGCCAGGTACAGGACAGGGACAGGGACAGGGACAGGGACAGGGACAGGGACAGGGACAGGGGCAGGGACAGGGACAGGCACAGGGACAGGGACAGGCGCGGTACAGGACAGGGACAGGGACAGGTCAGGATAGGCCAGGACAGGGAGAGGACAGGACAGGGGCAGGACAGGACTGTCCCACCGGTGGGAGGTGGAAGACGACCTGACTTAGGTCGTCGAAGTCAATTAAATGTGCGATGGGCTACCTCACGTGCAATGGTGCAGTACCTCACTTAATTGCATTTAATGTAAATGAAATATTTGTATTAAGTTTTAACCACATTTTATACAAATATATTATGTAGGTGATACGAAGTTCACCGGGTCATCTAGTTACCTATAAAGATATTGAAAAATATTAATTAAATGTATTAATTTTGCAATCCAGTGAAGATGGTGACAGACTGGCATCGTTATTGTCCCGAATGTGTCTCACAGCGACACACGAGGAGGATATCCTGCGCGTGCAAGTACCGCCGACCAGGCATGACGTCATACACGCCTGCGATCTCTACGAAGACATAGCCATCGCTTATGGGTAAGTCACAAGGAGATTCAAAATGGTGACGCGACCGTAAGAACTACTTACTTTAAACAAACTAACTTTGTTTCCGCGAGCAGGTCGCTGATGGTAAGGGACACGCCTGCCCATAAATAGAACCTACAGAGAACCTCACAAGTTGGTAGGTATCTCTTATGCGAGGGGCTGTCTTGGTTGGAACCACCGCTTTGTCTATTTCTGCCGCCAAACAACAGTGTGTAAGCACTGTTGTGTTTCGGTTTGAAGGACATTGAAGCCAGTCAAAATTACTGGGCATTATGAGACTTAACATCCTATGTCTCGGGGTGACGAGCTTAGTTCAGTGCCATGCAGTGCTTTGTAATTCAAAGTTCTGTGTGGTGTTGCGTCTGTTCATGGGCAGGCGTGACGCTTACCATCAGCCGAGCGTCTTGTTCGTCTCGTCATATATCACACTAATATTATAAATGTGAAAGTTTGTTGCTTTGGATGTTTGTCCGTCAATCACGCTGAAACTACTGAACGGATTTTGATTAAATTTGGTATACAGACAGGGTATGAACTGACTTGGGTGATAGGATACTTTTTATCCCGAAAAAGCAGATCACGCGGGTGGAGCCGCGAGGAAAAGCTAGTCAAGTATAAAAAATGTTGTAAATCGTCGATGAAGTACCAATACCTCCTAAGTGTTGAGAATCTAATTTTACACCAGACTGTTTAAAATAAGGTTTTATTTTACAAAAACTGTTTAAAATAAGGTTTTATTTATTTTGATCAACTTGATAGTAAATTGTTTCCAATACATTACCTTTTTATTAGTTACTAAGGGATGTGGTTTATATTTACGTCTATTGAAATAAAAAAGTAATTTTGGACTAAATTGTCAGTTAGGAGGTATTGGTACTTCATCGACGAAATGTATGTGCCCAGGTACAACCGCATCACCCGCGTGCCGTCCCGCGTGGTGTCTGTAGGCGGGCAGGTCGCGCTCAACAAGCTGACGGAACAGCTGCGGCAAGAGTGCGCGCACGCGGGATTCACCGAGGCGCTCACATTCACGCTCGTACGTATACTACACATATACACACATACACCCACTCGCATCGCTGCATTTTTTGAAGTGATGTAATTTTTGAAGTGATAACTTCTTATGGGAGGGTGAACTGAAACGTTCCGTAACGCGAGCGGCGGCGAGCGGAAGGTTCCAGAATATTCGATAATTTCGAAGTCCCAGGTGGCGTCACACGGTGACCAGTCGGATTGGACCGGATTTTCACAGGACTTTGACCGGACTGTGTTCGTTTTTTTTATGGCGAATAGACATGTTACTGTAATTTTGTTTTTGATATTTATAAAAAAAATTACGATCGATTAAGAAAATATTTTACTTATTTTATAATTTGGAACATGGTGCTGTAAAAAAAGTACTAGGTTCGCATAAACGCGAAGAGAGTAGAATGTCCCTTTTTCATGGCGAGTAGCCGTAATTAATAAACAAATGACGATTTAGACAAAGAATAACTTTTTAGGTTTTTTCTTATTTGGAACATGTTGCCGTAAAAAGTACCAGGCTCGCATAAACGCGAAGAGAGTAGAATGTACTTTTATCATGTCGAGTGGACATGTTGCCATAATTTTGTATTCTCGCATCTTGTTTGGTAAGTTTTCACTTCTGTCGGCACTCCCGGAGTGCAACCCGTATTTTTTTTTTTTATCCTGGCTCGGCAAAGTGACTACGCTACACCTGATGGTAAGTGTAGTGCAATCCAAGAATAGTGTCGACCAACGATAAACAATGTGTCCATCGGCGGTCGGTCAAGATCATGCCGGCCTGCCAAAGGGCCAAGGGGGAGGGGAAGGAAAAAGGGATGGGAGAAAGGTTAGAATCAGGGGGCAAGCCCCCTGGGGAGAACCGGATATAGGTACACTGGCTGGCCCTGGAACGCGACCCACACAAGATGGACCACTATGGCAGGTTTTAGTACCAATGTACGGCGGTCGCTATCCGGTCGGATACAAGTATCCTCCCACCGGCAAAACTTCGTTAGCGGCGTTGAGCACTTTTCTTGGGATGGGTATAAAATGATAAACTCGCGTCAGGACACGTGACCTGTTAGAAAATTCGTAAGACGGAGGGAGAGTAGACCACCGGCGCGGCGTTTTTATCTAATATAAATTGTAATTTTTGTGTACGATAGCGCAGTAAATGAATATTGTATTTAACCACAAAAATGATAGTACTTTTATACTGATGAAGCAATTCGTGCGAAATTATTCACTCCAAAATTTTCAAAAATGCACAACGTTAATGTTCAAGTTTTCACTTCTGTCGGCACTCTCGGAGTGCAACCCGTTGTTTTTTTATCCATGCACGGCAAAGTGGCTGCACTACACCTGATGGTAAGCGTAGTGCAATCCAAAAAACTCAGCGACCACCAACAAACAATGAGTTTATCGGTAGTCACCAAAGTCATGCCGGCCTGTATAGATGCTTCTTCCCTCTTAAGAGAGGGAAGCAAATCGAGGGGCCTGCGGAAAAAAAGGATCGGAAGTTAGCAATAATCTATTAAAAATTTCTCTGTTGAAGTCTACAAAATTTTCTAGAATAGTCTATGCTATATATTTTGCGGAAATGTTTATTACGAGCTTCAGTGGCCACTTCTGATAGCTGTCCGATAGGAAGTATAACTTCTGATATGATTTGAGCGCCATGCATAAGAATCTTGTGAACTATAGGTGACATAGGATACCATACAGTTCAACATATAGTTGAGCAGTTGTTTGATCGTGGTTTTCGAATTCAACTGAATATATATCATATCCGCTTGATATAACTTCAAGAATAACCTGAAACTTTTTTATTAATTCGATTGCAACATGGGAAACAAGGCATTAACGACGCCCTTGAACTAAAAATATTGAGTAACAATATTTGTATTTTAAGTATGTATACAAATATGTTCCTTATATTCTTTGCTAATATGTGTAATGCTTCAATACACATATTATGTTCAGTGCTTCAAAATGTATAACAAACTACTTTTCCTCGCGGCTCCGCTCGCGTGATTTGCTTTTTCCGAAATAAAAAGTAGCGTATGTTATTCAGTGATAATGTAGCTTTCTAACGGCAAAAGAATTTTCGAAATCGGTCCAGTAGTTTTTAAGTTTATTGGTTATATACAAAAATACAAATCTTTCCTTATTATAATACTAGCTTTTGCTCGCGGCTCCGCCCGCGTGATCTGCTTTTTCCGGGATAAAAAGTAGCCTATGTCCTATTCTGATGTATAAGCTATATTATTGTAAAGTTTCATTAAAATCCATTCAGTAGTTTTTACGTGCAAGAGTAACAAACATACATCCATCCATACTTACAAACTGTCGCGTTTATAATATTAGTAGGATTAGTGTAGATAAGACCGAATTGTAGTTTTTTTTTTTCTAGTGTTCCCGAGAAGACGTAGCAACTAAAATGGGGGTAAAAATTGAAGATGTACCAGCTGCACATATTTCTAATCCGAAAACTCTCGAGTTCCAAGTGGTGCGGACACTCCTTTTGCCTGGTTTACTGAAGACATTAGCCGCTAATAAGAAAATGCCATTGCCCTTGAAACTGTTCGAGGTCAGCGATGTAGTTTTGAAGGACGATGATGCCGGTAAGATTATCATACTATCTTTTTTTCAGTTTACAAAGTCCACTTCTAATGTGTGATCCACGGGACTGTGTGTTGTCTCCCCAGAGGGGTTGACGTCAGGTAGGCGGTCGGTCGTAATAAGTGCAAGCCAAATCTTTCTATGACGTGTGTTAAAAAGTATGTTATCCCAACACCACTACGAGTGGGAAAAGGACAGCTGAAAGAAAAGTACACGAAGTCCACTATATGACGAGGGTCTCTTTTATTTAGTTTTACATTCGATGTATCAAGGAAATATAAAAGGGTTAGAGTTGTATAAATTTAAATTCGAACATAAATGTGTACGCAATAGAAAATAATACAAAAAGAAACACTATTACGAAAACTAAATCAAAATTGTAAATTCTGACCACTGTGGTCTCATCCGGATACCCACGACACAAGACTCGTATCTTACTGTGGGGTCAGTCACACACTATGTGTGTGACTGTTGGGTGTAAGGCTAACCCCGGTTAGTAGATGATCTATGATAACATATCGTTGATGAAGTACCAATACCTCCTAACTGACAATTTAGTCCAAAATTACTTTTTTATTACAATAGACGTAAACATTAACCACATCCCTTAGTAACTAATAAAACGGTAATGTATTGGAAACTATATACTATCAATAGTTGATCAAAATAAATAAAACCTTATTTTAAACAGTTTTTGTAAAATAAAACCTTATTTTAAACAGTCTGGTGTAAAATTAGATTCTCAACACTTAGGAGGTATTGGTACTTCATCGACGATATGGCAGTGTAACCTGTGTGTGTAGAGTGTGGTGCGCGTAACCATCGTCGAGTGTGCGGCGTGTACATGGGCAGGGCGGCCGGCTTCCAGCACGTGCACGGCCTGCTCGACCGGCTCATGGCGCTGCTCGCCGAGCCCTGCCATCCGCTACACGGGTACACGCTGCGACAGTGCGAAGGTACGTTCACACTTCTTACACGTCACATCGTATACCATTGACAGCCTCCGTGGCGCAGCGGGCGAGTAGCCGGCTGTGAAGCGAGAGGCTGCGGGTTCCATCCCCGCACCGAGACAAATGTTTGTGTGATCCACAAATATTTGTTTCGGGGTCTGGGTGTTGTGAGACCAAAAGTCTCTCGTAGTTCCTGATCCCCACGACACAAGACTCGTATCTTACTGTGGGGTCTGGACTATGTATGTGACTGTTGGGTGTTATTATTATTATTATTCATACCTACATACCATAAAAATAACATGTGGTTAAAACGATGAAAAAGTTCCCACAGATAAACGGCGTAAGCTGTTTTGTGGGGAAATGTAACATTTGTAAATTTATATGTACCATGTCACTAATAAAAATTTCACAGCCCATTTCTTAGATGGAATCTCCGAATCAAACACATAAATTGACCATCATCATCATCATCATCATCCACAAGACGTCCACTGCTGAACATAGGCCTCTCCCAAAGATTTCCACACCGACCTGTTGGAAGCGGCCAGCATCCAGCGACTTCCTGCCATCTTTATCAGGTCGTCTGTCCACCTTGTAGGTGGACGTCCAACGCTGCGCTTGCCAGTACGTGGCCTCCATTCCAAAACCTTTCTGATACCACACATACATACCATAAAAATAATATGTGGTTAAAACAATGCGTACAGTACAAAAGTAAGCTGTTTTGTAGGGTTATGTAACATTTGTAAATTTATATGTACCATGTCACTAATAAAAAAAATACATTAATGTTATGCCCATATGATGTTATATTGCCCATTTCTTAGATGGAATCTCTGGATCAAACACATAAATTGGCCAATAAGAATACAGTTTAAAAGTCACGCGTACAAATTGCTTAGTTTGATGAACAAGCCAAGATCATTTATTGCTACGGCCTTGAGAGTACGCATGGCTCATGCTTCAGAAACATTGGTATTTCTCGACAATATGTTTCATTTCGTTATTTCTATAGTTTATAAAAAAATTGAAATTGAATTAAAAACAGTACTTTTTTATAGTATGGTAAAAAGTTCGTTCAAATGTTAACCCAATATATGGATATCTTCACCCCATTTTATTATGTATTGATACTTTTGAAAAATATAATTTCGAGGTATACATGTATCGATACTTTCTGGGTGTAGGAATAACTTTTTTTCTTGAAAGTACATGGTTTTAATATGCTTTTAATTCGTGTAGGTATGGGATTTTGTTTTTTTTTTACATAGTTCTAGCATTTTGTCAAATAGCTTACTATCGTAGCGTAGAATTACCTAAACCATTCGTTGATGGGTCGTTTTTACCATAAAAAAAATCAATTTTCTTCACCTATTTAAGTATAATTTTTGATATGATGCCCCATGCTGGCATGCTGATTAATTTTAGTTTTCACGACTGCGAACAGTTTTTAAGATAGGTCGTAGAAAAAAAAAGCATCAATGAAATTTCGTTCGAGTCTTTCGCTCACGCTCACGCTTTCAAAAAAACCGCGATTCTGAGTTCCATCGTGGTAGAGTGAGTGAGATATCCGGAGGCCCAAATCCCCCTCCCCTCACCAATCCTTTAAATATACCTTCCCTTAAATTAGTAACATAACCATTCCACATGTATGTTTTTGGACAGAGGAAATCACTTTCTAACAGGTGACCCACTTGCTCGTTTGAACTATGAGTTTCATCAAACAGTTATCTACTGTGGCGTTTAAAATCTATACTAATACCATAAAAAATAATAGTAACTGGTAAATGTATGCCCGAATACTTATCTGGCAAACTGCATATCTTGTAACGCGCCATAAAATTGTGGAGAATAAGATTTTAAATGTTTTACCACTATCACAAACATTTATGTTTATGTTAGTTTTGCATATTGGATATGACATATTGAAATTTTCTTTAATGAATTGGTTTATATTATCATTTCAGATCCAGCTTATTTCCCCGGACGTTGTGCTGAAGTGCTTCTTCGCAGCCAAGTAATAGGGAAGATAGGAGTAATCCACCCAAATGTTCTAGCAGCATTTGAACTAACAAACCCATGCTCTGTTGTCGAAATAAACATAGAACCATTTGTATGACCATAGAAATGAAATGCAGACATATTGTTAATAATATTAATGATAAATAAATGTTATTACCTATATATCAAATCGTTTTTATTAATGTAGGTAATGAGATACTTAATTTGACAATATTATATATGTATGCAGCAAATTCATTTACATAAGTGCTTTTCTATACGTCTTTCCGTACGAATGCGGTAAAGTTCACGGGTCAATAACATAATGTGGTAATTATGTCGAAAAATGCCGGATTTTAAATGTAACAATCTTGAGAATCTTACGCAATCAATTTTTTATCTTATTCCGAAAACAATATTGCACTGATTATAAAGATAATAATAGTACACACGCATTACTTTATCATGAATTTCGTCTATAATCTATGCTATCAATATGTTTTATTATTAACTCTATAATATCATTTACCTTATCAATTATTCTACAATCAGTGCTAACGAATACTTTTCTATTGGGTTTTTATCTTATACATTTCCGTGATAAATTGACACATCGGGAATATAAAATATACGTTTTTTTTATTAATGTATTCATGATCTAAAGTTAATGATATTAGGAACAAACTTGGATAACACAATATACAAAATGTGGCATGCTTGTTTCTTTAGAATAACGCATGTTTAGAAATAGATTTAGGTCAGCACTGTACCTGTTCTTGAGCAGAGAATTTCCGGTCTCCCACATTCTCTGAAATTATGACTTAAACTACAAATGGACAACGTAAATAAAAGCTAGAGTCTGTCAAAGTATTTTATTTTATGTACAATAACAGCACAAACCATAATAATTTAATCCACTGTTTTAAATAACGTTTTTACATTAAAAATGTTTATTATACAAAAAGATTTCTTTATTTCCATATATATTTAATTCAGTGTTTAAAACATTTTTGCTCTAATTACTGGTAATTACACCTTACTACCTATTCTTTTTAACATAGCTTTTGTCATGTTACACATTATTTAATTTACAAATAAATATATGTTCATAAAGTGAGTTTTTTGTGATGTTGCATTATATTCATTATAAACAATAAAGTATTAAATCATGGATTAAACTATAATTATCTTTTTATGCAACAAGTACATAAGTAATCAAATCACATACAAAACAGATTATTTTATAAAAATGTAGGAAGCTGAATAGGCCGATAAGATAGTTTTGTTTATAATAAGATATAATTTTCTAATACATTTAATTGACACAGCAAATCAATTATCAGCTCTATATAAGATTGATAAAACAATTCCTATGTTAATTAAAGAGGAAAGAAAATATATAAAATTATTGATTAATAATATAATACAACATCGCATAGCTTAGTCTATTAAACACCGACTTTACAAATGTACCAAAATTTTATTAAGGCACTTGCTAATTGACAGTATTTCCAAAAACGTGAGGCGGAAATGAAATGACGTAATGTTATAGACAAACAACTGCACTCCACTATGTGGGTGCAGTGTTTAACATCTAATACTTATTTTTAAATACTGAAGTAACAACATTACTAACTTCGTAAATTTATACATTAAACACAACACAACTTATATTCTAAATCCAGTTTTGAAATGTTAATCAGAATACAACAAATAAATATTTAATTTATCTTTAGAAAAATAACCTTGTCGAATTAATTTTGCATTTACCAAAAAAGGAGAATGGTTTCTTGTGTGAAGCTTTAGAATAATTACGAAATACATTTGACATTTTTATTCCACAGTATACAATTGCTTCAGACATATTTTTAAAAGTAAAAAGGAAACTAAACATACAATGTATTTACTGTAGGCCTTACAATCATGTTAATATAAACTAATGTTACTAATTCATAATTTTGAGACACACTTTGTTGCCTTAACATATGTATACATAAAATCTACAAATTTTTCAATAACATTGAATATATTTGTAGATAATTTTCTATATTTTATTCTATCATGTGCACTTGATATTTCAATAACTATAACCTGATGATGTGGACGGATATGTAAGCAGCCAGTAGTTCTTATTGACATTAATCTAGTAGCAATTGTATCTTAAACATTTTCTCTAATTCCGATCTGTTAAAATCTGGTGCAATAATAAAGGGACATAGGTAAAATGACAACTCTTTGAGGTTAGGTGCACTTGTTTTAATAGCCTTTGCTACCTGCATAGTGACATGGAGACACCTTGACAAGCTCAAGTATGTGAGATGCTGAAATGAGTTGTTTGTAAAATATGACAGCAAAGCTGTTCTCGAGAAATACCCATGACGTAACTTCAGAGATTGTAAATTCTTTAATCTGTACAGGTGTAGTAAACTTGAATCAAACAATGTCTTACATGTCATGATATGTAGAACACGCAGTGCTTTACAATTAGATATGTGCCACATTATATCATCATTCAAAGTGTCCCCATAGATATGTAAAGCTCGCAGGGTGGACTGTTTTGTTCTCAATAGAGATTCTAGAAATTCTGCAGGAATATTCTTCATTTTTTCCATGCTAATACTGACTAAATTGGTACACTGCAACATACTGTATAAACTATTGTGTGTCAAAGCAAAGTTAGACAGAATCAGGGTTTCAAGATACTTCAATTTATCAAAGGGCAAGTGGTAAACAAAATTACCATTTGCATTTTCAGTATTTTGTACTATAAGTGAATTGCGAAAGCTCAGAAATTTCAAATTAGGCCAGTAACCAAGATCATCAAATATACAACTATCAACTTGAGATATACTTATTTCTAAGTGAGTCAGGTTGGGACAGTAACTTATCAAGGAAGCCCTAACTTGAGAATACAACTTGAAATACTGTAATTTAACATTTTTCAAGTATTTAGCGACAAAAGGCACGATACTCTCACTGATTCTCACATAATTCTTCATGCACACAATAAGACGTGTGTTGTCCCAAACACAAGGAGTCAGACAGAGCTGTTGCCACCTTATACACACTTTGGCTACAGCCAACAACGACTCAAAATCTATCATGGAAAATATGTAAATAAGTAGCTCATTTGGCAGGTCATTGATAGTTAATACACTGGAACATAGTTGAACACCTGTCATTTCGAGGTGCACCATCCTTGATGACACTGGCCAGCACTTTCAAAGTTCTGCAAACATGTTCATTTTATTTTACATTCAGTGGTATTATGCCCAAAATTTAAAATTGCTTTTAGTAGGAAAAAATAAATATATTGTGTACACATTGTTTGCGTGTATGTACATTTTCTAGGGGACAAAGCATTACAATTAACCCAGTAAGGTCATGAACCTTGAACAAACGTAATATATTACCAAAGATAGAGCTCATGTAAAATATAAATAAAACCACAACACGCTAGTTTCAGAATATATAATTACCTGTGTAGTACCTTGCTTCCTATTCGAGAAAATTGTAATGTTTGCTTTAGTAAAATCATAATTTATGTAAAGTTATCCTTTTATGCTACGACACTCAGCTCACGCGTTTTATTATACTCCCAAATGTTAAGCTCTTCATTTGTAATTTTATGATTCATCCTATAAGATGGAATACTGTTTCAAATATTTTTTTTAAAAGAAATATTAAAAATAACTTTCATCTTTGATGCTATTTTTGTATGACGTTATGACGTTTTACTTCAGGCACTTTGCACATATGACATCTGATTGGTGTAGGGGTGCACGCTGTTACATTGGGATTTAAATTGAATCATTGATATATCGATTAATCATTTAGTGTGATTTTTACATCAATTATCGTAATTCATTTAATTACACAATGATATTATTATGTCGCTAAAGTGACTAAAGATGCAAATCGCGGCGAAGCGTATGTATTTCAACTTGCATATATCGACTGACTTATAATAATTAATCATTTTGTAGTTGTACAACAAAACATGGGATCATAAAATTGGGAAATTAATTGTAAAAGACTGTAAATCCCAATCTTAAAACCAAAATAAAACAGGAATAACTTTTTATTCTTAAGTTTGTCACTACTTAATTCTATGCGCTATTCATGTAGGTATTTTTATTTACAACTATGAATTTCATAACATTTTAATATTGTTTGTTATGCAAATTGATACATTTTGATAATTTATATATAAACATAATGCTATCTCTTTCAAGCTAATTTCTAATTATGTACGTAAAGAGGACAATTAATATATTTTAGCGTGTACTATACTGTCCACATATCTATACCCATATACATCAAAATTACTTTGCGGCTGGATTCGCCATTTTCTGTTATAGAATTGTTTACATGGAAACTGTCAGAAACTGTAATTGTGTGGAAAGACTTTGTTAATGTTAAAATATTTTAATGATTATAACAGAAACACGGTGTTTTATTTAAAATAATAATACACTCGGATTGTGAAGAAGATGCCTAAATGTAGTGAAATTGGGTGTGGAATAAAGAAAACTAGGAATAAATAAAAAACTTAATTAAATAAAAAACCGCGATAAAATCCGTTTAAATTAGTTTTATTTCAATAATAATGTTATGTACTTATATAGCAGACATTGATATATTGCCATTCGATATATTATAAAATCGCTTCGTTACACCGATTCATACCAATGTCGTGCATCACTACGTTTGACTGACATGATGTAACGGGTCTGTTCAACGCAAATCTTTGTTTCAATTTTAAATGATTATACATAATCTTAAAAGATTTTGTAATCCGTCCAATAAATAAATAATATCCCAGTTTACATTGAAAATAATAAGTTTATTTTAAAATAATGAGTAATGATACAATAGTTGTTTAAAAAACTGGTGGCAAATATGTGGACGCAGGAACAGATAAAGACGCCTCCGGAATGGACGAAGGCTCTTTAGGAGGCAAGTAATTATTGTTTTGCGTTAAACTCGCAATATTTGCATTAGATGCTGTAGAAGAAACAGTATTTGGTGATAAATAATTGGGATTAAGCGTAGGTGCTGCTGGGAGTCCGTAAGAACCACTTGATGATGGTGAAGAAGTTATAGGCTGATTATTTTCACCGTTGTTAGGAGTTATGTAAGATCGAGATGGTTGATTAAGCGGAGAATGTGACTGTGCAGGACCCGGTGATCCTTGAGGTAATAAATAAGAATTTTCAGGCTTCGAGACTATAATTTGTGAAGTTCCTGTATTAGGTGTTGGTATGTAGGAAGAAGATGGCTGAGCTGAAACAAAACCTGAAGGTTCTGAGATGTGTGGTAGTATATATGAGTTAGGTGGCTGTGTAATTGATGGTTTTGATTGCTTATTGTCGCTAGAGCGATAAGACGAAGAAGAAGAACTTTGAGATGATTGAACCGTCGATGGACTAGATGGTCCCAGTGCAGACGTATAAAGTGAAGATGGTTTAGATATGGAAGGCATTGCACAATCTAGTCCTACACAGCTTACAGCAGAACCCGTGGGTATTTTATTAGTAGAAGGTATGTAAGTTTGAGATGGATTGATTGATGTCGGACCAGATCTATCAGATACAATTGGTGGCACATATGAGTTTGAAGGTAGTCCAGTGGCAAATCCAGAACTAACAGAAATACCTCCTGAATTCCCATTATTATTTAAATCAACGTCGACTTCGATCTTTGGTGGCAAATACTTTGGAGCATTAATAGACACGTCAAATGATGCACCTTGATTATATCCCGATTGTTTTGGAGCCTCATACCGGTAACTCGTAGTAACAGAACTAGTTGCTGTACTTGAACTGGAGGATTTTTGGGGCACGGAAGAACTTCTCCCTATTTGAGCAGCATTCGAAGCAATAATACTTGGTGTATTAATTTTATATCTTGATGTATCTGAATATGAAACCCCTTGACTATTTTCGTTATTTGCGGTAATTTGTGTAGCATCAACAGTTGTTTGACCTTTATTGGAAATAGGATGTATAGGATCGTTATAATCGTATCCTTCTGCAATTGAACCCGTGGGTTGGGATGATCCCGAAATTGTTGATGTTTGTCCTGTATTTGCTGAAGCAGGTGAGTTATAATGATAACTGGAGTTTACGGAACTAGTCGCCGTTTGAGAAAAACGGGAACCAGTAGCTGTATTTGTGCCAGAATAATCAGAAATACTATTGCTAAAACCAGGAGAAATTGTACCTGAGGACTGAGAACCTAAATTTATTCCATTTTGAATTGGACCTGAATTTTGATATGTATTATTTAATATGAGCCCTGGATCGTTATAGTCATAGCCCGATGAAAGAGTACCTGTTGTGCTCTGAGAGTTGCTTTGTTGGCTATTCGTCGCTGTTGAACTTGAACTTTCCGATTTATCCACAACTGAAGAACCAGACAACGGTACATCATAACGATAGGTAGATGATACTGAGCTCGTAGCAGTTGAACCAGAACTCGTTGCGGTTTGACCTGCATCCAAACTTGTTGATTGCCCTCCGGTATTGACATTGGTTTGTGAATTATAACCATACCCAGAAGAACTAGATGCACCTTGAGCAGTAGCCGCGAATAGATTTTGCCCTAATCCTGGTGCCTCTGTTCCGTCTGTTATAACAGTATCTAAGCCATAATTGTATCCACTGCTACGGGAGACGTGTGTTGTCGTTGCCGTCGGTGCAGTTGTTGTGTATCCAGTGTTGGTGGTCCCTCTGGGCGCCGGGGCAGGATATGCGTAAAACATGTGCTGCGCGTGCGTCCTGTCAACATTTGGTGCTTGAGTGGAAACGATTGGAACTTGTGTGGGTACATCGAATGGAATATTGGGTCTGTTATACACGTACCCGGCTTGCCGTTTGACACGAACGATTTCCGTAATAAAGAACTCGTGTGGTCCCGATGGAAGTTTCAGAGACTGGCAACGTACATTTAAAATAAGAACCAAATTTGATAAAAAACTGATAAATTTTATATTATTGTTTTTCATTTTAGCAAAACATTAGACAACCAACATTACTACAAACCACAATAACAGTAAAAGACAGGTTTTCTTTTCTTCGCTTGCATTTATAATAATTTTAAGGAAGTTAACCGCACTCGTCGCTCGGATATTGTGAAATACTTCCACTAAGTTAACCCTTTAATGAAATAATTTCTGACGCAAATTAAGACGAGTAATATATATATATCTACTGACTCGACTACTACCTACTAGTGACGAGTGGCTATCGGCTCGTTCTAAATTTCTGAATCTGTACCCACCATATTTATTTAGTATGGTAACGAGACTCAATAACCAAAATGTAAATTCTTTTAACAGTAAGTTCCTATATAGAATTCTAAAACAATATTTTAATAACACCTGATGGTAGGTAAGTGTAGCGCAATCCAAGAATAGTGTCGACCAACGATAAACAATGTGTCCATCGTAGGTCGGCAAGATTATGCCGGCCTACCAAAGGGCCAAGGGGAGGGGAAGGAAACAGGAATGGGAAAAGGGTTAGGATCAGGGGGCTAGCCCCCTGGGAAGAACCGTATATACACTGGCTGACCCTGGAACGCGACCCACACAAGGTGGGCCACTATGGCAGGTTTTAGCACCAGTGTACGGTGGTCGCTATCCGGTCGGATACAAGTATCATCCGACCAGCAAAGATACTATTTAAGATTCCTCAGATTCTATACTTCTACGATTCCTCTCCGAGGCGGAAACCTATAAATATTTGGGTATGTCCGAAGCGTTAGGTTATGGGTGCAGACGTAAAAGATGAAATAATGTTTAGTTAGCCGACTGACAAAATTAGATGATATCCTTTTGTCAAATGGTAATAAAACTCGTGCATTTAACAGTTGGGTTATACCTGTGCTCATGTACACCTGCATACTCAAATGGACACAGACCGAGATAGACCCACGAGATCGAAAAGTCTGAACCCTACTGACTACACATTAAATGCACCATCCATGATCGTCAGTGATGAGAATGTTTATTTCGCGGAAATGTGGAGGTCAAGACTTACTATACTAAGGATCTGCATAACAGCGAGGTATGCAAATTCAGAGATTACTTCCTCTAAAGTGGAGTAAGTTTATATAGAGATGTGGTCACACTAGATAAAGGATTCACACTACTCTCTCTGGCAATTGAGAACTGGCGGGTTCCTATTGTATTGTGCACATTTCCCTGCGGCTATTACTGATAATGGATTACGGAAATATGGAAGAGCAAGTAACTACATGGGCGATTCTATCGAGCTCTAAAAGGGCCCGATGGGGACCAACTGGCTTCCGTGTCTTGGCTACGTTTCGATGACATCTTCGGGAAGACTGATTATTTTGTTGTCAAGACGAACAACTACAGAAAGTACACCCTGAAGGATGGTACAGTCGACATCTGTCGGGCATTCCATCATCCCGGAGAGCCAATCAGGCATGTTATGTCGGGTCGTTAATATCTCGCTAAGGTACCATATTACCAATATGCCCGAATCTGGAAAATGGACATGCAACGCCGTATTAGTATCAATCTATTATCACGGACAGGACTATTATTGACATTAAGGAAAAGATAACTTCCTTTCTCAAGGAGCGTTCGAGGTCTATTGATCGAATTGCGATTTGCACAGCAACATTTTGTACCACTAATTTAATTCAACGAAGCGCAACTATGCGTAATAGTAATATATGTCGATGTATTTGATACTGATTCATCTAGGAAGTCTGTGGCTAAAAGGGTATCGACTGGTATCGACCTACCAGGACGAAAGGGTATTGTCAGAAAACAGGGCGTCTCGCTATCTTTTCACCGTCTATAGTCCAATGATCACAATAATTCTTTGCTTACCATAAAAAAGGTCGAACCATGTTTTAATCGAACAGTCTAATTTTTTTTACAGCTAACTAAAAAATAATGATAAAGACATTAAACAAATTGAAGGGTTAACACCCAGTGGCCATAATTATGCGGTTTTGTAAACAGATGGAGACATAAATTAAATTATTTAAATTGCTGAATTTAGGATCTGTAAAATGTACTTATAATACCTAACAATTATTTGTATTCGTGTCAAGGTCGGACTACATTTCTCTAACACTGCATTGGCCATCAATCTGTCATCTCATTCCAACTACCATCACTTCACCTGCCATTTGTCCGGTTAACTTCAATTCAGGTTCGTAATAAAATTGTGGCTTCGACGCCGAGACCTGACGATCTACACATGTTATTTATTTATTTATTTATAATTAAATACAATGGAAATAAAAAAAAATACATGTAACGTCAACGAAATCAAAGTACAATTGGCGGCCTTATCGCTCAAGGCAATCTCTTCCAGGCAACCATGGGATGGAGATAAAAGAAGATGATAATGAGATCTTAGTATAAGATGGAGATCTTAGTTCTTTGATCGGTTTCCTTAATAGGAACTTCGATTTAAAGTTTGATGCCGAGCATAGAACGCTCTGCGATACTTTGTGTATGCGGTCTATTTATATTAGATCTTCTTCTATAGAAGTTCATATTAATTTTGTAATATATTATATTACATAACATGTATAATGGCCTTTGAGTGAGGCAGAGATGACAAATCAAATTAAATCAAAATAGTTTATTTGTTAGCATAGGTGTTAAATAACAGATCTGATATTTTGTGACAAAACAACGACATGATCTATAGTATATTTTTCGTGTTCGTGACGAAATAAGCTTTTCTTTCTGTCCTGTTTTCCTTCTGTTTGTCAGAATGGACAGAAAACACAGGTTAGAAAGGCGAGGTTTCAGCCATTGTGGGATTTTGTAATTTTCATATCGAAGACATGGGCGTAGCAAGGTGGTCCCTCGTATGCGAGGGTCCGTGGTCCAAGATAGTACCACCGCATTGTCTATTTCGGCCACCACGCAACAATATGTAAGCACAGTTGTGTTTAGATTTGAAATACATTGAAGCTAGTGAAATTACTGGGCATTATGAGACTTAAAATCTGATGTCTCGAGGTGACGAGCACAGTTCATTGCCATGCAGTGCTTTGTAATTCAAAGTTCTGTGTGGTGTTACTTCTGTTTATGGGCAGACGTGGCGCTTACCGCGGCTTACCTATAGGCGAGCTCCTTGCTCGTCTCATTTAATTATATAATAAAAATGCTAGGTCAGAACAAGGGTAAGCACTGAATAAGCATTTCCATATGTAATTGCTGCATTACAATGTCAGTGTCATAAATTTTAATCGCATATTTTCTGTATCTTAGATGACTCGGACTGGATTGCACCATGATAGCTGTTAAAGTTAAGGTTTATGTCAAATTTGACGATAACATTAACGCTGACTTTAACAATGACTGCGGAATGTGTTGCAACATCGTATTCTTTGGCATAGTTATCTACAACATCTTTAGAATATTGAACCATCTGACAGCTATTTAACTTTAACAATAGCTTTAACCAGCGAATCTTTGGCAGTTACTGTTAACAGCTAAAGTTATGACGTAATCTAACATTTGTCAAATGGTGCAACTCATTTTTTGATTAACCGGTACTTTAACATGTTTGTTATTGTTAAAGTAAGATGGTGCAATCCAGCCTCGGTTACGTAAACGCAAGACTAATCCGCTTTTATAACAGACTAGCTTTTGCTCGCCACCCTGTTCGCGTGAATGTAATTTTGTATTAGATCCCACGGGAACGGACTATCTGAATACAATATATTGTAAGTTTTATGCTAGATCATATACTTATGTCCCAAATTTCATCCCAGTACATTCAGCCGGTAAATTATGATAGGCCAGAAGCGATAAAAGTACCTATTTCGCCATCAAAAGCTTTATCTAATACTATAACATAATATATAAGTGTAAATGTACATAAAATATTCAATTAAACTCCGTGTTAGTGAAAGGCTGCCGTGGTAAGTCGCCGTGTGACTAGTTGTTTGTTCCAGCGACCTCCAATCGCTTCAGTACCAGTTTTAACATCATACGTTGGAAACGTTGTTGTTGCTTACTTTACAATTTACAAACAGGTAAGATGTTGTAGGTTTAAAGTAATAAATTGTTTTGATTATTTAGACCATATACAAGGAGGATAGATAATCGAGCACATATTCTAGTTGATTTGTGAGTTTCCTTACCAAAGTAACTTTTTAATTTAAAGGTAAGAATATAATGGATATCTAAAGTGGGCATGTACCTAGTAAACATTTCTATTTGCGGGCTAGAATGGATATTAATATTAGCTAGATCTCCATACACAACCATCAATAATGGCTTCTCTCTGTTACGTCAGTATCTATTATCTCCAAACTGAATTAATTCCTGAGGTAAAGTAATCGTAATATTATTTTCTTTCGACTTGACTTTTAATAGAATTTTTCCTCCGAGGTAGGTTCTCCGTACATGCATTAGAGGGAGACATAGTTCACTCTCCATTGCATGTTTGGGGGATTGTTTTAAGAAATCCTCCAATTGCTCTCAGTGCCTGATTCTGCCTTTTATCTAGTAAACTTATATATTTTTGACAACTGTTATCATATAAAAAACTCCTGTATTCAAGTCTACTCCTTATTATATTTATTTTATTTATTTATTTATAACTTTATTGTACATCACACAAAACGTATTGAAAACACACAACATACAATTTAATATAACATATAGAAGTACAATTGGCGGCCTTATCGCTAACGGCAATTTCTTCCAGGCAACCATTATAGTGATATATAATGTTCTTAAGTAAATATTTCGGTGATATGTTTGTTCCATTTTAAACTACGGTCTTCTCTAATATTCGTTCTTATTTTCTCGACTTGAATGTTCCAGCCAGCAATGGTATTAAAGCTGTATGGTGTTTCGGACGGGCCACCGTCCTTGTCGGTACGACAAACGTTGACCCATCTGGAGATACCTTTTGAACTGATCAACGTTGATTTTGGCAAAGGAGAACACATGACTGCGAAATATGCCTTGGTTAGTTTTGATCTATATCAAAATATTGATTTGCTTATATGAAGTAGCTGGGTTCCCGGTTGCGTTCCAACGACAAAGAATACCTATAAAAGTAGGTATTAGGCCTACCTATTACTAATTTTAGTTTAATGATGAGTATGAATAAAAAAGTTAATACTACATATATAAATATTGCTAAACAACTAAAAATATGAATTTACATAACTGTGAATAATTCCCATGAATATTATTCTGTTTAGATGAATCCACAAAAAGAGATTCCTGTTTTAGACGATGATGGATTTTACTTGAGTGAAAGTAATGCTATCATGCAATATATTTGCGATAAATACAAACCTGGCACATCATTATACCCACAGGATCCAGAAACAAGGTAAGATAATCATCAACGCATGTTGTGGTATGATAGGTAGTTGTTCAAGTTTATTTAAATACCTAATAATTAAGTTTATTATGAAATAATTATCCTTTAGACGAACTTACCATTATCAACTGAAATAAATGTTTATGGTTTGACTTGAGATTTTAGATTGTAATTTTTTTTTTTCAGAGCTATTATCAATCATCGCTTGTGCTTTAATTTGGCCTCATATTACGCCAATATATCTGCCTACACAGTGAGTAGTTTACATGACTACATTACTTTTTTTCTCAAAAGGATTACATTTTCTATTAATTTAAACTTCGTGGTAAGGATAGGGTCTGTACTGCATGAGGCCGATAACATCGAACTCGACGTCAGGGCCCGTAGGCCCATAGGCCCGGTTGTGGCACAAGATACAGACAACCCAACCTAGGTTAAGTTGTCTGTAGGCATGAGGCCACAAGCGTTACTCGCGACGAGAGATGCCGATGCGATTCATAGGTCACTATAAAAGACCATCATTCGGCTTGTGCTTCTAATTTTACAGCCTCAAATGCTGCCTTCGCGACCTATTATTAATCAAATCTAACTATTGCGACATAAACTATTTAGGTGCAGCCGCATTGCAAAAACTGCGCGTCGTCTCATCGGTTTATGTCGGCAGGTAGTGCTTAAATAAGAGTCAATAGATTATGCCAATTTACTTTCCGGTGTTTCAAAACTAAAAATTCAATGTGATTATAAATATTTTTTTATTAATATCCCCTAAATTATTTGTAAAGTGTAATGATAATTTCAGATGGCGCCTATATTTTTTGACTATGAACGCACCCCTCTTGGCTTGAAGAAAGTGCACATTGTCTTAGACGTTTTCGAGACATATTTGACCCGTTTGGGAAAAAATTACGCCGCAGCAAATCATTTGACTATTGCGGACTTTCCGCTCATTAACTCTACCATGACATTAGAGGCAATTGATTTTGATTTTTCAAAATATATTAAAGTAAGTAGTCACTAGTCATGTATGTATGAAGTATTCTATCATAATTTTCTACTCCGATAGGTATATAACCAAAAGTGCCGAGTAAAATGTAAGGAAAAGAACATTCACTCGAACGATTCAAGCCACCACTGGAGGAGGAACATAGGTCTCCAGTTAGGAGGTGATAGTTCGATAATCGGTCGTGATTATTAGAGCTGTAGCAAACCGTATATTATATTCGTTTCTGAGTAACGGCCAACGGGTACATCGCTTGTCTCCAAAGAGAATAGAATTATATATTCTGGCAACACGATGCGGTATATCGCTCTGTGTCACACATAACAACGATCAGCGATCACCAAGTGTGACGTGTGTGGGTCGCAGCAGTATATATTATGTTCGCACACGTCCCCATACACAATGTACAAAAAACAAAAATTACAGATTGCGGGTCACACGGACGAGTTGCATCCCATGGGGATCGCGGCAGTGTGTTAAATATTAATCGCGGGCCAGCTAGTTAAATATTTTTAAAACGTGTTCTGTATTTTTAAAACTAAATGTGTAAAATAATGTAATCAACCGATAATATGTTAGCAACCCTACCTGAGACATCAGACGGCCTCGCGGCCCCAGCCGATTGAAAATATTCATATTCTCTTTGACTGGAAATATCATATCGCATCTCAGCGGCTATGTGTGTATATAGAGGACACGGGCGATGCACTCTCCCAGAAATTCGATCGATAAGATCGTGGCACACGGCAGTGTGATGGAGGCTTCACCACAATGAAGCGTGTGATTGCGCCTTATGTTAAAGGGATTGATTCATTTTACTACTTCTAAGTGGGGCAAAAGAAACAGATTCTTTCATGATATACTTTATTTTATATACATTGTGTGGTATTGTATAATGTAAGTAACTATATCTGCAAAATACGGTTTACAGATTCACAAATGGTACAACGATTTCAAAAAGAAATATCCAGAACTCTGGAAGATTTCCGACAGTGCTATGAAAGAGATCACACACTTTGCAGCGAACCCGCCTGACTTAACTCATCTGGATCATCCAATACATCCAATTCGTAAAATAATTAAATAAATCATAGTATTTAAAATAAATAAGTAAAAGTATACAATAAGATTGAGTTATTTAAAACATCCAATCCGGAACCTATACGCATTTCTTCAAGTATCCGTGGCAAGAATTGGTACAGCATTCGCCGTGGTAGGTGCACTGTGAACGAGATGAAGAGAACATTAGTACATCTAACATCACTATTTAATATAAAAGACAATCCTGACTCACTCATCACCCAAAAAATGGTAATTATTTGAAGGGTTTTAACTTTATACCAGATCTTGTTTATGAAAGGATCTCTCTAAATTCTTTCCTTAACGGGAGAATGGGGGTTAAAAAGTTATGATAATAAATAATATTAAGTAAGCCACGGCTTAGTTGTGCCCCTGGCATAGCTCAAATTCGTGAGTGACGGTATCCACTTAGTATCAAATAAGCACTAGGGTGCTTGCTTGTGTGTCTACCTGGGCAGCAGTCTCTATAACTGATTTGCGATTGTGAACATAATTTGGAAGGGTATGTTCCCTGCCAGCTGAATTCTCATAACGACAGTACAGGTGCCGAGGGACAAAACTTAACATAGACAGAGCTCTGTCTGCATTGCGTTAACTGTACATTTATTGATGCACTAGGCCTTATTGTGCTGGGCAATTCCGTCTTAACCCAGGCACCCCAGATCTGATGAGGGGCCCATAATATCGAAACCTAGTAACTACGTTTCACATGTTATTCAATTCGCTGTAACCGTACTTGACAGTAATTTCGGTGATTGCGTAATGAAAAAGAATTGTATTTCTTTTAATATTCTAAAAGGGTTCCAGAATATTTGCTCATTCGACCCTCCCTTGGCCCCTCGGCCTGGAATCGCTCAAGACGGCCTGGTGCTGGGCCACTTAAACTAATAAGTACCAAGCGAATAAGCGATGAATATGTCTTTTTTCATTTTAACTTATGAACCTAACCACAATAACTATATGCTACAAGACAAGCAGTAGCTATGCTTTTTTACTAAATCAATCGAAAATCAAAATATTGATATTCTTATGATATAATACATCATTTAGAGTCGGTCAAATTTCAACTCTCTACCGCCAGTTGGGAATGGTGTTTCGTTATAGAAGAACGGGCAAGAAACTTTACCGTTGTTCTTTTCTAAACTGATTTACAATATTTGCACAACATTGAAATATAATTTATTTGAATTGTGTAGAGTAACTCAATTTATGCCGATAAGGAACGTTATAAAGTATATAAATAATCGATTTATTATTAATAAATTATTTATTCAATTGCGCACGAGGTGTTACTAATGTCCGCATGTTATGTAGGAACAAGAAATGGTCTAAGATCCCGGGTAACATCAACCTTCACCCATCTGTTTACCGAATGAAAATGTATTTTAGGGCATAAAATGTGTTGCTGAACACATATACATTAGGAGCTAGATGAGCGCAATGACCTAGGCAACCTAGCTTTTGCAGGTAGTATATTTTGTATACTTTTCATTGAAGGTTAATTTTTTTGGTAAGCAAGTCAGGGAAATTATAAAAAATATATATTTTTTTCTTTTAATTAATCATATCCTTGACCATATTTTTTAGGCAACCGTATTGGTATGTGTTCAGTAACACATTTTATACCCTAAAATATATTTTTCATTCGGAAAGAGAGGGGTGAAGGTCGATGTTACCCGGGATCCTCTACTAAAAACATTTACGATTTGATAACTTATGTTCATAGTTTATATGCATTGTTACAACTGTAGGTACATAACCGATAAGAATTTACCGCTCTACTTAAAAAACCATAGCGCGAAAGTATTTCACGTATTATTATTTATACAATGATGTCAGTACATACTTACAACCTAGGATTCGATTTTTTTCCAATAGTATTGAACAGGAAACTAAAATGGAATGGAAGTCATTTTCGCATATCGGCCGCATGGCAACAACATTATTTATTAAATTTCAATTTGTGTTTTTTTATTATGTGCATTAACCATACCTATGTATAAAAATCTTAATTAAATATAGGTACTTAAGAGACTTCAATTTGAACTACTAGACGCGCTTGTAGCCTGTATAGAAGTAAAATGGCGTCACATAACCCGGGAGTGTGACACTGTGACAGTGTGATTTGAGGACAAAAAAATACAATGTAATGCAAAAGACCTACGGCTCAGTTTCTTGGTGCTTCTTTTCACACCAGTGGGCATTTCCGAAGCACCGGTAGAGACATTTCGATAAAATTTATCTATTATTGACGTGTAAAAGTGCTCATGTACTTGCAAATAAAAGATTTGATTTTAGGATCTTACTTCTACGTGACATCGTCGAGAGGCAATCCTATGGTTTATGCGGATGGATTCCGATACACACTTCATAAAGACAGAAGTAGCATGAAGAACCTCAAAAAACGGTGGAGGTGCGCCAGGCATAGTCTCGGCTGCAAGGCTGCTCTAACCATGATTGGCGAAAAAATTGTCAAATACGAACAGATGCATACTCACGATCGAGCTTATACACTCGACAAAGATTTTAGTCTTAGGATGATTAGAAAATACACTAGAAAGTGTGATACTGTTATGTAATTATAAATTTTACTAGTAAAACTAAAATATTCATAAATTATACTTTAAGTTAAACAAGACTTGTTTTATTTCGTTTCTCTTTTCCTTTAACACACATTTTTTTTTTGGAAATAAGTACTAACTACTTTAGGTTTTTTTTTGTAAGTGAAAATTTAACAAATACTTACAAACTCTCCAACTTTGACACATTTCTTGGCCATAGTTTCGATCTGTGGCTCCTCGACCGGCACTGGGTCAATATCTTCGACGTCTTTAGGCACGACAATTTCCTTTGTTGTCACTGCCAGGTCATCAACGCCATTCCTTATTAAATTTCCACTCGCGTATACAAATACGATACAAAAGAGCAACATGCAGACACGAGACATTGTGATCGAATACAGTTTACACTAACGGGCGCTCTTTATTTGTCGATTGATATAGTAGAGGCCTGTGTCCCCGGTGCCAAATATACATGCATATACACCCGCATGCCTAACTGTCGGTGATAGCATGACGGACACCTCCTGCATGGCAATATTGTATATAGGATGTTTCACATACTTTCTAAGAGTTTTTGTTTTATTTTCCTTGTTGTGACTGCATTGTTTCTATAAAGATATTCGATGTGTCCGCTCTCATGCCCAAAGCAATCTTCCCTTCTAGAAAGTTTTTATCATATTTAGCGTCGTTCATACGCACTAGGTACCTACCTAGTCTAAAATTTAACATTGACCTCGATGAGATGTTCTTCAAGGCATTTATCCTATGTACCAATAACAAGGGCTACGCTTGTACTCTGTCTCTTGACCGAATCCGGCCGTACCCTTTAAGTAGGTATTTTTATTTGCATTTCAAAATTTTTACATAAAACCTATGGGAAATCTTCATTATAATTTATATTTTAGCGATATTACTGAACCGATGTCATTTAACATGTGGGTACCTAGATGTAAGTATACGTATTATGTACTCTTTAAGACTAAAATTTCAATTTCCATCGACATGTATATTAAAGTAGAGATGCAAATGCAAAACTTGGCAAATGTTAACTAGCAATTATCCTCGTAACCATATACCTATCACTGAGTTATCTCGTTTGGACGAGTGATTCACTAGCATATCAGGGGCAAATTATTGCTTGTACCCATTATCTAAATGTTTATAACACTTGTGTTTATATAAAATTACACAAAGGCAATTACAAAAATCAGCGCACACAATTATGACAGCAAATATTTTTGCAATTCATACATCTTTTGAACGTTAAATAGAGGACCACACTTGTGCTTATAAAAAAAATAAAACTAAATAATAAAATATACTCAACAATCCCACACACAGGGAGACGCACACAAACACAGACTTGACCCCATACTAGGGGGACCTGTATCGGGAATATCAGAAACCAAGAGGGACTTATGGTCCCACAGCACGCAGACCCGAAATATAAATTTGTGGATTACTCGTCAACTCGCCATGGAGGCTGACAATATATTACGTTTGCCTCTCCCGTGCACATAGAGCCGAAGGCCGTATCTAGCCTTTTTAGGATTTATCCAGCAATGATGAATAAATGGACTCAAATAACAAACGAAATTTTCAATAGCCTGGCAAAATTGGTTATGAAATGAAACAACAATCTGAATCATATAAAATTAAAATTTATTTAAAGATCGAAAGGAACTCCGAATATGGAGCGGCGAGTAGTCCTTCTAGTTTGTTGAACTACCCTTGGTGCCATAGTAGTTCTGCCGCCAAGCAAGCCTGGTAGTAAATTATTCGTCGGTAAGTTGTCACCACCGATATTATTCAACGGCAGTTGGTTAAGTGGCAGATTATTTAAGGGCAAGTTGTCTAACGGCAACTGAAGCGGTAGCCCGCTCAGTAAATCACCAATTAGGTTTTTGCAGACAACATCTGTCAATCTGTCCGCCATACCACCCCATAGTCCCATTTGGCAGAATCTGAAATAAAAGTATAAATGATAAAATGTACCTTCAGGAATTTCATGACAGTCTACTGCTATGCGAGCGAAACGAAGATTTTGTACGTTTTTTGTTTACAAAGTAGAAATAAACCGGAGTTCCATATAAAAATATTCGGTGGGTTATATTTCTGTCCACTGCAATTCGTTTATCGATTCCACGAATTTCATAATTAAGTAGTTGATATGACAAATCAGGATTTTTTGTCCTGGCACGGTTTACTAGTTCTATTAAAAAATAAACATTCAAATGATTATTTTAACGATATGCTATGGAATAACCATTGTATTTATCTATCTAAACATGATGCTGCGTGAAAACTAAAAAATAGGTAGTTGGATCTCGTGATTTTTTTAGTGGTATCATGTCTGTAAACATCAGTACTACTATCTTAGATTCGGAAGAGTTTACACTTACACCCAGCATTACGACTGCACTGTAGGTAGGTAAGTATTTATAATCAGGTCTAGCGTTACATCTCGCTTTTGCCACCCTTTATAATGTTGCCCGTAGACTGTACGGACAAATTGCATCCTTCGACAGTCGCCAGATTATGCAGATCTATGACCTCGGAACGCGACTTATTCAAACGAGCCACTATGGCATGTTTTTACCATGTGTCAGACCATCGCTATCCAATCCGATACAAAGTGTACCCATCATGTAGGTACCCTCACCAGCCCACAATTAAAAAGGTAGATTGAAAAAAGAACAATCATTTATATGTGAGAGTCGGGTTGCTTGAGAGTGCATTGGGTGCCCTAAGTGGGTGGTAAACTCCATCTAAGGCTAAATATTACGGCGAGACCGACAGCGAACAAGTACCGTGAGGGAAAGTTGAAAAGAACTTCAAGAGAGAGTTCAAGAGTACGTGAAACTGTTCAGGGGTAAACCTGCGAAACTCGAAACTACATAATTTTTAAAGCATAATCAATTCAATACAATTGTCAGCCCAATAAATTCGTTTCATTTCAAACATATTATATCTATCTACAAAAAAAATATTATTCAACGAAATACAAAGTCCCAAGTATATTTTTAAGAAATCTATCAAGTATCAACTCACATATTTGTTTCATTTAAAAAAAAAATGTTCTCGTAAGAGACTTATGAACAGACCTAAACGAACGTAGACATAGAACCTAGATTTTAATAACAGGATTTAGACGCCTAGCAATATTTCATCACATATAGTTCTTGAAGCGCCATTGCCTTTTCAAAACCTATCATATCAAACACGTCAATAAAGTTTAGGTACTTACCACTACTTTATTATTCCGGCAAAGTAAACAGGTTACTATGGTGCGTTTTTCACCATGTTTAAAGTGGTGGATATTCACTCGGGTAAAATATGTAATTACGCTCTCACCAGCATAACACTCTTTACAATATTAACTATACAAACCTAAATCCTTTCTCTGTTGTAATCCCATTAGATATTTTCAGAAACTGGTCACCCTCTTGTGTGTAAGGTAACATCCCAAATAACTTGGTAGGAGTGGATCCATTCTTGTTATCAGTATCGAGTCCGTGAGCGAAGGAAGATATTAAGCTGACGAAAGAGTCCCGGACTCTTCCATCAGTGCCTGACACTGCACCGCCTGCTGATTTACCTTCAGCGTCTAAAGGCTCGAATATGTAAGCTAGCTCATCTCCGTGAGCAGGACCTTTCACTTTAGTATTGGGTGTCATGCTAGCTGCGGAATCGTCTGTAAAATGTAGTAATGGTCCCGTGATTAGGTACCTCATAATAATTATTACGCCTTGATATATTATTTAAAGATGGAATAACAAAATTGCTTAAAGTTGTTCGGGGTGCCGGAGTCTACCCGTCGACGTACTGGTAGCACACGATACTCCAGCTCCGAGGAGAACATCTTCACCAGGAAGAGACATGACTACCAAAATTCCTAGCTCGAAAGTCCATCCATTCCAATCCCCGACAATTCGTGTGATTTTTTTGTATTGAGAATTCAAACAGATTGCCCAACCTGGAATTGAACCCAGAACCTCGCGGTTTTCAACCTTAGTAAGCTGACCAATGAAGCGATCTAAAGATAAAAAGTTGACTATGATCAATCCAATTAAATTAATGTATGAAAAACAGATTCTACTAGTGCAGTAGGCCAGTAACTATGAATTAGTCAGATCCTTAAATTACTATATCATGCACAACATTTTAAACAACAAATATAAATGTATATATATACCAGTGAGGGCCAGTCCTGGTAAGAAATGCGATCCTTTAGTCAGGTTACCGACATACTCAAAACTGTACAAATATGCGGATCCACTGGAACTCCACGCACGGACGCTCTGGTACGCCGGGAAATTGAATAGGGCATCGCCTGTAAAATTTAAAAAAAAACATTAATAGATGAACAGATGTGCTATGTATATGTCGGATCATGAAGGATACGGACACTCGATTGACGACCTATTTAAACAAAAATATTCTACAGTTATTAAAATAAGACACTGATTTGACCATCGTTTAATGAATTAGAATGTTTTACCATTTTGTGTAGAGTTGATAATTAAGTTGCTGATTTGATTTACAACGATTTTAATGTGTTACTAATTTGACTTGACTAATTCCATTTTCGTAGTAGGGAGAATAAAAATGCCGCTATATAAGACCGGCCTTGCCATTTAAAAGTAAGTTCATTGAAGTTCAAAGAAGTTTACTAAAGTCCAGTGAAGATTATTAGTTTATAAAAACCAAGTCAAGTCTAGTTCCGTCTGCGAGTCGTAAAAGTACAGTGTCAAAGTTAAATAATTAATTGAGTGCAAATATTGTGATTTATAACCGCGAAGTGTGTCGGGTTAAAAATGTCTGTATATTCTAAGCATTGTTACGGGTGCATTTTTCTGTCGCCGGTTCTTTTTGCCACCTATGATTGTTTTCCGAGCCGGTAGTAATTTAAAAGAGTGAATAAACAATAATGTGATAATCCTGTGTTGTTATTACTGAGACTTAGGGCCGGCGCTCATTGACGGCATGGCAAGGCATGGCACGGCAGGTCATGCTGCGGCATCCCGCGGCGTCCCGTGGCATGCCGTGGCATCCTGCTGAATGCCCAGCCACTCTCTCTCTCTCGCGCACCGCGGCAATCCGTGGAATGAAACGGCATG
Source organism: Amorpha juglandis (assembly GCA_949126905.1). Lineage (NCBI taxonomy): Eukaryota > Metazoa > Arthropoda > Insecta > Lepidoptera > Sphingidae > Amorpha > Amorpha juglandis. Next base: position 3,936,265 of record OX421378.1, on the reverse strand, counting down.
ACACGTCTGGCCGGAGCATCCCGCGGCGCGTCGCGTCATGCCATAGCATCCCGCGGCACGTCGCGGCACTGTGGTATTGAAATAAAGTAACGTGAATTCTAAACTCGTGGCAATAAGATTCAAAATAACTTGATTAGTAATAAAATCCTTTGCCATGCCATGCCGTGCCATGCCGTCAATGAGCGCCGGCCCTTATGCGCCGAACATCTTGACTACAATGACTAAAGAGTAAAGGAGGGTTGTCAAATCCCTCCTCTGACACAACTCCATGGAGTACACCGCGAAATATATATTAGTTTTTTTTTATAGCATAGGCCGGCAAACGAGCAAGTGGGTCACCTGATGGTAAGTGATCTCCACCGCCCATGTACGCCCACCACCAGAAGAATCATGGGCGCGTTGCCGACCTTAAAGGAAAGGGATAATTAGGGATTGGGAAGGGGAGGGGATTTGGGCTTCCGGATATCTCACTCACCGTACTGTTATAACCAATTTTTCCATTATAAAATGCACTGTATGCATTATGCCCCTTTTGACCATGTGCTCGAGCCTAGGGTATATATAATTGTGTTTCTAACGCCGCCGGGCACTTACACATTAGCCGTATATTAGATTAGTCATAATTGTCCAGTTTGTAATTGTTGTAACATACATACGTTTATTTATTTTTGTACTGACTTGTCATAAGCGCCATGTTAATTGCCTGCATGATTAATAAACTATTTCATTTCAGACAGGGTTGGAGACCAACACCATTCTTACATTGCGAAACTGACGAATAACAACTAATAAGAGTTGACAAGCGACGAGGAACACAACGTCTTCCGATTGACCCTTTCAAATTTTACGTAGGTATAATAAATGCCTCTCATTTGGACATTTACATTTTCACGTACCCTCATGTAGGTACCCACTCTAAGATAGTTCGCTCCTTTACTTACAACAAGACCTTAAAACCCTGCGAAATATTTTTGGATCCGACAATGGTTTCGCCAAAGCGATACCCTAAAAGCAGGGGGATAAATAAATTAGCTCCCTGCAGCGATGGGTAGTATGCGAATCGCAAGGGTAAAAAGTGAGGGTTGTAAAAAGGGTCAGTTTACAATGGGTGGATAATAATCACAAAAAATAAACGCAGACATTGGTGCAAGATACGACGAAATAAATTTTTACCATTTTGACAATATTTATAAATGTTGAGTGTATTTATACAGATGTATTATGGTTTCTATGCGTTTTTTTCAGGAGCACTGGAAATTCTCAAATACTTATACAGCTATTAATAGTTACGTGGCATCCCTTAGTTTCTGGGCACGAAATAAAATCTTTGTCAATGTACAACAGATAAGCAGCTATAGCCTAGCGAAGAATGGAACGGATTACCAATACAGAAGACGCGAGTTCGATTGCAGCCTCCAGACACACACCCATGTCTGACTTTTACATACTGTATGTATTCAAAGTTAATTAAAATCGTTCGCTTTAATAAGGAGACCATAGTGAGAAAACCTGTATACCAGAGAATCTAACAACCCGCTTAGGCTAGCGCAGCGTACGAAAGCGGAAACTCATGAGGATAGGAGCCTCACTGGTGCACCGCGGTGGGACAGTGAGGTTGATAGTTTTCTAGTATTTACAACATGTTGTGACAACGACTGCCTCGTTGGCGCACTTGTATTGCGTTATGCGTATGCCGTGATGATCCCCGCGTCAGGTAAAATGATATTGTTTTTTTTACGAAATGCTCAGTATCAGCCCGGAGTATGAAATTGTGCCCGGCGATAGGCTCGCCCCCTATCACATCATGTAACGGAGATACGCTCGGCGAAATGTGGGTGCACTGGTTACACCTCTGCCTAACGATTCGGGAATTACATACATACAATCAGATATATTACGTGCGTATCTTACAACAAGTAGTTTACTTACTAGTAGCTTCAACAATCTGCGCGAGTCCATCCACAGTGTTGAGGGTAGTATTGAAAACTGCTGTATAATAGTCCGGGAGTGAAATAGGCAGCAGAGATTGTACCGCAGCGTTAATAGGTAGCAATCCATCTACACCAGACACCACCCCTTGCAACCCACCAATCAGATCTTTCTTTAAAAAGTCCTTTACCAGTTGCAACTGTCCTGTCAGGAATTGGTTGTACTTTCCTGAAATATAAAAAAATAATTCTAAATGTGCGTTGTAAAATATATAGAGTTGGTAAAGTCATGCTGTAGACAAATCTGTCTAATCTACCGGTACGACTGTCGTAGTACCAATTGCGACCGTCGCACTGTACCGTACACCGATGGAGAATGAGATTTTCCAAACCGCTTTACTTTCCTTAAATGTCGGCATCGCACCTTTGCTTCTTCTGATACGTGTTGTAGGTGTTCATGGGCTGTGAAGCACTCACCATCAATCCTCTTTTCATCGTTTGTGTTCAAAAATGCTTTTGCTATAAAAGTTAGTGTTATAATAAACTAAAACTATCAAAATACATACCAAACACAGCGTTTGATGTCTCGGCCGATGTAACGCCAGTAAGCATTGGTGGGCGTTTTTGTTTCTTATTCAAAGACTCCGCTGGTTGCTCGGCTACAATAGGGGGAAGGGCTCGAAGATCATCCTCGCCTTCCACTCGTGCACCGGCACCTATAATAATTTTGACCTAATCTGTATCCTTGAAGGCGTAGGCAGAACTGCAACTAGTGCACCCATAGTTTAATGACGGTCTTTCTGAACTTAATGGTGTGATGATAGGCGAAACTGTTGCCATATTGACGCTGGATAAAACAGATATGTTTTACGAAACGAAAATATCTTGATATTTTTTGCTCAACTTGGGAATTGAACCCAAGACCTCACTTATATTACCATTAAACCAATAAGGCAATTATCATCGGTAGAGTATCAGACGTACCGTCGCGTCCTGCTACTTCGTTTAAGAACTTCATCGTGTCCACTGCTTGATTCATATCGACGTCTTCGTCTGCCTGAAATTCCATTAATGTAAATAAATACTAGTCAAATATAAAAAAAAATATTTACAAGTGCTAGAGCCACGCTACCTAGACACATTTTTTGCGGCATGAACGAGCCGCGTTACGATAACTTTCTCACAAGAAAACGACATGAAGGGCAACTTGCTGTTGCGTTTCATATGGTGAATGAGTTATCCAAAACCCGAATCATAGTTTATTCAGGCTAAATGTAAAAGACGGAAAGGAATGGCAATTAGAGGGGGGAGGAGTAAGTGCTATTGGTCTCTCTTCCAAATTCTCAATTAACCAGCAATCAGCAGTAGTAAGTTAGTGATCACCTGATTATACGTAATCACCATCGTCGACGAACACACAAATTGCCAGATGTTTAAAGAATTTAAAAGGTTGGCGGGGATTTGTTCGGACTCTTCTAGCTAACCTAATTCACTAACCGTACCTACTAAACGCATAAGAAAAGGCAAAGTATTCTGGTTCCACACTTATAAAGCCGGCACGAATATACTGGACACAGAACCGTCTACAGTACTACTTTACCACTGAAAATCAGATATTAGGATAAATAGCAAAAGACATATTAAGCATAGGTAGGTCATTACCATAACAATCTTCTCGGCGGGCATCTGTCGCAGACACTTCATGAGGCTTTCAGCAGGTTTTTTGGGACATCCAGTACGTTCTGCCACGGTATCTGCGTGTTTCTCCGGCTCTGGTCGAATGGCGCCGGGCGACAGAGGAGCACCCGACAGCGCGGCCACCCCTGTAGCAGTTCGCCCTTCCGACGACATGGCGAGGAGCGACGCCGCGCTGCCACCAGAGCCCTGCCCCATCACTAATATGCGGGTGGGGTCGCCACCGAAGAATTGAATGTAGTCCTTAATCTGAGAGAAAAAGCGCTGATTATAATAGACTATTTCTTATGAATATTCCTATATATTATAGGTTGGTCAGTATTTTTTATCTTAACACGGCAAGGTGACTACTGCTATTTTTGCATTCTGTGTTGACTACGCTGCACCTGATGGTAATGTTGCAGTGTAGTCTGAGAATAACAGCGACCACTCATAGATAATGCTGGCCTGCTAAATGCTTTTTAACAGCCCACACAAAGAACCCAATATCATAGATGGGAGGGTATACGTAATATAATACTGACTAATATAGACTTTGCGAGCTTTTCTTGGTTCGAGCCGAAATGGAACTTGTAGTTCCGCAAACCAACAGAGGATGGCATAAGGTAAATCAATTCTTCGGCCCATTCACCGTAATACAATAGAACACGTTTTGTGACAAACACAAGAGAAAGTTTGTGCTACCAGTTGTCCTTTTAAACTGAAGTATTTCTAGTGTCATTTAGATCAGTAGGTAATAAAAATACAAGTCACAGTTTCTTCCAAGATCTTTGTGCTCTGTAGTAGACGCTTAACATATAGGTATATGTAAAATAAGATGGTAAGTATTTACTATTAGGGAGGCAATTTTCACGGACTCGATGTAGAAAAAAATATCGCATCCGAAATTTGTAATGAAATTTAAGTTGAGCTATTCTGAACATTTCGGCCTCGACATTCCTCGTAGATTAGCTGATCGATTAATATTTCGAAAATGACTTTACTATTCGAATTTTTACAGTAGAGAATCGACTCGAACTGCTGATTGATGAATGCCTTCCTGGTAAGCCGTCAGCTCGTCTACCATCGAATATTAATAAATAAATTGTCACATTTATAGTATAACAACTAAATAAATAACTAGCTAAGGAAGCGAAGCTTACCCAAGCCATAACAGAGTGTAGATCGAATAGGCCGACATTCCCAGCGGCGTCCCTTTCTCCCGTGCTCAGGTAGCCGAGGGAACCCAACCGGTACTGTGCCGTCACAAGGATTGTATCCTTTTGGGCGAGATGTTGACCCTGAAAAATGCACGCGTACTTAAAGGGAGTTGTTTAAAACTATCTGTAAACTTACAAACTTTTTAATTGAGCAATTTTTCAGTTAATTTACAAAAATAGTAAGTAGTTACGTGATGGTCGTCAAATAAGTTATAATATTATTTTATTGTTGTGTTTCGTATACGGAATACTTACTCCATAACTCGAAGACGAACCACTTTTATAGTTTCCACCGTGAATGAAGAATACTACTGGACATCCTATAACATACAGTTTTTATTGTATAATGATATAAACTCAAAGATATAATCTACTAATGAATACTAATGACAGTTACTCAGCGAGCTATGGAGAGAGCTATGCTCGGTATTTCTCTACGTGATCAAATCAGAAATGAGGAGATCAGTAGAAGAACGAAAGTCACCGACATAGCTCAGCGGATTAGCAAGCTCAAGTGGCAGTGGGCAGGCCACATAGCTCGCAGAACCGATAACCGATGGGACAGAAAGTTTCTGGAATGGAGGCCACGTACTGGCAAGCGCAGCGTTGGACGTCCACCTACAAGGTGGACAGACGACCTGATAAAGATCGCAGGAAGTCGCTGGATGCAGGCCGCTTCCAACAGGTCGGTCTGGAAATCTTTGGGAGAGGCATATGTTCAGCAGTGGACGTCTTGTGGCTGATGATGATGATGATGATGAATGAATACTAACTCCGGTCACATTTATATCTTCTTAATTAACACATAAAAACAAAAAAAAGTTAGTGGGTACATACTGCATCCTCGTTGCGCCGTGGCCGGCTCGCTCTAGACCAGTTTTTATTAATATAGTCATATAATTTTTATTAGTATAGACTGGTCTCACCTTTTTCTTCTCCAGGCATCTTCGGGGCAAACACATTGAGACAGAGGCAGTCTTCGTTGCCAATGATGCGGTTCGGTACGTGAGGATCTCGCTGGGGACAGGGCAAGCATTGTTTTGTTGCGTTCAGCTCACCCGACAAGTATTGCCGGACTGGCCGTTGGAATCTTCTAGGACCGACTGGTGGGAACGCATATCTGTAAAGTCAGGATTCATTAACATGATACGCCTATGAACAGTGTGAATTTAAAGTGTGTACCTACCTACTTCGATTTTGAGTGCCGAGCGCATCTAATAATAAAGAAAAAATATTTGCTGCTTTATTTTACAATAATTTTTGGTGCTGTTCCACGTCAGGGTATCTTTTTCATAATTTTTTTTTTGTGTAAAGGCAATGTACAAGGTCAAGCATGTGAAACTAAAGTCTAATCGCTAAGCTCAAGAAAAGTAAACGTTTTCCACTTTTCTATAGTGCCTATTGTATTTGGTGTATCTAATTATCAAATTAAACTTTTTGAAATAAGGAAGATATTTATTTACATTTCTAGAACATATGGCCAATGGTGTTAAAACAACAAAATAAAATAAGTTTAGTTAGTTTTTTTTTTATTTATTTAAAGGGCTTTGTCGCTGTGTATAAATAAATATGTACACCACATATTTTTCAATATGTGGTATCATTTTATAAAACGTTGTAAGTAGTTACCAAGGTACCTACCCAGACAAACTCTCACGTACGCGTACGAGATTGTCACCCAGTAAATTATAGTCTTTATGGTAAGTATTTATAGTCTGGTTTTGTCCAGGATACAAAAATGGCTTATACGAACCCGTGAACATCATACAAATCGATTGAATCGCGTCGGCGCAAAGAATCAGCAAATAAGCATTTGCGAAATTTTAACTGTAGGTTGCGTAGGTAGGTATCTAAGTAAAAGGTCTAAAAATAACTGTGTTTTGAATCATATCATAAAAAGGTTCACAAGGTGGTAGGTCCCTCGTATGCGAGAGGCCGTCTGGGTTGGTACCACCGCTTTGTCTGTTTCTGCAGCCAAGCAACAGTGTGTAAGCACTGTTGTGTTTCGGTTTGAAGGACATTGAAGCCAGTGAAATTACTGGGCATTATGAGACTTAACATCATGTCTCGGGGTATCGAGCGCAGTTCAGTGCCATGCAGGGCTTTGTAATTCAAAGTTGTAGTGTTGCTTCTGTTCATGGGCAGGCGTGGCGCTTACCATCAAGCTCGTCTCGTCATTCAATCTAATAAAAAACGTTTTTTTTATACACGCAGTTTAATATGTCAAGTTCTATGCAGTTTAGCATGCAGTGTAGACGCCATGTTGAATTTAGAACGTAAAACGTTTATTTTGTCACAATGCGTGGCCCCGATAGGTATGACAACTTAACACAAAAAAATATGGACTGCCCCGATGGCGTAGTAGTATTGTGTACACGGTACTACTGCTATGCTGAGGTCGCGAGTTTGATCCCCGGGTCGGGTAAAAGTGAGTTTTTCTATCACAAAACGCTTAGTATCCGCCAAAAGTCGGGAATTGTGCCCGGTATGGCGATAGTCTCGCCCCGTATAACATCATGGGACGGAGATACCCTCGGCGATATGTGGATGTACTGGTTTCATCTCTGCCTACCCCTATGGAGATTACAAGCATGAGTGTGTATTTATGTAAAAAAATATTACCAGATTTACGCACAACATTACAATAACGATTAATTCGATCTACAACGGAACTCCTTATCAACATCCGCCAAAATTCATTTTGCTTTAATTTTATCATACTACCTAACGTTGTTATTTTTTTATTTTATACCTCTAAAATTTAATGGGTTCCATTTCTGAAATTAATCGGTTGGTATAGTTGGATTGAAGTTTCACAATCATCATAATTTATCTCTTTAATTTCCGGAGTATACATACCAACCAGAATTTTAAGCGTTATTCACATAATATTATGTATGTTATTGGTTTAGTTACAATACTAATAGAAATAATATAATTAAAAAGGTCGTAAGTAGTAGGCCTTGTTCCATCATTCTGAATAACAAAGGCGTAGGATTAAGTTTGCTGGGATGGACCAGATTTTGAATGACTCCTTCCAGTTACCAGAGTTTAAATAAATCTGTCAAAGAATATCTAACGTTACAGTGTACGTCTGGGCGATGCGTAGTGAGTTTCTGGAGTCTGCCAGGTACACTCTGGCCACTTCCAAAGTATGTAGATTGTAGGTAGCTACTTATGACTTAACCGCTGCATCTTTTAATTGCTAGTATAGCCTAAGAGGCCATGCCGAATTTTCCAATAGGCAATGTAGGCAACTGCCTATGGGTCTACTCGTGAGAAAAGTACCTGAATCATATTCAGGGAAAGAAAAGATAAAATGTAACCAAAGAATACCTTCTTATCAGATAAATCTTTGTGCAGACCTATTAATTACATCGAATAAATGAGAAATGCGTATGTAAGTAGATACGTTTACATTTATTTCGTTCCCCGAATAGGTAGTTTTAAATTGGAAGCTTCTAGTACTTTGGCGACACAACTAGTCAGATTAAATCTATCTATATTATAAAAATGAATCGCTGTTCGTTTGTCTCGCTAAAACTCGAGTATGGCTTTACCAATTTGGCAAATTCTTGAAATATTTGTGAATGTTCAGGGACGGTTTAAGCGGTGAGAAACATAAATAATAAGTAAAGGAAAATACTAAAGACAATATAATAATTTCACATATTTCTTAGCGAGACCAGTTTTTTCCCGCTTATGTTTAATAATTATTGTAAAAAATACTTCTAATTTTATTGTTTTGCGAGAATCAAAACGCATGTGCACGCGCCAATGTCAAAACAACTGTCCTACACTTAGGATCTTCAACAAGTCCGGTAAGTTACTGGAACCTACTAAGTCGACTTGCACGCGCATTTAGACGTTGAAAGTCACTTGCAGAAGTCAAGTTGAAGATATATTGCTAATTAGGGATTGCTCACGACTCCGCCCGCTTGATAATACTTTCCCGAGATAAAAATCTCGTTATGCACTTTTCCGGAATCAAAAGTAGTCTATATGTATTAACATATAGATCGAACATATAGATAGAACATATACAGGGTTATTTTTAAAACACCAGCAACCTCGCAGGGGTAGATACCTAAGGTTATAAGCTACTACTTTTGTTCTACGACTTTTGATAATTTGTTAGATTTTATTTTCATACAAAAATAAGTATTCATTTAATTTCCGTCTTGAATGTTACCTACACGCATCGCAGATTACGTAAGCAAACACGCGAAGCGTGGGGAACCGGGCTAGCGTTGAAGGTCATCGCCCGAGCCAGCTGAGCGGCGCCTTTGAGTCGCGCGCGCACGCCGAACGCTACGAAGAAAAATACGACACAACAAAAACTTGTAAAATCATTTTTTTTTAAATATATTGAGTTATATACAAACTCGTAGAACAAAAGTTGTTCCGTATGGGGTCAGCTATCTGGTCCTGCGAGGTTGCTGGTGTTTTAAAATTAACTCTGCATAATCGAGAACTTAGTCTATCTGTGTGTCAAATTTCATCGAAATCTATTTAGTGGTTTTGTGTTTACTACGAACAAATGTCTGAACATCTTCATTTTTATCCTGGCACGGTAAAAAAACTACACTGGACCTGATGTTAAGAATAGTGAAATCCAAATTTGCACGTCGACCGTCAAGGAACATTGCAAACCTCGATGGTCGGCAGAACTATGCCGGCCTGAAATTACTAGATAAACAGTGGCTGATCCTGGAACGCGATTCGCCTAAAAACGAGCCTCTATGGGACGTTTTTCACCATGTCATTGTGTACGCTGGTTGCTATCCAGTCAGCCCTCACACCAGAAAAGACTACGTTTGAAGCAGATTGAAGCCATTGAAATAACTAGGGTACATGAGATTTAAAATCCAATATGGGGTGACGAGCGCAGTACAACGTAATGCAGTGCTTTGTTATTCAAAGCTCTGTTCTTACCATCATCATGCTCGTTTCGTCATTCATTCATCAAATAAGAAAAGGTACTTATTAAATAAATAAACTCAGGAGCAGAGAGAAATTGTTGCCCCCTGGATCCGAATCTGTTATTTCAGGGCTACACCAACATTATAAAGACATAAAGTTTGTGAGTTCGTATAGGTATAAACAGTAATGTCTAGAGCAGTGTTCGTCACACTTTTCTAGTCAAGGGCCACATAGTTCAATGTGAGGTATCCACATTCGTGGGTTGGGTAGTTGACACCATCAGTCAATTGACATATTTTTTATGAGTTTTACACATGTTTCCGTCTCTTGTTCTTCAATTGATTTAACTTCATGTACAAAATCAGTTTTGATAATATTGTCATTGTCTACTAAAATTGTTTGCTATGTCGCACATATATCGTCCACGGGACGTTAACGACCGCTGGTCTAGAGTGTGAGTAGGCCACCAACGAACCACCAAAAGCGGGTCAGACGGCGGATCCTACCACAAAATACGAAATCACCGTCCAATTATGACGGGTAAGTGGACCCTGACATTAGGCCGGAATAACGCCAGGCAGAAAGAAAAGATGGCGGTAATCTCTGGAACGACTTACCTAATTCTGAAAAATCTTTCATCAATAGGAACCTACACTAGTACTAGAGCAACATTATTCTAGTGCTAGCTATATTATATTTCATTTTAAGAGAACTATATTATATGTTAATAGAACTACGTACGTTGTACCAAAGTACTATTAGGTATTTTATGGTAGTTCATACAAGTTTAGTAAGTTCAGAATTTGTGATACCTAAATAATGTGATATAATGTACCTCCAATGCATTCGCATCGACAATGAAGTATGATTTGAACCTAAGATTAGTATGACCACCATTCGTGCTGCATACCGAACGGCCCTACCCTGTTACCTCAACCGTCGTATGCGAGAGGCTGCTTGGGTTGGTACCGCGCTACTTTGTGTATATCTGTCGCCAAGAAGCAGTGTGCTTGCTTGCTCCTGTTTATGGGCAGGTGTGGCGTTTACGGCGCCAGCGTTCATCATTCAGGCCAATACTTTTTACTATATTCATTTGTTAAGTACCTAAGCAGTAAATAGTACTGCAATACATACATGCTATGTACGTTAATTAAACGTACAACACACGTATGTATTTGTTTAAAAATCTTAAAAATAAATTATGACCACGTTTAAGAAGACATAAAACCGTTTTGAAATGCTACTATTTACATGTACCTTATTCCAAAGAAGCTGTAATATCCAAGCCGATCGTCTTTGCTGCCTTCGAGTCTAGCGCTGCGGCCGTACCGCTGCACGAAGACCACGGCGGCGTCAGGCTCTGGTGGCGAGGCTGGCTTACCCCCGACCACCGCTGTAGCCGGCGCCGACCAACCGGCCACCAGCACCACAATCCACAACCACGGCGCGAACATCACTAACCATACATCCCGCCGCGCCGGAACCACCATCCCACGACATGCTTAATCTGCCCGATATGTGTCACCAACAACAGGGGTCAGGGGAGGTGCCCTTTCGTTTAGGTAGATGAGTCCATTTTTGCATTATGAATAAATCCGCCATAGAAAACATATTCTTTGAAAATTTTAGCCGGCTACCTATTGATACTGTATCAATCTATCGAGCTCGAAATTCAATCCTTAATATAATTATTATATAGGTATATATCTGTTGAGACTGCTCCCTTTTTATAAAATAAATTATTACTTAATAAATGCCTATAACATGCGAACATCTGTTTAAAGTTGGTTGAATTTCTTGAGCTTGATGTAGCAAAAGGTTTGTATTTGTTATATATAGATGTCAGATAAATGTAACTCTTAATGATATAGAGCTTAAACTTTAACGTTTCATATGATATGTTCTTACATATTTCCAGAGATAATTACGAGAAATACATACGTAACTTCCAAAAGTAAGAGGTGTGTGCCTTGGGGGCTAGGATCTAACCCGCGACCTTCATCTCGTTAGTTCCAACTGATACTCAGAGAGACCATAGCCTTTCATTTGTCAAGGATCTCGCATCGAAGTAAACGGGGCACATGTGCGTGACTCTTAAAAATATAATCTCATTTCAAATAAGAGGGGCGTAGGATGATAAAAATCACTCCCAGAACTCCTCCAATAATGAAGCTAGGTAGGTATTTTTGCCTATATTAAAAAACACCATTGAAACCACCTATAAGCATCCATCTTCACCTCTTATTCCCCAAAACGATTCCACTTTCTGGGTAAACTGCGGTCGATGACAGTCTTGTCAGTTCTTATCTTATCTATTACTAGCTTTTGCTCGCGGCTCCGCCCACGTGATCAAACAAACAAACAAACAATCAAACTCTACAGCTTTATAATATTAGTATAGATTTGGGTAGCTTAGCAACGGAAGCCTTCAAATAATATTATTTGGGTAGCTTAGCAACGGAAGCCTTCAAATATGAATAATTTTCCCCGTTTTTGCAATATTTTTCACTGATGCTTCGCTTCTAATGGTCGCAGCGTAATGTTATATAGCCTAAAGCCTTCCTCGATAAATGGACTATCCAACACTAAAAGATTTTTTCAATTCAAACCAGTAGTTCCTGAGATTAGCGCGTTCAAACAAACAAACAAACAAACAAACAATCAAACTCTACAGCTTTATTATATTAGTATAGATTACCTATTATGGCGTATAGGTTTAGCTACACGCCATAAAAGGTAATATATAAGAACTGTGAACTATAATGGCTATTTATTTTTACTAAAGAAGGGAAGAGTTTCGCGAAAACTCGCAGAAAATCTAGTATTTTCGTAAATCATTGTGAAACTATTATTTTAGAATTATGTATATTATGTATTATTTACATCATTTACAATTTTTTTTTTTTTTTTTTTTTTTTTTTTTTAATAATTTATTGAAATAAAAACTACACAACATAAATAAATTCAAAACGCATAGAAATTAAAGCATGTAACTCTCAATGTAAGACAGGAATGTATGTATATATTTCATTTATAACAGTTATGAGTACCCAAAACCATGAGTTTTTTTTTTTATTTATTTTATTATTAAAAATATACATTCCCTTCTTACTAAGTCACAATCACATTTGATACTAGAAATATTACAAGTTATTTCTATGTAAAGACAACCAACTTACGGGCAGTTACATTTGTAAATGATCTACTGATACCTACGCTAGGAGCAGAACCTGTGTTATAGGTATCAGTGAAACCTCCAATAAAGTACTAAATGAATAGTGATTAACATATCAGTTATATACATATCTAAAAATACACAAACATCATTTATTTAAGTTGGACGTATGCAAGTTCAGGCAATTATAATACTTATATATTATTATGTTTAGATGTTAAAGTGTGTGTGTGTGTGTGTGTGTGTGTGTTTGTGTGTGGGCGTGTGTGTGTGTGCGTGTGTGCGTGCGTGTGAGTGTTTGTGTTCATGTGATTATGTTAAATTTATTAACTACCCCACATATTTACTACCAAGAAGAGCCTCAGTTTGGTAATAGGACAGAGACAACAGCCATTTATTAATAGCACGTTTACAAATTCCTTTAGTCATAGTAAAAATCTTAAGAGTGGAATTTATTTTATTATAGAGTCTGCCACCCAAGACTAGGAAATATCTGTCAGTAAATTTTGTCCGAGTGTGTGCTATTGGAAATATGCTATATTTTCGCCTACCATCTGGTTCCTTGTGTGGTCTTCCGACGTGTTTACGGAGAACCGTTTGCTGCACAAAAAGTTGCCGCACTGAAAGGACTTGGCATTCATCGAAAAGTTTAGCAGTTGGATATCTAAAGGGTTTCTTAGTCATAACCTTTAAGACAGCTCTTTGTGCGACTTCTAGTTGCATCATAGAGGACTTAGGTGCTCCACCCCAAACAGGGATACAGTACCCAAGTATAGATTGGCACAGTGCAAAGTAAATCATTTTAATTGTGTCAAAACTTGCAGAGAAACTGAGTTTTTTGAATACAAATATTAGTCGTCTAACCCTTGCAGTCAGTAGATCCATGAATTCGTGCCATTGCAAACACTGATCAATTTGTATGCCGAGGTATTTGACAGATGTTACTCTAACCAAACACGGGCAGCTACATTGACCAGAACAACGTAGGTCACAGGAATGAGCTGTTATATTAAAAGTGGCAGGTGGAAGAAAATTAGATCTGATAGAAAAAGGAATAAATTGAGTTTTCGCAACATTTAAAGTAAGATCATTATTAGATAACCAATTTAGTACTGCGTAGAGAGCAGTTTCGGCAAGTTTATTTGTGTGGGACCAACTCTCTCCATCTATAATAAGTGCAGTGTCGTCTGCATAGGTATATACTTTGCAGTTTGGAAGATTGATATCACAAAGGTCATTAATAAAAATGAGGAATAATGTGGGCCCTAAAACACTTCCCTGTGGGACACCACAGGTTATACTTTCCTCATTACTCAGGTAATTAGCAATTTTTACTACTTGTGTTCGGTTTTTTAGGTAATCAGAGAAAATTAGTAACGGCAGTCCTCTAATTCCAATGCGTTCCATTTTATTAAGAAGTTTGGTAACAGAGACAGTGTCAAATGCCTTAGCGAGATCCAGGAAAAGTCCAAGGCATTTGCGCTTCTTATCCAGAGTGTTTACAACATGATTAGTAAGTGCTAAAACTGCATCCTCCGTAGAGAGTCCAGAACGGAAACCATATTGGTTTTTTGATAAAATACAATTGGATGATAAAAAAATTTGGAGTCTAATATTCAGAATTTTTTCTAGTATTTTCGAGAACACAGGAAGGACAGATATTGGTCTATAATTATTGACACTGCCTCTGTCACCTGACTTGAACACTGGGTGAATAACAGATTTTTTAAACGCATTAGGGAAAATACCTGTAGATATAGCCAAATTGCAAACATGCGTTATTAGAGGGACTAACGTGGATCGAGAACCTTTGATTACTTTGGCAGAGATACCATCCCATCCAGTCGCGCAATCGCTTTTTAAGTTCAAAACGATAGAATCTACTTCAGCCATGTCAGTTTCAAGGAGGACCATAGAATCCCGCGGCGGTGTGATAGGTAGAATATAAGAGTTGGGTAGTGCACGAGTAGGACGAGAAATCTTAGCATTTTCTGACATTTTTCTTCCAACATTAGCGAGGAATTTGTTTACTCGGTTAACTGAGTCTAAGGGATCGGTAGTATTAATTAGCTCCATGGGGGGATGAGGTTTAGATTTGATGCAAGTAATGTTGTTTATTAAATTCCATATAGCTTTAGAATTATTTTTAAATTTATCAAACTCGGTTTTTTCATAGACGTTTTTAAGTTTACGAAGCAGAAGGTTACAGTAATTGCGATATCTTTTATATATTACTTGTAATGTAAGGTTGTCTGGACTCATTTTATGTTTTTTATGAAGACGATCACGATGTCGGATACATCGAATCATACCTGGCGTAATCCAGGGTTTCAGATTCCGTGTTCTGTTTGAGGTTTTGCATATACAAGTGTTATCCTTAATAATTGATGACAGGGAGGAAACCAATAAGTTTGCTGCTACATTTGCATCTGAAGCAGTCATCACATGCAACCAGTCCTTGTTAGTGACGTCGGTAGCGATTTGATCGTAGTTAACTTTATTGAATGTATGCGCTGGTTTCAATTTAGGTCTATTTTTATCTATAAACAAAAGTAGAGGCTCATGATCAGTTATGTAAGTTTCCAGTACCAAAGTAGTGGTTGGGAAATTAGTTCTCAGTAATATATGATCCAAGCAGTTTTTAAAACGTGTTGGAAGCGTATGTGCTGGTAGGAGACCATGCATTGCAGCAATAGTAAGGTATTCTCCGGAGTGAGAGTCATTGTTGCCTGGTTTTATGTCTATATTTAAGTCTCCTACAACTATAGTCGTACGGAAGCAGGAGAGAGTAGAAAGGACAAAGTTAAAACTATTAAAAAAGTTGTCAAGATTATTATAAGAGGGAGAACGATATATGGCAACAATAGAGGTGGTATCACCAATCTTACAAATTAGGCAATTTCCATCACTAAACGGCGGTTCAGTAATTGTGCATGCAATGTTACACTTCACATACAGCACGACACCGTCATTTTGATTTTTATGATTTTTAGTAAAGTATGAGGAATATCCATCTAATATAGGTAATTTACTTATTTTACTTAACCAGCACTCCGATAGCACTAGAATATCACATTGAAAACCAATTTCTGTCAAGAGAGCTACCATTTCGTCAAAATTTTTATTGATACTGCGAATATTCATATGAAAAACTTTCAAGCCCCCAACATTGTTTTTGATGAAAATATTGCATTTATTTGGATAACACCTGTTAGCATTAGATATTGCAACCGAGTCTAGTTGATTCGATATGTACTGTGAATTAATAATAATGTTGGGAAGTAATCAAATGTATGACATGTTGAACGCCACCACAAGCGACTGAATGAATCCAAACCAATAAAATAATATACTTGTATACACGTATATAAAGTTGTTAATGGTAATATGTGAGTAAATATGTAACATTGTGTCTTTAATAACGCATTACACGTGTCCGTATCACAATTGTAGGCTGTGGCTACAGTTAGGTATTCTAATTCATTAGTGTATTCGTAATCCATGTTAGCCATTGGAGTAATAAGTAATAATGTAGGTACCACAGTATGCGCAACATTTTATAAACCATAGCGCAACAATAATAATTATTTGTATGTGGCTAAATATTCACACATTTACGATGATGATGAAAAATCTAGCCTATTGCGTTCATAACATTCTTCGTAAAATAATTTGTTTATTTTGATCATCATCACGTCTCTACGTTCTTCGGGAAGTTTACTCATTTTTTTCGCTATAAGTTTTCCGAAAATATCACATTCATCCTCTTCATCTTTGTCTTGATGTCGAGATACCTGATTTAAAATTCTTTTTTTCTTTTTCTTTTTATTCGGCTGAAGTTCTGCAGGATGTTTTTGCCTTCTCTTGGATGATGTCACCCAGGACAAGGAACCTTCCGAGTCCTTGAAGAATGTGCGCGAGGAACATTCTTGTTCCGAGATTGACGCATCAGTTTCATCAAAATTGTTAGAGTCGCTAATATCTATTGAAACAGTCTTTGACTCTTCTATATCTTGTTCACTTTGATGACCCTGAAATGAAAATAATATTACTTTTTTATTACAGCAGAAGTCGGCAAACGTGCAAGTAGGTCACTTGTTGATACGTGAATCTCACCTTAAACACCCATTATAATAGATAAATCATAGATTGTTGACCAATGGGGATTGGGAAATCCCTAGGGAATTGGCTCTCCGGTAATCTCGCTCACCGCACGAAACGCATTCCAGCAGGCTGCCACTTCATGTCTGTATTTATATTTGTGTAACAATGATACTAATGCGGTCGGTCTAGCCATTCATGCTATATACTACTCTATAGTAAAAGTGTTTACAGCGTGGCTCTATCACCTACAAATAACGAGCATCTAGGTACATATTAGAAATTACTAATTCGTGATCTAATCAATAGGTGCTAAAAGATTACAAAAGGGGTGGCTGAAACAAACAGTATAATCTAATATATTATACTAATTATCTTGTATGCACAGTTCGTCTGGATAGGTGCCACCGTTATTTCAATTCCTACTGCCAAGTAGTAGTGTGTAAGCACCGCCGTGTTTACTACTAGACGTACTTTGTAACGTGTGAAATGGCTGGTCATTATGAGACATAACATCTAATGTCGCGAGATAACGAGCATAGAGCAATGCCATGCAATCAATACCTACGACTACTTCGTAATTCCAACTTCAAGTTTGAGCGATATTGAGTTTTGATGGGCAGGTGGATTATAAAGCGAACAACCTGCACACATCTTTATTCAGGTCATTAATAAAGAAAAAATCTATACTTATAAAATAACATGTCCTGACTGACTGACTGATTCATCATCGCCGAGCGCAAACTATCAAGGCTACAAGCATGAAATTCGGACTGTTTATTCATTTTGTTATGTAGGCAACCACTAAGAAAGGATTTTAGAAAATTCCACCCCAAAGGGGTCAAAATAGGGGATAATAATATGTATGAAAGTCCGTCATTTTGAAAGTTACATAAACAAAATTTTGTATTTCGGTTATTGATGTAAAACAAATAAATACGTGTTTCAGGAATTTTGGAAATTTCAGTTAATAAGAGATGAAAAGGGAGGTGAAAGTTAATGCGAAAGTGAGTTTGTTTGTTACACTTTCACGCCTAAATTACTGAACCGATTTTGATGAATTTATCTACAGGGATAGATGGGATCCTGGAGACGGTCATAGGCTACTTATATCCCGGAAAATGCTGTTCACGCGGGCGGAGCCGCGAGCAAAAGCTAGTCTAATATAAAGACAAATTTATAATATATGCCCACAAAGAGTTACAAATATTGATTGATCGGTCCTATGTATATACCTATAATTTTTCACTGACTTTTTTTTTCGAATTGGCGTTGTACTGTTAGCCTGACTCGAGTCGGCTTTCTACAGCTTCACCGGACTTTCGGGCGAACGCTTTAGGCGCTCTCAACCCTTAACTTCACTGACTTAGTAACGCGAATATATTATGTAGGTATAAAATTAGAGATGGACCAAATATTTGTTTATGTTCGCTATAAAGCTTCACTTTCGCCGAATATTCGGCGTAAGTGGCGTGAAATATGTACCATAAGAATTTCGAATATAATATGTGTTGCCAATCCGTTTTAGGTCTAATTGGAGGAACTAACCCTCTCATTAGAAGAGCATGCCCCTGCCCTACAGTGGGACGTTTTTAATACAATGGTCGTATAGTCTACGTTATTGTTTATTACTTAGTATCTCTTAAAGCGGCACGTCTTCAACACAAAATAACATAACGAAAATTAATATTAAGTAATACTTATTTGAAGTTCCAAAATGTTTTCAAACGCAAGTATTTACTTCAAATAATTAATGTGGTTGGAAATAGAGAAGAGTCCATGCTCTTGAACACGTCCGTGTAACTTGAATAAAAAAAATACGAAATATATGAATGATAAATGAGTTACATAGAAAATTTTGCACTTCTGACAAATAACGAATATTTGACGTTCATATGTTAAATATGTAAAAAATTAGGTACTGGGTTTTAAATATGGAATTGAAATTAAAATGTTTGACAATAATTATAATCTTTTTTATGGGTACTTTAATAAAAAACATGTGGCTACTACCAAACCACTCACTACAGAAAAGTGACGCGTATCGAACGTATGAAACGTATCGAATTCTCAGTTATGCAGGTTTCCTCACGATGTTTCCTTCACCGTTAAAGCAAGCGATAATAAACAATTAATATAGAAACATGTAATTTAGAAAAGTCAGTGGTGTATGCTCCTGAGGCTGGTTTCGAACCTGCGACTTTCGTTTCGACAGTCCTTACCACTCAGTTTCGGGTCTGGGTGTGTTTTATCCCCAGAGGGGTTGACGTTAGACAGGCGGCCGGTCGTAAAAAGCCAAATCTTTGTTACCTACATATTATGTTAAAAAAGCATGTTGCGCCGACGCCATTGCGAGTGGGATAAGGGCAAGTGGAAAAAAAATTTACTGATTCAATACTTTGTGAGAAAACTAACTAACATAAAATATACAAAAGGACAAGAATACCAGGATTGAATACTGTAACTATTTTAAGTCGGTTGAAAAGAAATCCGACCGCGCAAAGTGTATCCTCAGCTGGGGACATATAAAAATAGCAACTATGTACTCGAATGAGTCGGCATAGTTATCCGAATGTTTGTATTCGGCAAAACGTATGTTTGGCCTATCTCTAGTTCAAACATACCAAGTGAAAAAATGCTAATTCACTCAGTCAATACTCGCTCCACTTCTATTTGCAGTTGGATTCAAAATCGGGTAGCAGCGGGCATTATTTTAAAATTATGAGCGACGAACGCTATTGCTATTTCACTGTAATACGCGACGACACGAACATGCTCCGCCCAATATGACGCTAGTCGAAGAAGCAATACAATATGAAACGAGTACGCTAAAAAAATTCATGGTTCAATAAAAAATTGGATAAGTTTTTTTTTAAATCAAATTAAAATTAGGAGGTATGTAGATAATAAGTACAATATTATCTACTTACCTCCTAATTTTAATTTGATTTAAAAAAATAACCTTGTTACAATTTTCTTACTTACAATTTTTTTTTATTTCTTACCTCGGTTTTAATAGGTGCTTTGCATTTATAGACACCACCCAAAAAACTATTCATTGTTGAGTATGCGAACCACGTTGGTTGGTATACATGGCCCATTCCAGATATTTCCGATTTCTTGATTTTGATTCTATACGCCCTATACGCAGCCATTAGCGATTCCTTTTTCTTTTTAAGATCATTTAGGGTGCATGATATTCCCAAGTTATTTTTAATGTCGATCCATGCAGCAATCCGTTGATTTTTATTTTTATAGAAAGCATCTTTAGGGTCCCATATACACGGATGCATTTGGTATAATTTCAAAAATCTCATTATTATATCGTTCGTCCAGTCCATTTTGTCGCTTACTTCTAACTGTAACACGATCATGCAGGTTGAATGCGCGCGCGCTACTAAATTAATTGAATTGTCATGAATATTGAGTGAACAAAACAAGCTGACTGCCGCGAGTCACGACGCAAAGATTTGACTTATTTGAAGTTATTCGAGACCTTTGACGAATTATTTAATAAAATCCCACAAGTAGACGAAAACGCGTGTGTTTGTTGTAAGGTTTTCGTTATGGTTGTCCAAATAAAGCAAATAGCCCATCTACACTGCTGTTTTCGGCCATAACCTATTTACTGCGCATACCTATTACCTATCTATACCAAAAAATATTGGTCAACACACTTAACGTGTCAGAGACTGCCCTGCCGCATCGCACCGTGTAGGTAGGTATCCTTTTTTATGTACTAATACAGAAATCTAATATTAGCCCTTATTTATACTATACTTTCACCTAAAACTTACGAGTTGCAACGCACTAACATGCATCGTGTCTTGTGGTTTGGTTTTTGTGGTGTTACCTATACCTGTACTTTTATTTTTAACACCCAACAAAAGCACTGTTATCTCTGTATTTGTATGATGTGGAACCGATTACCTGATGCCTTTTTTTTTGCAAGCGAAAGTAATCGAGAGTATACTAGATAAGCCTGATCCTGCAACCAAGCGGTCTGCAGTTTCCGATTCCTCGATACTGACCTGAGCTGAGAGTTAATCAGGCATGTGATATCTGGTTATTCTTATCTTTCTATTGGCAACAACTTGCATTGACATAATCCTACGTGCTCTTCGATATGACGGCCTTATGACTTAAGGTGCCTTATTACCAGAATGTGCCTAGCTGAACCAGATCTTGAAAAATGGACCTGCCAGAACACTGTATCACAGTTATTAGTCTATTAACTGTGTCATTATCATGGACATACATATTGTCGAACAATAAGGACTCTTGCAAACGAACAGCATTGTCGCCGCAACGTAACGACCGACCGACCCTGTACATAAGTAAATACCTACTTATTACACAATACAATTTCTGGGGTCTAGTTTCTCGGGACATTGTGGACACAAATTTTTGGGACTCATCAAATTGAAATATTCTATCCTTGCTACCTCTGTTAGCTACCACAATAGAGAATTTTCGCATAGGGAATTGTTGGGCGACTCATCGAAACGAAGCTACTCACGGAAAATTAGCTTGATAGTAATCAAGTGGAAAAATGGCTCAGGGACCCCTGACTATACGGAATACTCCGTTCCATAAAACAAACATACAACGTTGTAAATTGTATTTTAACATAAAGCATTCACAAACTTGTTTACTGTTCTTTCTCTACAATAAATAAATTAATATCTAGTAATATTAGGTACACGTAAATATGATAAGATTTCTGTGAAATTCTGGTGCATAAAATGTAACACTGCATTACAACGTTACAGTGTGTTACAGAAGTGTGTTGTATGCAGTTAGGTGTGGTCGCCAAATTGTAAAATTTTGAAGATTCGAAATAAAAAAAAATAAACAGATTATTGTGAGATTGATGTGTTTCCACGATCATTATGAAGATCTGACTTTCAGTGTGGAAGAATTATTTTGATTAGTTTATTATTGGTATTTATTATTTATTGTGGCTATAAAAACATATGTGAACAAAAATCGATGTCCAATCTTAAAAATTTTGCAATTTGGCGGAAACACCCAACTGCATGTAACACACACGTTGTAAATTTACAGTAAAAGCTCTTTATTCGCGGGGTATACGTTCCGTAAATATGCCGCGAATACAGAAACCGTGAATATGGAATGGTAATTTATATGGGATTATAGGGGATACGTTCCTAGGTGACAAAATATAAAACAAGTATCTATATAAAAAAATAATTTAATTGAAGTTTTTGACCATATTAATTAATTATTATCTTCAGGCTTAGGCAATGGTTTAAAGAATTTTGTAATTTTTTCTTGCATGGCAGATTTTAAAAGCTCTATCAATTCAGGTTGATATTCAGCAGTGGCATTAGCAATTAGCCTCTTAAAAATAAGACTTCGTTCCATAGACGGATCAATTTTCATAAAAAAATCACAAAGCTCATTTGCCATTCTTAAACCTCCACTAAGATTGTTCAAATTAAATGTCACGTTTCCCGTGCTTGTTGAAGCCTCTTCTTCAATGGGCTGTGAATTTAACATTTCCTCAAGTCGGTTTCAGTCAAATCTTCATCGTACGATTCACGCAACTTCTGAATGTCAATTGATTCTATTTGTTCGAACTCATCTCGTTCTATTCCATTCGCAATTTTGGCTATGTTTGCAGTCAAAGTTTGAATTTGCTCAGATTCTTCGTCATTTTCAGACGTCAGACAGTTTCCGTGGCGCAGCGGGCGAGTAGCCGGCTGTGAAGCGAGAGGCCGCGGGTTCGATCCCCGCACCGAAACAAATGTTTGTGTGATCCACATTGATTTGTTTCGGGGTCTGGGTGTTGTGAGACCGAAAGTCACTTGTAGTTCCTGATACCCACGACACAAGACTCGTATCTTACTTTGGGGTCAGGACTATGTATGTGACTGTTGGGTGTATTTATTTATTTTCCGCAGTCAGAGCAGGCCACAGTTTCTTCCAGCATGATTTCAATGCGTAGGGCTTCAGTTCTTCCAATGATTATTTTATGTTTACGATGCACTTATGCTATGTCAGATTTCTTCCTATATTCCATAACATTAATATCAGGATCACAGTCCATATTATTTAATATGATTTTGAAGGTTCGTCTAATGTAATAGAGCTTAAAGGCCTGGATAATTCCTTGGCCCATAGGCTGAAGCAAAGCCGTCGTGTTGGGAGGTAAAAATGTCTCTTTTATATTTGGATGCAAAGTTTCAGTTTGATGACCTGGTGCATTGTTCAAATACCGCGAATAAAGAAATCTTTAACCGCGAATATAGCAATTGGGTCGCATTTTTTTAATCCGCGAATAGTGAAAACGCGAATGAAGGAAGCGGGAATAAGGAGCTTTTACTGTATATTAAATTAAACACAAGTTAATGCCTAAAAACTACTTTTTGTAAAAATACAAGTTATAAATAACCACACATAAATTTCAAAAAATTAAATTAACACTGTCTTCAGATGACAGTAGGTATGTATGCTACTATATTAATATAATAATACTAGCTTTTGCTCGCGACCCTGTCCGCGTGAATTTAATTTTGTATTAGATCCCACGGGAACGGACTATCTGAATACAATATATTGTTAGTTTTATTTGGGCCCTTTAGAGGTTGAAATTTAAAGAAAAAAATACACTGTGTTTAACCCTGGGTCATCCACTATATTTGTACCAAAATTCATTGAAATCGGTTCAGCGGTTTAGATTTTTCATACAATCTTTCATCCTCAATTTAAACCCTTCAGGGGTTGATTTTTGAAAAACATAGTAGCCTATGTCCTATTCTGATGTATAAGCTATATTATTGTAAAGTTTCATTAAAATCCATTCAGTAGTTTTTACGTGAAAGAGTAACAAACATACTATGCGTGCCAAATAAGAATAGGACTGTCAAGACGCCATTTTGTTCAGCAATACGCGCAAACTTCATTACCAAAGTGTATGGTGTGCAAAAACAATATATTCAGTTTAAATGTTTAATGTACGCTTTTTTTGGTATTTCTAATACATTTCACGCCAAATTAATTATAAATGAGTAGGATTTCAAAGAAAAAGCATATTTATAAAAATAACAATAACAAGGAAGTCCAGTAGGCAACATATATAGGACACACGCGCGTATACACGAAAGCGTAGCTTACGGCACATTGGTAGCTTCTCAACAGCGTCACAAAATTGCGTCATATTAGGATGACCAGTAGCATTAACTGTGTATTTGTTCATTTTTTAAACTGTTTCCTTACAGTTCCATAATTAATTTATCCAAAATTATCCATTAATAAAATTCAAGAATAGTATTTATTAAATGAATATAATGGTTATACAATAATTAAATCTATATCTATTAGCAATAAAAAATATATGAAATTTATTTTATGCACTTTTTTTTGCTAGCAGTACTACTTTGACAGTTATCGTATGAAGTTGGCAGCAAACGCGATCCTATTCTTATTTGGCACGCATAGTACATCCATCCATCCATCCATACTTACAAACTTTCACGTTTATAATATTAGTAGGATTCTACAGATACTTTTCTTTCCGCCTGGCGTTACCCCGTTTTAATGCCAGGATATGCCTTCCTAATAAGATACTTCCACTTCGCCCGATCTTGAGCTTCCTCAGTATTTAGACCATTGGCTCAAGAGCCAATTAAGGAAGACGTAAGATTACGTCTTCCTTAATATTGTCAAATGCCAGGTAACTTTTCACGGATTGTGACATTTATTATTGGCTTTCCAATCTGAAGATCGATATAAGTCTTTGGTTATTCCTTCGCTACTTGACTTCAAAATCGATTTTGTAGTCGTAAATACATAATCAAGATCCGAGTTTTTTATCTTTTTAGCACAGACGTTCCCTTGTGTGATGTATCTGGGCCGTTTTCTTTCAAATTGTACATTGCATTTTGACGCTGTCCCATAACTTTGAACATGAAAAACTCTGTTATAATCCAAGGTAAATCTAAAATAATTATTTCGATTTGATAGTTTAAACTATTTTATTATTACGTAATAAAATAAATCTAATTTAAAATTAGTTTTACTATTAGTTTAACAAGATAATCCCAGTAAAGGTACTGTTTTTTTTCGTGTCCCACGGAGATTTTGAAAGTTTATACGACGTTTTATGGGGTTATTTTTTTGAAGATCAGCTATTTTTTATATTTTCTGGTGAAGATATGAAATCCTTTCATGAATTCAATCAGTATTTTTCTCTTAAATATGCCCAAAATTGCTAAAAATACATTTAAATATCAGTCATAAAATTGAGCAAGGTGGAAAACTCCATTCCGAAACCGTGATTTCACGTAAAGGGGTAAAGAAATCTACTATTCTGAGTATTTAATTTTGTTTTGACAAAACTAAATGTAAAGATAAAACTTAATAACCGTCATATAGTCGTCCATTTCCGCGTTGTAATCAAGAGAAATAGGACGTGTCTCCGAAATTACCTTTCGGTGTCTCTGTGTTCCGAAACCTAATACAAGGTAAGTTTTTACAATTGTGGCTTTTAGTGTATTTTAAAACGTAAATTATATATATAGGTATGTAATTCGAACTGAGAAATGTTATACTGTAGTCTAAATCAAAGGTTATTGAGTAAATAGTTCACACAGTGGGATTTCGGTTACCTCCATTCCGAAACTAAATCGGGGGTAACGTAGTAGTGGAACAATAAAGTTCCGGAATGGAATTGTAAAGCAGAATGTACAATATGTATATTATCACTACCCATTTGATTTGAGAAGTCCGATTTTTTTTCGCGATACTAAATTTTTCTTCTTGAAATTTATTTTTTATCGTGGGTAGACTGTTGACTATAAAAATTGTGTTGTTATAATATCTACCAATTTATCATAGGGTATTTGCTTATGAATAGTATTACTGCAAAAAAGATTTTTATTTGCAGGAGGTGCCCGATAAAGAATGGTAGCTTACCTTGATATTGATGGTTTTTTAACCAAGTATGATTTTATACTACTCAGACAACTGCAATGGCCATGGCTTATCACTCATTTTTAC
The DNA here is from genome assembly GCA_949126905.1 of Amorpha juglandis. Lineage (NCBI taxonomy): Eukaryota > Metazoa > Arthropoda > Insecta > Lepidoptera > Sphingidae > Amorpha > Amorpha juglandis. The sequence goes on along the minus strand of OX421378.1, from coordinate 3,910,220 downwards.
CTCGCTAAAAAGTGCTTTGGGTGTGGATATCCTACTTACTTGAATAGTATTCAAACCACAACATTTCATTATAAATGATCATAAAAAAGTAAAGGATCTATTAAATTTTGCTCCTTTTTGGTGCCATTATTATGTGATATTCGCTGTATATGATCATTTCCCTGAAGATGAGTGCGAATATTGCTCTTAGTGTATTTGCCGTTTTTTCAATATAAAATATATTCACAATGCAACTTAGCTATTTTTAGCTTGTGATTTAAAATCATATAACTGTATGTATGGAAAATGTATATCATGCCAACAATGTACTTTGAATTATACGTTAGAAGGAGAAATATTAGACAAAAAAGTGCAATGGGACAAATGGGAAAGAGTAGACTACACATACGATAATATGGAGATAGGACACTTGAAACATAAAACTACAAAAAGACAATAAAGAATCATAAATTGAGCACAATAGAGAATCTGAGATCACAAGAAATATTAATTTTATGCGATTTTAGCGAAAATTATGAATACAAATTAACTGAAGAGGTACAAGCTACTCATTTTGGTGCATCAAAGCACCAAGTAACCTTACATTGTGGAATGGTTAACTGGGCTAACGGATCACAATCATTTTGCTCTATTTCTGATAGTAAGTGTCATGAGCCTGTGGCTATTTGGGCCCATCTTCTGCCTATCATTGATTTTATAAAACAAAAATTACCCGACGTACGTATTATTTTGATGGGCCTAGCTCTCAATATAGGCTGAAAAAAAACTTCTTTTTACTAAATTATTTTACAAAAAAATTGGATTTAGAGTATTGCACATGGAATTTCTCAGAAAGCGGCCATGGTAAAGCAGTGGCTGATGGGATGGGGGGAGCAGTAATAAGAAAACTAGACTTGAAAGAAAGAAAGCTTGTAGCATACGGAAGGGACATAACAGATGGTATGCAAGCATTTGAAACTCTAATATCTACTACAACGTGTATAAAATATTTTTTTATTCCGGACTCTGAAATCGATGATGTGACTAAAAAACTTTCTTTTGATTTGCAAGCAATTGCAGGCACTATGCAGATTCACCAAGTCATTAGTCACGCTAATTCATATCTATTACACCATAGAGTTTTAAGCTGCTTTTGTCGAATAAACAAAGATGAGATATGCCAATGTTTCTCACTGAAACAACATATGTTACACAAAAACCAACCAACCAATTTAAATTCATTACCGTCCACAAGTAAGATCGGCACCCTGGAGTTACCTATAGAAGAAAACTTAGCCGAGCCTATCTTCATAAACCCAGAAGAACGTGACGATGTGTACTCTGACAACAATCCTGTAATTGGAATAGAATATCCAACACTCTCGCCTTCGTTTATTGTCAATGAGGATATCTTAGAATTTACTACCCCAGAAAATAACAACTTGGATCTTTTGTGCTGATTGTATGGTGATACCACTAGAAACCGATTGTATAAATCCATCAGAACTTATTGAAACTTCATATTCTTCTATATTACTTTCCCAAAATAATGAAATTAAATAAAAATATGCATCTTGTAACATCTTAGTTGATACAAAGAATTTTCCAAACAAACGACGGTCTTCTACTCACACACACAATGACCCTCAAATAAAAAAGATGCGAAATACATGTTTTAAGAAAGAAAATATTTCCAGATATAAAAATCCTAGCATCAAACAAATGTTTCCCGAAAAGTTCAGTGTTTTGCTTGCAAGAAGCATATTATAATATTTTCATCCAAAGATTTGATTAAGTGTATGGTATGCTTAAAATATATTTGTATTGAATGCACAGAAGGCCAATGCGATTTTGACTATATTTGCCGATTGTGTTTTAAGACTATTAGTATTACCAAATCTTGATATAATTAATTATCATACAAATTAAACATTTTGTGTAATAGCCTTAACAATTCTATTCCGTTACTATGTGAATCCTTGCCGTGACTGTCCCGTGGAGAGATAATAGAATTAATTTAATTTCCATTATATATACTAATTTAACACATAATGTTATCGTTGATTTTACTTTCATTCTAAGTTTTGTAGTAGTTTACATAAAAACAACCACATTTATGTGCCATAGTTAGAAATAAATAAATAAATGCGTAGCATTTTTTTCCAAAGAGTAACGTAATGGAGAGAAAAAGGATTAGATTATTATATTTTAGAGTTATATATAATTTTTTTTTGTTCTCGTTCGTTATTTATATATTTACTGATTCAATAAAACTATTATGAAGAAAATTGGTTTGTTTAATTGAGTTTAAAGGCAGATAGTTTTTCATTACGGAATGGAATTTTTTTTTTGCTTAACTGCAATATTTTACTCTTTATTGTCTATAATAACATATATATCCTAGTGGATATTACTTTTTCTTGTACTTTAATGTGTACATTATTCGTAATCATTCTCAAAAATTACTTCTTAACACCTAAAATATTGGCATCACATTTTTCACTATGTACAATTTGAAAGAAAACGGCCCATCTGTACACGGAATAAGGAAGGATATTTAAAAAATCAACCACTAAAACAGTGCAATGGGGTTCAACATTTGTATGAAGAAACCATATTTATTATACTGCCAACCATCATTTTTTGATATTTTGATTTTAGCGTAATGAATAACATTCTGTAAAGATAGGTATCTACCTCATAAAACATACCTATTAACATCGACTTATAAAAAAAGAAGTCGATGCCTATTAACCAAAATATGGGAAAAGCGATGACGGCGATTTTTTTCACAACGTACATTTTTTTGGGCCCTAACCCAAAAAATAGCTCCACCATATTATATATAATATGCTTAGAGAATAGAGATACAAGTGGAAAAGAAGTTACCTAAATCGAGGTATTTCTTATGGTGCTAGTAACACTGACCAAACTCTTGACTATTTAAAAGTAAACTGAAAACTATTGATTTTAAGGTTCAATATTGTTTACTGCTCTATCGTCTTGGGGTTCAAGTATTGCTTTCTTTTTCTATCTCGTGTTGTCTCTCTTCTATAAGTCTTGGGATGTGTGTATATTAATAACAATACAAATTCAGAGAGTTTTGGCGTGAGTTTTGGCGGGAATTCTGACAGTGCAATTCATCGCTTATTTTAATTTATTTCATAAACTAGTTTAGAGTTGTGTTTGTTGTATAAAAGTGGTGTGGATTTGTTCAATAAACATTGACGGTGATGAACAGTGTATGGAAACATTGAAATAAGTGAATTAAGAATCGTACTGGAAGGAGTTAACACCAAAACTCCGACAAGACCTTGATATCGACCGCACCCGTGTTTCATCGTTCTTGTAAAAATACTTGAGAATAAGTTATACTTGACACTGGCTAAATGCATAATACTGCGAAAGCCATAAATAAAAAGAAAAGAAAGAGTTTTGGCGTGAATTCTGACAGTGCAGTTCATCGCTTATTTTAATTTATTTCATAAACTAGTTTAGAGTTGTGTTTGTTGTATAAAAGTGGTATGGATTTGTTCAATAAACATTGACGGTGATGAACAGTGTATGGAAACATTGAATTAAGTGAATTTAGAATCGTACTGAAAGGAGTTAACACCAAAACTCCGACAAGACCTTGAAATCGACCGCACCCGTGTTTCATCGTTCTTGTAAAAATAACTTGAGAATGAATTGTACTTGACACTGGCTAAATGCATAGTACTGCAAGAGCCATAAATAAAAATAATAATAATACAAATCCAGAAATTCTTGAATATTCGTGGGTAATATACTTTAAGTGTATTTTATAAATTATTAATTATTACACCGTCATTAATAATAGTTAAATCAATATTGGATTAACAAAAGTAATGTATCTTATATTAATCACTATAAGTAGGTAAATAAATAGTTAGGGTGGGCATTGCGGCAATTGTGAAATATTTTTTTATGAGATATTTATAGTTTTTGTATTAAGTATCGCCATTATTAAGCCAATAATTATTAAGCCCGTTTAGATAATTTAATATAGATAGTAATATATTTTTATTAAAAACCGATTTACCACAATACGATGTTTACGGCGATTGTATTCGCTGGTGATATTCAATCCGAGGTATCTAGTTAGCTAAATTAATTCGTATCGAATACACTAATTTGGTAGATTTATCATGTTTTATTAGAACTACGGGCCAAAAGTTGTACCATTACCGACAATAATGGCAAAATAATTATGGTCGGTCATTTTATGTAATGTCGGGTTTTAATCTCTAAATAATCTGTCTTATGTTTTTGTAAATTTTAGTGACGTGTTACCTTTGCATAATTCTAGGGGTTCTACATATTATGTACTCGGATCTTCAGCTGACAATAATTATTAGACTCTATGATTACCTAGATAAGTACCTACTCTTTCGAATTAAAACAGAAAAATCGGATCACTGTGCAAAGTAATGCGTGATTATGCAAACAAAAAAAAATATATACGCGTCGAATTAAAAACCCTTTCCCATTTTTTGTCGGTTAAGAATAGATTATTATTGACACAGCAGGCGTAGCAATAATGGCAATTGAATCCACATATTAGACTCTGTTTAAGTGAATTTACTGGAGTTTATTAATATTTCAGTACAAACAACATTTATATTATAAAACATCGCGCTGTATGGGTACACCATCCAAATCTAACCTATGCGTTAATAATATTTCTGTTAGTTAATTTAAAGAATATTACTTTCCAAACTCTGAGTAAAATTGTGTGGAATATCCGATATAATCATATAGTTATTAAAAATATCATTATTGGGGACTTTTTAGAGAGATATGAATTAAAATAATATTAGGGAGTTTGCAATTTGACGCTAGTCCTTGTGACGACACAACATACGTCGCTCTGCGTCATCATATCGTGAACAGCGCTCAAACGGGGAGGACGTGGGATGAAACAGTGTGCAGTGCTTCATTAGAAACATTGTTTTATTATTTTTCAAATGTTTCTAATATCGGAATTATAAAGTACAAAGTTTAGGATAGGTATGTGTTACCGATTTGAGAGTGCTTTTATTTTCGTTATCTTAAGTTCGAGTTTTATTAAAGTGTTTCGTTGTTACAGGTTCAACAAGAAGTCGCCGCCATCATGGCGTCGGACGAACAATTTTCACTATGTTGGAACAATTTCCATGCAAATATGTCGGCAGGCTTTCATGGCCTGCTGTCACGTGGAGATCTGGTAGATGTAACATTGGCTGCCGAAGGCAGATTATTACAGGCACACAAATTAGTTTTATCCGTATGTTCTCCCTATTTCCAAGAAATGTTCAAAATGAATCCAACTCAACATCCGATAGGTAATTTCCGTTTTGTAAGATGTTTATTTTTTTTAAATTTTGGAATGTTACTAATTTGCTTTTTTTCCTTTGCAGTATTTTTAAAAGATGTTAGTCATTCAGCGTTAAGAGACTTATTACAGTTTATGTACCAAGGTGAAGTTAATGTTAAGCAAGAAGAGTTAGCATCGTTTATTAGTACCGCGGAACAGCTTCAAGTGAAAGGTTTAACCGGTAATCAAAATGAAGAAAGTTCCACGCCATCCAAACCAAAGCCGACATCGAGGCCAGGCCCGAGGTCGTCACAACAAAGGCAATCTGTTATGACTAAGTTAGAGACTGATTTAGATTCTAAGCCCTCCTCAACTCCAGTAGCCGTTAAGAGACCAAATAGGCCATCAATAGCATCAAATAATTCGTCATCTTCACAAAGTGGACCTGCGAAACGAAAATGTGTAGACCCCTTAGAAGCGGGACCGTCAGGGTCTGCGAAAGAGGAATTCGTGACGATACCAGACGAAGATGAAAACAATGCTGTGGCACCCAAAATGGAACCTGAGTTTGTTAACGAAAGTATGTGGGATGACGATGACGATGGCACGAATAATGATGAAACTAACTTTGGTGAAGACGACTCGAATATGGAAATGACCGGTAATTATATCAAATTCGTTTGTTTTAATTGTGGTCTTCGATGAATATGCTAATTTGTTGTGTATTTCAGGATTTGATGGCTCTACAACTGGCGATGGTAATTTAACTGGAGGCGGTGAAGGTGGAGCAGTAGGCGACGCACAAGGTAGGTTCGCAATTTCTCGTAACGAGTAATTGGTAGAGGTTTGACTTCTACCAACTGCTCGATTAGTTTACCTACGTGATCAATCATTTTTTCCTTGTTTTCTTTAAGTTTCGCGTGATCACGTAGGTATCTTAGTTATAGAAATGAAATTTGTAAGTTAGAATTAAGTAGTATAGAATAGTTTAGTTAACGATTTACCTGTTGCAGGTATGTAAGTCATCTTCAAGACTGCATTTCGTTGGATTACGTTCTGTGAAATGCAGTCTTATCGTGGTTGTGTTGAGGTATCTTATGTTTGGTTTATGGTAAAGTTCGGTTGGTACGGTAATGGTCAGCAGTTCAAGGTAGCTTGGTATATCGGTACTGGTAATAGTAAATCTTCAGTTTAGTTCATGGGCAGGTATGGTGTTGCGCATCGATGGCTGTTCAAGTATGGAATGTACGGTATGATTTCTTTCGAGGTAGGTACAAAAGGTAAATTCAAAATTGAGTTTTACGACTGTTACGCAAGTCTTGTTCTGGTAATTGGGGTTAATTTGTTTCGTAGAAAGCCTGTTACGGTGCCGCGAACCGAGCGCCCGCCGGGTCTATAGACGATCTGATCTATAGATAGTAAAATCTTGGCGGCGTTTACATGTTACGCGAATCTGTTGCGGCTCAATCTAACTACTGTGGTAATATGTAGTTGCGATCAAATTTTTAAATAGTGCATTGATTTACGATGGATATTCTGATAAAATGCTGAGCATAGTTCCAAACTATACTGGTCACTCGTGTGCCGTAACTTTTCGAGCTCGCCGCGAATGGTATATGGTAAAAAATGTTAGGGCCGATTTAAGCTTTTGCAAACGGGCTTCGTCGTTTACACTGCATTGTTCTGCACGTTTTTTTTGTATTCGTTTTTTAAACGTATGGTCAAGCGGGGGTGTTCATATGGTAAATTTTTATTCGTGTAGCCGCAGTTTCCACACTGAGTAGACGTCAGTGATGGATCCACAATTGGTTGTACTTTTATATTGGTAGCGTAGGCGCCATGGATCTCGCTGCCGACAAAACAAGGTTTTGGGTACAGAATCTGTGCGTACGAACGATCACATATGAAAAATTTGAAAATCTTAAACGATGAAAAAATGTTTTTACTTTCGGATTTCGGATATTTTTATAAAGTTCCAAAGTTTTATCCCATAAAACGGGGTTTTGTTCCACTAAAGAAATTAATATCTGTAAATGATTCCTCAACCATTTTGAATATCGAACCAAATCAAACAAAATACGTGCTACCCCTCCAAAAGACGCTAAACGCTTCTTCGGTTGCTATTCGATAAAAAACGTATAATGTACTTTTATATAATAAACGTATAAAATCGTGTCGTGTGAAGTAGACAGCTATACCATATGCCACTGCGAACCGAATACGTCAAAGTTCATTCGATTTGCTTGACAAGTCCGTTGAGCATGCGTTTCAACGTATAAGCGGTATACGTTTTTGCGGTACAATCGACGTATGAATGGATCTAAGTACATTGTATGGTCACTATTTATACGTTAAGACGTATACTGCAAAAAAACGTGCAGGACAATGCCGTGTGAACGAAGCCTCATTGTCCGTAATGGCAGTTAGGTGGTGGACTTTGCAAATTATCTAGATGGAGCCACTTAAACCGAGTAGAGCTAGATCTTCGAAATTGTTGCCAGTGTTGGATTGATAATTTTTAGTCGTGATTATTAATTAATGGCGTGTTTTTCTAGCGGGGCCACTTTTACGGAGTTGAATTGGATATCGAATTTGGTGTCAATTGCCAGGTTTAATTGTGAATATTAGAATGGCCATATACCATAACGAATCTATATAAAAAAACAAGCGAAATCGTTCTATTTAGTACCTACGATGAACAAATTATAACAAAAGTTAAGGTACACCGGCCGTATCATTATGGCGAGGTGTATCTTAATTACTGAATACCTGCAACGGAGGTACCTATTATTTTTTTATCGTACTGAATAGTACAATTTTGGTAGGTAGATATGATTGGGAGTCGTTATGGTAAATCGTCTATTCTGATATCACAATTTTTTTATCGTAGGTATGTACTAAAACGAACAATTTTGGTAGGTACATTTTTTTGTATATAATTCACGTTTGATGAATGTACCTGCCAAATAAAACTAAATTATGCTATACATAAATAAGCACGCATGTAATCGCCGAAGGGGTAGGAAATCTCCGTCCCATGATGTGATAGGAGCGAGCCTATCGGCATACCGGGCACAATTCCAGACTGGGTCGATACTGAGCATTTCGTGATAGGGTAATATTAGTTTCTCTATCTGAGGATTGAAACCCGAGACCTCGGCACAGCAGTTATACCGCGTACGCAGTACAACTACGCCATCGAGGTAGTCAAAAATTCGGAAAAATCGGAAATTATTCTGTGTACCTGTTGGTTTATGAACTTCGGCTCAGGACGGCCGCTGGAAAAGAGGGCAGAGACATCTGCGATTAATGTTTTGGACGAGTCATGCCGTGCGAGTCTGCTTATATAGGTGCATGAATGACAGCCCAGCGCAATGGGTGAGTAGCCGGCTACGAAACGAGGGGCCTCGGGGTCGATCACCGCACCGAAATACAAACATTTGTGATCCATAAATAATGTTTCGCTTCTGAAGGTCGTAAGACTGTAAGGACCTAGTAACCTAAATTATTTATATATATATGAGTTGTCACATAAAATACTCTCTAAAAATCTATCAAATATACGAATATAAAAGTTTTAAATAAAAACTACTTAAAAAAATAAAGAATTAAATAATTTTGAATTGGTGGTACTGTTGTTTTTTTTTATATAGATACTGAACAGAGTGGTACACATGAGTGGTAGAGCCACGCTGTAGACAGTTTTGTCTACAGTATGATTGGGCCGGCTTAACCGGGGCATTACCACTGTCTCACAGAAAACCGACGTAAAGTAGCGGCTTGCTGCTGCGTTTCGTACGGTGAGTGAGATATCCGGAGGCCTAAATACCCCTCCCCTTCCCAATCCCTAATTATCCCTTTCCTTTAAGGTCGGCAACGCGCCCATAATTCTTCTGATATTGTGGGCATACATGGGCGGTGGAGATCACTTACCATCAGGTGACCCACTTGCTCGTTTGCTGATCTATGCCATAAAAAAAAAACGCTCATTATTATCATTATAAAAACCCAAGTTAGGTAATTAAATTTGTCAAGGCATCAAAAAAGGAGAAAGAAAACAAATTAAATATCTCAAAAGTACCTACATTTAATAGAGACTGAAAAGGCATCTAAAATCCTTTTCTAGCTAGCGAGGCTCTGTAATTCTACTGCAAAGAGAATAATTAAAAAAGTAAATTCATATTACTAGATACTCCGTCCAATGTACTTCTCAAATCATGTAATGTAATAGTACAGCAGAAATTTTAAAGTATTGTCTATCCAGCGACCTGTTTCTGTCTAACGGGGCTATTTGAGCAGAGTTCAGCCAGAACGACGAAACTGGGGTCAACTTGTTAATTCATACACAAAATTTCTATGTCATATAATAGATTTTCACTAATTTTTCATTGCTGGCAACCACTTGTAAACAAACTTCTGCAAAACTTTAGAGAACTTTATGTGCCCGCTGACACAATAGTAGTTGATGAATCGCAGATAAACCATCAAGGTCGCCTAAAAATCAAGACGTATAATCCATCAAAAAGTCATAAGTACGGGATAAAAATTTACAAAATGTGCTCAATCAACAGTCATGGTCTTACTCTATACACGCCGGATCTGGAACTGCGATCTATGGTCTCGACAAGCCTGGCTCTGTTGTGGTAAAGCTATGTCAGCCGCTTTTAAACGAAGGAAGACTCATTGTAGCTGACAACTATTACACAGGGATAGCGTTAGCGAAGTACCTAAAAGAAACACGGATTTGTGTGGAACTTTGAGAAAAAATAAAGTAAATATTCCTAAAGAAGTTGTACAGAAAAAACTTCGAAGAGGAATACGAAAATTCGAAATACGGCACGGCAAATAGATAACTGCATTACTGTGATCAAGTGGCACGATAAAGGTGATATCCTGATGATATCGACTTGCCCATGGTGATGATAGGAAAAATGTAACTTCGTGGCGAGGAGAGACTTCAAAACCAAATTCAGTCAAAGATTACAATGATGCTATTTAAAACTGCCATAGACGTAGCCGACCAGCTAAGTAGCTATTACTCGCCACTAAGAAAGAGCCTAACGTGGTACAAAAAAATTGCCTTTGATTTATTATTTCAAACTGCGATTGTCAACACTAGGGTAATTTACAATCAGGCGACGGGTTCTAACGCCACTATTTTAGATATTCAACGAGACCATGATTAGTCATTGGATTGGCGAAACAGTAGAGAAAAAAAAACCGGCATCACCAAGCATATTTTCTACTGTTGTTACAGAAAAAAAACATCAACTTACGCAGATACCTCGACGAGCAGGCAAGTTAATAAGAAGACGGTGCGTTTCTTGTTATGCTAAAAAAAAGGAAGAGGGACATCCACTCCAAGCCAAACAAGTAAGCACCGAGTGCCTGGAGTGCAAAAAAAGCTTTTGTTTGACATGTTACAATGACGCGCATCAAAACAAAAAGTTAAGTTAATTTTTTTATTTTATTTTAAATTATCTCGCTTAATTTTGATTGTTTCGAATTCTCTTAGGTACTAAATAAAACATGACTTCATTTTTTTTTCATTTGTTTATTTCACAAATATATTTTTTTTATAAATCACCGGTTTTTTTTTTCTCACTATAAAGGATGTAATCCACACGTCCCGATACTAAAAATGCGAATTAACCTGCTACGTCCATCTATACTTATAAAATAACATGTCCTGACTGACTGACTGATTCATCATCGCCGAGCGCAAACTATCATGGCGACAAGCATGAAATTCGGACTGTATATTCATTTTGTTACGTAGGCACCAACTAAAAAAGGATTTTAGAAAATGTTGTTCACGCGGGCGGAGCCGCGAGCAAAAGCTAGTTTCAAATAAAGGCATGAATTTGACTCTAAATTTGAATCATATATTTTTTTTTTTTTTTTTTATAGCATAGGCCGGCAAACGAGCAAGTGGGTCACCTGATGGTAAGTGATCTCCACAGCCCATGTACGCCCACCACCAGAAGAGTCATGGGCGCGTTGCCGACCTTAAAGGAAAGGGATAATTAGGGATTGGGAAGGGGAGGGGATTTGGGCTTCCGGTTATCTCACTCACCGTACGAAACGCAGCAGCAAGCCGCTACTTTACGTCGGTTTTCTGTGAGACAGTGGTAACGATCCGGTCGAGCCAACCCATTCATGCTGTAGACAAAACTGTCTACAGCGTGGCTCTACCACTCAATATATGATTCATGAACGTACAATTCTTGGTACAAAATATATCCAATGAATCATGTATAACTGTGTAATCATAATATATAACTGTGTAATCATATGTAACTGTATGTACCTTAATGGACCGGGTTGTTACCACTGTCTCACAGAAAACCGACAAAGTAACGGATTGCTGCTGCGTTTCCTACGGTGATTGAGATATCCGCAGGACCAAATCCCTCGTTCCTTCCAAATCCTTAATTATCATTAAACTATATAAAAAAATGGACCTGTACTGTAGAAAGAGTATTGGTGCGCTGCCTGATTCCATGGTCGTCGAATGGAATTTGTGATAATATGTACCGTGGGAAGTTAGTTTCCTAGTGGCGTACGTAAGGATTGAGGGTCATAACCAGGAATCTCGAAACTAATGATAACAAAATTTAGTAAAAATTGTAAAAAGAATCGTAAAACAAAAAAAAAGTTATAGCACTTCAGAAGGTGTCCCTCAATCCTTACTCAAGAGAATCTATATCTCTGTAAATCGATGTAAATAGATGCAAAATCTACTATCAATATTTAGTAAAAAAAAGGTCTTGCAATACTTCCCCTAGAAATTCACCCAGGTCAATGTATTTAATAAAGTTTTATAACGGTTTTGAACATGACTATATGTACAAAATTATTTTCGTCAAGATTTAGTATAAGTTGTCTAATAATTTGTAAATAAGTTTTTTTTACAAATACATGAACATAACTTGACAGCTAGCCAATAATTCTTGATTAACCTACTAATTTAACTGTCATAATTTGATATTATTGAGTATGTTTGTGTGAAGGGTGTAAATATTTTTTTAAAAGTACAATAAACTAATTACATAATGTATATTTAACGGTTTTTTATTTATGTATTGTCAATGACAAATAAGCCAAAAGACGCTACTTATTATTTCGACAGTGGAAACACAAAAATATTAAATACAATACCTGCCTGGACTTTAAATTTGTTATGGTACTTTAAAAATTATAATAATTATATTAGGAAAAAATATAATTAATAAAGTATGTTTTACTGAAAATTATCCAGTATGTAAATCTATATGAATTTATAACCTAAAAAAACTTTAAAATGCTCTACGGTAAAGTTCACATATTGGCGCTTTAGTATTTTTGTCTTTCCACTGTCGATATAAATTATAGATGGACTTGGTTTTAAATGAATACAAAATCAAATAAATATAAAGTACGTGTGCAGACTTTGAAGATGGGTAAAGTAATCAAATGATATTTGTCAGAGCAATAAACAGTTCATGTAGTTGGGCAAAAATAAGTATTTACAGAATGAAAATTGGGGAATGGTCCATCGTCTAACCTAGAAAAGTTATGGGAGGAGCTATAGATTTTTTTTTTTTTTTTTTTTTTTTTCTTATGGCTTCGCACTACTCATGCATTTAGCCAATGTCAAGTTTTTCAGCTTGCTTTCTTCATAATTTAATTGAGGAATTAAGGACTAAGGAGTCAAAGGTAGGGAAACTATTTAACTTTAAAATGTAAGGAAATTAAAATTTGGGAAAGTAAGCTATCAGGAGGGTTTGTCTAGGAAAAGATTATACACATAGCAAAAGAGGATCTAAGTCTACGATGATGATGATGATGATGAGTATTCTTTTTACAATTTTATATTATTTATAATAAAAAAGGAAGCTATACATTTATATACATGTAAGTTATTAGAGCTAAGAAGAGATAGGACAGAAGAAGGAAAAGGAATACCAAGGTTTTGAAGGGATTGAAATAATAGCGAATGGTTATATAGAGGACAGGAAAACAAAATATGATTTATTTCGCCGACATCTGATCCACATGGGCACATGGGGTTGTTAACTATATTGAGTTTAGCAAGGTGGGCAGGGGCACAAGTGTGACCAAGTCTAATGCGAATCAAGATGGAAGTCTCGACTTTTCTAAACTTAACCTTGAGAAACCACGGTTTCGTTGGTATCTCAGGTTGAATGGAAAAGTAATAACGGCCCTTCAATGCACTGCTGGAAGATAAAGCAACTGTCCAGGACTCACGGAGATAAATTTTCGGCAATGATAGCAGGTCTTGACTGAAGTTCTTGAAAGGGAATAAATCGCCACACTGCACCGCCTCCTTGGCAAGTTTATCAGCAGCTTCGTTACCGTGGATTCCAGAATGACTGGGAATCCACACAAAGTGTAACAAGTATCCATTTGCGAAGCACTTATGCGCCAATTCTCTTATTCTAAGTATGACAGGCAAGATACACTTGTATTTAAAAGGAAATTTTGAGATGGCTTGAAGAGCACTAAGAGAGTCACAAAAGATAACAGATTTATTTAGTTTAAATATGAGTATATATTCAATGGCTTTAAGTAAACCAAAACATTCACCAGTAAATACGGATGATTCTGGAGGAAGTTTAATTTTTTGAACTATATTGTATTGGGTGTGAAAGACACCAATCCCAACACACTGAGAAGGGGAGAATTTAGATGCATCTGTGTAAATATGATGGAAACCCTCAAAACATTCCGATAGAAATGAGTTAAATTCAATTTTCACGTTTGGAGAAGCTTTTTCGACGCAGTTGTATGTTATACTGGGTGAGAAGATTAAAGAAGCAAAACTATTGCTGAATAAAGGGAGACCATCAAAACGATGAGTAGCAGAAGGGATGGAAACAAATTTCTGAAAACTTTTTACTAAGCATGGAAAATTGTGGGATCGATGGCTAGGTAGATTGGTAAAATATGTTGAGAGGGCTTCAAGTCTTGAAAAAAGGGGGTGATTAGAAAACTGTATTATTCTGAAACAGTATTTATCAGCAAGAAATTGTCTCCTGAGGTGAAGGGGAGGTTCGCCGCATTCAACTTGCAGAGCATTTATTGGACTGGATTTCATGGCCCCTGATATAATACGTAAAGATTTTGATTGAAGGCGATCTAATTTTTTAAAAGACGTTGTATTACCAGGTTCCAGAAGGAATAAACCATAATCAAATGTGCTTCGAATTACGGCGTTATAGATCAGTTTTAGACACCGGGGGTGAGCACCCCACCATACCCCAGATAAACATCTTAGCATATTTATGTGGCGCTCAGCTTTATTAACAATATATTCGCAATGAGGAGCACCTGAAAGTTTGGAGTCAAGAATAACACCTAAGTATTTAAAATAACTTTTTACCGGAATTGAGACGTCATTAAAAGTGATATTTATTGTTGGGGAATTTCTTTTCTTAGTAAATAGTACTGCAGCGCTTTTGGACGTAGAAAGCTCTAAGCCATTTTGGTGCAGCCATGACGATAGGGAATCGAGGGCGGAATTAACTACTGAACAAGCGTGTTCAACTGAGTGGGAAGAGTAATAAAATAATAAGTCATCCGCATATTGTAAGATTTGGACATCATTGCCAATAAAACTGTCTAGATCATACGTGTATATATTGTATAGTAAAGGGCTTAACACTGACCCTTGCGGAAGGCCTCTCCATACAAAGCGAGATATCTCTTTTTCTGAGGATGAAATGATAACCGATCGTTGACTTAAAATGTTTATAATAAAATTAGAAAGGTTTATTGGCACCTGCAGAGTGTGTAGTTTATGTTGTAGGATAGTGAGGACAACGTTATCATAAGCCCCGTTGATATCTAGAAAAACGGCAACTGTTGAACGTTTCTTTGTAAATGATAATCTTATGTCTGTAGTAAAGATACTTAAGCAGTCTAAAGTACTTTTGCCTTTTCTAAATCCGTATTGAGATTTTGCTAATAGACGTTTATTTTCTATGTGCCATTCTAGCCGGTTTTTAATAAGGTGTTCGGCCAATTTAATTAAAACCGTACTTAAAACTATGGGACGATATGAAGAGGCTTCGGAAGGAATTTTATTGGGTTTGAGAATTGGCAATACTACGTGACGTTTCCATTCCTGAGGAATGTTCCCTGTTATCATTATGGAATTGATAAGAGATAAATAATATAAATGAACGGTGTCACTAGCATTAGATAAGAATGAGTATGGGATGCCATCAATACCTGGAGCAGAGTCTATCGTATTAAAAATAACGCCTTTCAGTTCATCAATATTAAAAGGAACATTTAAAGAAGAATGGTTGTCCGCGGTAGCGTTCTCGGTTAGTTGCGGGTGCAAAACAACTTCCTCGTGTACCCACGGAGGAGCAAGTTTGTCCAAGAAGTCACCGGCTAACGAGTCAGAGATATGTGAAGAGGAGGGGTTAGAGAATGCAGACCTGAATCTTCTAATGTTACGCCAAATTATTGTGGGATGTGTATTTGGAGAAATTGTTGCACAAAAATTATACCAGCCTTCAGATTTCTTTTTCTTAAAAAGTTTGCGTGTTTGCGCAATAATGCTAGAAAGGAAAGCAAAGTTTTCCGGAGTCATACTTAGGTTATATTTTAATTCTGCTTGTTTACGTTTTTTGACAGCATCACTGCATTCGGAGTCCCACCAAGGTGGCATAGGAATTTTTCTAAATGTTTTTTTATTTTTAATAGAAAATGTATTGTCCGCTGCATTGATGAGGATATTAGCCAACGCTTCAGCACATGTCTGCTCACTGCCACCAGAAACAATAGGGAGAGAAGAGAGCTGACTGTCGACCTTATTTTTAAAATCTATCCAGGCACTATTAGATTTGTTTGGTAATTTATATTTCAAGTGGGACTTTTTTGGTTGAGTATATCTAATTGGAAATGGAAAAGAAATTTTAATAGGAAAATGATCACTACCAAATGAGGAGGATAAAGTACACCAAGTGAGGTAAGAAGCAAAGTTAGGAGTGCAGATGGATAAATCTATTGCGCTATTATTATGATTGGGGTTACTGCGTCTTGTGGGGGAGCCAGAATTTAAAATACATAAATTGTGCATATCGATTATATCTAGTAGTTCATCACCATGACAATTTGATATTGAACTACCCCAAGATTGGTGGTGACAGTTAAAATCACCCAACAGTAGAAAAGGATGAGGAAGAAAGGAAAGAAGGTTATTGATTTCATTAAGTATAGAAGAAGAAGGCTGTGAGATATATATGGAAACAAGACACATTTTATTTACAATTACAGCTACTATTGAAATTTCTTCACTGTGAGGGGGTAAAGAAACCGCAGTGATTGGGACAGTGTCTTTGACAAGTAAGGCAACACCACCATACCCATCAGACCTATCCTCTCTAATTGTTATGTATCTACTGATTTTAAATACATAATTTGATTTAAACCAAGTTTCAGAGAGTGCAACAGCCAAGGGCTCATATTTATTTATTATGTATGTAAGATCAGTTTTTTTATTCACTGCGCTGCGGCAGTTCCATTGAATTATATGGACCTGATTGTTGTCCATTTTGAGGTGTGTCAGTTGAGTGTGTAAAGCTTTTTAACAAAGGGGCAACGTTGGACAGTGATATGTTGAAATTAGATAAAAGATTTATTAAAGCTGATATAAATTCTATTATATTAAATTGTTGGGCAGGTTCAACTTTATTTTCATTATTAAGGGCACAGCCATTAGAAGGTTCAGGGATTCTAAACTCATTTAATATGGTGTTGTGGGCTTCCTTATTGTATCCTTTAGAAGGGCTAGGGGGAGGTTGTGGTTTGCGAAATACTGTTTTTTTGTAACCAGAGACCTGCTGTTTGAATATGATAGGTGCTGGTGGGGATTCTGTGTCCATAGGCGTTTTGGCTATAAGGGTATCGGCAAAAGATCTAGAAACTGGCGGAAGTAATTTACTAGCTTCTGCATAAGAAATGGAACTTTGTGCCATATGGGACTTGATTTGTTTCTGTCGTGAAAACTCAGGGCACACTTTGCTTGTAGCAAAATGAAACCCAGAGCAGATACAGCAAGTCGCATTTCTCTCATCCCTGTCACAAGAATCTCCAGTGTGATTATCACCGCATTTAAAGCATCTTGGTTTGGACCTACATTGTAATTTTGTATGACCAAACCGGCAACAATTAAAGCATTGAATCGTTGGATAGATATAAAGGTCTACAGGCATAGCATTATAGCACATAAAAATACGTTTTGGGAGAACTTGTCCATCAAAAGTAAAAACAACTGTTTGTGAGGGTTTCCAAACTATTGACCCGTCAACAATGGTTTTGTAATTAAGTCGGCGAACTTTTAAGATAGGACCGCAACCAATTGGCACGGATGTATTTTCAACAACCTCTTCCGGGGACCAGTCTGCTGGTACTCCACGCACTAAACCCATTCTGGTGACATTAAAAGACGGAATAAATGCCTTGAAATTATATTTAAGAAGGCTCTCATGTAAAATAAAAGAATTGGCATCATTAAATGTGGAAAAAGCCATGGCTATTTTATTTCTTCCAATCCTTTTGACACTGCCATTGATAATATTCTTAAAATCAAAACGTTTTAGGAACTTGCCGAAGGAAAGAGGATGCAGTGTGGTGGTGTCATTATCTGAACTGGTGTTTTTCATAATGTGTATGATGAAGGGCGCGTTATCAGATTTGTCATAAATTTTCCTGCCCACAGTTTGAGTAGGAATTGTATTTTTCTCTCTATGTAAGTTAACTGAGGTTGAGCTTTCCAGACCCGGATGTGACTGCAAAGACTGTGATGGGTCTGTGCAATCACAGCCAGATAACTCGTCATTGCCGATGTGCTTTTTGCGCCTTTTATTGCAGCGCCTGCAAATATGACGGCGACTTCTCTTTATCGGGCGAGCTGACGAAGACCCATCAGTCTCCATACCCGACTCGGAGACATGATCAGTGTCAACTATTGTGATAAATTTACCTGCCGGAGGGACGAGGCCCCCCGGATCAGGCGGTTCATTCATAGTTCCCGCTCTATATATAATATGTGCAAAAACTTACCAATTAATGAAGAAGAATGAAATGAAATAACTAAAATATAGTATTCTACAAATAAACAATAAATTTAACCACAACTGATAGGAAATATTTACAAAATAAATTAAAAACGAAAAATATCACAAAAAACACGTCCGCCAAAATCCGAAGTTTCCCGCGCTTTTTCGAGCTATAGATTATTGTTTATTCCTCGCAATATAGCGTCTTGGTGGTTTGTTTGTCTATGGTCATCGTATAGTCATTATCTCCCACATCCCGCAGGTCCTATTAGAAATTAGTATAATTATTAATAAAAAAAATCACTCAGTGTCGAATGTACCTTTGAATTGCAAAGAAACGTACTACATATTTAGAGTGAATGTACCTACCCTATGTGCGTCTTAGTAGGCACCTAAATTCTAACGGAACGCTCGTTAGATTTTTTTGGGGCCGTTGGATAATTATTAGACATATATTTAAATCAAAATGATACATACATGTCTTACCGCTTGGCAAGTCCCTCCTCTACAGAATGGGGTTAGGCCTTGTCCACAACGCTGGCCTAATGCGGGTTGGTAGACTTCATATACTTTCGAAATTCTTGTGCGGAACTCCTTTTCCTCACGATGTTTCCTTCAGAATCAGAATCAGAATCCTTCCTTAAAGAAAGCGATAATTTACAATTAATACTCACACACGTAACTTTTGTACGTCAGAGGTGCATCCTCTTGGGCTGGTTTCGAACGTGCGATTATCGTCTCGACAGTTCGTAACACTCTCCACTAAGCTATAACTGCCTTTTTTTCAATATTGCAATCAATTAAAATAGTCATGTTAAAAAAAAAATTGCTTACCTGTAGTTTACATATTATATCTTTAGTTAAATAATTCTTTAGTTTTTATAAAGTTGTTACTTAGTGTTACGGATATTGACTTGGGAATAAGTTTTGCTAGTGTGGCCAAAAGGATTCTACGCATGGTAGCATGCGTCCGTAGCTAAATAATCCTAATTTAGAATAAACACTCATTAGTATTATTTACAGTTATTTACAATTATTTGTAACGTTTCGTAAAGAATTTGTAAAATTCTCTTCTTGGATCTCGTGTAAACTGAAAACTCTTAGGTAGATACCTACTCAAAAGACTAATATCAATAGTACTTACGACTGAGATTAATTTTGAAATGTGGCCTTATTTCTATGTCACTCTCTTTGACTCTCGGCTCCAGCCGCGTGATCAGTCTTTTCCGAGATAAAAAGTAGCCCATATCCGTCGTCAGGGTCCTATCTATCTCTGTTAGTTCTCCAAAATTCATCAAAATCCATTCAACGATTTAGTCGTGAAAGCGAACAAGCATTTTCGTATTTATGACATCAGTTAAGATTTATAGGTATTCCTTGAAGTACCAAATTTAGCTAAACAAGCACACTAATTCATTCTTCATTTCCAAAACCATTAATTTGTGGCAGAGCTGTACTCAAGTGGCCGAAGAGCCACATGCGGGTCGCGAGCCGTGGTTTGCCGCCAATTTGTTTAGTGGCAGCGGGTTACATATAACAGAGAGGTTTCAGGTTCGATTCGCTGGAGAGTTAATTCCTTACGCATTCTTCTATAATAAAAACATTAATATAGGTACAAATTCTCAACGATATTTTTTCATGACGCTGACATCATTTCTTTTACTTGATACTAGATTATGAATTACACTCGGTAACGTTTTCTTTAAATGCCCTGGAGTGTGCATATATGTACGTATGCGTGTGCGTGTATGTGACGTCGTAGTGCATAGAATAGAGCCGGTTCTTAGACTTCTGTGTAATTGATGCAGCATTTTAACGGTTAGGTTATTAGGTACTTACTATGTATGTAGTTATGGAATAAATATCTACTGTGCAATTTGAAAGGTGCTATTGTAACTCTATTGTGAAATCGTACGAGTAATATTGTTCAGTGGTAACTGATAAGGGTCGCCCGTACCGACTATGACGAGTGACAAACGGCTCCGTGAACAGTTTCCCTATATTCTTAATATAGGGTTCCATGATAAATAAAAGATAAAGAATTATTAGTTACTTTAATAGAATGTCAACATATTAAATACAATTTCTAAAGATAAATTAAAATAACCATAATAGACCGAGAGATGTCGCTACAAGCATATTCATTCCTTATTCATTAAATTATATTTCCTAAATATTTGGATATAAACTAATGTAAAGAAAATTTTATTGTATATTGTTTTATTAATTTCAACACTCTGACTATCTGTGTTATAGTGGGAACAACTGTTTTTAACGTTAAATGATAGTTTATATGTATACAAAATATCGATAGATGGCGCTATGGCCCTTAATGTGCAAGTCTTTGTCATTTGAAAGACTGTTAACTCAGTAGCAAATATGTTTATGTATGTCAAAAGTATGTAGTGTGGTGAACTATGTTATATTATATCCAAAAATTGTTGCAAGAAAATAAACATACGAGTTTTCTTTATTATTAACATTTTATTACATATTCCTAGTCATTAAATGTTTTAAGCGACATCTAGCTGACTTTAAAAATACCTTTGAAATAAATATTTTTCGAAAAGGTCATAAAATCAATAATCTGTTTTATTATAAGTTTATAAAATACAAAATTATGTTTATATACATACATACATATGTATCTGAGTGGTTTTAAATTATTAATATTAACTTTATAAACATTTTATGCTTTATTTTTCTGCGTAAAACGGAAACTTGCCGTTATTTGTGGTCATCCGTCTTAACGCCGAGAATCTATGGTTGCAATTGTGTCACTCTAAGATTGTTTACTATTTTGAGAAATATTTTAAGTTGTTGTGATTATATTGTCTAGTATGCCGATTTTATTAATAGACTGTTATCAGTGGACAGTTACATAAGTGGTGCTTATTGGGATACTTTAATTTTTAGTGTCTTGTTATCGTTTTATTTGTGAACGTGTTTACGTGAGTGTTTTAAAGTGTTTGGTATTTTTTATGTGATATTTTTGTGCAAAATAGTGGTTTATAATAGTGTTAGTTCGGCTGATTATTCATGCGGTATGTACAGTTTCATTTACTGTGAGATTGAGAACCAGGGAAAGTAACACGACAGTATTGGGTATAGGTTGTCATAGTGCATTTGTAGACTTTAATAATGTTTAAACTACACTAAGTTCAGAACAAATACGTTTTTACCCATATAAATATCCCTGAAAACGGATGTTTAAAACATAGCTCCCTAGGTATTTTGATGTTAGGAGCTTCATAACTGGCAGCTTGTAAACATAACCTCCAAATACGCGCTACTGTTTTCGTTGCATTCTCTAATTGTCTCTTTAATCGTAGGCCTCTTTTACCCATATTCCATTTAGATCTCGCAGGAACTTATATTTAGTCTATTAGAGTTGGAACATTTGCGCCAAAATTCACGTAGGTATTGTTTTTTTTAAATTATTTTATCATGGTCAAATGTGGTAAGTAGATATTTGCTAAACTCAGAACTGGTTACAATTAATACAAATAGGACATTTACGTATCCTAAATGTCTTTAAACTATATCATGAATTCCATAATGGCATTTATATAAGCTATTTTATAGTGCTTGTCTATTTGCTTGAAATTATGAATTTTAGGTAATTACAACATACATTAGCAAAATAATGGTATTTATTTTAATTTTTGAAATGCCCTCTATGTCAGAGGATTTTGGCGCCTGTGGTGACAATAATGTTTTTGAAAACTTTGAAAACATAATATCTTAAGACCATATTTTATTAATGTTGTTAATATGTTTAATTGTTTGGTTTCAAAACCAGTTCATTGATTAAGTATGTCAATTTAAAAATTACACCTGATTTGCCTGAGATTTGTGGCAGATAGGCTACCCTTTATTCATTTTTTGATACTGGCAAAGTTATACAATGTTGTATAAGCAGGTTAATTCCTACCAAATTTACCAAATTCCAAGGATACTACAACGATCATATGAGGAACCCTTAAGAATGCTGAAACTTAAAACCTTAAAGGATTGCAGGGACTGTGAAGACTTAATTGAGAGTATTACAGTATTGAAAACTTTGATAATTTGCTTATATGTAGTTGCAATATTCATCACAGAGGCCATCACCTCAAACTATGTACTAGTATCTCAAACAATAATCCTCACAAACACTTTATTACCAATAGAATAGGCAGAGTGTGGAACAAATTCCCACATAGTCACAGCTCAAAGTGTAAACCAGTTCAAGAATTGGCTAGACAATCACCTTAAATCTAAAGCTAAAAATAATTGCAAGTAATATAGTGAGATATATAGATAGCCACTATCAGATGCAAGACAACAGCCTGCCTGATTAATAAACAAATTATAATAATAATAATAAATTTGAAAACAAAACACCTCCTAAATTATGTTTTTTAATTTTCATTTTTGGAGATAGTATGGAAGGATTTACTTCACGACAATGTACTTTATGTTATTTTCATGTTATGATTTATTATATTGATAAAAAAAGGTTTAAAACTGGTAAGAATTAAGTGTGTTTTGAACTTTTAGTCACAACTTTTGGTGATTTACCTTGTTCTCATACTACAATCTTCAATTGGTTTGCTATATTTAAAAGAGGATTGAGAATCTTTGAACCTGAGTTGAGATTAGGTTGGCTGGCACTCATTGTTCTTAAAAAAGTCTCAGAGTAGTTGGAATATTGTTTGTGAAACTAATAAAAGTCATGTGCAGAGCTTGAGTGATAATTGCACACTGTATTAGCAGCATTGTAAATAATTGCTCAAGGACAACTGTCTCTCTGTAACTGTTGTTTGAGATGAGTTCCTACAAACTTAAAGATGAACAGCAAAAATGTCATGTGAATTTACAAATTTTATGATTCTGACTAATTGTTGTTCTGCAGGAAGAAAGAGTGAAAAGATGATCTTCAACCTGGCAGAGTTAATTAATTTGCTATATAGTCTTATAATACTCTGTAATTTTATATAAGTGTACTAGCTGTCCCTTGCGGTGTCACCTGCATGTTACTGTCGGTCATAACATGATATACATATAAACCTTCCTCATGAATCACTCACTCTATTGCTTAAAACTGCATTAAAATCTGTTGAATAGTTTAAAAGATCTGAGCGAACAGACAGTGGAAGTGACTTCTTTTTTTACTATGTAAAGATAAATTTATAAGCTCAAACCTGCACCCCCAAAGTTACTGAGACTATCCCACCCACTTACCCGCCACTGTAACTCCTGTGCACCAGGATCAACAGTGGCACGCATTTTTGTGGACACCGAGCAGTGAAGCTCGACGAGTCTCTGCCTAAATGTCTTTGTCCTACAATGAAATTAATCAGATAGAAGGTTAGGAGGAGTTGGAAATATTAATTGTCCATTTCCCTCCATAGCAAAGCGGGAGACAATATAATGAATTGAGGAGGTATTTACCTCAAGTGTAAGGACAGTTACAATTGGAGAAGCCAGATGTTAAGCACCACGGATGTTATTAAGTGGTTCCTATCACGCAAATTGTTACACTTGATTCCAATAATAGGTATGGCAAAAACGCCGGAGAGCTCGGAAATTCGTTCTAGTCTCCCCAACATCCATATAGTATACAATTCCAGATGTTATTTGCATACTGTCTAACATAATGTTGCACTCATGTTGCCAGAGACTACACTCCCAAAGAATATGATGTGCGGATTGTTTGTACCGGCAGTTAAGTGTAGAGGAGGGGCACACATGCGAATCAACCAACCTAAATGAAAATCCCCAAAGTTAGTTTTGCAATCTTTTTTGTGAAATTACTATCTATACTACTATAATAAACTGTTGTATGTAGTTAAGATGTGCCATTCAAACTGAACCATGTTAATGGGTTTCGACAGTCTCAGTAGCGCAGTGGACGAGTAGCCGGCTGCAAAGTGTGAGGTGGGACCAAAGGTCTCTCATAGTTCCTGATACCTACAATACATGTTTAATCTAGTGTGGAATATGTGTGTGATTGTTGGGGGTATTTATTTATACCCTCAGAGTGGTCAACTGGTGATGGTGGTGTAACTAAATTTGTAAAAAAATTTGTGCTGGAATTTTTGTGTCATAGACCATGTTTGGCAGGTCATAAGGTAGAATTGGCAATATGCAAGATTTTAAGAGTTTTCATTTTATATGAATGGTGTATTCTTTATTTTCTATTATGTCTTTGAGCAGCTAGAATCTTCTCCATGCATTTGTTATCCTTCTATCTATTTATTGAGCTATTGACCACAAGCCTCTAACCAAGCAGAAAAAAGAGAAACATAAACAAAGAAATCTATGTATAGCTACTTTTAACACACTAAGCTTAAGAACCTACGAAAATGTACTTCAAAATGTTTTAAAACTGTTTTAATTATTTTCTTTTCTTGAGGTGAATGCGGTTAAAATAAAAAAATCAACACTATATCATATCGATCTGCGGAGTCATAATAAATAGAAAATCAGAATCATCAATATAGTTCTGTAAACAATATTTATTCAGTAAATTTATTGTTATTGTTTACATAGGCTGATAAATTGTTTTTTTTTTTCACAAATACAATAAAATGATTATACGGTTAATTAACGACAAGTTATTTCTATTACCTAATTATTAGGTAATAGAGATATATAGTAGGATTTGGTGGATAATAGGTTTTTCCAACCTGGGGTTCGGGATTGGCGCTGGCTTCATTTATTAGAAGGAGACATTAGAGCCCCATAATCTATGCTCATGATCAGCGAAGTGGAAGCGTTTAAGTAGGAAGTCGATCCCTGGTCGAAAGAAAAAACAAAAGTAGCCTAACTATCAATACAAAAATAAATCTATAGATATAAAAAGAGAATCAACCCATATTTATACTGAATCACAAGATGAAATTCTATAATGCAACTAATTACGACTACGATTATGCCGATTACACGATTAAATGTACAAAGTCGCTAAAACTTGATGCAGTAGTAAAGCAGTAGTTAAAACGATCGAACGATCGAAGAAAGTAGAATAAACACGATACAGCATCAATGAAGTTGTAAAGTCGCCGATGAGGAAAGTATAGTTTGTGCTAAGGTTGGATTTATAATAAATGAATTATAGCCCTACTATTTTCTAGACAAAAGTAAGTAATTTAAACTCAATAAAGTTAGTGTCAATTCTCCTCAACTGCATTTGCAAGATAGGGATTATTCATCTGATGATTCCGACTAAGGGTCGTAGCACACGTATCAACTCGGAAAGGGATCGTAACCGTATCGCCTTTCGCGTCGCCGTCAAACAGTCGTCAACCTAACGTAAGCACGAAACCAAAGCGGATCAGAAGCTCCGATACGTCAACTCGGCTACGGCTAGGCGACGTTGCGCTTACGTTTCGCCAACCGCTGAATCCGAACGTTAATACAATACGTGAGTTGGCTATCATTGCCATAGCACTTGATGAAGATACGTAAGCTAGGGCACGGAGAGCCGTAAGCTAGGGCACGGAGAGCCGTAAGCTAGGGTACGGAGAACCGTAAGCGCGGGAACGGCAAGTCAAACACGCACCGCACCGTGGTTCGTGAGCTTGTCCCGAGGCGAGGCGATTACGTTACGATTACGATTAGTGTGCGTTGCAGTAGGGAGTTTCATATAACTAATACTGAACGGCTCGAGTTGATACGGTGACGATCCCTTTCCGAGTTGATACGTGTGCTACGACCTTAATAATGATACTATGCCTGTATTATGCACGCATGCATGTATTATCGCTAGATAGAGCTTCAAAAATGCAAATACCTACAAACTCGCGAAGTTTGGCACAGTTACCAATTAATTAAAAAAAATAGATACGTCATTTAGAAAAATCAGAGGAGGATGCTCTTGAGGCTGGTTTCGAACCTGCCACTTTCGTCTCAACAGGCCGTACCACTACCCCGCTTAGCTATCCGGTGCTTAACGGTTGAGTCCGAATAATTCTATTTTTATCAAGATAATTATCGATGAGAAATGTTAGTTCAAATACCGGATAAAAGTGGTCTGTGAGGCGGGCAATAATTGGTATAAAATAGAATAAGTATTATGTAACTATTGTAAAAAATGAAAATTGATGAACAAAATATAGTCATGTGGATATAATTGTGTCGTGTAACAAGATTGACTTAATGTGGTATTCCAATAACTATCGTCCGATTGGAATACAACATGAATTAACTAATTAATCGAGGAAATCCTGGATATGACGATTAACTGTCGCACACACACATTACGAGTGTGGAGACGCCAATATGAAGCAGGTGGAAAAGAAATTGGAGGAATGATTTTCCATACAGGTTTTATTTAATGGAATAGCTTACATCAAAGCGGGATATCTTTTCAAGATTGCGGCGTAACATCCATTGTGATGTCACCGGCGGCTGTCCCGGGTCCAGTATTGCCTCGACCCGGGACAGGACCTATTCAGGTCCATCTCTCAAACCACCAACAGGCACTGGACGAGCGTGGTGGGTTATACTGAGTCCAATCGCCCTTGAGCTAACCATGAATTGCGACAATAATTGTTTACCACTAGCCATAATGTCAGGCGGCTCTAGCAGCAATGTCGATGACTATAGCCAATAAAGTACTGGAACGAGGGGTGTGGTATATCCCAGTGTGGGATCCCTAACAAAATATATAATCGCGATTCATGGAGAGCTCTTGAGGAGGCCTTCATCAAACATTGGGACGACAAGGCAATAAAATACGATAATTGGATGGATGAATCAAATCAAATGGATTAAAAGACATACAAATTTTGAAGATCTAACAACTTTTATTTGTAAAAATAATAAATATGTAGGTTAAAAATATGTACTATAACACACAACTACAAACCGTATTGAATGTATGTGAATTGTAAAAATACCATGTAAATATGTGTACATAATTTTTGTATTTTATAGAATCGTAATATAATTTGTATTAAAGGAATTATATGGTTTAAATCCTTTTTTGTTTCTATACTACAATTGTACCTACGGTTTAATTTATAATTTAAATAGGATAATACATTTTTTTATGATTAACTTATTTGGAACAGGGATGTTTACTAAAATTGAATTATTATTTAGTTTTAGGAGCGTTAAGCAGCAATATGAAAGGTGAACTGCACTTCATACAGACGAAGAGTGGCCATCTACAATTGATATACGAACCATACATATTTGTGACGGACAGCGTGCGAAGTGGACGGACATTCTGGAGGTGTATGGAGTACGGCAAGCGATGCCGAGCCCGGATTACGTCGAAGAATAACGTGTTGCGGATAACAAATCCAGTGCACAATCATCTGGAAAATCACATGCAGAAAATAACGCGGAAATACGAACTGGGCGAAGTGGTCACTTGTCCCACAGTTTAGACAAGATCGGATTTATATTAGAGTAAAGCAATGACATTTTGTAGACTTTTTTGTGTGGTTAGTGCATTTTGTGGCCTATTAATAACTGTATATACTATATTTGCCACCAAGTTTGACTTGATTTTTTATTTTGCGTTTGTCTTTAAATCTTAGTTTTGTAAAATTACTATCTATATTATAATAAACTGTTGTATGTAATTAAGACGTGACATTCAAACTGAACCATGTTATTATTTCGACAGTCTCCGTGGCGTAGTGGGCGATTAGCCGGCTGCGAAGCGAGAGGCCGTGGGTTCGATTCCCGCACCGAGAAAAATATTTGTGTGATCCACAAATATTTGTATCGGATCTGGGTGTTGAGGGATCGTAAGTCCCTCGTAAATCCTGATAGTCATGATACAGGTTAACCTAGTGTGGAGTCAGGAATAAGTGTGTGACTGTTGGGTGTATTTCTTGATAGTTGACCAATGATTTTTTTAATCAAAAATCATCTTTATTGTCGTCGATGAGGTGTTTATAATGTAATTTTAATCGATGTCATCAATAGTGTAGTTTTAAACCATTGTGATCTAGTATGTTATGATTATAATTAATTGTAAGGTTTCAATAAAGGTTTCGATTTGACGTGATGTTTTTGATTGAGTTATTTTGTGTTGTATTGTGCTTTAGGTTTGTCAGCAGTGCAGGTGTGTTACACGGTGACGCGGCGCGGCGCTCCCTCGCTGTTGCTGGACGGGCACGCCTTCGTGGCGCGTAAGAGGCGCGGGCCCCGCGTGTACTGGTCGTGTCGAAGCCGGTGGCAGGGCTGCCCAGCGAGGGCTCTCACTGTGGACGGAAGGCTGGTCGCGCGGACGGCGCACCACACGCACGCCTCACCCGCGCCACTGCTCGACGAACATGCGCGCATCGAGAGTCTCATCGAAACCATACCTGCAAACAAATAAACATACATTCACTATATTCTTATGCAGATTTTATACAGGTGATGCTCGTCCAGCATGTATAATTGTAACGAACGTGTAATAATACAGCGGTTACTAATATCATTGGTTACATGGTGAAGGTTTATATTTAGAATAACAATATATTATGATGAACCTCGTACAACGCGACTGTTCCGCGCTACAGGAAACCGCGTTGTACTAACTACACCGAGTTTATTTATGGACAAACGATACTCACAAGCACATTAAACATGTTCGGAATACTTTATTATCCATAGAGTTTATTTCATTGGTACTTTTAATTTACTACAGCGGTACAATAGATGTTATATATGAAAAATATTTATGTTTTAGATTTCGACTCTGAGATAAAAGAAGAGCGGAAAAAACGTGCTCGAAAAACCATAGTACTCGATGAGAAAGTTAAAATATTGGATATGATAAGGTCTGGCGCAAAAATTGCGTCCATTGCTCGCCAGCTAAATTTAAATGAGTCTACCATAAGATCAATGAAACAGAGTGAGAATAAAATACGGACATTAACGTCATGTGGAATTAGATCTAAAACAGCATCACGTTTCCATGACATACTCTTACCCAAAATGGAAAACGCTCTCATGCTTTGGATAAAAAGCCGTAACTTGCACAGCACCGTTCTGAAAGGTTCCGTCATAAGGCAAAAAGCTCTAACAATATACGAGAGTTTAAAGCAATCTGAATGTAATGATGGTGACCTAATACACAAACATGAGTTTAAGGCAAGCAAAGGATGGTTTGATAGATTTAAGAAAAGGTACTTTCCATTTAGTACACCTGATACTACGGCAGAGACAGCAGGTGAGGTTATATACTTTCGGGACTTGCCACCAACTGCACAAGAAGGGCAAACCCTTACTCAAGTGTAATGTGTACCTACTGAAGAATGTTATACTTGTTCTTTTATTTTATATCATTGTTGATTTTAATAGTTTTATCCAATAAATTACATTTTAAATAATCATTTTACACAATGTTTTACGTTCCAATAATGGGAGCTCGAAACAGTTAGTGAGTATTTTTTATTTAGTGGTAATATTTCGGGTTGTACGGTGGTTCTTTAGTTAGCGAGAGCTTTGCATGACACTGAGCTGGTAAAGGATGGTGTTTTGATGGGCTGGTATTTTGCAGTGGAGTTCGTGATATCTAACCGGGGTCGGAGACATATGAGGCTGGGGGGCTTCTCGTTTTACGCTGAGAAAGTGTTCCCAGAGAAGAGCAAGGTGCGGTGGAGGTGTACACGGCGCACGTGTAGAGCGTACGCTCACACTCTCCACGACCAAATATTCGCGTTGAGTAACGTGCACTCGCACGAACCTCCGCCTGCGCATCGGCCACTCACGCAGGCGGCCCTTGCAGCTCACGCCAAAGCTGTACTCGACGAATAATCTTTGCTTAATAGTGTCGGCCCTTCAGTAATGAACTTGAATTTAGTAACAAAGGTTAATGCTCTTGATATTAGTAATATTAATTATAAGATATTTGGAGAAACTAGATAAATAGCGCATGTAGTAAAAATATCTGTATGATCATGTTTCGGGCAATCCAAAATGCTAACTTCACTACTTAAGGGCTGACAGAGAAAGCGCTTCGTGTAACCTTTTGAACTCGCTAACATAGACGACGTACCCCAGTATCCGTCTTTTTGTATTGTGCATAAATGTTGTGAATCTTCTGAGACTGAAACACTTGTGTAGTATGTTTTAAATTCGGCAAGCAATATAAGATATTTCGGTGTTATTGGAGATGATGGGGCACGTCGCCGATAATACTCGGCACGCATGACTAATCATTTAACTGGTGATGGCGACTAATGATTGCATCTCGAGTCATGTTCTACAACATGCTGGCCATTTTAGGAATACTCTCTTGACCTACAGTTAAGTTTTTAATGTAACACTTCTCACATTCCCAATATTCATTAGGTGAATTAGTTTCGAAAACTCTTTTGTCATTATACAACGTTTAACTAATTGCTTTGGTGTGCACAAGTATAAGATGTTTTTGGGTACTTTGAAAATCCATGATATTTTTGTCTAACTCACGTTGGACTTATTGAACTAGTCATAATGTTGGATTGTAGCAAGGATCTCAATGTGCGTTATTTAACGCCAATAACATATGACACCATGAATAACACCATATGAGTTAACGGTGATTTAAGTGAAATATTTTATTTAATATATTTTACATTTTTACATAATATTGTACGTAATGAAAAAGAAATACCCATATGTCTATTTCAGTTTTATTTATGCATTATAGTGTAATATTTATATTATTGTATAACATTAAATATACGGGCACTTATCCGTGAACCCGGTGAATCATCCCATTGAAGGGTCCACGGGTAAAAAAATTACCCGTGGTACCACGACACTAGTGATTGATATTCGATTTATAGTTTAGAATTCTGACTATCGGTAGAAAATTAAATCCATCAATTTGTTCTATAGAAAATAACTAAAAATATCATTGCTTTTTTAACCGATGCAAAACCAAAGAGGTATTAAATTCATTTGTGTTCACACATAACTCCGCTAAATGTGGCCCGATATTTTATATTATAGTTTACCTCGGTGGTGGTTCTATTTAAATGAAGAAACCCTTAGGGATTGAAATCAGGGATGAATGACGACCTCCGTGGTACTGTGGGCGAGTTACCGGCTGCAAAACGAAAGACCCCGGGTTCTATTCCCGCACTGAGATATGTTTGTGTGATTAAAAATTATAGGCATTATGTTTCGGGTCCCAGACCCGCGTTGGGACCTTAAGTCACTCGTAATTCCTGATACACTGATTCAACTACAATATCACTTTAGATTTCAATGACTAGAGTTATGGGACCCGGTTATAAAAATTACGCATGGACCCGTCGATGGGTGTACTCATCGGGGCTACGGGTAACAGCCCAATATTCACTTTTTACTTTCGCTAACACGAAATGTCACAGGTCCGAGCATTCGTAAATCATGGCTCTGCGATAATCAATACTGATAATCACAATACACAAGCAACGCGTTAACTAGTTAAAATTATTTATACTTATGATATATTTATAAACGAAATCGTGATGATGATTAATTTTGAATTTTATAGCAATAATTTTGAGTTTTAACTTTAAGAATGTAAGAGATTTTTACAAGTTGAGATATTGCGATAGAGATGACATTAATTATAACTATTCATCTAGTCGAAAAAATAAATAAATGTGATTTATATAACACCTAAATAATTCCATAAAGTTCCAATCATTTTGTTTTTCATAATGATTATTTGTATTTTTTATTGTTACATACTAATGAATACAGCGTGTTTATTTATTTCACTTGAATATTTTAAAAGTTACTAACCCGTGCTTGTTATAGGTTGCATGTTGCTAGTATTAAACGGATTGGTATTGTAATTATACAGTGTATTTTTTCCAGTAGATAAGATGGTGCGTCTTTCGGTTGGGCCGGGCGGTCGGCCACGGCTGTGGGTGCGCGGGCGCAGTTTCTACGCGGCGCACACCATGCGCTCAGGCGTCGTGCGTTGGCGCTGCACTATGGGCGGTTGTGGTTGCAAAGCCTACACGCAAAAAGGAACCCTACATAAGCTGGTTGGCGAGCATAACCACGCCAATCGCTGTGGGAGGAAACTTTTTAGACAACTACCTCACTCAGCGTCATCGTCTTCGCCGCCGACGCCGCTCCTGTTGCCGCGACTCCCGCGCTTGGATTTCGACAATTTTGATCCGAACGCATGGATGGTGCGGTACTAGTCATAATTAGTTAATGTAACGTACACATGTTTGTAGATCTCAATTTTGCCATTCTGGACGATTTCAATAAATCATCTTGGTTTGATACTGCACTTTGATCCCGAAAATCAACCAATCAAACTAAGTAATTTGTACATGTAACTTTCGAACTGTATTTTTATTGGCTCATTTGTGGAATCTATCAGGGGACTCGATCAAGATCGTTTATTGATACCGGCCGACAGACTGCGAAATTTTAGGGTTTAGGTAGCTTTGTGATTTTCAACGCGTTTTGTTGAAATGTGTATTTTATATTAAACTCTTCCATAGAGGAATGGATAAGTACATAGCGGTTTCTAGGTGTATTTTCCTCATTTGTAGTGATTAATGTACGGTTTAATCTAGTTCCGAAATAATAAAGTACAATATTTTAGTTACCTTCCTCAATATGTGATATCAAGCTCATATGTTTAAGTAAGTTATTGTTTCTAGTGTAAGTGCCAAACAAGTCTAATTAATAAACTCTTAGTTTGATATACACGTAAGCGGTGCAATGTGCGGTAGGAAACTTATTGCAGGTGGGATGTAACCAGATTATATGTAGAATTGTGTCGCGTAAGGTCTTCCTTTACATATTAAATTATATTTATTGTATTATGTTTCACGTGAACTACTTGTTATGTATATGCTAATTGCTCATGTGAATTCTGAATCGCCAAGTATTTCTTGTTTCGTGCCAAATATTCTGCTCATATGATCTCGTAGAGAAAAGCTCATCACTACTATTATGAATTGTGCCATAAATTGTATGTTGTATATTTGTGTGTGTTATCAGTCGAACGTTATAGGTACAGATGTATTGTGTGAATGTGCAAATATAATGTACGGAATCTCGTAGTGTTTTATTTATTATTCTGAAATCGATTAAATAATATCGGATAACGAACTACCGTTTTATTGTCCTCTCTCCCTTAGAATAAACTCATGAAGCGTAATAGTAACATAAACTTAGCATGTTTCTTGTTTCAAATAAAACTTTAGTATGGTGAGGTTAAAAATATACTGCTAAAGTAAAGCTCTAAATACTGCAGTTTTTATTGAAACTATCGTTTTTCTGTTTCAAAGAACTTTCTCCAGATCATTTGTTAACGATGTTGTTTTGTGGTGCAGCTCGGTTCATCCGCGCGGGCAAAGGTAGATTGCTGCTGCACCGCGGCTACACGTTTCGGCTGAAGAACAACCTGGCCCACGGTCGCAAGCAGTGGTACTGCTCGTCGCGGTTGACGTCCCGCTGCTTAGCCGACGTGAACACCGAGGGCCCTGAAGGGCACGAGCGCATCGTGCGCTCCCGCTACTCGCACAATCACGCGCCGCCCAATGTGCGTCGATTCGCAGACGGGCGCTATGTGGTGCGCACGCCGCACCAGAGCGGACATCGCGCGCCCGCCCCGCTCGACCCGCACCATCAGCTGTTGCAGTTGCAGCACGCACTCGCGCTCTACGCCGCCACGGCGCATGCCACCGCCACCGCCAATGCCTCCGCAACCGCTACCAATACGCCCGCTGCCCCGCAGCCCTCGCCCAACTCCCTGCCGCCGTCCGCGCAACACACCAACGCGGCCAAACCTTTGCTCGTCGACACTCCCTGCAAAGAGGAGGACTAGGCGCCCGCCGACCACCGGCGACCGGCGAACGGCGACCAGATTATTTCTTTATGTAAACATCGATTTTGAACGAGAGCTTTCACGATTTACAATGAGCGTACGATTATTACTAATATGTGACAATCGACTATCGATAATATTTTCTAATCGCCTTTTGGCAACCGAAATGTAGCATAATTTATTTAGGCATAATGATAGTTTAAGTTATGAGGGGATAAGGTGTCGTTAGTTAAGGTTTTGCGATGGCTATTGTTTGTTATTCAGTATCGGTAATGTGAGTGTGATGTCAACATTTATATTGGTGTTGTGGTGTTTTGAATGTTACTGCGACCAGTGAAGGGAACATGGGAGATGACCAGTTAAGTAATGCGAATGAATAGTTCGTGTGTAGGTTAGGCGGTCTCTACGAGATCCTTAAACGTTATCCGTATAGGTGTGGGCTACTTTTCGATTCGAATAGGAATAGTAAGGATGTTAAATGTGTAAGACCCTTCTGAATGTATAATGGTGTCAGCTCGTATTGGTGTCAGGTTTAGGCAGTTTGTTGTTATTCGGATAAAGGCCGCTTTTAGCGTTTGGTTTCAAGTAATCGAGTCGCGCAACATCGGACAGATAGCATAGCGCTAGGCGGACACAGGACACAAGCTGGTCAGCACGGTAGGCAGGTTCATATGATCGAATCAAGACAGAACACGTGGTCGAACGTGGGCATCGACAGTACACCCGGAGTGTGGAGAGGTCGGCGGCGCCACGGCGCTCGCGCCCGCGGCATCCGTCGACAACGCGTCGGTGACTGATGGAGACGACTCGTTCGAAACAAGCAATACGATGTCCCCTGGACTGTACTTAGAATTACTTAATTTATTTTGAGAATTTTATACTTTACAATTTTCAGAAACTTATTGCGACGTAGACAATTAGATGTCCGCCTCTTTAATCTAAGAATTTACACTAGTTACGAATAATACGACAGTAATTCGTGGACTGCGGCGCAGCCCTCGCGTGAGACGTCGAAGGGCGGGGGCCGCGCGTGCCGCAGCGATGTTGTGCTCTTTACCATTGGTTTTAAGTACTTAAGCTCAATCATCTACCTCTTTCACTTTTATACGGGTTTTACAGATTAGTTTAATTATACAATTTTATAATATACAAGAATGAATACTCAGAAGCTTTACTCGAGTAAGGTATCGTAGTGTAAGATTAGTTTAAGATATTATAAACGCGCGTGCCGGGCGGCTCGCCGCGCAGGGTCCGGCGCGCCACTCACTACTTCTAGTTATTATCGAAACTCAACTACCTCTTTACTTAGTTTTAACTTGTGTGCGATACTTCGCTGTTGACGACTTTAATTAATTAAATAATTAATATAAACATACTTATATGTAGGCCCTTTTTGAGACTGTTGTCTGGATATATTTTATGAATTGTTTTTATTTTGCTTCGTTGCTTCTCGAGGCGATGCCTGTTGAATGGTATCGAGAAACTGCTTTGTATGTACGTCTCTGATTTAAGTACAAATTATTACTAATTTTTATTGTTATTTAGGTCACCTAGGTAAATCGGGTCTCCTCACATGTATGTACTATATGTTGTGTTTTAGGTGTGTTTATAGGCCGTGTCAAGTTTGCGGCGTTGATTGTAACTATGTGTTCCGTATCATTATCCTTCGTGTACGATGGGTGGTTTCCGATGAGGCGGATCCGGCTGTGCTGGTTTGCTCTAGTTTTGTGTGCTTTGAGTCGGAACCGTTTGATCTGAAGCTCACCCTGCGCGATAGTACTGCTTGTCAACTTAACTTACATTACTGTTATCAATGTAGTGAACCTTTTGGCACGTTCTATTGTACCTGACGTATATCACTGAACCAAACGAGACCGGTACATATCGGTATGCATGTGTGGATCCGTGGCGATAGCTCATTGTAATTATAAGTTTAATATGTGTAGTTTTATCTGTATAATATTTAATTTTAGAGCGCTGACAATATACGTCAATTATATAAGATACGATTTATGAGTTGAAATGAAATATATTAGAGGATTCATGCAGTCTATGTAAATATTGATTTGATTATACGAGTACTTATAATATTGTCAAAATGTTTGCCTCGCTTCATTCACCTCTTTTGACAGCCGAATAACTTAGTACATTGCTGTATGTGATATGTACTAATGTTGTAAACCGAGGAATCTCGTAGGTAGTGCATGTATGTGTCGTTGTAAGCGCTACCGCCACGGTTTCATGGTACCGCACTCGCTTTATATCTACCTCATTTACAGTTTACTAATCGTTCGACTCTTATATTAATTGATAGTGTAATTTTATATAATAATAGGGGTTTTAGTTTATGTACGCGGTACGTTTTGTGAAATCATATTATTACATTGTACTTATCAATAACCGTTCGTTTTATTTCATTCCCTAAATCTGGCAAAACAACATCAGTAAAGTTTCGGCGCAAGGTAACATAATATATGCAGTTGTCTGACTGGAATTTTTCTCGCAGGTATAAAGTTTTTGAAATCGCGCCGCGGAAAAGTTATAATGATGGTGAACACATTCCCTTTCTGCGAGGAGTCGAAGTTGAGAGATAAGGTGATATGGCGGTGTACCTCCAAGAAGACGAACTGCAAGGCGAGGATACACATGCTGGGGCAGAGCGTAGTCGCTGTGAAGGGGATGCACAACCATCCCCCGAGGGCTCTGTGTTTACCGAGTCGACGGCAAGGCGCTCGGAAGCAGGTGGATGTCATTGCGCCTGTCGCCGCGCCATTGACAACCACCGCGGACCTCGATGCACTCGCAATGCAATCGCCCAAACTCGAATGACCACAATATCATTCACTTGTTCTAAATCAGCATTATTATGATTTACTGTTATCGGTTCGTTAGTTAAGATAGAGAAGCAATCTAGACAATAATATAGTTTGTGTATATCATAGTTTAATGGCAACACTGCCTGCACAACACATAGCGTAAGATTGAAAAACTATGACTCATTCTTTTAGTGACTACGTGTAGCCGCTATAATATTTTTTGCTTGTTCTGGTGCTTTTGTTCGGAGTAATAGATGTATATGGAAAGAAATATATATTGTTAAAATGTTTGGTGGAAGATTGGTGAAAGCGATAAAAATGAAATATGCGATGCATTGATACCAGATTGTGACAAAAATCAAATCAGCTACGTCTATGGTATTTTTGCTAATGAGTAGCGGTGAGTTTCGTGTTCTTCGTGAGAGTTTGTGTTGTCGGTGCATTGAAACGGAACGACAAAACTTTTTAGGAGTCTGACAAGCTGGGACATTGGGGAACAATATTTCTTTATTTTAGAAGGCCGGCAAACAATCGAGCGCAGTACAAGCGTATATGTAGGAAGACGCTACTCTGTACTAAGTCGAGGTAACGCTAGAAAATTAGGAGGCCGGCAAAAGCATTAGTTGGTCATTTGATGGAAGTGATGAACAGTTACAATGTCAGATACATCTTGGTTGCGTCGCTAATTTGTGAAGAAGTATAGGAAAGATTAGAGGGTGAGAGGCTCCCAATATTTTCACTGATCTGCTGAATCACAGCAACCATGTCAGTTTACGTTGGTTTTAAGTAGTTTGATGGCACCTAGTACACTAGTAAAGATGTCCTGTTTGAGCTTCACGTGTATGAAATTGGCTACAGCACATCTACGACATAAAACTGTAACATTATGTTTCCAAGTGCGTGGTTAGGCCGAAGAACGTTTTTCACTATTATACTAATATCATAGTCGTAATGTATCTGTACCATACGTATTAACCTATCATTGTCGTGACTTTACTATGCCGTAGTGGAATACACATATATTGCAAAGTATGCGTACCTGCTATAATAAGGGTTGACTTTACGATTGGGTAAAGTGACAAAAAGGTACTTATTGATGTATCTTTTTGTTTTTTGAAGTCAATCAGAGAACGGCCAGTAGACACATGAAACTACTTGGAGGTTTTTAGTCCGATTGATAAGCTTTTCAGTCAGTCGTATAAATTAGCAGCATCCTACAGACTACATCATGTAGAATACCACCGTTTAACGGGCCAATTGCCTTTTACGGCAATGGGTATATTACTCGATACAGCAATTATTACTAGGTTCTTTAATTAGTATGGTAAATGTTAGGGTTGAAATGTCAATGTTAGTTTAAATTATGCTTTGCTCCTTATATTACAATACTGACAGGCGAATAGTAGGCTACTCAGGCTGATCACATCACGGAGTACATGGGGCTTAACATATGCACTCCGAGATATTTGTATATTTGTTTTGTCGTGAAAAATAGTTTTATCTGGTTATATCTATTATTTTGAATAAGTGACTTATCTCTGCTCATCTCTACATTTGACATAACGAGTCAAGTATTCTATGCAAGCAAAGGGATCGAAAGGGAGGGAAAGGGAAAACTTTGATAGATATATAGCGATAACCAGATAAAACTGTTTTTTCATGATAAAACTAGTCGTCAAAATTATCTCGGGTTGCACATGCTAAGCTGCCTGGCAGCATAGAAAAGTCGACTCCTTATGTCCGAAGCAGAAATAAAGGATATACAGGGTTAATTTTAAAACACCAGCAACCTCGCAGGACCAGATAGCTGTCCCCATACGGAACAACTTTTGTTCTACGAGTTTGGATATAACTCAATATATTTAAAAAAAAATGATTTTACAAGTTTTTGTTGTGTCCTGTTTTTCTTCGTAGACTGCGGCGCGGCGCGGCCTGCGCGCACGACATCAAAGCGGCCGTCAGCTGGTCGGGCGTTCACCGTCAAAGGCGCTAGCCCGGTTCCCCACGCTTCGCGTGTTTGTTTACGTAATCTGCGATGCGCGTTGTAATATTCAAGATGGAAATTAAATGAATACTTATTTTTGTATGAAAATAAAATCTAACAAATTATCAAAAGTCGTAGAACAAAAGTAGTAGCTTATAACCTTAGGAATCTACCCCTGCGAGGTTGCTGGTGTTTTAAAAATAACCCTGTAGAATAGTACTTTCCACATATTTATCGAATGTTGATACTTTTATCTGAGTTATTTGTCGTCGATAGTTTTCACTCTCGCGCACGAGATATGTCGTGTTGCATATTTAATAAATCCCAGGTATCGGCACAAGTCGTGAGTACAAAATTCAACTGCGAAGTAGTTAATGTATAGGTCTCTTGTGGCGGAATGAAGGCGTCATATCTTCACACAATAGGTTTGGCAGTCGATGCTTGTCTCCTATTGGTTTCTCACATGTCATTCGGTTATTATAAATTGTCGTGCAATTTTAGATCTATGTTCACAACTCACGCCGGTAATTGTATTTTAAAACCATTTTAATAGAGAATCTCACACTACGCTATTAGTATCTTCTGCGTATTTCCACTCAAATTTACGTGAGATACACTGCGTTGACTCAATATCGAGACTATAGTCGCCTGTCAGTATCATAATGTGAGAATGGGCTATATAATAGTTATCTATATACAATAGACATAACTGAGTTTGATTTTTATCAAAACTTGCTCATTTTGAACGTAAACTCGATTAGCGGTGACAGTGAAAACAATCAAATGCTCCGCATTCGATTCCAACTTGTGATAAGATACGATCATTAGCTAGTTTTAGTATTTTTTTATATAAATTTTTATCGTAATTTTTTATAATGTACTTATGATATTAACGTTATAAATCAACACAAGTATATTTATTCCACGTTGATACGATTTCTTATATTATGTAAATTAAGAATAAAGTGCCTTATGTATGACAATGGGACCTATTTGTCAATTACTGTTAATTGATGTACTGAACATTCCGTATTAAAAATTCGGCTTTACTGTTTTTGTAATTTTTGACGTGTATGTTTTTATAATAATATCAATATAAAAGACATCGTTACATTTATACCGAGTATTAACTCTATAAGGTTGGATTAAAGATTATGTTTATCGAATTATTGTGTTTTATATTTTTACGCTGATTATAGAATTGCGTGTTGATGTTTATTTTATAAATGAACTACTTATATTCCTCATAATATAGCTAACGAATCTGTTTAATATTAAACATATAAGTGAAAACACAATGTTTATATTTAATTAGTTAATGAAATAGACATTTTATTAACTAATTAAATGTAAAACGTTTTACATTTATTTGTTTTCATTGTAATTTTCATTTGATTTGCTATTTATGCCTAGACTGAACTAGGCTAAAGAAAACAAAATTAAGAAGTTACCGTCGCCCGTGGACTTCAGTAATACCAGGGCACAGCCGAGCCACTACCAACAGTGAATCTTTTCTGAAAATGAGACGAGTGTTAATTAGTCGATGACACTATCTTTTTTGTAATTATCTTTCTTTGTAGCTAGCATGTATAATCCAGGCATATTCTTAATAAAACCTAAAACCTATGTACACTTTTTGTAAACGGTGTTTTTGAATATGTACATTTTCATATTAAAAAATTCTTAGGTAAGTATTAAAGCACTGTTGACCATTGGACTACGGAAAACAAAATACAGGAATAAGAGCACAAATCAGAATATAAATTGATTTATCAGGACAAGGACTTTTTATGGAAAAAGATTACAGATCAGGATTAAAACACAGCTCTTGCAATTCGCTTAGACCATTTGGCCAAACACATTGTTTTCTACAAGCAAAAGTATCTTTGACTCATAAGAAGTGACTACATGTAAATTTCTTATTCAATGTTTTTAGTGGTAATAAACCGTTTTATTTATTTAAATTTTTTTTCTCAACTGAGCGATGAGACCAACATGTCTTTCGTCTGATGGTTGGTGCCATGTTTGCTCAACACCATTCAATATTTTAAATTACAAAGTACTTACTGCATGGTTAGCGCATTGCGCTCATCTCGATACATGAATTCATACGATGTTATTTCTCATAATGTTAGTAATTTCAATGTCTTTTAAACCGAAAAACAATAGTGTTTACACACTGCTACTTGGCGGCAGAAAAAGAGAAAGCGGTGGTACCAACTCAGATGGCCTCGTATATGAGGAACTTACCATCTAAATCCACTTTGCATTATTATTAAGGTTACTCAACCTACATTACTCAAAACAGTATAAAAAAATATGTACTTTCAAGTTTTATATAATAAATAAATAAATGTTGTTAGCCCGCCTTTTCAATATTTTATGAAGTCTTGTCAGGGTATTTATTGATATTCCGAACACTGGGTAGACATGCGAAAACGGAACAATTTATGTTTATTGGAACAACCGGGACTTCTAACGGGACAGTCTCGGTTCAAATCGGATCTATCGTCCCCTTAATGCAGATATTTTCAATGCAATCAACTGTCAATAAAATACGCTGATATATATTTATTTTTTGTAATTATTTAGTTTGAATGCTAAAATTCATCTAATGGCATGTTTATTTTATTTTCTATCGATGACTAAATAGACCATGTGAAATGGTTGTTTTATAGGTACACAATAGCTATACGTAATGGTACTACCAATTATGTTCACAACAGTGGTTTGATGGCGTGTTTTGTTTATAGATAAAATTTTTGCCGCTTATATACCGACGGGGAAGGGTAAGAAAATTTTGGTTTTAGACGGGTTCACGTTCAACGAATCATCAAAATGTTACTGGGCGTGCTCGAAACGAAGAAGCAAGAAGTGCTCTGCCACTGCACGAACTAACAACAAGGGAGAAGTGATAAAGTACAGGAATAATCACACCCACGAGAGACAAAAGTTCTATAAGAAAACTACGCAGAAAATGATACAATTATCGTAGTACTTCAGTTTTAGATCTTTAGCAGCTGATGTAGATAGCGTGTGCAACGTTCGTGTCGAGTTTTTTCATTTGCACATACTTTAATTGTAACGTACATGTGTATTATAATTAATTCGATAAATGCAGGTCGAATTAACGCTGCAGATTTAACACATTCGACAAGTATCTTAAAGCCGTTATAATGACGTCTAAGAAACGTCGTCAGCAGAGATATAAAAAAAATACTTAACTGTCATTAAAATGTTAATTCATAATTTTGTAATACATATGAATAAGAGACGAAGTATGAATGTCGAATACAGCTCGTTAGCAATTATGACTGACTAAAGAACTTTTGATTATGTTTTTTTATTACTGAGTAACGAAACATTATAAGGTTTTTTATTCTACATGTATATGCCTAAGGACTAGATAAACATAATTCATGTTCAGTTTTCATTCAATCGAGAATAATGCTGTTTTATTGTTAAACGTAAGAAAAGTTATTGATTTTTAATGAACATGACTAAGTAATTATTGTTATTTGCTTGAAGATTTTTTGAATATTGTCATATAACAATATATGACAAATATTTTAACTATTTGTTTTGATTGAAGTTAAATTTGTATTCTGTGTTTTATTTTGTAACATACCGACTGATATTAACATAAACATGTTTGCTGTCCATTTTTTTAACGTACATTTATTTTGAGTCTTAAAGTAATAAGAGTATAATATGTTATCTTATTGTGTTATTTCATATCGCTTCTGCGTAACGACCTCCCCTAACTTCCTTACTGATCTCGGTACCTAGCAAATTCTCACCGGTCTTCCCGGAAGATATATGTCGTCATTTAGTAATTTTCCGGGGTCTAATCACGCTGACCGCGTCAATCGACCATCGTCAACCAATGTGTGACGACCCCAACACTGCTCTGGGATCATTCTGATAACAGGCTATCAGTACAACATTTTTGTTGCTATCATCAGGGCATCGCTTCTCCATTGTAATTGTTGACAATCTTTAAGTTTGCCTTTTAACAACACAAATATTGTCATCTTTAATTTGGAGCAGATTCACTTCATGGAAAGTTGTGACAATTATTGTGTTTTCAAGTCATTTTATCAACACAAATTGTCTCTCACGATTGCGGCACACCTTACACGGTCGACTCTTTATTTCATGAATGTTACTAGCAAAACAAATCGAACGAGTCCTAAAACTCGGGGTTGTATGTATTTAAAATATAGTTATTAACTGCACGATAATCTTTTTCAGAAGCTTTTTTCTTGCCGTCCAGATCCGGTAAATCAGTGTTGATATTTCAAAACAATAAATTTTGGGTGAACAATCAGTATCGTGGGAAACTTAACTGGGCCTGTAAGGACAAAGATACAGTGGGCTGTCGATGCAGGGTACAGACCACTGCGGAGGGACGCTTCGTGCATTCCAAGGGCGGACATAACCACGCGCCCAACTTCACTGAAACTACATTTAATATCTCCTCTTCTAAAAACAAGTTTACTGAATGGGATTCCGCTGTGCGCGTTGGTGACTCATGGACTTAGATTATATCGATAAGCTTAAGATTAGTGGGTATAAAAATGGCTTCTCGAATACATTTTAGTGAATTGAAAACAGGTGGTAGTGATAATCTTGGACGTAGTGTATTCCTGATGCGTACTTTACATAGCAAGACAGATACATCAAATAATTGTTGCACATCCTGTTATGTCTGCATCATGTGTTTTTATAGATACAACTACTGTGGGTGACTGTCATTTACTGAAATGTACAACAGACAGGATGAGTGACGGCTAACGCATCACTGTGAACCCAACCCTGATCAAGCAATATAAACAAATATTTACACATTTTGAAATAATTCCTTTGTTACATTTCTAGATCAGCACATATACATTAGAATCAACCGACCTATCCATATAGCCTTATGGGATATATTTGTGGGTCAGATGTTGCTTTACTATCTAGGAAAGAAACGGAGTTTTTTTTTAATTCGACGCGTCTTTTTTATTTAGTGAAACTTCATCTACTTGAGCAATAGATTTGACATTAGCTTGAACATAGCTGTCGCCTGTTTTCAGATTGTCTATTTAAAGTGGTATTAAGGCTGTGACAGAGGACATGGTATTCATGTTGCGTAGTGTATTTTGGTACACTTTACCATTATCTTGCATTCCTGTAGGTTATGTGAAGTATGGAAATTCAGTCTTAGTTAATGTAATATGAAAATAGTTTCTCAGTATATTTTTATAAGTAGTTCTATATCGGTGTTATTTTTGTGTGCCTATATTTAAGTGAATTGTGATAGTAATGAGGTTTTGTATTAATAAAATCGATATCAAATCTATTTCTGATTGAAAATATGTGTATTGCTATATTGTCATATCTGTATTCTGTACTATATATTTTGCTCACATAATCATTTAATTAATTCTATAATTTAATTCTATTCGTTTAAACAGTAAAGCAATGCAAATATTTTATTTTCGCACCTATGCACTGTCGTATTAAGATTTATGTCTTAAAAATTACTTTTATTATTAATATTCTTTCAATTAAGTTGACGCAATCTTGTAATGACAGAAATCTTGAAATCTTGACAGAAATACATAGGCACCTTAAACAATAATTGTTAAATGTTCGCAAAAATTGTGTGTACGATATATATTTTCTAATAAATATGAATATTTTTGTACGTTGTGTTTAGTAAACAAAACGTTAATAATAAATAACATAGTG
The DNA here is from genome assembly GCA_949126905.1 of Amorpha juglandis. Classification (NCBI taxonomy): domain Eukaryota; kingdom Metazoa; phylum Arthropoda; class Insecta; order Lepidoptera; family Sphingidae; genus Amorpha; species Amorpha juglandis. The sequence continues at coordinate 3,865,540 of OX421378.1, read as the reverse complement.
CTGATAATACGATACATTCAACATTCAAATACATTTCAGTTCGTAACGTGATCTTATAGACTAACGTTACGTTTCTGTTAAAGTTTTTAAACTGTGTTAAAGTTGTTGGTTGCTGGGCATTCACAGTTAAATATTATTTGTATTTTTTCACTTACACCAACTTTATTAATATATTAATGATTTGAGTACGAGCTCGTCTTAAAAAGGCCAGGCATCAACGTCGCGCTCTCCTACCTCAGTCGCATATCTCAAAACGCACCCATACAAAGCGGAAATTTCACTGTCGTCACGGGTCGCGGTCTTCTATTCCAGTCGCGTATCTTAAATTGTGCTTTGACGTTTGGCGGTGCATGCTAACTATATTAGACATATAATATTTCGGTCCCACAACATACAGATCCGAAACAAATATTTATGGATTACACAAATATTTGTCTCGGTGCGGGGATCGAACTCGCGGCATTACGTTTCACAGTCGGCTACTCGCCCACTGCGCCACGGAAGCTGTCGAAGTATTTGTGGTAAGATTGAGAGCTTTGCGATTATTGTAGTTAATGTCATAAGTGGGATTTTGTTGTAGAGCCACGCTGGATACAAAATTATCTACAGCATGAATGGACTGAATCGACCGTATTGTTACCACCGTCTCATAGAAAACTAACGTAAAGTAGCAGCTTGCTTGTGCTTTTAAAACAGTAAGTTAATTATCCCTTTCCCTTAAGGTCGGCAACCTGTCCATGATTTTTTCTGGTATCGTTGATATTTGGCGGAGATCAATTACCATTAGGTGACTCACTTGCTCTTTGCGGGCCTATGCTATAAAAAACATATTGTTGTCTCGCTCTTTAAATGTTTACATCCATACGTACATGAGTGTAGTTCGAATCATCAAGTATGTCCTAAAATATTCCTGAAAGCTATTTATTTTTAATAAACCTAGAGACATTATGAATCGACGTCTGATAGCAACAAAGAAAATTAAAATTTGAAATGCCATCTTAGCAGACGGTGAAAATGGTTCCATACCTGAAAGCAGAGTGGCCGGTGAACATGATGACGTCGCTATGGGACTGATTATTGTCACAATCGGAGTGATTCATTTATTGTATTTACGGTGTATGAATTATAATGTTGCTAGGTTTGTTACAAACGAGCGGCGTACACAAATGATGTGCAGCACATGTGTTAAAGGAATATTTAAGGCACGTAATGTGAATAGAGTAGTAGTCGGTTTGTGTTTACAGTGCACTGGAGCGTGTCTCGTTATGGCAATCCCGTTCTTGTGGTGGGCGGGTACCGCTTCAGGCAGTCGGGTAAACCAGTGGGTGCGCGCTACAAGTGGCTCTGCATCAAATCCGACAGCGGCTGCAAGTGCTACGCCATCACTATTCAGGACCGTATCATCGCCATGGGCTATTCCCACGAGCATAACCTCAGAAAAAGGAAACGCCAGGGCAGGAAGAATAAAAATTTGAAAGGCCTCATCAACCCTTTCACTAATGGATTAAAAAAAAGACTGCCATGTGATATCAAGACGTAATCAACAGTCATTCGAACGGTTGCATGTAAAATGTCTGCAATAAAATTAGTCAAGCAAGCGCGTTTTAAAAAAACATTTTTTTCTGTGTTATATTATCAAAACAAAATTATATTTTTGTCATACAAATTGTGATTTGTTAGAAATAATATAAATTTTAAAATTAGAGTATTTTTAAGTGTTTCATTAATTTAATCCATTTTGCTATATTAACCTTTAGCAATTAATAACAGTTTATTTGCCTGTGATTTTTTTACTTTGAAATGATAGTGAGTGGTAGACGGTAATTGGTGAGAATATGATTATTCAGTAAATGTAGAAGCAAGGTATTTTGTTAAACGGCGGACATTAACAATTATTTAACAGTTGCAGGTGTTGGCAATCCTCCCGAAGCTACGCCGACGCTGGGTTTGCCGTTTCCATTCCCGTGTTTCCCGGGGCAGTTCCGCTATTGTCTGAGCAAGAGGGGGAAGCCCGCGATAGAGGTGGGCGCGCACAGGTTCTGTTTCAACGGGCGTGCCGCCAGCGGCAAGGTGTGGTGGCGCTGCTCGCGTAACCCACGGTGCAGGGCCGCCGTCCACACGTTCGGTCTGCGAGTCGTGCAGATGAACAGCGCGCACACGTGCGGCGTGCGAGCCACGCCCCTCAGACCCATGTTCTAAACCTTGTGCTTCACATTTACTATTATCTGGCCAACGGGCCATCAAGTCAATTCGAATATCATTAATCGGGCCACCGGCCAACGTTGAGTTGTTGGATTTCGGCACAGATGTTGATCTCAATTTCAGTATTTATTGTTCGAACACGAAGGGAGACTATATGTTTGATGGATATCGCTTAAAAGGGACGTTATATCTTGCTCTTGTGCCTTTCGGTCGGTGGTCTGCACACAATACTCTTAAATGTATACGCTTTTTACAAAAGTATTTGAACGAATGAACACAGGCGAACTTGAGCCTGCTCGTCCTTTTATAATCTTATTCCCCAAAGAGATTATAATGTTTACCGTATATTGTATTGAGTAGATGCATTTATTGCTAGATATTTTTGGCGCTGTGTAAAGTATACGATTATTATATAGGACTTATACGTAGTTTTGGCCGTTTGCGATATAAATTGAGACTATTTAAAATTCGTTTAATGGATTAAATTGTAAAGTTTTTCTTGTAAAATCTTTGACAGTTTCAACAGGTGGGCACCTTTGTGTTTCAAATACAACTGTTTTGAGATATCGCTACAGGTGTACGACAGTCGTCAGGTCAGGTTCTGAGAAATAAGATAATTTACCTTTCGCGAAAATGAATACATTTGTATTAGCACATTACATTATTTATTAGGTATATTTCACGTGAAAATTACTGTTTTCATTCATACATCAAAGTCTTTAATGCTGTGTAATATATTTATTTAGAAGTTAAATTAAATTGACAACTATTTAATTTGCTATATAAAATGTATATTGCTATACGAAGTAATATACATACCTATCAAAACAATAAAAACATTTAATAATAATATATAATTCACGACGCCACGCGACAAATTAATGAAATTGTGTGTTAGGAAATTAGTTTTATAATATTGAGTCAATTTTCAGTAATGGCAATCCTAAAAAGTATTTACAACTCTTGTTAGGAAATGCCCACCAGGCATAATATTATTATAATGTGTCTTTAAATTATAATTGATCTTCCGGATGCAACGGCCAGTAATGTAGTTTATTGTACAAAGTGATAGTTGTCTTATGATACTGAGTATTTTTATACATTATTTTTACATTATTTTTTTAACAATTTTATTGGTGAATTTTGTACATAACGTTGAAAGTTGTTGGAAGCGGAGTTGCGGCTCCGCCATGGTTGGTTTTGGGTTGCGATCAATGGAATGATAAGGTTATGTTGTCAGCTACGCTTAGAGTAGAAGGGACGTTTATAAACGAAGTCATGTCATGTATACGATTAGTAAGTAATGTTAACAACTTGTTAATGTAGGTGTTTGCATTTATTACAATTTATTATAATACTCATGTATACGTTGTAGTTGTAAGATTTTTTGTTTAGTGAGACCTTACTTTTTATACTTTTTTTTACATTTTACATTATTTTTTTATTTACTTTGAGTACTTAATATTACTACGTTAGATGTTTATTGTGCTTCGGCTGTACTTACACAAAGATATTATGTCACAAGAACGGCGGCTGAGTTTATGTCGATTGACGGCTTGAATATGGTAGTGAAGGGCTCGCTCATGCTAATTGCGATAATTTTCTCTGTGTTGTAACAAAATATAAATAATACCTTTATTATTTTGATGAAAGTTCTGATCACGTCACGTTATCAACAAAGTGAAAGATATTGATATATTTTTGTTTCATACCTATTTAATGGTATATTTTGAACACTTGACAGTATATTACGTGTATAAATAAAATATGAAGACAAAGATTATTTTGTTATCGAGAAATGTTGCATATGGAGTGTAGAGCCGCTTCTCTACCAAGCAAAAGTTAACAATATTAATGTTGGTGGCATTAATTGCAAACATTAAAGTTGACATTCATAGTAGCCTACGATATCAGACGTATATATTTTAGGCAAGTTGTTTTATCGCAGGAAGCATGAGCAAACAGCGAAGCCGCCGTAGTCATGTTAACCGAATCTATATGATTACCATGTTTACACATATTCTATTACCACACGACAAAATGATTATATTATGATTACGCATATTTTAATCTCACAAGTATTATTTTTAAAGTATTATTTAATTGTGATAAGATATTTTATTGATATAATTATGTTTAGTGTCGAATGTATTGGAAGTAAAGGTAGCTATAACGGCAGTCGGTCAGAGAATGTATACGCTGTAGTGAATACGGTAGTGAGGGGCGAGCCTCTCTCGTGTATAGGTACAAAGAAATGATTATATTGCGCTGAACTAATATTGGCATTTCATTTATCCTCGTATATAAACATTCGTGTCGACGACACTAGGTATGCATCGAAGTAATGTGCCGTGGTAAAGTGCACACTATACATTGCTTTGCTCCAGTAAAGGTTTTTAAAAAATTACGTTCCGTTAGAGTACTTAACGCAGATTGTACCTTTCTATAAAAGAGAATGCATTATGGTACCAGCCAGAATTTTGCATTTTATTGTGGCAGCCATCTAGAAATGCTTTCTCTAGGACTCCGGCTACCTAGATTTATTATTTTATTCTAAAGAAGACAGTTTCAAATAATTGACAATAAAATATGTGTTTTAATAAAGCATCGTATTTTTAACTAGAACAGTAAGTAAATATTTACTCGCAACATTTTAAGTTAAGTTATACGGTATGGTATAAAATGGTTCTGACAACAATTTGGTTGCAGGGTGGTTCTACATACGGTCGGCACGTGGCGGTCTGCACTTGGTCGCCGATGGTCACATATTCTATGAAGACGGCGGCTCCCACCCGCGTCGCGTCACGTGGAGATGCGCCAGGTCCTACCAGAAAGCCGAGCGGTGTCAAGTCGCGTTGTGTCTGAGGGACGGTCGGTTAGTTTACTTCCGCGGATCCCATAATCATCCAGCCACATACAATCCCGCTAAACATGAGTCGAGGAAGTTTCAAGTGGATCCCTTGGGCAAGTATAAGATAGTCGCTAGTGCGGCGCCTAGGCCTCTGGAGGCGATGACCGCGCCGGTGCCCCTCCTGCCCTCCGCGCCGCCCGCGGCTTTTCTCCTGTAGGCCTGGCGCGACCTCCTCGTTCGTGGTCTACTGGACGGAAGGCACTGACCGCGCACGTGGAGCGTCGCCGCTATGCACGCACGTTTACCTCACAACGTGCCTCCATCATTATCCGGTTTATGAAGGAACAAAAGTCGCGGTGACTGCCCTCGATGTTTTCAACCACGAATTTATGCCTTTGTTTTTTCATAACCGACGTATTTTTGAATTCCAAATATTATGTAATCTTTAGTTTAAGTAGTTATGCCAAAGGTATGTTTTAATAATTAACTTTTAGATAAAGTTTATCACGTCACCTTTATACCGAGTTGATACCGTACTGTACGAATTATAAGGAGTAGCATCGCTCCTAGTTTTAGTGCTGGAGGACCGTTTCTATTTCTGGTTTCGAGAAGCTGGCCTAAAGTATCATTGTATTGATTAGTTGTCGCCGACTCGTCGCTTATTAATCTTCCATTTAAATAAATGTAGGTCACGGAATGATTCCCCGAGACTCGTGTGATATCAAATTGTGCTCCCGCTCGGAACTCTGACGATGTTAGTAAGTTTTGTAAAGTAATATGAACTACAGTATACCGGTGGCACTAGATAACGCTTTACGGTCGCCTTGTACTGCCTTAACGGCCAATAATATTAGGTAAATAAATACATTTGTATAACTTAAATGTGCAATATTCTCGTACGGAAAATATTTAGAAATTATGTATACAAAGTGTATAGCTTTAAAGTTAGAGTAGGTAGCTGTCTTGTTGATGCTTTTTTATAAAATTCTATTTATTGAGTACGGGAAGCCGCGCCGCGCCGCGCCGTGGCCGTGGCGAGCGACACGACTGATTCACCATGTTACGATATCTCCAATATTTATTGTAATTTGTATTTAGCCGTAGAGTTAGTGTAGGGACTCCGTAGCCGTAACGTAACCTACCAGCTTATGAACAGATATTATAATACGAGCGATAGTTTTTATATTAGACACTTATACTCTGGATATAATATTATATTACTGTACGCGTAGACACGCGCTGAATACACTGTACAGTGTAATGTAGGACCGATAGTACTATTATAGTCTATGTAACTGGTTTTAGTAGTCATTATATCGCAATTGTATACTATACTTATATTAAGGTTTGTTTTGTTATCAACTATCGTTATTTTACGCATTTACACGAATCTGATATTGATATTTCCGAAGTATTAATTGTAGTTTTTGTTTATCTACATTATTATTGTGTTATGTTTAGTTGATACTTTTGTATTCCAAAGTTGTTAATGTATTATTTATGAGAATGTATTGTGAACGTATTTATTTCATATTTTATAAAAACAATTATATTGAGCACAATGTTTTTATTTGGCGAGAAGTGACTAGAAGATTAGAACTTTTTGTCCGATTTTTCAATTTATTTTTGTTCAGTTTGTTTGGTATTATTAATGCAATGCGTTCAAAAACGCTTGTTGGACAGCGACAGTGCAGAGATGTGTTGAGTCGGGGAGCCATACGGGGCAGTTGCTGAAGATAGGCGGCTATTGGTACAGTATGGACGGGTGTTACCGGAACAAGCGGCGATGGTTGTGCGCGGCGCGGGGTTGCAGCGCGCGGCTCCACACCATCGGCAAGCGCGTCGTCTTCTCCGAGACCAGGCATCGCTGCAGAATCACTAACAACACCATTTAGCTGCGCATCCATTTGAGTAGTAAGAGGGCGAGTTGCCTCAACATGCGGCTGACTGAGGATGCTCAAATGGATAAGTCTGTCTCTATTATAGTCACCGTCACGTCTGAGGCTACTTCAACCTGACAAAATTCGATAAAATATGTATCGCTATGAGATGACAAAATTTGGCTTCGCTGTGTGATTTGCCTCAGTTTGGGTTAGCGTCTCCATTGAGATTAATTCTTTTGTGGAAAAAAAATGTTTGTACTTAGAGTACGAGTCTTTGTGATCTGAATTATAATTATTGGCTGTTATCCATAATTTTGTATTAAGGTTGCGAGCACTTAAAGCGTTTATAAAATTGCTATTAAAATTATTTGTAACTTGTTTTGTACTCGCAGAAAATAATGTAAGTGATATTTTAAAACCCACCTGTTTGTACCACCTAAATGTATGCTAAGGATCATTTACGTGAAGCGGTTAGCGAACAAAATGTGATGTTCTGATTCGATCAAATTCAGCCTAATTGTACTTCTAGAAGCTACAGCTAAAATACATTATTTCTATGACGTATAGTTGACAATTACGGGCTTCTAAAGAATTGACGTTACCTAACCTACGTTATCTAAATGAGTAACTCATTGAAATAAAAAACGGATATTATCGCCGTTTTTTATTAATTTTGATCCCGACGTTTCGAAGGCTTTTCAGCCTTCGTGGTCACGGGGTGGAACCCCACCGATATCGTTTACCTACATCAATATTAGAAGCCCATAAATTGTCGACACATTCGCACACGTCACTAAAAAAAAAATTATTCACATTCATACAAGTACAAGTAGGCCGAATATGAACGAATTGCAAAACCTCACATTTTTCTCGCCGTCCGCTTCTCATATTGTATTGTAATAATTTGATAAATATATTGCTTTATATTATTATTTTTTCATTTCAATAATAGTAAGTAAAATGCAATAGATGTTATTGAATTTAATCGTACCATCTAACTGATTGCGATATTTCAGTTCAATTGATACACAACACGAACGGTTACCCGAAGCTAACGCTGAACGGTTACTACTATAGACCTCACAACGCGTACAGGAACCAGCCTAAAGTACTGTGGTACTGTGCCTCTAGGAACAAATATCAATGTAACGCCACCCTCAGGACCTACAATCAGGAACTCGTAGCGGTGTCCGGGGAACACAACCACCATCGTTGATTAGAACCGGAGCGGCGACCCTGCACAGCTGGCGAGCAGTATTTGAACAAAATGCTAGAACGAGCCATATGGACAAGATATTGGGAGTTTTGTCAAAGATCTGGCTGCTAGCGTTCTCCTTAGTGTAGCTCGCAAGCCGCTGCGGCAAGCTCGCTCCGATAACGTATTTTAAAGTTCCATAATAACCTAATGTACAAAGGTAAGAGGATACTATTAGTAATCTATATAAAGTACCTATTTTAGAAATAGTATTGTAGTATTGCTAATTTGTATTGGACTTATCCTACAAAAGACATATTAACTTAGATCATCATTCACCTCTTTCTAATAAAAAAAAATGTAATCTATAAGATTAAAATTTAAGACAACAAAATAAAAAGTTGTCACGTTCTTAATATACACCGAGTAGCGTATGTCTAATTGCTACTTTCTACATTGGCTGTCTAATATTTCGTTATTTAGTTGAAATTTTGGAAAAAGACTTAGTTATCTGTCGGATAGACCAACTTCAGGTACACCTGAAGTTGGTCTATTCCTCATAATATTCTTCCGTTACTACAAAATTATATTAGAAGTTTGTATAATATATTGGAGACAGTTTTTGTTGATAGTGAATAATCCTCGTTATTTTTGCATCTTTTGTCAATTATTTTGCATTATTTATAACAGGCAATCATTGTAATAACTTCATGCTCATTTACTATATTTTGCGATGAGTTTCATGGTTAAGCCTCGTGGCTGGCACTTCGGTAATGTTCTGTGGCTTTAGTGGTAAGAGTTTCAAACGAATGAATACTCACACAACACAATACACCTTATGTTTCATATTCTCGGATTTTGATTTTTTGAAATCGCTCCTTGGTATAGAAATCGCACGTGAAAGCATATCCGATCAGAAATTCCATCTCAGGTCATACAGTTCTTTTTTTATAACATAGGCCGGCAAACGAGCAAGTGGGTCACCTGATGGTAAGTGATCTGCACCGCCCATGTACGCCCACAATACTAGAAGAATCATGAACGCGTTGCCGACCTTAAAGGGAAGGGATAATTAGGGATTGGGAAGAGAAGGGAGATTTGGACCTCCGGAAATCTCACTCACCGTACGAAACGCAGCAGCAAGCCGCTACTTTACGTCGGTTTTCTGTGAGACAGTGGCAACGACTCGGTCGAGCCGGCCCATTCATGCTGTAGACAAAACTGTCTACACCGTGGCTCTACCACTCACAGTTGTGTGTATAATTATTCCATTCGAAATAAACCCATGAATTGCCCATTTTTTTTATCCTGGTAGAAAAAAGTACTTTGCACCTGATGGTATTGTATGTATTATCCGATATAGTAATGTTACACGTCTGCCTACTAGTTCGAGATACTAGCGTCACGTCATGTTACTGTGTATACAATTTTAAGTATAATTAACTCTCGGCAAGGATCCATACATATAGTATATTAAGTGATACAAAATTATCATGTTATTAGTTTATTTTGTTTGTGGCTGGTCAAATTAAGTATAATTTTATAGTCATTTGTATGTGATTTAGTGTATATTATCTAGAAGTAATTATTAACTCCATTGTGAGCAGTGTTTATATCGTAGACATAGTTTGTAGTGACGCAGATATATTATAAATGATAACCACGTATTAGTTACATCTTATCAGAATTGTTTTTACCAAGTATGATTTTGTATATTCTTAGAATTGTTTTGTACGATTAATGTTACGTTTTTTTACGAATTAGTACGAATATACAATCAATGTCCGGGCTACGAGCCTCGTCAGTCATTTAAAACTAAAACAAGTACATAATCTAATGTTACATAATATTGTTTTTATTTTATTTTGCCGCTTCTGTCGTGGTGATTTCGTGTATATACAGGCTAGTTAGGATATTAGGATTAATTTAAATTCAAAGAACGAGATATAAAATATATAATTTTTGGTATTTTTAAATGCTTTGAACATGAAATTAAGCCATTTTCTAATTTAATATGTTTGTATGATTTTGTACATCGTATGGACAGTGGAGTAATCATCACTAGAGGATTGACTATAATTCTTAATAGTTTATTTAATAAAGCGGTGGATTAAATTGGCAAAAAAATACAGGAAATTATTGCAAAACAGTTTATATCGACATTATCATAGTACAAAGTCACATTTTGGGAAAGATCAAGGTATAACTTTGTCACTTGAAGTTTGTTTTTAGATACTTTAAATAAATCCTAAACAACAATTACATAACGGTAATGGTACCCATATTTAAACAATTAAAGCAGATACTACCATAAATATAGGGAAAAACGGTCTTTGTTCTGCTCTACGCGAGAGTAGAGATTTTGTAAATGCAACTTTGTACTTGTTGTATCGAAATAAATATTTAACTTTGATGTTTACACATATTTATAAAAAAGGATTTTCCATGACTAAATAAAGAAAAAACAACAGCATCGTATTTACGCGTATGTTTTAATAAGCGTTTAATTTAAATTATAACATTGTTATGTACATTTTACATTGCTATGTATTAAGTAATAAGATGCCAGTTATTATTGGGTAAATTTTATTATCTTGCGCTAAATTCTAATTGTTTCTAGTAATTATATCAAACGATTTTTATTTGTGTATATTTATGCAATACTAAATATTGAAAAAAAATGAAGTTTCATTTGTAATTCTTGTTTTTACATGAAGTAGACTTGATAACAATTTAGATAAATTTACTAACCAGTTTCAATTAGAAAATAGATGAAAGTTCCGCTTGACCATTTTCAAAAAGTAAATTCAATTAATTCATTCCGTTACTAATAGATAGATTCTGTATTTTTTGATCAAACGGAAGCTTAAGATAAGGGTATATTAGCTCGGTAGGTGAGCGTGGCACGTAGTATGTAGACAGTTATTACATGGGTTTGTGACACAGCGCCGGCGGTGTACGTGCCGTCGAGGACTGGCAAGTCGCTGCTGCTGCACGACGGGTACACCTTCTACCTGAAGAACCTGCAGGCGCATGGCCGCAAGCAGTGGTACTGCTCGTCGCGAGACATGGCCGGCTGCCGCGCCGACGTCATCACCGCTCCGGGCCGGACCGGACACGGCGATGTACTGTTCCTAGTGCGAGGTCGACACATCCACGGACCCCCCAGCTACTATTTCACCCCCGACGGAAAATACGTCAGAAAGAAGGACGTGTATCACAGATATAGGTAGCGACGCTACATGTACAAAGTTTACTTTGCTAATGATCGGCTCATTTTCAAATCATTGTTTATTTTTATTTTTTTTATATCTGACAATCGCGATGTTTTACGCCTTTATTTTATATTTTTTTTATTTTTTATCGTTATACTCATCGATTAATAAATAGTATAGTATAAACTAAAAGTTCCTAAAACATTGTGTAGTGGTTGACTAAATTTGCTACGTCATGTAGCCTTTTTATAGTTTGAATGTACTTATAAGAGTACTTTAAGTTTTTAACATTTAGGAATAATGTCCAATGAATTGTTACAAAATGAATTCTGTAATAGATAAATTATAAGACTAAGATAGTACGGACGAGGAGCATGTAATGATGTATTAAAGAGTATGAATGAACGGCCGATGTTTCTCTGTTCACAAATGCGTAACGAAATTGCTACGCAATAGTACGGTGCGTGGGTGGTGCGTGGGACGTCCCGGCCCGCTCCTCCTACGTAAACAACTACGTCAAACGTAACGCGTAGTACGGGGCCGTGACGTGCCTAACGCTCCCTGCCTACTGCCTACTGCGCCGCGCCACTGGAGGATGGGGATGAGGATGGGGATGAGGATGGTGGTAGGTTGAGGACGCCGGATGATGGTACTCCTAGTTTACGGCGGCGTACAAGCGCCCTTTGAATACACCACTAATTATGATCAATTTTCTGATAAAATCGTTTCAAAGGTAAAACTACGTTTTAATGAACTGATTTCCTAAGATGTTTGCGTCATCACTTCAGTGTCCGTAGTGAAGTTTTTAACAGCTAATAGCTGTCAATGCTATATACGCGAAATATGCATGAAGTTGACATGTTTCCAAAACAATACGCTAGGGGCGTTATATGGATCTGCATACATATTTTCGTAAATATTGATAACGTGAAAGCTATCGAATAATTCACAAAAAATTACAGTAAAGGCATAGTCGTTTCTTACGGGTACAACTAATTTGAGCCAACGCAGTCATTTTAATATTATAATAATCTTGTAATACAATGCAATAATATGTAAATTAATTAATAAAAGTTTAAGATATGTACAATAAATAATCTAGAATTTGTTCATACCTAATTTATATTATTTTGTATTTTAATTTCATATTGTTTCTCAAGTACCTATATATTATTAAGTATATATTTCATATTATATTTCACGGTATGATATTCAAAAGTCTAACAAAAACGTCAGCGAAAGTTCCAGACTTGTATGGATTTACCAGCATTAAACTTTGTGAAGTAGATGTATGTATTAGAAAATATATATTTCCTTCGAACAATGATTTGTAGGTATATAGAAAACAAACCAGTAAAGATAACGTAATAACACTACATTAATAATTTTACAGAAATACCAATAGTTACAAATAATAATAAATATTAAAATTTAAACTAATAAAACAATTTTGCCCCTCAAAATATCCGGTAAATAATGAGTTATCTAGCACGATTAAACTTTAAAACAAAAATATGTAATAAAAGTATTTAATAAAACACGTTTTTATTACAGACAGCTATAAATACACACCACGTGTAGGGCGCGTAGGAGACATTGCGTTGCAATATTGAATCGAATGGTTTTGTGAGGACATGAATTGCGCAGTTGTGCCGGATCAATACAGCCTACAAAGTTATGAAAGAAGAAAGTTTGGCAGGGCACGGGGATCGTATGGGCGTGCCCTTCCATCCCGCGCTATAGCCTAGTTACGCCCTGTATGCCCTAATTTTGACGTAGTACGTTTGGCCCTTTCTTTGTAGGTCGCCGGGGCGCTGTGTGCGTGATCCCCGCTGCGTAGTCGGGAACTACGCACCCGCCCTGTGACGTAGGTACTTGTTTATCTTGATTTCTAAGGTTTTCGTGTTTGTATAGGAATATAATGTCGATATCGAGTCCACGTTTTCCTTGTGCACAGTCTCTACAAACAAATTTCGTAAATGTTTGTATTGATCATTATATTTAGTTGAACTTTTCGTTTATTAGATTTTAGCTATTTTGTTTCGAATGTGGAGGTGAAAATTATGTTTTATCATTTTTATTACTTACGTTAATTACTTTGCGTAAGCAAAGGACAAATAATACAATAATAAATTGATAATTATTAAGTAATTATGTTTAAAACAATACATTATGTATATGGCTTATGTGATTTATCAGTCTACTTGCTTAGCTGTCACTGAGATAGGCAAAGGGTGAACCTATTTTTAAAAATTGTTATTCGATGAAAATCTAATTATATTAGATGTTCATTAAAAAGTTAGACGCTGTAAAATTTAAACAATTCTGAAACTTTCGTGAAAGGAGAGTAAGGGAAAATTCACAAGTTGGATGGATTTGTGGGAAACGTTCGCAAGACTTGCGCTTGATCTCATGAGGCGAAAATAGTAGAGGTTCCACCGTATTTAACCTACCACTTTCATTTCCTAAGCTGCTAACCTAAGCATTGATGAGCGAAGCAACGACCAGAAGATAAAAGCAGAAAAAATCGGGCTTGCTTTATTCGTCTAATTTTTACCACGCAAAAGTACTAAGTGAAAACTAATTATAACATGGCATTGATTGATAACATAAAAAACTAATATATACTTTATATATAGTCGTTTCAGATGAATTGACACATATTGAACATCCTCCGTGTAAAGAATATTGAAATAAGTTATAAAAGTAGACGTAGAGGTGTTGTAGTAATCTATGGTGGTCATGAATATACGAAGCAGGGAGGCAGCAGATGGAAGTGTGTTCATTGGAGAAGTAAATGTAGCGGCTCGTTGAACTTGCAGGTAGTAGTCGACTACTTATATAAGAAACCGTTTTATGAAAAAATTATTAAATTTTTTGTTATGTAGTTTGAAACCATTACACGCGTAATTAACCACAAGTGCAACTCAGCTTGATTACAACCGACGAGCTGCCACTCGCATATAAGTATCAATATTATCGTCTTGCAAGATTTTAATATTTGTTAGTTCATGTATTAATGTAAAAATAATAAATAAATATTATGAAGTTGTAGGTACAGTTTGCAGATTCAGATTTTTTTGTAAGTTCTGTCTGGTTTTAGTGACCGTATTGCATCTGATAGTAAATACAGTACAGTACAAATATAACGTCAAAAAACAAGAGAGTATTAAATTCATCATTCCGCCTAGCACGGAACGTAGATTTCCTTGACAAGGACGGGAAAGGACTTGAGCCACCGTTATGAGAACCGGTTATTAACAAATTATTTGAACTAGTGACCTTCTTAATTCAGAGCAACTGTTTTCGATCTAGATTTAAGTTTTTTTTGTTGGCACAATAATTATTAAATACTAATTAAAAAGGAACTAAACTGCACTATTGGGTGTCGCGTGCGGGGACATAATTTGTCATTTTACATTTGTCTCTCTCTAGCTTAGATACCTTTTTGTGTAAAAGCATCGGGTTCCTATAAAACATAATTAATTCAACTTATTTAAACCGTCAAAGCGTAAATTAACAATTTTACAGGTAATTTCTTTGAAAAATTCTGTGAAAAGAATTTTATTATGGATTGCCATGCCATGCAATGGAGTGATAGCATAAAAGAAAGCTAATATTGTATTAAACATAATATAGCCGTTTCAGATGAACTCAAACACATACTGTATAACCTCCATAACAAGAATTCCGAGATGAGATGTACAACTAGAGTTAACGTATTGTACTCTTCTACGGTGGTGATATACGAAGCACAGGGATATTGGAGGCACATGTTGGAGGTAGCAGATGGAGATGTGTTCATTGGAGAAATAAATGTTCCGGCTCTTTGACGTTGAGACAAATGATTTCTACTTTATTCCTTTTTTTGTAGAACGAAAACAACAAACCAATAATTAACCTTGAGCAGGTTGTCGCCTGATGTTATGCGTCACGTCTGCCCATTAACACTAGCGACACCATTCAGAACTTTGAATTTCAAAGTACTACATGGCACTAGATTGCTACACTGCCCTTTAATAATAGCCCGTGAGGCTCATTCAATACCGGTTTTCTTAAGTAAAACCGAGTTGTTTAAAATATAATAATAATAAATACACCCAACAATTACACACAAAGTCGTGACCCCACACTAGGTTAAGCTGTATTGTGGAAATTAGGAACTACGAGTGACTTGCGTTCCTACAACACCCAAACCCGAAACAAACATTTGTGGATCACACAAACATTTGTGTCGGAGCTGGAATCGAACCCACGGCCTCTTGCTTCGCAGCCGGCTCCTCGCCCACCGCGCCCTGGAGGCTAATGTTAAATTTCTAAATGGCCAGTAACTGTTTCCACATTTCGAGTGGTAGAGCCCCGCTGTAGACAGTTTTGTCTATAGCATGAATGGGCCGGCTCAACAGGGTCCTTACCACTGTCTCACAGAAAACTAACGTAAAGTAGCGGCTTGCTGCTGCGTTTCGTAGGGTGAGTGAGATGTCCAGAGGCTCAAATCCCTTTCCCCTTCCCAATCCCCAATTATCCCTTTCCTTTAAGATCGGCAATGCGCCCATAATTATTCTGGTATTGTGGGCGTACATGGGCCGTGAAGATCAATTACCACCAGGACCCACTTGCTCGTTTGCTTGTCTATGCTATAAAAAAAACAATACAGGCTTCAATATATTTTAAACTAGAACAACAGTGCTTACACACTGCTGCTTGAGAAAGAAATAGACAAAGGCGTACTTACCTAACGTATACTTACCAATTAGTATCTAATATAATGTGTCTAAAAATGTATTCGCGATTCATGAAAGTGGTTTCCATTAACAGTAAACAGAACAGGATTCCTATATAGTTAGTAGGAGTTTTAATGGCGTAGTGGTTAGTAAAATGCGTTGCATTCAATATAGCGCGCGGAGTTCCGGGTACGGGGCCTGGGGCACGCGATACCACACCACGCCACGAGGCACATGCGCGCCACCCTCACCCTGGTGATGGTGCCTGCCTCCAATCGATAATGCCCCAGAATCTCCCAAAAGCCCCTCTCTCCTCTCCCGATGCCCTAACTCCCATGCCTGTCAAATTATAACATCCCATTGTAGTAATAAGGTCGTTTTTACATTCCCACTTCCGCAAATGTTTCCGTTATGCTTAATGGCCGCTATAAAAATCTTTTGATGCCGACTATTTCTTTGTGTTTAATAAGCAGTTGTTATTGTATGTGGCTTAGGGCATTTTTTAACATCATTATCAATATTGTAAATAGATTTTATTAATATCTTTAAGACACTATCGAATTTTATAAAATTACAACGCAGTTTCGTGTCGCAGCCGCTCTAGCGAGACGCCGGATTGGAATATTTATGATGTGGAAAATAAAATTACATACGTTGTGGCGTTTTACGTGAACTTTGGAATGTACATAATATGATATTATCATATGTGGCCAATAGTATAGTATAGTTTTCTATTATTATTATTCCGATAATGTGTAATTATCCGTCCCATGATGTGATGCGAACCTATCGCCATACCGGGCACAATTCCAGACTCCGGGCCGATACTGAGCATTTCATGATAGAAAAAGCTAATCTCATTTGACCCGACTCGGGGATCGAACACGAGAACTCAGCATAGCTGTCGTACTGCGTACGCAATAAAACTACGCCACTGGGGCAGTTCTCTTATTAGGTTAAAAGTTCTACACTCGCGAGTTTTTCACGTTTATAATAAAATGATATCGAGATCAATATAGTCAGATGTTTTCCCGCCTAGAATCAGCTGAAGAACTGCAGAGAATATGTTCAATTTATACAGCGCGCCACGTGTTACTAATGTTCCGTGTTTTGCAAGTGTAAATGCGTTGATGGTCGGTTAACATCAGGCGGTCGTACGCTTGTTTGCATCCCGTTTACTACATCATTGGATCTCAGTTTTCTATTTGTTACTATTCTTAATGTCCGAGTGTGTATGTATGCCAGTCGTTGATCGGGATGCTTATTATTTAATGTATAATATATCTAATTGGCGTGCATCGGGGTGTCGTCGGGCAATTGGATTGTCACTTCTACTAACACTTTTAATTATATCCGGTACAGTGCATTGACATAGGTATAATTTGTAACCGGAATTTGTGACTGCATTTCTGCATATGTCAGGATTTTTAAGCGCTTGTTTCATTGCTTTTGAGTAAATGCTACTTACTAAAATATAACGTATGACTTGTACAAATTAAAAAGTCACACTCTGACCGTCTAAATTATGTCTGTTAAATACTTTAGAAAATATTTGTCTTATACATTGAGTAGTGGTTAAATATTACTTGAACATTGTGAAATAGGACCTCATTTTCATAAAACGAATTAGTAAAATGATTCTTCAGTTTATTTTAAGGAACTCTATCTAGCCTTATAGTGTTTAAAGATTACATCCAGGTCTCTAATCTCTATTAAGCCTAAGAGAATATAAATAAAAATTACAACCATTAAACGATTTGACAGGCGACCGTAGAGCACTACTCGACGAACGACTATTCTGTAAAAAAACTATAATTCATATCGTATTATGCTACATATATCTATCCGGACACTTAATAGTAAGTTTGTTGATGATTGTAGCTGTCTGCTGGGAAAGGACGTCGTGGCGACTCCGGGTTCATTGGCTGGTGTTGAGATACCGAACAGTTTCATCTACTCACGCACCTTCGTGCATGGTCGGAGTCCACGCGAGACATCTTTGCGATTGCCTCCTAAGAAAACGACTATAAAACTGCCACCGTTTTGGAGTGTGCCGCTATAAATAATGTTCAAGATTGGTATTATCACTGACTAAAGTACGTTCCTCGTCGGTTGTCCATTTTGTATTTCACGCACATATCATAAGGCCCAATGTGCTCGTTTTGTAGAGCTAGGCAGTTTGAGTAGTTTTGTTTGATTCACATGTTATTCTATAGTAAAGTGTTTAATGTTTATAGTCGTAAAGCAAAAGTTTTTGGGATCAATGACGTCCTCGTAGGTTACAATTTGAGAGGTTTTAAACCAGTTGTTAGTGCATTTATAATTCCATTTAAATTCCTAAACTGACGCACGAGCACAAAAGTACTGTTTTCAAACGAGCGAGTTAAAAGCCGCTTATACTATTTATAAATGTTTAAGAATTTGTTGCCTTGGTAAGAGAAGACTGGCTGTTTATAGGAAGTGTAGAGGTGAAAGCACGATACGTAATGTTATTCAAATATACATTTATCTCAATGTAGGGCCGGCGGACGGCGGAGCACGTTTCTACTTAGTTATTTAGTGACCTATTTCACAGGTTATAGTAACTAGAGGCGATAGGTTCGGAGAGTTTATCTGGGGAGCAATAGTAGTAACCTCGATAAAAATGTATTATTAGTGATAAACACGCGCGTCGTGAGCCATCTATATTAAGTACAAATGTGAAAGCATTCTATATTATGAAACCTAAACTAATAACTCCTTGCGTGATTTGTTTTGGGCCGAAATGTTTGGTATTTTTAGTATACACAATGCTGTTGTGCCTAATTGCACAATTGCTCCTGTTTTTATTATTAAGGGTCACTTTCGCGATCCGAATTTTAAGTAAATCAAGATTTTAAACATCACACTGTTACTGAGATTAAATGAAGATGACAATTGTTTATTAGTGAGTTACTTGAATTCTGCTTGTACTAGTGGCCTTCAAAGTATGATAAATATTACGCATATTTTTTATCGATTTGGAAGCACATATTTTAATTTATATTGTATACTCTTAAAATATATAATTTATTTTCGTAATTAATACATATACCGCCATTATCCTTATGAAATGCATATGAAAACATAGTATTATTGATGTGTGTGATAATTAACATATTAGAAATACCTTCTAATATAGACTGTTAAAGCAAAGGTGATGTTACCATATTCAAGATTTCAAGCTTTTTGTAAGCAAAGTGCGTTTTCTGTTACCTGAAATTATAGTGAACAAATATTTGTGATATTTTATATACATATTTAAGGCACAAGTAGGTTTAATTTAGAAGTTGTTTACGCAGAGTATGTTAAGTTTTGTTTAATAAAGCACATTCTTTCAACTAGTATTAGAACAATCTTTTGTTATGTTGATATGTTTAAATTATAAAAGTGTTAATGTGTTATTCATAAATAAATTTAATAATGTATTTCTTACTTCTCTCATTATGACCTTAATTAAATAGTGAAGGACTTTTGAGTACTTAAGTGCCCTAATGTATGTGCATAATTGAATATAAAACTTGATATAACTAAGACCAGTCAATTAATTTTTTTTAAACTTCAGAACGCACACTAGCATACTTCGTCATGGATGATATTCTTATTAAGGTTCTAAGGCAATCAGTATTCAAAGTCCATAATTAAATAATAAATGACCGGCGACTGACTGAAAAGACCATCTAGTAAAAAAATACGAACACGTTATTCCTATGTGAACGGAAATTATGTTGTACTGTTGTAGGTGCTAGTGAATTAGTAATGATACAATTAGTAAATACTTAATAATTAATGGGCTTGTTTTTCATTACTAAGTTATCTGTTTTGGTTTTTATGAATACAAGTAGGTAGAAATGTATTTGTAGGCCTTCCTTTTGAATTTGGCTTTATATTAAAAACTCCTTGAGGTCGTTCAGCACAGCTATTGTTTTAATTTTTCCTTTGTGTTTGTAGCCCGTTACATCGCGACTACACGTGGGGCGAGACTGTTGCTGTACCAAGGGAACACTTACTTCATCAATTCACGGAAGAATCAATACAAGCCACGGCTGTTGTGGTACTGCTCCTCTCGCAAGTCACGTGGGTGTCACGCATCCATCCTTACCATTAACGACAGGGTTCTTGGACAAGCGCCCATACACACGCACCCGCCGAAAGTCTCCAGTACTTACAACAACAAGGAAGAGTGGAATGAATATTAACATGATGTATCTATATATTTCAATTTTATTTAGATATATCATAAGTATTTAACATTGATATTACGTATCCTATAGTAAAGATATTTTTGTCTTACGTTATGTCTAATAGATTTAAGAACAAAAAAAAATTGTGCCAAAACATAAAAAAAAATGTGAGAAAAATTTGAATCTCTAATGTTTTTGTAAGTTATTCAAAAATGTTCTAGTCTAATAATATTTAGAAGTGATAATGATGTATCATATCTACGCTAATGAAGCTCTAGGAATCATTTGTACCTAGGCTTTGATGACTCTGGTTATTGTAGAGTTTTCAGTAGCTTCCGTAGAATATTCGATAGCAATACAGACCTAGAATAATTTAGGTATATTAAGTGCCATGAATGATGACGTGTTAAACAAACCACGTTTATTATGTCATATTTAACAGTACAAAGCAATGCATGTTAATTAATTTGTTGGCTCCATTAGGTCGTAGATGTTATAAATTGACGATGGCTTTAGTGTCTATACACATTTCTGTACTCTTCAACTTGTCTATGAAACATTTGTGCCAAAAATTGTTCCCAATTTTTATTTAAATAAAAACCATTCAAACATCAAACAATGTTTTCTAGTCTTCATCGTTATCTGGCATCGAATGGGGTGTCTGCATTGTACAGATTTCTACCTGCGCGTTCCCCGAATTAAAAAAAAAGTGCGTCTAGACGTCCTGCTTTTTGATGCTTTTTGTATTTGAAACGTTTTTATGGGTTTTGATCGCTTTCATTGGTCTAGTCAGGCCAGGTGCAGGTAGTTGCATTCAAATAGCGCTTCTCGTAACATAAAGATATTTATATACATTATGCGTAGAGTTCTAAACAGGGAGCTGGGGGTTAGCCCTCGCCGACGTTAGTTTTTTTGGGTGTTCCAATCCCAGTTGCCATGGCCACGGTTCGGAATATTCGTTTCGTTCGTCAGTTATTGAAAATAGAAGAGTAATAAAAATTTAGAACTCCCTTTATTTTATGATATGGTTTTATTTGTTTTACTTTACACTTTTACTTATGTTGCCTACATACTACTACTATAGTGCAGTTATTTTCTGATACAATGTCATGGTCACAATTACAGTTAAACATTAATTGACTTTTAATTATTGTAAGCAAAGATATCTTCTACGGATGTTAAAGTAATATCGTGGGAGGGAAGGGCCAGCGTTCGACATGGCCCTATTGCAACGCATAGCAGTAAACAACAGGTGGTACTCAGGTATTCTATGTACCGTTAGGACGGACAAACTGGAACCGCCGTGACTACTCTTCGAGTTAACTAAGATTATAATATTAATTTGATTACTAAGCGCTGTGTGACGACACGTGGAGTTCGCTGTATGAATACGTGCGGTGACATTTTAACGGTTGATGATTGTAGCATACGTTTCTAGAATTATTATGTGTGTCAACATACATGAGGGAAATATATTATATTAAATGGGCTCGATGAAATGTGGGTGCAGCACTAGTTGCACCTCAGTCTATCAATCCTGGGATGGAGGCGTGAACGTGTTCGTTTATTTTATATCGAAATATGATTATATCGACAAACTATAAAGTATACATAATCGACTTTTAGTTCACTGGTGATTTTCAAAACAATTTGTTATCATGCGCCGGAAATAAAATGTTTGACTCAGGAAAATTACAACTTGTCGGTTCCCAGTAAAACAGGCGGAAGGGCAACGTGATACCTGTTACGAGCGCCATGGCAACGGTTACCACGTTACACCTTGATCACAAGTACCCTCAGACGACACCCACGTCCTCCTCTCTTTCATATTTTACTTCCGATCTGACAGATTAATACACGTGTTTGATTGAGTTACTAAGGAATACTGATATGTGATTGAATGCTTTTATGTTTTCAATAAGTAACAATAGTTCTCGCGCATAAGTTTATTAATACTCAACGAGAATTAAAGGTTAAAGAGGAGTGTTAAATTTAACCCCTTTGTGTGTCCTAAATCCTTGTGTATTCTCGGATAGAAGATAATCTTGAATGCGGATTATTTATCTCAAAACGGGTTAATTAATCAGGGTGGAAGGTGCACATGAAGAAAATTTAGTCAGCCGATTAAAGACCATCATAGGTATTGTTTTAGTTTTCAGAAGTTAGTAAATATTTATTTTATTGCCATACGTTTGCCCCAAGATGTAGATTGGCACACTGCGATAATATAGCAACCATTACCCGATGCAGCAGGATCAATACCTATTGTATGCAGTTTGCAACGAGGGAATAGGTTTTAGTTTCCTGATGATGACCAACGTGTGATGAAGTATCAGGAAGGTGGTTACTGAAACCAAGCGTTACTACGTTGATTTACTGAGTACTCGCTGCATTACCGTTGACAAATAGTCGGTAGACAGTAATGTTAATTGTACTAATATTTAAGAATTGTTTCATGTAGATGGTTTTTATGTTTAGATTTATCATCTCAACTACTAAATAATTAATTTATACGACAATTCATTTCTGAACATAAACTTATATTCACTTCTACATCCCAAGGGCAGGCAGAAGTAGTTAAGGGTGAAAAATTTCAAAGAGCCGATGCTTATTACTATTTTATGCATACTACTGTATAGTTATTTATAGAACTTACTCATTATTTGATATGTTTACAAAGATAAGCCGGTAGGTATGGTACTATATGAGCCACTGGCAGGCAGACTAATGGATGCCACAAGCTACTACTATCTTGACATACTTCAAAATAAATACCACACCACTTAACACACATAAACTTAATATTATGCTCATAATTTTTAATGCCTCTAACTTTCATTACTTACATATAAAGTATATTTTCGATTCATGGCACACATGATTTCTTAATAATATATTTTTTTAAATATATTTAGCTTAGGTATTTATGGTTAGTTGTATTATAAAGCTATTTTATCAATTCAACTTAAACATGTTTGATTTTAAAGCGAGCGTTGGTATCATTACTAGTGCTGTCAGTAATTTGAAAGGAATGTTGTGTGACCAGCTTTTGAAATATGTTTTAATGTACGCTTTTGGATATTAGTAATTCGATTTTTTCTTACAGTCTGGTGTTTTAAATATACATTTTGTGTGCGAGAGTTCGATACCAGATAGTTTTCCCTCGCCATGCGTCGAAACGGTGATATCTATGTGTGGACTGTGGAGATATCATAGAATTCTTAGAATAATCGTCGAATGTAAACGTAGTCTGTGTGTATCGTTCCGTGAGAATGCAGCCGAGTCATTATAGTTGTACACCTCATTCACATCTTAGAATCCGTTAGTTATTGTTAGTACCAGATCGTGATCATAAGTTTTTTCTTAGGAACGTCGATATTATAATGCGTCTTGTATAACCTTCGTAAGGTCTATGATTTAAAATTTAATCGATGAGCACTTATTTATCTTGTTCCAGTGTTTTTTACAATTAATTTGAGTAGTTTTTTTTGGGTAAGGAGAATAATTTATCAATGTTTATTTCGGGAGCTAATTAGTCTAATTAGCCTACGTTTTTACGTAAACTTATTTGAACTTGAAGTAAACAACGATATGTGATAATAAATTATTTAAAAGATGTTAGTTTATGAGCCCTGACGTAAGTTTCGTTCTTATTCAAAAGCTGATGAAAACAAAGAAACATATCTTTGAAATGACTAGCTTTATTTTGTTTTGGAATACTGTACAGTATGCAAGAAGAATGTTCACATGACAATATGATTGCGGTAGGTTTTCTTTATTCCGGCTTAGTGCCAGGGTCCGCCTATACTTAGACGCTTCCACTTCACCTATTATTGAGCATCCTGCGTAGTGACATCATCGGCTCACATGTCTCTCTCTAAATCGTCCAGCCAGCGTTGTTGGGTCGTCCGGGGCATCGGAACCCTGGTATGATTTGACTTGTTGGTATTTTATGAGTGTATGAAAGGCATTATCGACCTTTTTATCTACTGCTACGATTGCGCTGAGCTAAATTAATATGTTGTTTTCTTTTTTATCGTAAACCTGAAATTATTGATACCTATCTGTGAAGGATACACAATTTTGATTAACTATGCTAAATCGCTCATCTTTTTACTGCTTGTTAATCAAACACCGTACATAATCAGCAATAAAATGTAGTTTCCCAATAACTAATGTCGTAAGTACTGCGACTGCGATGTAAATCTGTTTAACGGTAAACTGCATTTTTCACATCGCTCCAAAGTTCTCACATCTGTGGCCGGCCTCGAGACGCTTGAATCGATAACGCAGCTCACGTGCGTCGCAATTATAAAATGATCTATCGAAACCATGTTTGTGCATTCAATGTGAGGTCTCCAATCGTTTCCATATAATATTACTGGTAAAAAAATAAAAACGAACACCCAGCGCCCTCGCTCGCTGTGACGTAGTAAGCCCGCGTCTTTTGTAGGTCACAAGATGACGTTACTCCTCTCGGCTGTGAAATATTTTTCCATATTTATCTACAGATGGCGGTAGCAGGCGGTAAATAAAATAGGCCTACAGATTTTTTTACAGTTTTTTCGTAATCGGTAAAAAACTCAATGTTAGAGTTTATTGTGATAATGTTACTAGTTGAAAGAAAATAAACCTAATAGGTATTATATTTTAACTGAAATATATATGAATAAAAACTACTGGACAGTTTCATATACCGTTTGATTATTAATCGTGTTGAGGTTTTATAAATTATCATAAACTCACAATTTAATGACATAGGCCGATTTACACAACGATCCTAAATTGGGTTTAATCACTAAACCTGTATAAGAAATGTAAAATTGTATTAAAAATGTTACATAAGTAAACTTGTTAGGTTAAACTTGATTTAGAATCGTCGTACAATTTGGCCTGAATTCATGAAATGTCTATAAAAATAATACATTAATAAGACATTTACAACTACCTGCACGTCTACGTTATTTAAAACAACTATGCAACAAATACAAGAAAGCAGTTCAGCAGAAATTATAATGAAAAATTTAATGCAGCTACCCAAGAAAAATATATGAATTTGTATTGTCGTTGCAATAGATGGCGCCACCATACTTTTATATGACATGTCGTGCACTCATGTGATACCGTACACGAATAGTAAGATATTTAACAGGTTTTGGCGGGAATTCTGACAGTGCAGTTCATCGCTTATTTTAATTTATTTCATAAACTAGTTTAGAGTTGTGTATGTTGTACAAAAGTGGTGTGGATTTGTCCAATAGACATTGACGGTGATGAACAGTGTATGGAAACATTGAAATAAGTGAATTAAGAATCGTACTGAAAGGAGTTAATACCAAAACTCCGACAAGACCTTGAAATCGTCCGCACCCGTGATTCATCGTTTTTGTAAAAATAACTTGAGAATAAATTATACTTGACACTGGCTAAATGCATAATACTGCGAAAGCCATAAATAAAAAGAAGAAGAAGATATTTAACAACTTTTTTTATCCTGATTAAGCCATATAATTAGATATGGTTACTCCTATTAAAAATATTTTTTTATTTACGTTGTGATTTTTTTCTGAATTATTTTTGTTGCTCTTCGCTACTGTTTAAAGGAGAAGCCACATCATATTATGTATCAGTATGTCACATCATCGTCAATAATACAATACAATTCCAACCGAATGTAAACACCCTTAACGCTAAAGAAATCGTTGTCTCGCTGACGTTTTTTGAAGAAAGGAAAGAGAGGTTAGTGTTTTGAGATCTTGGCATTCTTACTGACCCTATTGTGTACCTAGCTTTCACATCAGTTTTATGAAACTATGGGACCATCCGAACGAGCCAGCCAATTCATATTGGAGCAGCGCTGTAGAAGGCTTTTTTTAAAAAAAGAAACATCTGCAAGTACGAGTGAAACAGCAGGATTCCGGGGTGTACAGAAAATAGAGTATTTGACCAGTTATGTCCGTTTCCTTAGTGACTAGATACATAGCATCAATAAATCTAGGCAATGTGTCTGGACCTACGCTGATTGCAATTCTATTTTTTAATTTTGTTATATTTATGTTGTTCATTTCAACGTCATCAGTTTCTTTACAGATGTGCTATTCGTGACATCACGTCGAGGAAACCCTATGATCATACACGAAGGTATGAATTTCATCAGAGAGCGCTCCCGAGGGCTCAAAACTCGATGGGTGTGCGGCAGGAAGCGGAGAATGCAATGCATCGCGACCCTTACCACCTTTGACCACACCATAGTCAAGAAATACGGCTATCACAACCATAGCTAGCTAAATTTGTATTTGGGAAATACAGGAAGGATATTTAAGATCGTATTTGACAGGATCCGCGGTGCAACGGTCGAGCCGGCTGTAAAACGGGAGGCCGCGGGTTTAATTCCCGCACCTAGACGAATGTTTGTAGGACCTATTAATATTTCCGTGTGTTGTGGCACCATAAATTCTTCGTAGTTGCTGATACACATGATACAATAGTGAGGTTAGGACTATGTGTGTGACTGTTGGGTGTTTTTTTTTTCCTCCTTGGTCCAAAGACTCACTGATCTGGTCCGGTGTCTAACCCGATATTGAGCCAATCCTAATTGGAGGCAAAACTGGGTAACCTCGGATTGACCATAGGGATCAATAACACTATCGTTATTCTTTTATGAATATATCTATTTAGTTTATGATATGAAAGAATCTACCAACCATTTCGAGGTCAGTGAACTCGAGCGGTGTTTAGCATGTGTAACAATACGAATAATTGGTGCTCAGCGTGTGCGTTGAAACCGTGTAAAATCGAACTAATCTGCTAGAATTTCTAAATCTATATATTTTATATAATAAAACAGTAGAGTTTGTTGTCTGTTTGTAAATTTTTTCGAACATCATGATAAAACTACTGAATAGATTTCGATACAGATCTCCATAATAAGACTTATACGGGAGCGTAGTCAATAAGGAAATTAGTACTTAATCATTTAAAATCGGTAAACTATTACGATTGTTAATATATGCTTCAGTAATTCTCGTTTATCTCGATATAATTTTTTTTTTGATCAATATGATCATAAACTTTCAGTACAAAAGCGGTTATAGCATTCGATTATGCACTTATTATTCTTTAAAGCGCCTAACGAAGAACAGAAAGCCAGAAATTTAATCGCTAAGTTTTATCGTAGTAATACTGTAAGTACTCTTTTTTTAACGATACGAGTTGAAGTTATTAGTGATCTATATATAATATTACAGGTAATAGATAGTTCTTTAACTGTATTTTCCAAATACATATCGGTGATGGGTATAGATAGTTTAAATTTATAAGATTCAAAGTATTAATACGTACTATGTACATAATGAAACACTACCTCTATTGTAGGTGTTAAGTGAGTTAAGAATTTTATCTTTTTGATATAATGTTATTTATGCAATGTTGATAAATAGTTGCTGAATAAAATTCAACCTGTTTTATAATGTGTTCTGTATTCCATAGTCTGATTAGGTGCCTTAATAAGTCGAACGTAGTACGTAAATTAATTAGAAGTTACCTGTTTATATAAAGTTTATAATTAAAATCGAAGAATGATTTATTAGGGATTGATGATTAAGTACCGAAAAGGTATTTGCGCAATTTAAATATATTTTGTCATAAGCAATTTATATGAGGCGACGTATTTTTCGCATAAATATGAAATTATAATTTATTTTTTATTTAAAATAAGTATACGTATTATTTACGTTAAGTTTATGTTAATGTAGAGAAAATTTGATGTTTTTAATGATCAATGTTAAACAAATATACTGATATACTTTTTCTTTACCTTTTATTTCTTCTTAGGCCTGGAATTACCTTTGTGACTTTTACTCACGTAAGCTATTTTCCTAAGTGACTTACTAAGAGATTACTAACATAAAATCTTTGGCAGCTAGTTACTGTAAAATCTAAATTTGGGCAATATCTACTAAAATCTAAGTAAAACTAACAAATGAAAAAAAAACTAAAATAACAAACTAACAAATGAATACAATGGGTTTTGTTGCCAGAAGAATGAAAGTAAAGTAAATGAAATAATTTCATTTCAGAAGATCCGGAGAGCCATTTACCATACAGATTTTATTCCTTTAACGACCTCGAAATAGCCTTGCACCACTGTTCCAATGACTAGTACAAAAAAACTTTGCAAT
Organism: Amorpha juglandis; assembly: GCA_949126905.1. Taxonomy (NCBI): domain Eukaryota; kingdom Metazoa; phylum Arthropoda; class Insecta; order Lepidoptera; family Sphingidae; genus Amorpha; species Amorpha juglandis. The sequence continues at coordinate 3,837,088 of OX421378.1, read as the reverse complement.
GAGAATCGTCTCATAATTACTTATTTTACAACGAAATGTTTGTTCCTAGCAAATGGCTTGCCTTATTTATATATTTTATAAGCTTACCCCTCTTACTAATAAACGCTAATGCAGTATTTAAATCACTGTCTTGTCACCTTCCTTACATCAAAGGATTTATGAGTGATATATACAAAACACCAGTTCGGCTATACGCTGATCATTTTTGTAGGTACCAGAGGCATAAATGTTGCATTTTAAATGGTTCCTATAAAATGACTTGCTATACTAGTCCTATATCTAATTTATTGACATGTTAACGTTACGTTCAAAGCGGGACTGTGAATAATAAATAAGTTTTATTACTGCAATAATATTTTTTTCTGATTCCACAATGATACTAAGCTTGATTGTACACCCACTTGAATCAAAAACGCTGACGATAAGGAGGACAAGGCGCGTCACTATGCCGAATATTTTACCATAGGACGCTGTCCAGGCAGAACAGGTACTTACTCTACAACCAAGCTTAGTTAAGGTTTGGTACCTTCGGTCTCTCACTACGAATACTTGGTGGTGAAACTCTGACCTCTACACTTCTGCCAAGAAGGTACTTGCAAATTAACTGATATAAATGTTTAGTCTTGACCGGACTTATGTCAGCTATTATTAGCTGTGGCATGAAATCATATTAGCAATGGAGAGTTATAAAATCTGTTCTAAAGTCCTTGTCGCAAAAGTAAGTTGGGTTATTAGTTGTAGTAACGAAAAATATTTTTTATTTTACTTATTTTACACTTTATATACAAAATGTATAATAAATATGTATATATGTATAGGCGGACTTAATGCCAAAGGCATTCTCTCCCAGTCAACCTTACGGTAATGCAGAGATGAAAAAGTAGCTGCAAAAAAAGAAGATAAGATACATAATATAGTAATATTAGACATTAAAGTACCGAACTAAATATAATAAAATATACTTAAACACAATAAAATACATATATTATATAATATATAAAACAAACTAATGTCATTCTGCCATTCCGTCCAACAATAGTTGACGAACTCGTATTTTGAAAGCTACTCGTGTAGTGCACAACCTGATTTCGAGTGGGAGTGCGTTCCAGAGAAGTATAGATTGTATAGCGAAAGAAGAGTGGATAAAGTCAGACGTATGAGGGGGACATTTAAATAGAAGATTACTAGAAGAGCGAAGATTCCTGTCATGGAAAGGTAAGTAAAGTGACAAGATAAATAAGAAGGCGGGGAGGGGGATGTAAATAGCGAGAAGAGAGTTGTGAGTGCTCGCAAAGATCGGCGTTGGCGAATAGGTAGCCATTTTAACTGAGCGCGATAGAAAGAAACATGGTCATATTTACGAAGATTATAGATGAATCGAATGCCATTATTTTATTGTGAAGACGGTCAAGTTTGTTAAGATGATATTTTTTCTTTCAAGACATGCAATGACACTTTCATAATCCTTACAGATGTTAGTGACGGTGTACTTATACCTTCAATGAGGCCTGGCAGTAAGAAATTCTTGCTAATGTTAGACGGATACACGTATTCTCAGATTAATTACGGCAAGACCTGGGTTTGTTCGTCGGCGAGAGCCCAGAACTGTCCAGCAAGAGTACGTCGTTTCGACTGCGGTCAGATTGTGAAGGTCAACGTTCACCATGACCACCCACCACCTAAATATTACTTACGCAATGGACAATACATGAAATTATGAAATATGATTTGTAAATAAATGTGTAAATACATATAATGGTATATTTTATTTTAAATAATAAAATAATAACCCAGCAATCAGGTTAAACCTGTATCGTGGGTATCAGGATACGAGACTACGAGGGATTTGCGGTCCCACAACACCCAGACCCGAAACCAATATTCGTGGATCACACAAACATTTGTCTCGGTACGGGAATTGAACCCACGGCCCCTAGCTTCGCAGCCGGATACTAACCCACTGTGCCACAGAGGCTGTGAACTGTGTCCCCTTTAGAGTTTGATAATGTAATTATTACAGTAACCAATTATCGTATTATAAAAATTAGCTCTTCTCCCTTTCTACTGACGAATATCGAAGTGTATTTAAAAATAAATCAATCGTTAAATACTAATCCTTAATAATTAATGTGTATCGGTTATCGGGGCTTATTTATTAGAAATTATCTCATACTCAGTTTATATCGTGTTTATTTTGAATACATATTGAACACCATTGATGTTCCAGACGTGCAGTTTATTCCCACGGAGAAAGGGAAATACATCCTAGTGCTGCGCGGTTACACCTACTCGCAAGTCGGTGGCCGTTTTTTCTACTGCTCTTCCAAGCATATGGGCTGCAGGGCCCGGGTCAGGATGATGTCGGGGAAACTCGTCGCATCAGGAGACGGCCACAACCATGCGCCACCGTCCCACGCCCGCTGTGGCAACGGCGCCTTTGTACAACTCCGACCGCGGAGTCAAATACCCGGCCTTTCCGCCCTCACCTCCCCGATCCTCCCTTCACCTATCACGTCCCCCACAGCAGCAGCACTTGCCCTTCACGCCCTGAGTTTCCCAAGGATACTTCCCAAAACCGATTTATGGTTGCGACCGCCCAACCCAGAAGTAAAGAAGGATCCTTAAAGTATCTAACTTGTTCCGCCCGGAACTTCCATTACAGAGCAATAATATGACATAGTTTAGAATTAGCAACTTTATTGTTATTAGAAAAAGAAAGAAAGTTACTTGAATTTGTTGATCTCTAAAATTGATGTATATTTCGATATGTAAGACTAAGCTTCGCTTCTCAGTGATATTCTAAACGCGATACGTAATTCGGTGATATTTTATAGGTTAATGATTATGAGCCTTATTATATTCTACGTTAATGTTCTACTTATAGATGTTATTACTATATTACGTTTGTATATAAAATCTTATTTTTTAATATAGAATCTTCTCTTTATGAATTATATTGTGATTTAATTAATCTTTGAGTATTTTATTTTCTTTGCTCCACCTAAGGTTTCTACTATTTCAAAGTTTTGAAGTAACGTGCCTAACAGTAATTATTTCGAGTAACATTTAACGTGAAATGCACCGTTCGTACAGTAAAAATGATTTGTTATGTTTTTTTCTCTTATGAGCCATTGTCATGAACATTGTTTTATTATGAATATTAAGTAAGAAGTCACAAAAGCAGTAAGCATTTTTAATCGACTTCAAAAAGAAGGACGTTCTAACTAGTATATACGAGTATATTTTTTATGCATGTTCACCCGTAACTCCGACAAATATGTTCAGATTTGGATTATATCTCTTCGTACAGTACCAAAATTGATTGTAAAATCGAGAAGCAATATTTAAATTTATTAATATTTGTTCGATGTACTTTTGATGGCTTGCTGTCAAATATTTGTTCAAAGCAGACAATTAACATGATAACCAGTCTTGTTGTATTTGTATATTTACAAGCTTTGACATTCTTGACGGTGATTCTTCCACATGATCTGTTTTTACACACAGACCAATGATATGTAATAGATATCGTAAGTGTATATACGTTGCGTGCCGAGACGAAGTATAAGATCTTGTGCAAGATATTACGCACGCGTAACCTGATGTAGTCATGAACTCAACGTCACCGCAGCCTTAGTAGAACACACGAAAAATGCTTTTTCGTATCGTGACGTATTATAAAATTCACCTAAAGTATTTCTATTTTCTCAAAGGTGTTTCTCATCATTAAATCACTCGTTACAGCTGGTGCTAATAAATTTGTAACATGCTTGGTTTCACACACACTGAGAATTTGCGATGTCTATTTTTTACTTGTACTGTATAATACTTGTATAATGGAGTAGCTACAATAAGAATATAATTGGTATTGTATATGGGACTAATATTGTAATATTTTCAGTGGCTAGTTTCATCAAGTCACCGAAAGGTTGTGTCATGTTGATCTACGATGGGAGGCGCTTCTCCAAAAACTACAAAAACGGCGATAAAATATCTTGGAGATGCACCAAATTGGGCTGCAATGCTCGGGTCACTACCTATAAGAATACTGTACTTGCCACCAAGAACAACCATCTTCATCCCGTGACACTTGGCAATTGAACCATCTATTAATCATATTATCTTGGTCTCAACATTTATATCATTAGAATGTTTTGTCTAGTCTGTAACACTTTGTGATTGTAGAATGTAAAGTATTATGTGATGTTCAATGTATTCTATAATATTCTGACTGGTAGACTAGTTGATGATGCCTCTGGCATTAGTCCGCCTTTATATATTACTGTAATAAGATACACTAATAAAATAATGGTAGCAAATACAAATCGATGTGGCATTTTGTTTCCTGTACGTTTTTAATTCTTCTATGCTTTGTATTGTTTTGACATTAAAGGCCCATTTACATGATGCCATTTTCTTGTACGTACAAGGGCAATAATTGAATGCAATACATTACGCGCAATAATTGATCTTCAAGAATTGTAAGCAACTGTTTACACGCGGATATAAGTAAAAAAATGGAATGCAATTATTGCATGCAAGTATTGACATAAAATAATTGCAAATGTCTTTTGTTTACACCAATACAATTATGTTTAGGCGATTATTGCTTACAAGTTTTGACTTGTCTAAACACAGGCTTGTACGAGCTTGTACCATTTATTAGCGGGTAGCTTCAAGTATTGCACGTATTTACGTTGGCAAATTTTTCATTCAAGTGTTGAACGTTTTAGAAACTGTGTTTATTGAGAGATATGAGTCAAAAAGTGTTTATATTCGGTTCTGCTGATTTAATCAAGTTCACAGAGATTTATCGCAAACATGAGTGTTTATATATTTATTTGACAGCCTCCGTGGCGCAGCGGGCGAGTAGCCGGCTGTGAAGCGAGAGGCCGCGGGTTCGATCCCCGCACCGAGACAAATGTTTGTGTGATCCACAAATATTTGTTTCGGGGTCTGGGTGTTGTGAGACCGAAAGTCTCTCGTAGTTCCTGATACCCACAACACAAGACTCGTATCTTACTGTGGGGTCAGGACTATGTATGTGACTGTTGGGTGTATTTATTTATTTATGGGAAATGTGTTTCTCAATATTTCTTGCCTCAGAAGAGCAGCAACGATTAATACAACCTCACTCACTGCACTCATGTTTGCAAATGAAGAGAGAATTCAATTGAATACAAGAATTGCTTAAGAAATTATATCATGTGCTGTTTACACCAATATAAGTTTTGATACAAAACTTGTATAGCAAATCAAGAATGTTTCGTTTTGTTTAGACCATGCAAGTCAACTATTGCTTCAATTTAATTGTATGCAACAGGCAATAAACTTGCATCATCTAAATGGGCCTTAATATTTAGTTTTGCGTGAGACAAAATGTTTAGTAACAATATAATTCTAGGACCACAATTCGTAATAACCCCAAAAGGAACCACGATGTTGATATTTAGGGGGAAGAAGTTTTCCAGGAACTACAAGAACGGCGACAAGGTGTCGTGGAAGTGTAACAAGCCGGGCTGCAACGCGCGTATCACGACCTTTAAGAATAAAGTGCTTGCCACCAAGAATTATCACCAACATGTATCTTCTGGGCAATGTACATAATGGAATTGTGTTACAGCTGGTCTTAAAAGTACATTTAAAGTGGCAGAGCCGCGCTGTAGGTACGGGTATGTGACGTAGTGTTGTTTGCTGTTGCGTTTGGGACGCTGAGTTAGATTTTCAAACGCCCAAATTCGGCCCTTCCCAATCTTCTTTTCCTACTAGGGTAACGCTGTAATATTTATTTATTTATTACGATAAAATTAATCAGTGTGATAAACACTTATTTATGTTAAGTACTTAAAAAGAGAGGCGGTAGAATAAGCTACAAACTATTGTTTGTTTTACTAAGAAGATATGTTTTAATTTTGTTCCTAAAATGTGTACGAAATACGCTTAAATACTATTAAATTTCTAATAAATAAATTAATCTAATAAATTTCATATTAGAAACATTCAAATATTGAATTAATGTATGCAGGGCTTGTATAATATCCTGTCTTTATTCCATAATAGGCAACTTATATTTATCTGTATGTATATCAAATTTATCTGCTATAGTTTTCGACAGACAATGAAGAAATCATACATATACGGACCCAGGCCTGTAATCCCCGAAGGGATAAGCAGAGGTGTAATCAGTATAGAATATTTTGTGGCATCTTTTTGTAGGTCTTTGTGGATACATATTATGGTAGTATCTGAATATCTTTGTGAAATGACTTTAGTAGAATTGTAATATATATCGTAATTTATGTATTCAAACTGTATTTCATATATAGATTATACAATAAAGCCAAAGTATATTTTTAACTAGCTTTTGCTCGCGGCTCCGCCCGCGTTAACAGCATTTTCCGGGATAAAAGTAGCCTGTAACCGTCTCCAGGGTCCCATCTATCCTTGTAGATAAATTCATCAAAATCGGTTCAGTGATTTAGGCGTGAAAGCGTAACAAACAAACTAACTTTCGCATTTAGTTTCACCCCCTTTTTAATCCCTTATTAAATAAAATTTCTAGTTCAAGTATTTATTTGTTTTACGTCAATAACCGAAATACAAAATTTTGTTTATGTAACTTTCAAAATGACGGACTTTCATACATATTATCATCCCCTATTTTGACCCCTTTGGGGTGGAATTTTCTAAAATTCTTTCTTAGTGGGTGCCTATATAACTAAATGAATATACAGTCCGAATTTCATGCCTGTAGCCTTGATAGTTTGCGCTCGGCGATGATGAATCAGTCAGTCAGGACATGTTATTTTATAAGTATAGATTATGGGCAATACAGCTTCTGAAATTCTTTAAACTCTTTTTATAATCACTCTATAGGCCATAAAATGATGATATTCCTGAGCCTTTCTGCTTTATTACTTTTAGAAGAGGAGCCTATCCCCACATCAAGGTTTGGTAAACCGTTAATATGTGTAGGGAAGTACCATTTCTGTATGGCATCGCAGCACGAGTTGAAGGTGATGTGGCGCCGCTTTTAAAATGCGTGTGATATAACTTTCAGCAAAAAACATATATAAGTGCTATTATATCTAAACTACATCTGGTGTTACGTACATTAATGCTATTTTATCGAAAATTTAATTATCAGATATTTGAAGAGGTTTTAAAATCAATGTATGTACTTAAATAAAATCATATTCAGATAAATGTATTTCATCTATATTAAAATGCATGCTTACCTAAAATATTGAATTCCGCGTGATGCTTACATTTTAAATGTTTGATATGGTATTAACATAGTTGGATATTATTTTGCAGCTTACGCTCCTACGTACACAGAGTCAGGTCGCGGTAACCTCGTGATGTTGCTAGGTCCACATCGGTACAAGCGACAGCGGCATAAAGGGTTCAAGATCAGATGGATTTGTTCCCAAGTTCACTACGGTTGCAAGGCCTCCGTCACTACTCTAGAACATAGAATTGTTAGGGCTTCTGGTATTCATAATCATGCGCCATGAAGACGTTTGATGTATGTGTGTGTGTGTGTGTGTGTGTATGAAAGTAACATTAGAATATTGTATGTTGGTATTACTTTTTCAATCAGTGTGATATTTTGGCATTTGTAACTAGTACCAAAGATTAAGGCTTTCATAATTTTATCAGTATGGTTCTCGGTGTGAATCGAAGTGAGAGTTATGGATGAAGTTTAATGATCTTCGAAAAGTAATTTATAGTATTTATAAAATGATCTCATTTACATTGAATCAATTAGTCACTCGGAAAATTAATTTATTTGCTAAATTATAATATTCCAAATGTAACTACCTACCTCTACAACGAAATGTGGAAATTAAAGTGAAATTATTACACACATCTCTTTTTTTCTGATTTTATTTTTAATACATAATTATAAACTTTGATGTTAAAGTGTGTGGCATTTTTAGGTTTAGGCTTGGAAGCATGTGAAGATTTCGAATATTATTTCGGAAGGAGCAGGTGGGGAAACAAAATGTTGATAATGGGCGGTAACAGATACAAGCTGATGAAGAGGTTGGGGGACAGGGAACGATGGATATGCATCAAGTCGAGAGAGCGATGTAACGCTTTTGTTGTCACGGAGAACCAACGTGTGATTAAAATGACTGACAATCACACGCACTAGGTTAATCAGTAAAATATTTTAGGGAAGTGGTCAAAGAGGCTTTAATTTATTATTTTAATTTTCAATGTTAAGACGAAAATATTTCGAAGAAAACATTTACAAATAACAACAGTTAAAAACCCCCGACATTAATTATAAAAAGATTTCTAAGTTGCAAAACAGATGTTATTCAAGCCGGCGTAATACTGAAGGCGCCGAGTTATGGGCTGACGCCTTCTGCTTTTCTAAGCAGAAAGTCTTCTGACCGGCGTCTATTAGAATTCCACGTATAACGTACAACAACCTCGGAGGACTAGATATAATATATAGTTTGTGATTTATATTTTTTATTACACCACTAGTGAGATCATTAAAAAGGAGGATATTAGAATAATTACAGGAATAGTGACTGGATACTGCATGTTGAACAGACAAAGATAATGGGCGGAAGAGACAAGTATCCACTTTCTGGCAATGTGTCCAATGTACTCTCTGCTAAAGTGGGGAGTTACTGGGGACGGACAGAATAGCAAAAGATCAACTACAGGATAAGATGTTATTACGTTTAGCACGACAAAAAATAGTTTGCAAGGTTAGAAAGGGCATACTGGTGGAGGCTGCCACGAATAGTCTGAGATAATGGTCTCCAAGGATCAACGTTGCGGGACTATGAATGAGAAGTAGATAAATATGTAAAGTGCAACTCTGGAAGATATCCATGATGCCCCAAAGGACTGTCGGTGTTGCAGCTGAACCCCAACAATGGAGAGTATCTCTCAGAAGGATACAGGGCCACATCCGAAAAGTGGAAGTGACATCCAATCGAGAAGCATCCACCACGCCATACATATCAATGTAAATTAATTATGTAAAATAATTTGTTTTGGTTAAAGTTAGAAACTCATTGTTAGGTTGAGTGGTTACTGGTTAGGTTTTTTTAGGCAACCGAGCTGGTCCACCTGATGGTAAATGGTAACCGTCGTTTATAGACATCAGTAACGCCAGGGGCTCATCCAAGCCACTGGAAATAATTTTTAAGACTCGTTTCAAGAAGGACATATCATCACACACAAAACACCACGCAGGGAAGTTCATTCCAATGTCTGAAAAAGCGTAGGAGAAATGAACACTGGTAACGCACTGTACCGGAAGTAGGTGTTTCCGGGTAGAATGGATGAAATTTCTTTCATCCTTACCATATTTTAACGAATTACATATGTACAGTATTTTATTAAAGTATTTTTGAATTGATAATGTCTTGTTTCATTTTTATGCAAACTCGAAACATATTTGTGGATCATACAAAATTTTGTGTCGGTGCGGGAATCGAATTCGCTACATCTTTTTACAGCCGGCTACTCGGTTGCTGCATCACGGAGGCTATGAATGGTACTATTTAATAACTATAAGGCTAAGGTACTAATTAACTAATAATTCTTTGCAAATAAGAAAGTTAATCGAAGATGACACTCTGATAACTGAGCTTTCTATTTCTCAATTAGTTGACTTATCTTCTTTTACCTTCTAGCTGTGAAGCATAAAATTATGATTATTTTTAATTGCAACATTCTTGACTATGGTTATTAACTTTGTCGAATTTTTTAGCGGTACCCAACCCAGATGCTTTAAGATTCGAAATGACCAGATTTGGAAACCCAATCATAACTTGGGGAAAATATCGATTTATAAAGAAGTTAACACGTCGTGACAAGACCTGGTGGGAGTGTAATTCAAGGAAGAGCAGCGGTTGTCGATGCCTTGCCGTTACGGTAAATGACCGGTTGGTAAAATTGAATGGATGGCATAACCACAATGTCTAAGTGAGTACCTGGCTATGAAATAAGCAGCCAGTGTTAAGGAGATATAAGAACGCTTCATTGGCTTCAAGATTCGATGTTTAAAATGTTTTGTAAGTGTACTGAACTGGATAGTGACAACCTTACATATGGTGAAACCTCGCTACAGCCTGGTTTAGGCGTATCGCGTTCTGATGTCAGCCGATGTATATTGTTACTTCAAACCGAACTCTGGCGATTGTCAAAAATGTATGAAGAAATATATGTGTGGACTTTGCAATAGCTGGAAACCTCGGTATCTGAAAAAGCCGTAGTCTACGCTTATGATATCGTAGTCAAGTAAAAATCCTGGACAATATAAATAGCGAGGTCAGTTAAAATATATGAAAGTGTAGATAGTAAATCGATTCCTATTATTCATCTCATGAAATATTTTGTACAATCTGCTTTTTACTATAGTTCAATTAAGGTTAATTGAATTTTAGTATTAATTTGTTCATCCTAGTGCGATTTTTAAGTCTGAATAATGAAAAAGTGACGGGAAGTAGTAGATATTATGCTTGTTGCTTATTGTGCGTTCAAAGACATTGACGAAGGTCCATGGACTCTCAGAGTTGTGGAAGCTAATGGGTAGCGGTGATAAAAAAATATAATAAAAAAACAGTAATAATAAGATAATATTTGCCCTGTATTATAATGTGTGTATTATACTAAAGGGAAAGCGCCCTTACTACTTGGAGGGGCTATAAATTAAATGCTAAAATAGAATATGGGAACATGTTGGCTTTGATGACAACAGTTCAATAAATTGTAATTTAAGTTTATGTCTACAATATTAAAAAATAATATGATTTATGGTAAGCAGATGAGTAAATTAATGTCCGTCTAGTTATCGTTTATCACGAATTTACGTATTATCTGGAAGGGGATTGGGAGTGAAGAGCGATAGTCCAAATGAAATCATTTTAAACACATGTTTTAAGTGATGGTTTTATTTGAGTTGGGCATATTCAACGATGAGTTTTTGTAAATTTATTATGTAAATATCTGTAGACTTCATGTAGCTTATAATTATCTTCGTTATTAATTAAACTGGTGGTAGGATATTCATATCCGGCCGGATAGCGACCACCGTACAGATTGTGTTAAAACCTGCCATAGTGACCCTTTTGTCGAGCGCGTTCCAGGATCAGGCAGTGTATATCCGGTTCTCTCGAGGGGCTTGCTACATGACTTAATGGTTGCTTAGGGCAGGTACAGGGGTACACATGTACCCCTGTACCAAAACACATATACAAACATTTGTATCCCTGCATCGGTCATCCGCCTGTACTGTCGCAGGCCCCTCGATTTGCTTCTTATCTTTTCGGAGTGTGAATAAGCATTTCTACAAGCCGGCATGATTCTGGTGACCACCGATAAACTCATTGTTTGGCGTTGGTCGAGGGTTTTTTGGACTGCACTGCGCTTACCATCAGATGTAGTGCAGTCACTGAAAAAATGTCTTTGCTTGTACTATTTCCATAATTATATGTCAATTAGTTGTTTCATCATGTCGCGTATTTCGTTGTAAGTGACACATATGCCGCACTGAGAGGCATCAGTTAACTTTAATTGACATTAATTAAGTAATTTCTTAGAATACGATTATTTCCACATTCAGCCAGTAAATGAGTTATGCTCTGTTACAGACGTCTCTAATTACGGCGGTAGGCATATCGTGGATTTGTTTTAACTGCTGAATCGGTAATTTTACCGCATTGTATGTATTGGTACCAAACCTTGTATATACCGTAAACTCCTTGATAATCTTGACACAAGCTTTAAGTCTAAGGCTGAGATCTAAAGACTCGACTTAAATCGCCCAAAAAGTGACTTTGCGTAGTAAACTTCGATCTGAACCTTGCCAAGTCAGTCGTTTCACGCAGTTTATTTTTCTAAAAGCAACTGAATTGAAACAAAAACCGTACAAAGTGGGGACGAAAAGAGTCTGAAAATTCTAATAACTCAAAAAAATAATACTGTTTAGAAATTGTTAATTTAACACGAGGTCCTTTTGACTGGCAACCTATTATCAATGTGTTGTCCTATTCGAAAATGAATGCAGAAATTTGAGCTTGAGTATCTACGTGATGAACGTATAGATTCTGCGGCCGGATCTTAGACTAATTCAGACTTAGCGAAGTCATTTTCCTAAAAATGACTTAGACTAAGTTGAAGTTTGTTTTATAGATCTCAGCCTTAGTGTGTACGGATATACTGGGTGTAAGGGAAATGCTTTCCCCTCACGCCCTGTAGGATATGTCTTTGGCAGTTTATGTAATTTTTTGTTTATTAGTTTGCTGTAATAATTGTTAAGCGATATGCATTGCGTGATCCGATTGTTATGTGTATAGATTTATATTCAGTAATTTGTATTTTTCTAGTAGTAAGCTTGGTTGGAAATAAAGCATCTATAAAATTCCATATAAATATTTGTTATTTTATAATACATATTGCGTATGTATATTTCCCATTTTCTATAGGTAGTCTCATTTATATACTGTAACAAACATATTGTACTCATAAATACGGTTATTTTAAAGAGCGACTAATGCCATAAGTATTATTTACTGCAAGTGTTTTTTAAAATTTTGTAACTTTTAAGACTTTCTTATTTTGTCAACGAACATATTTTAATCAATGTTGTTGCATTACAGAGCCGAAATTCGATTTGTCACAACGCGGTAACCTAGTGGTGCAGATAGGCGAGTGGCGTTTCAACAAGCACGCGTGCTGGGGGTCTAAGGTTCGCTGGACGTGCATCAAGAAGAAAAGCGGTTGCACGGCGGCGATCACTACCGTCGACAATGTTATTGTAAAGACGCTTGGGAAACATAACCATTAAGGCTAAGTACTGAATATTATGTCGTGGACAATACCCTAGGGATGATCACAGCACTTTGTTTATTAACCTAGGTAAAAATATCGAGGAGATTGGTGAGACCTATAAGTCTGTTTTGAGGTGGATCAACGAGGCATGAGAACGCGTCGCGCGTCCGTTTTCATATAATTTAATACAAAGCGGACGTGCACTATAGACTAATTCGAGTTCGTCACGTTCTTCTCGTATCAGTCGCGTACCTCAAAACAGGCCTTGAAATCGGGCTTGAAAGACTAACATTCACTAAAAATAGTATAAAATGACGTTTTTTAAAAAAATACTGATTCCTAAAACTAAAAAAATAATAATAACCGATTGGTAGGAACTAATTCACCCTATTCTTTTCCTGTAAGGTCGGTAAGGCAGCCATATATTTTCTGTTATTCTGTGGGTGTTCATGGGCAATGGGATATTAATAAGTCTAGGAATATTATAGTTCTACAGAGAGTTTAGAGTAAAAATTGAGTCAATATAAGTATAGTACGTACGAAATCATATTGAAAGTGCAACCAGTCTCAGCGTTATATATTTTTTAATCGCGTCTCTTCAATTTTATTATTTACGCATTCACATAATCCCAAGGCTATAGTAATTTTGTAGGCTTCAATGCAAATTTGCAGCTCTAGATATACATAAGTAGTTGTGATAAAAATACATTTATAGCATGCCATTTAATTGCTCGGGCAGACTAGTTCATAGTTAGAGTTGCTTTTACAATAAATTTTACATGTCTCGAATTGATAGAGTGTCCTGGAAGAATCTATTCTTAGCCGAATAATTTAATTTTTTAACGTGTACAAAAGTGGTTGCTATATTAAAAATATAATCATAGTTTTGTTATTAGGTTAACTAAATACAGTAATAGTGTGTAACTACCCAATATCTATTACCTTATAATTAAAACTTTAGTTGGTTGAATTATGAAGTAATAAGAAAACTTGTATTAAGTTATAAAACTCTATCTCTCTACATTGTTTTAGTTAGATTTAAAATGAATGATAATGAATTTATAAAGGATTGAGATATAGAATACTTCCGAATAGACATCAACGTTTTATGGACTGACGATGAATGCGGTGTGACAAAATAGGTTTTAAGATTTTCCTATTTACTATTGCATAATTTTAGTTTAGCTGCTTGTCCATTTGAACAGCCTCAGGCTAAGTGGTCTCGACTGAAGCTGCTCAAATCCATTTTTCCGTCTCTAATAAATGTGTGGCTCAGGCTGACGCTTTGAGCGTGACAGAATAAGGCGAGCTATTTCGATACATATTTGCCTGAGCTGCCTCGAGGCGGTGTGTGACGGTACGTGTAAAAGAAGTTTTATAACGACACTTCATTAATACTTAGGAATAATGTATTTACGATTGCCAATAGGTTGCAGTTTGTGCTGCTATAAATCTTTGAGGTTATAATTTTAACAAAGAAAAATATAAGGAGAACTGTAAACTGCCCATAAATTCTGTAATCTCTACATTATTTTTTATTTGACTGATTTTTTATTTATTTACAAACTTACTACTCGTGTAATAGCTGTAATTTTTACAAGTTAGTTGTTTAATGTTAGCTACACATGTATGTAGATGTTATGTTCCATTAGTATAATCTTACCTATAAGCTAATGCAGACGGCATAAGCTCCGATTAATCACTACGATGGAACGAATCAATTCGAGTCGCACCCATGTTTTTGCGCTGTTCGATGACTTGCATGAAAACCTGCGCATTTTTGCAACACACGCGATTTCGTTGTCGCTGCGATTTGAACTGTGCCTACAGTTTTTCGGCGATTTCTCGGGGCGTATTGGCCGTCATTACATACATATATCTTAGTTATAATATCTAGGCTATGAAATTATTATATTTAGTATTTTGCATTTATAAATTCTATACTATAAAGAATGTCGGAGATACTTGGTTGGTCACGTAGAAAAATAATGCTACTATGTAACGTTGCTATGCATTCGCTTCGATTTTTAAACGGGTTCTTAGCGAAGTTTTAGTTTCAGTAAATAGATTTTGTGATTTATACGACAATTGGGTTACAAAATTAAAAACATTAATTATAATGTTTGCGTTCCTTTTCTTGATATAAATAACAATAAAGTATGTTTTGTTGGAAATACGAAATCATCTAATAATTATCTTATTTGTTATTTGTGTTTCGATCATTAGTGTATAAGTTATGTTATTTAAGCGTTTTTGCTTTAGTTTTATTGTTTGATCCATTTAATTACGATTACTTACATTAAGGACAATTTCTTATAACATGTAACTTTTGACTACTTTGGTTCCTCTCTATTAAATATTTTTTTTAATCACATAAAATTTTATTGAAAATCTCTGTAAATATTTGTAATAACATATTCTGCACCAATATGTATCACATAATTCTATAACTGACGAGGATATTCTATCCGATATTAATTGAGTTATGTGTTACAGATCTTAACCCGGTTTTCGCGCAGTCGCAACGTGGCAATCCCGTGATCATGATCGGACAGTATCGGTTCAATCGGGTTAACAAGTACGGCAGTAGAATAAGATGGGTGTGTGTGAAGGCGAAGGCAGGGTGTCGCGCATCTCTCCACACCATGGACAATGCCATCGTCCGCGTGTGGGGCTTCCATGATCCCCTCGCACATACCAGCGCGAACCGTTTCTAGTTTTTTAAAGGTGATGAGATACATAAACCTAACTATAAAGCGTATAGATCAGTGTTTCCCAACGTGGGGCAATTTGATAGTTAAGGGGGGCAATTTAAAAATGGACTTGACACGACTTTAACCCTTTCGCTTTTGGTTATTTAAATGCAATGCTAGATATCGGTGACAAATTTAACAAAAAAATGTTTAGGTGGGGCAAGGCCTAAAAAGGTTGGGAAACACTGGTATAGATAGACAAATGGCCTTATTCAAACAGCTTCGTGTCGCTGCTTATTGGGAATAGTGATGTGGATTCAATTATTCTGAACTAGCTTTTGCTCGCGGCTCTGCCCGCGTGAACAGCATTTTCCGGAATAAAAGTAGCCTGTAACCGTCTCCAGGGTCCCATCTATCCCTGTAGATAAATTCATTAAAATCGGTTCAGTGATTTAGGCGTGAAAGCGTAACAAACAAACTCACTTTTTTTTCACATTTTCGCATTTACTTTCACCCCCTTTTTCATCCCTTATTAAATAAAATTTCCAAAATTCCTGAAACACGTATTTATTGGTTTTATGTCAATAACCGAAATACAAAATTTTGTTTATGTAACTTTCAAAATGACGGACTTTCATACATATTATCATCCCCTATTTTGGCCCCTTTGGGGTGGAATTTTCTAAAATCCTTTCTTAGTGGGTGCCTACAAAACAAAATGAATATACAGTCCGAATTTCATGCTTGTAGCCTTGATAGTTTGCTCTCGGCGATGATGAATCAGTCAGTCAGTCAGGACATGTGATTTTATAAGTATAGATAAAATATATAATTTTTAATTCCGCTTCGAACCACCTGTGTATGTCTGATCTTTGGTCGAGTTATGATTTTTTTGAATATCTTTTCATATATATATACCTCCTTGTACATCCGATTAATTAGAAGCTTTATTTTCACGTGTGTCATTATTTTCAAAAAGCAGCGATCTGTGTAAAAAGTTTTAATGTATTTTCGTTCACGTGTTGGACATCATATTTTATGTTTAATATTTGAGTTACGTTTTAAATGTTTTTTCTTGTATTATATTGTGTAAATTTAGAAATGTATAAATATATATGATAAATGCAATACAGAGCTACGGTAGCTATTACATTTGATGGACACAAGTGTGCACTTATTATTAATATTTTTGATGGGTTATGAATTAGGTAAACGAAACCGTATTGAGCGACTTCATCCAGACTGACCATTGCGGTCATTGTATGTGATAAAATGTATAGATGAGTAAGGACTAAAGTGGGGAATTGCATTAAGAGTTGCGGACTTAAGGTACCATCTGATTCCTAATATAATCTATAGTCTATTGTGTTGTTGTGTACTTAACTGGCTATTTTACAAAACATGTACCAAATTGTAAGATAACAACGCGCTTGTAATTAACTTAGATATAAGAGACTAATACATTTGTATGGAATATTTAATTTTTATGTATGAATTGATTATAGATCATCACTCATCAACCATTAGTTGATAATTGGCAAATTTTTGTAGAAATTACAAATATTCTAAGTGTATATGTAATATGTGAAGTTAAAATGAAATAACCTGTGTTGGACACGATTGATAGCCAATGTTGCCACTTTGTGTATGGTCGGTGATTTGTAACTACAAGCCACATTGTGTTGTTCCCACAGAAGTCGATCAAACGGTTTCTTTTTTGAATTGTTTTTTTATTTTACATCGTAATTTATATTATTTAAATTAATATTTGACTCACGTTAAGGGCCGGCACATTCCAGTTATTCAGTCACTGTACGGACGCCCTAAAAGGCTACAATTTCCTTCTAAAGTATTCATATGTGTATGTATGTTAAGAATCGTTTATGATAGCAAGTAAATTTTCATCCCGTTATTTAATTCACTTTGTATACGTAATCACAGCGTGTTGTTGGCGGTAATCACAATGACGAATGTTTTGACGAACAATTGGCAAACATTAATGTGAATCTCCAAATATGAGTAAACGGTGCTGATCTTCACATAATATTGCTTATTGCAAGAGTTTACACATTGAGGCTTCATTCTTTTGGTGGAAAATACAAAAAAGTATAATAAAAATTATATTAGTGTGTAAGGAATTATTATTATCGGAATGGGTTTATGGTAAGTGTTACATTTAACGTTAAGTATAATCGACAAATACTAACAAACGATGTAGCACATAGTTCCCGCACGCGGTTCGTTACTAACATAAATATTACTTAGGTTTTGGTGGTGGATAAAATAGTGAAGCTTTTATTCAGTATTTAATCATGAGTAATGTTTATCCTGAATATTTTAATACTTATTAGATTCAAATCAGTGTATTTATGATTTTTAAGTGTTGTTTTATTTATCCTGTCCTTCATTCCCGTTGTTTTAATATAGTGGCGCTGTTTAACTTTGCTTTAATATGCAATAAATAAGTTGATAATCATTTAATTATTACGTTTGGTATTAAGAAACGTAAAATTACTTTAAAGTGATGTCTTTGTTCAGGCTACAATGCAATACTTGAATAAAATAAATGCAAGTAATTAAACATAATAATTCAGAACAAATATTATTACAACTCTTGTACTTTGGTTTAGTTTGTAGGTATTTGAGCTTCAGGTTACAAATAAAGTCTGTTGGCTTGCTAGCAGTAATTTCTCCCCCAAAAACACAAAAAGTTAAACCTTTGTATTATAGATTGAAAGTATATATTAGATACAGTAAATATTAATCGAATTTAATTTTCTTTTAATCTAATCGGAGGCAATACTTTAATATTTCAAAATGCAAGAACGCGCGAAACAAAGAAATACTGAATAAAAAAAAATGCGATCACGAAAATTGTGAACGGGGAAATCAGTTACTTTTCTAATTTTATCGGAGCGCCCTCATAATGAGTGTTCTCTGTTAAACGTTAAATCAAGCAACAAGACTGAAGTTAATACATATTAAAAGTATTTTTTATATTTACAAGTTTTTCATAATATTAACTATGATAGCAACCGAAATTCAATTGTTTCGGTTATGTGTAGTGTTGTTTCGGTTGTGTATTTTTGTTATTTAAAATGCGTTTTCTTTCAGAGCGCGAGTAGTTTTTTGGACTTGTCACATTCAAGTTACAAATCTTTATATATATAATTCTTCTGTGAGTGTGTATGTTCCTGAACTTCTCTTAAACGACTGGACCGATTTTGATGAAATTTTTTGTGTGTGTTCAAGGGGATCTGAGAATGGTTTAGATTCACAATTTTGTCCGCTGGACAATGTTTTTTTTAATAATTTTTAATTTATTAGTAGTTGTTGAGTTGTCGTTGCGAAGCTTGCCGTGATGACGGGTCGTATAGCGTCTAGACTGGACAGGGACAGGACAGGGACAGGACAGTGAGACAGGACAGTGAGACAGGAAAGTGAGACAGGACAGTGAGACAGGCCAGTGAGACAGGACAGTGAAACAGGACAGAGAGACAGGACAGTGAGACAGGACAGTGAGACAGGACAGTGAAACAGGACAGAGAGACATGACAGAGAGACAGGACAGTGAGACAGGACAGTGAGACAGGACAGTGAGACAGGACAGTGAGACAGGACAGTGAGACAGGACAGTGAGACAGGACAGTGAGACAGGACAGTGAGACAGGACAGTGAGACAGGACAGTGAGACTGGACAGTGAGACAGGACAGTGAAACAGGACAGAGAGACATGACAGAGAGACAGGACAGAGAGACAGGACAGTGAGACAGGACAGTGAGACAGGACAGTGAGACAGGACAGTGAGACAGGACAGTGAGACAGGACAGTGAGAGGACAGTGAGACAGGACAGTGAGACAGGACAGTGAGACAGGACAGTGAGACAGGACATTGAGACAGGACAGTGAGACAGGACAGTGAGACAGGCCAGTGAGACAGGACAGTGAGACAGGACAGTGAGACAGGACAGTGAGACAGGACAGTGAGACAGGACAGTGAGACAGGACAGTGAGACAGGACAGTGAGACTGGATAGTGAGACAGGACAGTGAAACAGGACAGAGAGACATGACAGAGAGACAGGACAGTGAGACAGGACAGTGAGACAGGACAGTGAGACAGGACAGTGAGACAGGACAGTGAGACAGGACAGTGAGACAGGACAGTGAGACAGGACAGTGAGACAGGACATTGAGACAGGACAGTGAGACAGGCCAGTGAGACAGGATAGTGAGACAGGACAGTGAGACAGGACAGTGAGACAGGACAGTGAGACAGGACAGTGAGACAGGACAGTGAGACAGGACAGTGAGACAGGACAGTGAGAGGACAGTGAGACAGGACAGTGAGACAGGACAGTGAGACAGGACAGTGAGACAGGCCAGTGAGACAGGATAGTGAGACAGGACAGTGAGACAGGACAGTGAGACAGGACAGTGAGACAGGACAGTGAGACAGGACAGAGAGACATGACAGAGAGACAGGACAGAGAGACATGACAGAGAGACAGGACAGTGAGACAGGACAGTGAGACAGGACAGTGAGACAGGACAGTGAGACAGGACAGTGAGACAGGACAGTGAGACAGGACAGTGAGACAGGACAGTGAGACAGGACAGTGAGACAGAACAGTGAGACAGGACAGTGAGACAGGACAGTGAGACAGGCCAGTGAGACAGGATAGTGAGACAGGACAGTGAGACAGGACAGTGAGACAGGACAGTGAGACAGGACAGTGAGACAGGACAGGACAGGGACAGGACAAGACGGGGACAGGACGGGGACGGGACGGGACGGGGACAGGACGGGGACGGGACGCGGACAGGACGGGGACAGGACGGGGACGGGACGGGGACAGGACTGTCCAACCGGAGGGAGGTGGGAGACGACCTGACTTAGGTCGTCGAAGTCAATTAAATGTGCGACGGGCTACCTCACGTGCAATGGCGCAGTACCTCACTTAATTGCATTTAACGTAAATAAAACATTTGTATTAAGTTTTGACCACATTTTACACAAATATATTATGTAGGTGATACGAAGTTCACCGGGTCATCTAGTCTATATTATAATTATTAAGAAAATGTGATGGGTCGAAGATGTATCTTGACATGAAGGAATGAAAAATTAATTGGTATAATAAGTAAGCAGGAAATCTGGTAGAGGCTTTCAGTATGAAGAGGGTTTCATTATTATTTAACACAGGACCTGTAGATCCACTGTTTATTATCCTAAAGGGCTCCAGGTATGTGTTGTGCTATAACTCATCAGAAAATGCTGCAATGTTTAATTTTGCTTGTACAATTATATCGAGAAGTAGGTTCATATTACAGTACATTTATATAGGGGTATGTGCCGGTGCTGGAGTCCGTGTCGGACAAAATGTTTTTTTTAAATTGTAGTGTGTCGACACGAGAAGTTAGTTTGCTTGATGGTAAGCATCACACCTGCCCATAAATAGTAGCGACGTCACTCATAACTTGGAACTCCAAAGTAGTGTATGACACACAAAGGCTAGTCACCCCGAGACATTTTAAGTCTCATTACGCCCAGAATTTTCACTGCATTTAATGTCCTACAAACTGGAACACAACAGTGTTTACGCACTGCTGTGTAGCGGCAGACATAGAGAACAGTGATATCAAGGCCTCTCGCATAACAGGGACCAAACATCTATCAGTCATAAAGTATAGACTTGACTTTGAAAGGCGTAAAATTTTGTCAATTTATCGATCTTCAATTACTTTTGTGACTATATTTCAGTGATAGAGTTCATGACGAGTCGTGGCACCATGATGCTGCTGGTGGGTGGCCACAGGTTCTCCAGGGAGAAGACCATCGGGTTGAAAACCAGGTGGCAGTGTTCTGTTAGGTCGCGCACTAAGTGCAAAGCCGCTATTACCACCGGTGATGGGCGAGTGTTGAAGAGTTACTTGCAGCACAATCATGACCCATTGTGACGCAGAATTTGGATTACGTTTGTACTGATTTGTTATTACAGTACTACGATTTAAATTATGCGCTTCGGCAATCTTCATTTGTTACGAATTAATAAGAATATGCAATGAATATCTAATATAATAAATATTATGCGAGCAGGCACCAAGAAATAATATTTACATAATTGAGAAAATATCTGTGTTGTATAGTCACATGTTCGTATTTCCGAAATAAAGAAAGATTGCCGAAGATTTTAATGGTAGCACTGTATATATGTATTTAAATTGGCTGTGTATTTGCATATGAGGTGACGACGAAGATAAATAATACTTTATATAAAAATAATCGCAAGTGTGTGCGAGGTTGTTCGGTCGCAATCAAATACTTCGTGAGACCCAAATCAGGGCTCCGTTGTGTTGCTTTTCGTTATCGTTAGCTATTACACATTAAAATATACTAATTTGTTAATGCAATGTAATTATCTTTTTACGATACAAAGCTTGGTTTATAGTAATTTTATTTATTATCTGAATAGCATACTTTCTTTGAAGGTCCTTACGTAAAATCCTATAAATTCTTCTTAAATTATTTGCACTTTTTTGTTTTGCTACCTTCGGATGATGATAGTCTAACGACTGTTAAAAATGTTTGTTTGAAAGTAGCTGGATATTGAAATTCAAGAACTACCTTCAAAATTCAAAGAATAGTAGTCTTTGCCGTCATTAACTTTAAAATGAATTTACTGTAAAATTTACCAATTTCATTATGAGATAAATGTAGAGACCATCGAATTTTTAAATAATTAGTATGCTGGATCTGAGTTTGACATTCTTAATTTAATTAATACAAATTGATTAAAATCGTCAGCGATCTTCCAGATGCGGATGCAATATTGTAGGTTCTAATACGAACACGTTAAATGCTACATTTTTATAGTTTGAATGGTCCTGGACTTCGTTCCGTTACTAATGACAAGTTCAGACGAGTCGAATTACTTTCTACAAAAACTGTAAGGTTTATGTTGATCAATTCGATTAAAAGAAAGTTCGAGTCACATGCAAGTTGATCAACTAAAATAGAACAGTGTGAACAAGCTATTAGGCAGATCATTTTATGTTTATCGATATTTCCTTCAGATATTTATTGTAAAGGTGATGGATACATACATTTATACATTACTTTATACCTAGCGTTAAGTGCTCAATTATAAATTGTAAACATGTTGATATTTTTCTATTTCTTTGTTACTAAATTTTGTATATGTATAATGTTCGTATGTTTTAGGAAAACTGCGGCATATTACAGGAAGACTGTACATATAAATTTTACAGCGTATTTCATTTATGAAATGTATGTGTATATATTTTATATTAGATGATATTTTTAATTAAATTATATTTTCTAATAAGTTTTTATTGGGTTTCCCAATGTTTTCACTGCGTAAATGACATAAACTTCAGTATTTAAGTTACGTACAGTCATGTATATATTAATATTTTATTACTACAATAATAATAGGAAAGATAGATAGGTACTATAGCGTCTTCCCTGACATTTGTTTTCAACTTGTGTGGTCAAATTTAAGCATATAAGCGTAAAGCTTAAAAAAGTATTTCCCCCCCCGTTTCAACTGCTTTCCAACGTATAATAATGACAGATTTCAAACAAGAAACTACGACTAGAAAGGTTTAGCATTTTCTATCCATCACAGAGTGAAAAGGGTTAAAACTTAAATTCTTATCCTTTGTCATACGTATAACTTGGTACATATACTTCTTAATGCAAATAATGAAATATAAAATACACACGTTCTAATATCATCCGTTGGGGCGCTGCAACAGTGTGGTGAAGTTTGTATGAAGAAAACCGTATTTTATTCGCGTATTTTAAAAGCATTAAAGTTTGCAAGAAAAAAATGTGTACAACTTAAATCATCGCTCGACTTTTTTTTAGCTTGAATGACGAGACGAGTAGGTCACTCGCTTGACGGTAAGCGCCACGCCTGGCCATAACCGGAAGCAACACCACACAGAGTTTTGATTTAGAAAGCACTGCATGGCACTGGACTGCACTCGTCACCTCGAGACTTTTTTTTTAATCCGTACACGGCAAACTGACTTGTGAGTGAGTGATTGCACTTCACCTGATAGTAAGCGCAGTGCAGTTCAAAAAACCAGTAACCACCGACAAACAATGAGTTTATCGGTGGTCCCTAGAATCATGCCGGCCTATATAAATGCTTCTTCACACTCCGAAGAGGGAAGAAGCAAATCGAGGGGCCTGCGATAGGACAGGCAGATGAAGAATGGAACGGTCGGAAGACATGCGTAAAACACTTTTTTCAACGAGTTTTTCTTTAGGCTCGGTATAAAGAGTTTACACTGTATTTGTCATATGGTTTGTCGTGTCATTTGAATTCTTTAAAAGTTTGTTTACAGTTACAGAGTTGATCACTTCGAGGGGCACTCAGATGTTGATCTCGAACGGGTACCGTTTTTCTAAGGCTTACTGCATGCGCAATAAGATCAGGTGGCAGTGTACAACCAGGACTCGAACTAGGTGCACCGCTCATCTCGTTACATATCTTGGGGAAGTTATCAAGAGCAACTTGGAACATAATCATTGAAGTTTACAGATTAAGGGTTTAAGCTAGCCAATTAAACATATATATATTTTTTTAATACACCCAACAGTCACACACATAGTCCTGACCCCACAGTAAGAAACGAGACTTGTGTCGTAGGTATCAGGAACTACGAGAGACTTTCGGTCTCACAACACCCAGACCCCGAGACAAATATTTGTGGATCACACAATCATTTGTTTCGGTGCGGGGATCGAACCCGCAGCCTCTCGCTTCGCAGTCGGCTCGGAGGCTGTCAATATTGAAGTATTTATGTGTCAGACATTGTCTAAAATATAAACTTGCCTGAAATGTGGCCTGGTGTGGAAAGTACCTATCTCAAGAATTAAAGTATTAGAAGAATATTTGCATCGGCGTATATTGAGAATAATCGAATAGTAATTTTGTATATTTGTACCATACAAAGTGGTAGGCAGAGGTATAACTAGTGCACCCACGTATATTTGTACCATACAAAGTGGTAGGCAGAGGTATAACTAGTGCACCCACAGTTCGTCGAGCACATTTTTTTTATGAGCGAGATTGAAACGCGCAAGAGGGTCACCTGAAAATAAGTCACCGCTGCCCATGGAAACTGTCAATGCCAGCGGAATCGACGGTGCGTTGGCGGACTTTGAGGAAAGAATAACTGAACTGTAAACATATTCAAATATAAAATTTGATGCAGACTATATACATATTTTGTGCAATGAATAAGTGCTGCTTATAAAGGAGACTAAGTGCTGCTACAAGAGTTTTAAATATCGCTAGTGACTTGATAAGTCTGATAGTAACAGGGAGATAATAAAGACTGAAAACTAATAGGGACAGAATTATTATAGACTAATTTTTCCTCGCGGCCCCGCCCGCGTGATCTGCTTTTTCCGGGATAGAAAGTAGCCTATGTTACTCAGTGTTAATGGTAGCTATCTAACGGCAAAAGAATTTTTCAAATCGGTCCAGTAGTTTTTAAGTTTTTTCGTTACATACAAAAATACAAATCTTTCCTCTTTATAATATCAGTGTAGAAATAAGTATATACGAGTGTTTTCAGTTGCAAGGTATAAACGGAGAACTCTATTATTTGTGTGATGTAAATATTTGAAAAGTAATTTAACGTAATTTGAAGGAGAAAGACTAAATACTATGGAATCTTTCTTTCTGCTTGACGTTATCCCGGCTTAATGCCAGGATCTGCCTTCCTCAATCATGATTTGATATTATAGTGGGATTATATTGGACACAACTTTCACTGCCTCCTCCGTTAACCAGAATACACAGCAGAGAGACGCCGAAACTTATCTAATTAGGCTCAAATTAATGTATCTTGATATATATTTAATACAAATTAAAACAATTATGTTTCCTCCAATTTGTTATGTGTTTTTCATAATGTAACATATTAATATTGTTTCACTGCTTAAATTAGAAGTAAACTCTCAATTTTGCTTGATGTCATTTAAATATGAATGTTTAGTTTTTAATTAATCAAATTTTAATTCATAAATGTTTTTGAATAATATGTAGTAATTGGCTACTTAATGAATATAATATGTTTTCTATTTACGCAATGCATTTAATTTTCTTGTTACCTACTGGCACACGTGCGCTATTGTTTATAATATGAACCTAAAGCTAGCTTTCAACGTATGTGACCAAGAAGGACAGAGCGACGCGTGACGTGAGTTGGGCCATAGAGACACTTCTGCTATGTATGAAAATGTATGGAAAAAGTCACGTGTCGTGCTCTCTATGACTGCCTGAAATGCCTGTTTGGAAATGCGCGATCGAGACAGGGAAAGTACAACATAGGATAGATACACGTCCGTTTTGTATGCAATTGTATGAAAACGGTCGCTCTTGTCTCGATCGCATATTTCAATTTGAAAATAACGGCTATTCCTGTAGCTGACATTTTATTTAACAGATAACAAATATTTAGCAAACAAAGCTAACGCCTATGCCCACAGCTGTTGGCATAGATGCAACTAATACATCCATGTTTTGCCAAACTATTATCTCTCTGTAGCTGTAAATACAGGGCGAGGGCGAGGAGGGGTAACTGCTACGAGGCTAAGCCGACATTACTTTACATAGGTGATATAGTGGTAATATTTTAATAATAGGTATGCATAACCGAAAATTTGTTTTTTTCTCTCTTTCATTACAGTGATAAGAACTTTTTCAAGTAAAGGCATCGAGATCTATTACGTGAACGGACATCGTTTTAGCCGATCCGGGGTAATGGGCCTGAACCGCAAGGTGAGGTGGCAGTGTTCCACCAAGACTCGCACCAAATGCAGAGCTACTATCATCACTGTTAATGGTATCGTGATATTCACCAATCTGTGCCACAACCACAGTTAGAGCCCGTTTCAGAATGTTCAAGTAAAATACCCATAAAACGTATTTAAACAGTCCCTAGTGGTTTGTGCCGGCGTATATATCAAATTATGTGATTTTTGTTTTTGAATGTGTTATATTTTATTTGATAAATTACTTAGAGATGGTGTGTTATAGCTTTTGAATTATTTTATGTAGGTAGCTATTAAAAATAATGTAATACAAATTTATTATATAGCTTAGTCTTCAAGGTTATATTGTATGTTAGTATATTTATAGACATATATTATGTTCTCTCTTAAAATAATTGTTCAAAAAATAAAAATTATCTTTAATGAAAGATGTAATAAATGAAATAAAAATTATCTTTAATGATTTCTGAAAATATTCTCAACAATAAAGTTGAAGACGTTTTAAATCTTAAATCTCTGCTTTAAAAGCGAATTGCACGACAATCTCTGTTAGAGAAATGTCTCCGAAATCTTTAAGGTTACAAAGAAAGAAATGGACAAAAAACTCTAGGAAACATTATCAGAAAAGGTTATTACAAAACAATGAAAAAAAAGCAATAACATAAAGTCTCCAGAATCCATTGATAGCGAAAATCGGGAGCAACATCGACGCAGAAGGCATAAAGTAACGGATACTAAATTTTAACCATCGTTCAAAGGGTAACAACTTAACCCTTCTAAACCCCCAATATCAATTGCAAAAGCTTTGTATTTAGTGCTGAACAGATTTTCTTCACTCATGGTCAAGAACTATCTCCATAACACCAGTTTTAAAATAAATAAAAACTTCATTAAAATGGATCTATAGATGGATTTGATTTGATTTGGTAAGGTTAAAAAAAACTGTACCTACACCCGAATTCAGAAACGATGTTTATTTCCGAGTGAGTTAAGTATTTGAGAAAACTTGTTCTTACAATACGTTAACAACTAGTTGGATAGTTTCAGGATTTGGGTGTTAGTTACTTGAACACATTCAAAATATATGAAAATCTATTCAACTTTACTGAACTTCAGAAGCTGAGTATTGCTTACGCTATCATCTTTCTGAGGAAGTTATTTTTGCATATCTCGCATATACGTAATACTGCAGATCAGCTTTGTAAACAGTTTGATGAATTTTCCATTGCCTCTTCAGATTATCATCATACTGCATTTTGTGTTTCTGTCTGCAGAAGTTACAAAAAAAATCGGCCTAAAATAATAATTAAACTTACATTGGTTTATATATTGGTGTTGAAAATCTGTAAATTATGTTTCATGTACGTGATTTGCAAGTGAACTGTATTCACGTATCGAAGAGTTACAGAATAAGTATACACCTTTATAACGTCTCTAATAAATATATTTCAGGACCTATTTTCGGAACAACCCACGCAGGCAACCCTGTGATAAATATGGGGCCTTACCGGTTCAACAGGGTAACCAAGTGCAAAGGGCCTAAGGTCAGGTGGACTTGCATCAAGTATCCTTACGGATGTCGCGCTTCTCTAATCACGTTCAATGATACCATCATTAAGGAAATGAATTCTCATACACATACCTAGTGAAGAATGTGGCCAGTGCCGGATATTAAAACAAACTTATTATCTCCCGGGCTATTTATTAATCTTCCGAATAGTGTTCTAATTTTGAAAAAGCATGATTTATGTGGCTACAGATTACAAAAGGTTTTGGTTATTCAATATAATATTACTGACAAACTCATCAACGGATAACAGCAATCGCACTGTGGATGGAGTTTGGAGGCACGTTTATAGTTAAACATTTTTTAAATTATTATTAACACTTAATTCTACATTCTAGTCTACAATAGACTTACATCCAGATACATTGTATACGCTGATTAGTTCTGAAAAGCTAGTCATGGAAACTATTTACTAACGGGAGTTAACAGAGATTTTTCTATAGAGAAACCGGCAAACATGTTAGTGGGTCACTTGGTAGTAAGTGATTTATTCCACCTATAAACAATACAAGAAGTCACGAATGCTGCGTTTGCCGATCTTTAACGAAAGGAATTTGGGTTTGGGCCTCCGGAAATGTCACTCGGAACGGCAAACAGCCACTTCACGTCGGTTTCTATACGAGGATGTAATAACTCTGTAGAGCCCGCCCATTCAATTGCTGGTTTAATCAATAAATATTTTTCGATTTCCATTTTTAGATCAATCTGGATTTGACTAGGATTAAAACCTATATTTATCTAAATAAATATATATGTTATTGTTAATAATGTTAATAAAGTAAATCGTATATTTATAAATAAAAACAAATGTTGTGTTTTGCTTAAAATAGTATTACTTTCTTTTTGAGTATTATTATTATATTGCTTTTTCGACATATCTGATTGTTTTAAATGTTTTTCTTAAATTTTTCACTATTTTATTATCTATGTAGTACATTATTTGCTTCAATGTGATTGAAAATACTTAGTTTGTGGTTTACTTACAAAAAACGTGCCTTTTTGTTCATTTATAATTTTACTTATTTTTATTAGGTTAGTTTTTATTTCTGAAAATTTTAAATACATTTGTATATAAAATAATGTTGGTAGTTTTTTTTTAAATATTTTAATATAGTATTATGTTTGTGATATTTTATAAATCTATAATTAATAATAATAATTCATATTTTTTTAACTCGTAATGGATTTTAAGTTTGTTTTTTTTTCTTTATTTTATAGTCAAATTTAGTACAACACAACATGGCAACCCTGTCATAGACTTGGGGACATACCGCTTCTTGCATGTAGCGAAGTCAGCGAACGGCAGGCGCAGTCGATGGGTGTGCACACACACTTCTGTGGGGTGTCGTGCGGCCGTCATAACCCTCGACAACGTTATAGTGAAAACTATTGATGAACATGAGCATTAAGTATCATTCATATATACAGATACGCAGGAGTACAGACAAAGCCAGCGTTGCCATTTTAGCGATTTTATCACTAGATTTAGTGACTTTTTGGGGTACGATAGTGATTTTTTTAAAATAAAAATTGGTGTGTTTCGTGGGACACCAGGTAGCAACGAAGTTCCTTCGGCTAATGTAGAATCGACACAAATTGCAAAAAATTTAAATTATCAACTAAAATAACAAAATATGTCTCTTTATTTTTGTTTGACAACATAAAATTACATAGAAATAGAATAGAAATAAAAAAAGACGTGTGGCGCTCGGAGAATGTCGCGGTAAAGCTATTGTATAGCATTTTTTATCAACTTATGTAATTATAAATAATAACGAGCTAGCTTAATCTTTTAAAAATCGAAGGAGTATTTTTATATACTTCAATTATAACTGGCTGAATGAATTTCATTTTAAAAAAGGAACTAACGCTGGCTGGTTATGCGACTGTCGCGCTTTAACGCTTTTTTCTTACGGTTTTACTATCACATTTTTTTCAGTTCGTCACGCAGCGAAATCCCTATCCCCTCCAAGCCTGCCGTAAGGAACTTCGTTCCAAAAATCACAAAAACAATATTTGGCGATTTCTAGTGATATTTAGCGATTCTCGAAAAATTTAGAAGTTAAGGTTGAAGA
This sequence comes from Amorpha juglandis, assembly GCA_949126905.1. Taxonomy (NCBI): domain Eukaryota; kingdom Metazoa; phylum Arthropoda; class Insecta; order Lepidoptera; family Sphingidae; genus Amorpha; species Amorpha juglandis. The sequence continues at coordinate 3,807,127 of OX421378.1, read as the reverse complement.
TAATGAAGAAAAACGAAATATTCTTTAAAAATCATACAAATGAAACTGATCCATCTCAGCCTTCTAGATATAGCTAAAAAAAAAACAAGATCAAGTACCAGAACAAGTATTGGACTTTTTTTTTTTAGCTATTCGATATTATTTTTGTTAATTATTTTCGAAATTACATTGTTTTGCCATACCTATCGTGTAATTTCCTTTTAAAATATTTAGTGATTTTTTTAGTTCAAAATATCCCGAAATTTAGTGACTTTTGATACCAAATCTAATGATTTTTTTTTCTGCAAGATGGCATCACTGGACAAAGCATTGTCTCAGTGTCTGTCCGGCTACGTTCGTAATGAAACATACGATTACTATTTTGTTTATAATTAGTACCATTTTTGTACGCAAATATGTTTAATGATATCGTTACATACTTTCGTGTAATAATACTATATAATTATGTTTTTTTAATAAATAAGATAAGAAGTGACATATGTCGCTGTACATATTTGGGCTCCAACTGCATCAGTTTGCGCGCGAACTTTAGGTATTTAGGTATAATCATTATTTTTGATACATCTTTTTCTTTGATTTGACTAGTTCATAAAATTATGTAGGTAGGTGAGATTATATTTTATTAAAAATCTAGAGAAAAATAGTAGAAATAGTTAAGAGAAGGAAAGAACATTTTATATCGTTTTATGAACAATATATAACTGTTATAAAATAAATAATTCATTACATATCTACTAGCATTGAGCCTTTAATTCATCTAAAAAAATCATACAACCCTAACGCATTTTTTCGACGGTACAATCTTATATATAGGTCACGCGGCAGGCGAAGCGATACCAACACTCGGTATGTGTGGTTAAGGTTAATTTCTTTGCTCAACGAGTAAGTAAATCATATAATTTATCCGCGTTTGTAAGTTAATAAAGTGTAAGTATTTACATTGTTATATGCTCTTTTATGGAAATGGTATATATGTGTTTGAAGCTACAGAAAAGTATGAATCTACTACTTTTATCTAGTAAACTAATTCATGATAACGATTTTGTTTTAGATAAATCGAAACATATTTTGCAAGTGTTCACTGAGAGAACCAGAGATAACAGGAGAAAACGAAGGCGCTGTGTGGTGTGCTACGAGTGGCAATACCAGATATACAAGAATTCCAAAATAGCAGGGCTTCACGCGAAGCTAGTGAGCACATTTTGTATGGGTTGTGGTGCAAAACCAATGTGTTTAGATTGTTTTCAGAAAGTCCATTTTATATAAATAAATGACGCCTGCATTATGTACTTGCTATATTATATTAATAAAGGTCGCAGGAAGTCACTGGATGCAGGCCGCTTCCAACAGGTCGGTCTAGAAATCTTTGGAGGAGGCCTATGTTCAGCAGTGGACGTCCTGTGGCTGATGATGACGATGATGATGATGTTATTATAAGTAACTTAATTACTCTATTAATAATTTGTAATTGTATATGTAGTTGTATTGAAAAAAGCTAATAGCCATTAGCACTGACAAATCGGTTAACGATTAGCGAGTTAAGCAACCTTTGGCGTGGTCAATCTATGGACGGGTGTCCGCTTAGTGGTGTTTCAACCGAGTGTCTCCGTGCTTCGGAGAGTATTTAAAATGTCGATTGCGGCTATTATCAACTGATAGCAATCGTTGTTAATCCAGTTCGAAGGCCTCGGGCTGTTCAAACACTTTGACACTAGGTTGGCCACTAACCGTTTGGTATAGAATAGAACATTTTGGTATTATAGTGAGGTTTTGTCCATGCTTTAATTATTATAATTATTTATCGTAATGTAATTTGTTTTATTATACCTTTTATTAATAGTTGGTGTTATATTATTAAGTTTTTTTGAAAAGGTCGGTTGTGTAGCCGATCTTTAAGGATAAGGATACGTAAGGACAATTCCTTACGTATCCTTCATCTCGTGGTTAAGGCCACATTATGACTAATATTTCTTATTGCAGCATGTACCTCTATTTCTGGCTATGTTAGGTATATTTTGTAGAGATTTGGTTACCTATAAGTGCGGCTGAAGAACTTAATGTTTTGCTGTAATTTGTAGAACCATTGTGGTAAAGTTTTTTAGCTTGTAAGTTACAAATCATAGTGCATGACAAGTTGTAGAGCTATATAATGTGATAAACATCTAATCAAAATCTATTATTTTTGTACATTTGCTCCCTTTAATTTTATCCCTTTTGTAATTATTCCTTGGAAGCTTAACGCTTGGAAAAATTCTTTAGATCTCACCAATATTTGTATTATTAGAATATACTTGTATGTTTAGATTTGATTGCATGGTTTTTGGTTGTATTTTATTCCAGTTCCAGTGTTCGGCAGAACACGTTTTGGGAACCCAACAATCTTGGTAGGAGGGTATAAGTTCCGGACGTCTAATGTGTCTGTGAGGCATGGCAAGCGATGGTACTGCAGTGTAAAGGGTTGTAACGCTGCTTTGTTCACCGTGAATGATGTCATCGTAAGGACTAATGGAGAACATAACCATAAGTGATACTCAGGTGGCGTTCGGAAATTGACTGACAGTACTATGAGTAGTGATTCTGGTTTTACTATAAAAATACTGTTTTGTTTAACTGATAGTACTGCTTCTACGTGTGCAACCAAAGTCAGCAATTCCGTAGTACCAATGGCCAACATAACGGTAGTAGTTTTTAGTATACCAAGCCGAACTGGAAAGTATTTTGGAATGAAAAATCTAGTACTGAGAGTACTTCCAGTAAATTTTCGAATGCTCCCCAAGTAATGGCATTATAGACTTGTGCGCTAAGATTTTCAATTTTTTACACATTATATTCGGACATATCAAACTCAAAAATACTTTGCACTTGTATATCGGTGGTACGGATCGCGATTTTCCAGTTTTAGTATTTTTATGGAATATGTTTGCCTCCTTCGTAAACATCTAAATGCGTTTGCAGATTATCTGTTATTGGTAATTTTAATACTGGACTATGTTTGCCTCTTTGTTTGTATGTAGATTTAGTTATTATTTTTACTGATCATTCCTATTGGTGATAGTTAATATTATTTTTACTAAATGAAAAAACTTTGCAGTAGTTATACTTTTGCCTGGATTTTCTTTCGTTAACTGATTTGAGTCATAGCAATGAGTTCCAGTTAACGTATTTTTCCAAGTGCAATGATTGTTAATCATTTCTAGCTACTAATTTCTTAATTACTTAATACAATTTTATCGTTACTACGTTGATTAGTGTTAAAACTGTTAAGTAGGTACATAAGTTATGATTAAGAATTCATGTTTGCCTAGATTCTAGAGTTTCTTTAGGAATTTATAATTCAGTAACAGTTATGTTATATACTACGGTGCGATTTCAACTTGCAAGTTATATTTTTTTCAACTTAAACCTGCTTCTTATCACAAATATTCAGTGTCAATGAAGTTTCAGTTAATTTTTATATGATGAGACATAAGTTATGTTAATTTTAGTGGAAAAACTGTAACACCTAATAGTGGGTTCACAAAGTTTATTTTTAGTTGATCAACTGCTAAATCGTATGCTATTTGAATCGTCTAAACTGTCTTTCAATCAAATAGACCAAACAAAAAAATACAGCTTTTGTAGATTCAAGTCAATTGATCAAGTAAAATCGAACCGTGTGAACCTGCTATAAGCATTTGTATAATGTGACTATATCGTTACGATAATATGTAGTTTAAATAAATACTGAAGTTCCTACATCGGCGTCGACTCGTGTCAGATGGTAAAATTTCCTTTTTTGTTATTTAAGTACCCATAATACGATACGATAATATTGTTGCTTTTACCGCCGCTGTTTCCGGATTACGATATGCTTCAGACGAGTGATGTTAAAAGTACTAACAATAATGAATAGTAGCCAAAACATCACAATTACCTCTTTGTGTTATTATTTTAAGATAAGATTTTTTTTTCATATTACTATGCACTAAGCGTATTTGGACTTTTGTAATTTTTAATTAAAGTTGTGTGTCAAAGTTATTGACTTTGTTTTGTAGTATGTATTGATACAAAAAGGTGGAAACCCTAAATGTTGGTGGTATTTGTAAGTGGTAGAGTCACTCTGTAGATAGTATTAATCTAGTCTCATTTTCAGGGTAGTGGTAATGTGACCCTGTACTCTCATATAGATGTATAGTTATACGTTTAGCCCTGGTCGTTAATCAGGTATTTTAGGAAAGTTGGCTCTTTGGTTTAATTACAGCGCTTTTAGTATGTGACTTTGATGAGGCCCTGGATTTGATCTAGAGATAAATCACTCTAAATGTATGTGAGTTTTTGAGATGTAGGTTGCTATCGAATATTGTTTTGTGGGATTTTAAATTCTTGTAGTTGCTTATACCCAAAATATAGATAAATGTCTGTTTACACTTGGAATTTGAGCTCGATATGGCGTGAGGCTTATCTTGTATCGCATATGTGAACCAAATATACGTCATCCCTTCACGGATAAGTACAGGTGTGACCTTATTTATTTTATTGTTTTCCTTTCACCTATCCTTATCCCACTCGCAGAGGGGGCTGCACTACATGCTTTTTCAATACATATCACAGAAAGATTTGTACGTTTGTAGTTTCATGGCTGGCTTCTTGTCTAAAGTCAACTCTTTTGGGAGAAAACACACCTAGAACCAAAATAAATATTTGTGTATCACATAACCAATTTGCCTCGACGTAGGAATCGACGCGGCCACGGCTTCTCGTCTTACTGCCACCTACTCGCCCAATGCGCCACGCAGGATGCCGTTTACTATTTTTTATAATTTAATTAAACTTAAACTTACACCTTAAAACTATTTTCAGGAATTATGGAGACCATAAAAGATGAAGGAAAGAATAGGAAACCTAAAACACAATTAAATAAAGATAATGCTTATTTACGCCTAAGGGAGAAAGCTAATGAAAGAAAAAGAAGGTTCTTAGATAAGTTGACTGACGAACAAAGAGAAATTAGAAAAGCTAAAGATAGGGAATATTATCACAAGGTAAAATCAACTAAAAAGGTGAGGAAAGTCAGTGACCTGACAGAGGCTGAAAAACTAGATCTAAGAAGAAGACAGAAAGAGGCATCAAGAAAATATAGAGAAAAAAGAAAACTACTCAAAAGCATTTAAGGTATTTTTTTTTAAATATCAGATTATCTTACAGCAGCGCTGGATGGATATGATTAAAACGTCGTATTATGCTTAGAATATGAAGAAAATAGAAATTGAAACTAGTCTTTGTTGTTTAAATATGAACAATCGAAAATAAAGAAAAATAAAATTTTATGAACACAAAGAGCAATGTAAAGAAACATTAGGAACCAGGAGGGTACACAAAATCAAAACAAAGTCATCAAAGATAAAGAACCAAGCTAACAAATGCACTAATAAAAACGTTAAAATTAAGTGACAGCGGCCCGGTCATATCTCGCACCTTTTGGCGACAATAGGTAGACCATACGAACTACAGAATTGAGTAGACTAAAAGGTATAAGAATAGTTTGCAGACTAATGGGCCGACTCGAGCGGGTCGTTACTATTGTTTCTCAGAAAATCGACGTAAAGTAGCGCCTTGTTGCTGCGTTTCGTACGGTGAGTGTGATATCCGCAGGCCCAAATCCTTGGGAAGGCCCAATCCCTTTAAGCCGGCAAAGCACCCATGATGCGGTGGAGATCACTTACTATCAGGTGACCTACTGGCTCGTTTGCCGCCCGTATGCTATAAAAAATATGGGTCCATAGCTTAATAGAAGTTTCAGGTAATTTATTGTGTGATTTTTGGCAGAGACAGAAAACTCTGGAAAAAATGGAGGATGCGTTTACGTAAGGGTCCCTATTCATAAATTATAAGAAAACTAATAATATTAAACCGTAGTTTCTAACTTTAACTTACTAACCATAATCATTGATAATATATTTTGAAATGTATCATAGGGATATGGGAATTTGATAGCGTTATTATTATTATTAATATCCTATTAACCATTTTAAAAAATAATAAGATTTATTCCTTTACAGTAGCAGAAATAAGGTATACATTGAATATTTAGATTATGGAGTACTGTAAGACTAATGTTAATATTTTTGATGTTATTACTTTACATTCTGGCCAATAAAAACATAACGCGTTGTTAATTTGAAATTTATTGTTTTATTATATTAAGCGCCCGATTCACAAACTCTGAGTAAATTTATTATTAGCACGCGCCTGTATTCCCGAAGGGGTAGGCAGGGGCGTAACTAGAGCATCCACGGTCCGCCGAGCTTAATTTCCTTCACTCATTGGTTCAGTGGCAGCATTATTTATGTCAAAAACTTCAAAATCCGAATCAGGGTGCGTTGGCTGTTAACAGATGTTCAGGTTTTTTCCATTCGTACCCATTTCAACAAACTATTTATCTACATGTATTTTGTTTTATTTAGACCTGCACTTCGAGGAGTTGCCGGCTAGCGGTAACAAAGCGCTGTGCATGAGTGGGTACCGCTTCAACAAGCATAGTGGTAGTAAAGGCCCTAAGACGAGGTGGACTTGCGTCAGAAGGAATTATGGATGTCGAGCCACGGTCGTTCTGCTCGATGACACCGTTATTAAAGTTTTAAATGAACATAACCATTGAAATCGGATCTGTAATTAAGTTGGAATCAACTCGGATCATGCAAATATTGTAATGCACCAAGACTCCAGTGCGTACGTAATTTTATAAAACTCATGATTTTTTCGGTGGATGATGATCACTTCATCATTCATTTAACACATGAACGAATTAATGATAATGGGACTATAATAGGCACCGCTTGATTTATTGACACTTGTTTGCTCAATATCCATGTAATTCGTTTATAAAGTTTTGCTTTAAATTAATTTTTTTAAGATCATTAACGTTTTTATAAATCAAATCAAGGCCACTTTGTATACAGGGTTAATTTTAAAACACCAGCAACCTCGCAGGACCAGATAGCTGACCCCATACGTAACAACTTTTGTTCTACGAGTTTGGATATATCTCAATATATTAAAAAAAAAAATTACAAGTTTTTGTTGTGTAGTGTTTTTCTTCGTAGACTGCGGCGCGGCGCGGCTTGCGCGCACGACATCAAAGGCGCCGGTCAGCTGCTCGGGCGTTGACCGTCAAAGCCGCTAGCCCGGTTCCCCACGCTTCGCGTATTTGTTTACGTAATCTGCGATGCGCGTTGTAACATTCAAGACGGAAATTAAATGAATACTTATTTTTGTATGAAAATAAAATCTAACAAATTATCAAAAGTCGTAGAACAAAAGTAGTAGCTTATAACCTTAGGAATCTACCCCTGCGAGGTTGCTGGTGTTTTAAAAATAACCCTGTATATGAAATAACTTTTTTCCGATGGATATAAGTCTACTTAGTTATTCTAGAATATATTATTGCTTAGGCCGTTCTGGCGCTCAAGGTTTTCTTAGTTTAATTTAGTCAGCTGATACCTGGCTTGATTTGTGATTGTTTACTTCCAAAAATTTATCTACATAGATGTATTTATTAATTTTATTCAGACGTTTACTTCGAGGAGTTGCCAACAGGAAACAAAGCTCTGTGTATCAACGGATACCGTTTCAACAAGCATAGTTCTAGCAAAGGCCCTAAGACGAGGTGGACTTGCGTAAGAATGAGGCATGGATGTCGAGCCACCATCGTTATGGTCAAGGAAACCATTGTTAGATGTCTGAATCAACACAATCATTGAAATTAGACTTTATGTATCTGATAGTGCTTCTGGAATCGGATATTATTGTACATTTGTGTTAATAAATAAGCTTAGTTTTGTCGGTGTCCTGACACAGGTCAGAATCAAGTGAGCCTTATTTGTGAATTTTCTGTTAAAAAAATCTGTACTTAACATTGACTCACGCCTGTCTCAAATGGGTGTAGGCAGAGTCGTTGTCTCTTTCCACTAGCTACGAACCTTGCACACCTTCCACACCAAAGCTCTCATTACATAATTTATTAAAAAATTTCCTACATAGATATTTATTGTTTTATTTAGGTGTGTACTTCGAGGATTTACCGACAGGAAACAAAGCGCTGTGCATGAACGGGTACCGTTTCAACAAACATAGTACTAGGACGAGGTGGACTTGCGTCAAAATGAGGCGCGGTAAATGTCGAGCTACCATCATCATGCTAAATGAAAACATTGTTAAAATTGTCAATGAACACAACCATTAAAATGGAAATGTGCGTGTGACCAAGACTCCAGTGCCACCGGACCTGTGTTGTTTTATCACGATGATTTCCTATATATTTACGCGAACATTATACATTGAAATAAAACTAATTTTAACGGATTTTATCGCGGTTTTTTTTATTAATTTTTGATCCCGACGTTTCGACACCTCAGTCGACCCCGGGACCACAAAGGCTGAAAAGCTTTCGAAACGTCGGGATCAAAAGTTAATAAAAAAACCGCGATAAAATCCGCTTAAATTAGTTTTGTTTTATCACGCTCACATTTTTGGCAGTGTATATAACATGACTATTAGAGAACATTAGTTCTCTACTAATACTCCTTTGACCTTTGTTGGATTAGAATACAAAGGTCCAAGGACCTTAAGTCGTGACGGCTAAAACCCGGTGACACTGGATTGTCTCAGCATTCTAATGAAAGCGCGTTATAGTTGGATATCTTTTTTAAGTCGATGGTTTGGTACCCAACGCTGTGATCATTTCTTTTGCCTTGTATACAATGAGGAGCATGTTAGAAGTTTTACTTTTGCACGTCCTGTTATATTTGCGTGAACTTGTAAATATGTAGTTGGGATTTGAGTACAGTGACGCATCACCTGGCATCTCATATATTTAATTCAACAGTGACAGACATAGGCAGTCTTTTTTTACAAACACATAACGCACACATGGTAAGACGTGCAAGAATCAAGTTGCAATAAATCCATATAAGCATTTTTATATTATGTTAAATAATTTTATGTTTATAATTGTTATTCTAAACACTTCGAAGTGAAAAGGTTGTTTAGCTAATTTAATTGAACTAGAAAATTATATAAGATTTTTACTTAAGAGTACAATTATTTGATGTGGTTACATTTAATAAAGCGAATATTATATATTGTTTTCATTGCATCGTTTGTCTATTGTGTTGTGTTCACTATTTTTTATAAAAAGTTATACTTAAAACGAGCGTGCTTTTGAATGCATATAATTGTTTCATAAAAAATGATTATGTATTGTTTATCCTGTTTTCTAATAAGCGCAAGATTAATGTTGATTGTTTTGAATAAGAAAAAAACTAAAAAGCTAGTAATAACAATTTCAGTCGAACCTATTGCAATTTGATGGTCAATTATTGGTAGAAAGGACCTACCCAAAATCTTATATTTTTGTTTTCTTTTGAGTCGGTTTTATTTTTTGTTAAATAGTTTTATTATAATATTTTTACTTCCATTGCATGTACATTCCAATACAACAACAAATGCAAGGAATGTGTTGTTAATCCTTTAGAGAGTTTATTTTTTTATTCCGTACTCCGTCATCACATCTTAACCAAATTTATTTGGGTGTGGTCCCATATTAGTTAATGACACAAGATAGTTTTATAATATTATTAAAATTCTTGCACTGTAGTAATCAGGGAATTTAGGGTACAGATGAATTACAAAAAAATCCTGATGTTTATAACATAATTTTAAAGAAATTTAGTGAAGCTTTTCACCTGAATTTTATTTAAATCATAGACGAGATCACGATTCTGTCACGAAGTCGTCTCATATTTAGGCAATTATAAAAAAATACGCCCATGAATATGGGATAAAATTAAACAATTTATCCACACCAGAGGGATATATATGGTCTATGGTTATATACACAGGACAAAGTGACAGGCCTAATAATCAGCCACATGAATATAATATTATCATGATCTTGAAAAAAAATTTGGTGACAAGGGAAGGACATCTTTTTACTTCGGTGGGATAAGCAGATTTATTAAAAACAAACCAAACTAAATTATGTGGTACAATACGAATAAATAAAAGAGGTCTTCCTAGAAAATGATAATTCATTTTCTAATGTAAGAAATAAAAAAAGATTAGTGCATAGGTCAGATGAATAAAACGCACCGAAGATTATTAAATGCCACTATAAAATACCTGTAATTATGAAAACAACGTGTAAAAGTCATGTTACGGTTGTAAAAGATACAGGGAAAAACGCGAAGAGATAATTTACAAACCAGAATGGGTATCTATCTCTGTATAATTGAAGCAAGAAAGGTGTTGTCTACAGCGACCAGATGACTGCTTGCTAATCAGTATCAAGGAGAGGACTTAAATGCTATAGAATATTAATGACGAGTTTTCTTTTTGGGATCTGTATAGTAAATTCTTGGATAATTCATAATATGATTAATATAAATTATAAAAAGATAAATTATGAAATTTTACAGCAGGAATAATACATGATTTTACAGGTTATTTATTTGAAGCTAACAAGGACAAGTCATCAGAAAAAAAAGAATATCATTACTTAGAAAAAACTACTAAAAGGAAGCAATGCACACTTTGCTATAAACAGTTAAGAAAATCGATGAGTAGCCGTGAAGCTGACAAAAAAGTTACTAAAGTTAAATTAATGTGTGTTCAATGTAAAAAAACTTTTTGTGTTAACTGTTTTAACCAATATCATAAGAATGTTACGGTTTGATCTAAAAATATACCCAAAAAGTCATGCATCAATCTCCCTGTATTTTTATTTTTGATCATCACTATCAATTTTGACAACCTCCGTGGCGCAGCGGGCGAGTAACCGGCTGTGAAGCGAGAGGCCGCGGGTTCGATCCCCGCACCGAAACGTATGTTTGTGTGATCCACAAATATTTCTTTCGGGGTCTGGGTGTTGTGAGACCGAAAGTCTCTCGTAGTTCCTGATACCCACGACACAAGATTCGTATCTTACTGTGGGGTCAGGACTATGTATGTGACTGTTGGGTGGATGATGTAATAATAATTCATCGATAATTTGAGAATTGTCAATTTTGGGGTCACATGTCTCAAATGTCCGGTAAGCTTTTAATACTATATCTCAAAAAATAATAATACAATGTTGTAACCAAGAAATGTGCAGATCGTTCAATTCAAATAGATATCGATGAAGGCTAAGAAATTGTATGGAACACTTTCTTTCTTCTGGTATAAATTTCAATTGAGAAAGACGTGCTAAGAAGTGTCGTACCGGACACATTCTTCGTTTTTCGCATCAGATGAATAGGCAGTTCGGGCGATATCGCCCCTAACGCACTTTCAAAAATCTTGTAATTTAGTCAACGTGTTAAAGTAAAATGTGTAATTTCTATAAGGCTGAGCAGATTTTCTTCAAATACAAATAAGTCCATTTGTGCAGACGCTATCATGAGACAGATACATAAACAGATGGATTAACAGCCAAAGGGATCAAACTTATAACACCATTCTTTTATCTGGGGTTTATTACACCAGACACCTAAAAACCAGTCTGCTTGACGTTTTCTAGATGGAATTTATTTTAATATACCGAATACTTGAATTATTTTATAGATCCATACTTTGAAGACTTGCAGTCCGGCGGCAAGGCGTTGTGCGTGAACGGTTATAGATTTAACAAACACAGCAGCAGTCGAGGGGCTAAGTCTCGGTGGAACTGCATCAGAACTAAGTACGGTTGCAGAGCTACCATCGTTATGTTGGACACAACTATAATCAAGATCATGCATGATCATAATCATTGATGTCGGTTAATTAATTTTTTTTAACTAAAACTTAACACTTGAAAATCATTATTAATTTATTTTACAAATGTTGAGTTAAACTCGTACTCCGTTGTCAAATTTTAACAAAGTTTTTACGGGACTATACTCGAGGTAAACCATATCTACAATAATAATCATAACAATCAGGTCATATTTAGCGAAGATGTTACGTAAGAACCTTCTCGTCAGAAGTCGAATGATGAAGAAAACTAAATATAGTTATAGACAGTTCGGCTCAATTGCGCAGGTCTTGCTATATGTGCGTAATGTGTTTTTATAGAAAATATATTTGTATGCCTCTTAACAGATATAGGATGAAGGGTGATGCATAATTGGCACAAAAATCAAAAACAACATTTAACTAGCTCACGCACACATGCCAAGACGTGTACAAATAAACCGATATATCTACAGTTGTTATGCTTGGAAAACACGTGCTATTACACATTTTCCGAAGGTTTTGTTGTACGAAGGCGCAGACACGTGATAGCATACTTGTAATCTATCTCATCCTCTCGCAGGCTAAATTCTATTTATGAATATGTTTGTGTTTGTCGTGACGCATTTTCGTTTCATCGAGTTTCAAATCACAACGATTCTAAATAAGTTTCACTTCAATAGTTTCGTATTTGGGCGAGCCTAATTTAACTGACAAGGATTTTATGTTTTTTTACAATATAAATGATTACTAAGGGTCTTATCATCTTAGAAAATAAGCAATAATATTTTTCTTTGTGTACTAATATAGTGTATGATATTTATTAATACTGTTTTGAATTCATGATATCTGAGGAATGTTTCACCACTAAACGTGAAATGAACGAGTTATTAAATGTGTAATTAAATACCATTACATTTTAAATGTTTTTTTGTTAGTATAAGTAGCATAATATTTTTGTTTCTGTTTTTTATAGCAGAGGCTAGCAAATGATAAATTTTATCTATGGTAAGTGATCACCGCCCATGAATAAACATCTATAACATTAGAAGAGTCATGGACGGCTTGCCAATCTTAAAGGAAAGGGATAATAAAAGGATTACCAAGTTTTTGTTTATCCTGGCTCGGCAAAGTGACTACGCTACACCTGATGGTAAGTGTAGCGCAATCCAAAAATAGTGTCGACCAACGATAAAAAATGTGTCCATCGTAGTTCGGCAAGATCATGCCGGCCTGCCAAAGGGCCAAGGGGGAGGTGATGGAAAAGGATGGGAAAAGGATTAGGACCAGGGGGCAAGTCCCCTGGGGAGAACCGGATATACACAGGCTGACCCTGGAACGCGACCCACACAAGGTGGGTGCCACTATGGCAGGTTTTAGCACCAGTGTACGGTGGTCGCTATCCGGTCGGATACAAATATCCTCCCACCAGCAAAAGCAAAAGCAGCAAAAGTTAAAGACGATTTGGGTCTCCGAATATCGAATAGAGATAAATAACATTATGTATTGTGTTATGTATTATGTATTCTATTTCCATTATTGATACATAACTACAACCTATTTGCCGCTGACGAGTTTCCATTAACAAAATGTTGTATGGCAATAGTAAAGAAAAAAGTGGAACATCGTCTGCGCGTATACATTGTAGTATTAAAGAGTCTTCCATCCAAAAATAAACAAATTTATCATTTGTGAAAACTTATCGACTAAGTATATCAGGTGAGTCTGGAACATTATCACAAAGCTGTAATACAGGGTTAATTTTAAAACACCAGCAATCTCGCAGGACCAGATAGCTGACCCCATACGGAACAACTTTTGTTCTACGAGTTTGGATATAACTCAATATATTTTAAAAAAATGATTTTACAAGTTTTTGTTGTGTCGTGTTTTTTTCGTAGACTGCGGCGCGGCGCGGCGTGCGCGCACGACATCAAAGGCGGCCGTCAGCTGCTCGGGCGTTGACCTTCAAAGGCGCTAGCCCGGTTCCCCACGCTTCGCGTATTTGTTTACGTAATCTGCGATGCGCGTTGTAACATTCAAGACGGAAATTAAATGAATACTTATTTTTATATGAAAATAAAATCTAACAAATTATCAAAAGTCGTAGAACAAAAGTAGTAGCTTATAACCTTAGGAATCTACCCCTGCGAGGTTGCTGGTGTTTTAAAAATAACCCTGTATAATTCGGCTAATCTTAGCTATAACGAAGGACAAAGTGACTGCACTACACCTGATGGTAAGCGTAGTGCAGTCCAAAAAACCAGCGACTATCGACCAACAATGAGTTTATCGGTGGTCACCAGTCATGCCGGCCTGTATAAAATGCTTCTTCATACTCCGAAGAAGAAGCAAATCGAGAGGCCTCCCACACAGACTTTTTATTTTACAACTCTGTTTACGTATAATTAATTTTAAAACATCAGCAACCTCGCAGAACCAGATAGCTGACCCCATACGGAACAACTTTTGTTCTACGAGTTTGGATATAACTCAATATATTTAAAAAAAAATGATTTTACAAGTTTTTGTTGTGTAGTGTTTTTCTTCGTAGACTGCGGCACGGCGCGGCGCGTGCGCGCATGACATCAAAGGCGGCGGTCAGCTGCTCGGGCGGTCAAGGTCAAAGGCACTAGCTCGATTCCCCACGCTTCGGGTCGGGTTTGTTTACGTAATCTGCGATGCGCGCAGTGTTGTAACAGTTAAGACGGAAATTAAATGAATACTTATTTTTTTTATGAAAATAAAATCTAACGAATTATCAAAAGTCGTAGAACAAAAGTAGTAGCTTATAACCTTAGGAATCTAGTCCTGCGAGGTTGTTGGTGTTTTAAAAATAACCCTGTATAGCAGATATCACAAATATTCTATCACCATGTCATTTTCAGATCCAGTATTTTTATTATCAAGATACGGGAAACCAGTGATCGAATATGACGGCCATAGGTACAACAAGCGCGCTTACTGTAAAGGCATTCGGGCTTTATGGACGTGTGTTAAGGTGTCCAAAGGGTGTAGAGCTCAATTAGCTACTATAAACGATACTATAGTTAAAATGGATTTGAATCATAACCACTGACAGCAAAATTTGGTGGAAATTTTAAAAATCTTTCTAGATAATTACAGTTATTCTGTTGTAGCCCGATCAAACAAAATACAAATTTAATAAGATTTTTGAAATAGACTGGCTTTTCTATGTCCGATTTTTTTTAGTGACAGATAACGCATAAGTTTGCCACGTGTAGAACCAATTTAAATACACTTCTTCGTATATTTATTTTATTTATATTTATTGTTTACATTGTTTAAAGGCGGATTTTCTTTATATTGCCAGCAATGAGATTAAAGGGCTGAAAGTAAACCAAAACTAAAATTAGTAGTTCCCACCCAAAATTCCTTTGAGATTTGTGAGTTATTATGGCGGTGGTGATCATTTGATATTTTCCATTAGTTCCTTTCTGCTACAGAAAAAAATAGTACCGTGTTCAAAGTAAAGTTACAAAATAATACAATCGATACTAGATGCAGAACTATTATTTTGAACGCTTTTTACTAAAACCCTAAAAGTGTTAAGTTTAGATTTTATGTTATTTATACTACATGTAAAAATATTTTTTTTCCAAAGGTTACGGTTCCTAATAAACAATGGTTTTTAAAATATCTATGTTTGTTAAAGTCGTTCTTGAAGAAGTTTGAAAATTAATGACAATTCATTTTTACGGAGAAACAATATTTAAATTTTGATAAAATGAAAATACTAGAAGTAGTATGAAACAAGAGTTAACAATGACGCAAAGAGACAGTGAACTATTTATTGTAAAATACAATTCGTGTTGCAAATAAGTAAGACTTTTTACAAGTGATTAATTTATGAATAAAATATGTATAAATGCGATGATCCTTAATATTTTACTTTCAGGTAATATAGTAAGATTCGAGACAACTCGATATGGCAACCCTGTGATCGTTGTCGGCCAGTACCGTTTCAACAAGTGGAGTGGGAGTAAAGGGCCGCACGTAAGGTGGACATGTATCAAGAACCAGCAGGGCTGTCGCGCTACCATTACCACATACCAGAACGTTATAGTTAAAACGAGAAATCTTCACACGCATTAAGAATTTCAATCATGTATTTGTGATTAATCAACAGATGTTAGATCGCTTATGGCGTCTCTGGAGCTGTGTATAGAAATCATGGAATCTCCATACATCAGTTGCCAGTTGTCAGTATTGCGACAACTGGCAGTATGGCGAACTTGTGTGATCATCGTAATCATTTTCCAGAACGTAATAGTGTAAATAAAGTATTTGCGCTTAAGTTTACATCTGAATATTACAGTTGTCTAGGTGCAATTCGATTTTATTAAGTGACGTGATTTGACCACCTTGATTTAATGTAATAATCATTGACTAATTTTTATCATGAATGGATAATGCGACGTCAATATTTTAGTACATAAGTCAGCACAGTGCAGCGTGCACTCATCTATAATTAGAAATCGCTGTTTTGTTATATTATAGAGAGAATGGCAAACGAGAAGTGGGCTACCAGATAGTATGAGTAAGTGGTCATCGCTCATCAACATCCAAGTTTAACACCCGAGAAGGCACAAACGATTTGGAGAGATCGTGGGTGCCTTGCTGACTTTTGATAAATGAAAGGGAGGTTCTATAGTTGCCTCTCCGGCAAAAACGTCTCGTTTAATTATAACATAAATAATATTTCCTGAGTTCTAAGGAGAGATAAATCATTGACTGTCTAGGATATTTTTCTTTCGATTCGTACGAAAACCCTTTAGCTCCTTCAAAAACCCGCATCGCAATGCATTTCATTGAAGAGTTTTCCCATTAATCCATTGTCACTGTTGTGATGGTAACCAAATTTATACGGGACAATTACCAGAGTGAATTTCATAAAATCATCAAACTCGTTTCACATTCGCCGGGGTTATGCGTAAACATACATAAAAAATAAATATAAACTTTTTTTATAGCATAGACCGTCAGACGAGCAAATGGGTCACCTGATGCTAAGTGATCTCAACCGGCCATGTACGCCCACAATACTATAACAATAATAGGCGCGTTGCCGACCTTAAAGGGACGGGATAATTAAGGGATTGAGAAGGGGGGGGGGGGGGGGGAATTTACGCCGGCGGATATCTCACTCACCGTACGAAACGCAGCAGCAAGCCGCTACTTTACGCCGGTTTTCTATGAGACAGTGGTAACGTCCCGGTCGAGTCGGCCCATTCGTGGTGTATTAATTAGTTTCTCCTGAAATAAGCGACAATATTACATAATTTTGCAAACATCCATACTATCACCGGTCGCCACACGAGGCGTGTACTCTGCACTTACTTGAATGATACGCCATAGTCAATTATCATTAAGTGTTTTCAAATTAATTAAGGTCTGATCAGAATTAAAAATGCCCTAGTCGTGCTAAAAATAAAACTTTAATGCAGTATTATTTTCATTAGTAAGTAATATAGAGTGAAATGCAAAATGATCTATACAAATATACAACTTAGATTATTCACTGGTTTTAATGTTATTGGTCAACCTTACTAAACATGGTACAATATTAATAAACGCTGCGTTAAATTATTTTTATACGACATTATGGTTTCTTACGTTTACGCGAATGTTACTCATTGAAATAAAACTAATTTAAACGGATTTTATCGCGGTTTTTTAGAGTTTAGTGGACAGTCCACCCCGTGACCACGAAGGCTGAAAAGCCTTCGAAACGTCGGGACCATAATTAAAATAAAAAACCGCGATAAAATCCGTTTAAATTAGTTTTATTTCAATTTATACGACATTTATAACAACTAAAAAGACATGGGAAACCTACGTTATTAGTGTACACGCAGCGCAAATTCCGTGACTATTTTTATTAAACGTGTTATAAGATTATTATAACATTAGGGAATACGTCAACTCAAATACTTATGCACTGCAAGCATATTATTAATTTGGCTTTATTGCTGAAAGATTATTGACATCATATGTTGAAACTAGCTTTTGCTCGCGGCTTCGCCCGCGTGAACGTTTAAAATAGACAAAGTTTCATACAAACTTTACTCCCCTATTTTATCCCCTTGGGGGTAGAATTTATCAAAATCCTTTCTTAGCGGATGCCTACGTCATAACATCTACCTGCATGCCAAATTTCAGCCCGATCCCTCCAGTGGTTTGGGCTGTGCGTAGATAGAACACTATGTCAGTCAGTCACCTTTGAGTTTTACATATTTAGATGATTCCCATTCTGACACAAATGTTTGTGTATCCATTAATATTTGTTTGAGATCTTGGTCTAACGAAGCAGAAAGTCATTCTTAGTTCCTGATACCCACGACACAAGATTTGGTACTGGATCAAAACTATGTGTGTGACATTTGGGTGTATATATTTTCTTTAGGTGTTATGCCTTTATCATTAACTAGCTGTCCCTCGCGGTTTCACCTGAATGTTACTGAGCTGAGCTGAGCTTTAAAAGAGCTAAGCGAACAGACAGCGGAAGCGACTTCATTTTATTCTATGTAAAGATATATCATGCGACCTAAGTGTGCGTTGTACCATCATGTTAATCATCCATAATTTTGACATTTTGATGGTACCGCGATGGTAAATGCTAAAACCTTTAAATAACGTGAAGTGTTTACTTGTTACAATAATGAATACTAGTGACGTAATATACAATAGTTTATCATAATATGCTATTATATCAAGAAGATTTTAGATGAGGGGAGAGATATTATAATACTTATTTTATTTGCAGATACTGAATATATCGTAGGCGATATGATAAAAATACGTTTGAAAAAACCAGAAAAGAAGCGAAAACAATATAATCGGGGGTATCGGAGTATTAACGATATGAGTGAAAAAGAAAAAAAAGCAATGAGAGAGCGTTGGCGTGAGAGAACTAGGAAAAGGAGGGAGCGATTGAAACAAGAAATACCAAGAAGTGCAACTGACGACAACGTTTCACAAGATAGCGAAAACATATCTAATTGTACATAATTTTACTTTATTTAAAGACATCGATTATGTGAAAAATATATTATCTATATATTTATGAATAAATAAAACTAAATCTGTTGTACTTTTTTAAGTCATCTTATTTGTAGATATTCGTAAGCTTTTTAAATATTTTTAAATGGATAAGTTTCGAGTACATTACTTGAATGGTCTTTACTATGTTTAGGTCTTTCTTGTGTCAGAGTATGTCGGAGTGTGTACCATTGCTTTGTCTGTTACTGCCGCCAAGTAATGTGTAAACACAATTCCGGGTGGTGCTACGTACTTTTATGGCGTGGCGCTTACCATCAGGCGAGTGACCTGCCCGTCTCGCCATTCAGATGAATAAAAAAAATATGACTAAAATACTTTGTACGAATAAAATTGGCACCTAGATTTGAATAAAATATGATGATATGTCTTAGTTATTGGCAATGGCGTCGCATAATTATTTATCGTCTTCTTCACTTATAGAACCGCTACCAGTGTTCTCAACGTCTCGGTACGGCAAGCCGGTGATCGTGGTAGGGGAGTATCGATACAACAAGTGGAGTGGCAGCAAAGGTCCCAGGGCTCGGTGGGTTTGTGGCAAAGTGTTCAGGGGCTGTCGAGCCACCATCACCACTTTTGACGATGTCATAGTCAAACATAGTAATGAACACAACCATTAATTGAGTGATGACTATGCAAGTTCTATTGTAAATAAAAATTTCGATATGAGTGATCTGGAGAACATTTGAAACGATTTCAACATTAATGAAGAATAAATAAGCTAGTTGTATTTTAATTTTATTTAATACGTCTAAATAATGTAGTTACTAATAATATTTTTATAATGTGTATTCAGTGATTTGTTTAGTGAATATTTTAGTGGTTTAAAAGAAACAATTCATACACGCAGCAATTGTGTTTGGTAGAGACTAGAGATATAAATGTAATGGAGTAAAAGCTCATTAAACCTCTTTCCGCCACGTGATATCATTATTCCTTTTCAATAATTGTTTTAACTATTTTATATTTCCATGAAATAAAATATTATTTTTAAACAACAGTGAGCAAGATGTAATATTTATAAGTGTGTTTTCTATTAAGTTATATTGTATGAGTAGAATTATTTAATTGAAGAAACTTTGAAAAAATCCAATTACACACTGTGACAAATAGTTTTTTTTTATTTTGTTAGTGCTAGCCGCTAGGTACCGTTGTAGACAGGTTTGTCTACAGCATGAATGGGCTGGCTCGACCGGGGTAGTACTACTGCCTCACAAAATACAGTGTAAAGTGGTTGATGTGGCATTCATCACAGTGGGTGAGGATTCCAGAGGCTCAAGATGATTGCCGAACCCCTGTAAGAACCTTTTTGCTACGATTTGTGTTTGATTAAACTTAAAGATGTGTGTTTACAACATATTTTGGTTGCAGGTAACACTTATTTATAATAGTTAAGTAATAAATAATAAAATGTTTTTATTTCAAAATAAAAAAAAAAAAATGTGAAACTCTCTTCTGCTATTTATGGCCTTTTCTTGTGACGGGAAGGTTAAGAACTGACAGGGCTCTTTAATATTTGAAAGAAAGAAATAAAGAAGAAAGAAATTATATATATTTAACATATATGTGTATATCATTCTAGACAATCATGGTGGGGTCGCTATAAGAATATATAATAGATTAATTTTTCCATTATTAAACAGCTTTTACTCCTGCATCAGAGTTGTTTAAATTGTAACTCAAAGCGAAAATAACAGATAAGTAGTTATGCACCCCGCTCCCGCTCATGAAATTATAACCGCATGCTAATGTGTTGTAACCTTATTTACTATAGGAAGGACTTTACAATTGCTGACGATTACAAATCGTCTTTGACATTATTTACCAAAGCAAGGACTCTATGTAACATCCATTTGTTATATGATATTCTTGTTTTGGCTAAAGCTCGTAATATCAAAACATGTTGACAATAAAAGTGCTGACATGGTGTCTAGCCGGTGACCTTATTATGATCATAATTCCTGGAACTGAATACGCATTGTAAATAAGTTAAGAGTATAAATAAGGAAATTTGTAAATTATAGTTCAGTACGAAATAAAGCTTCATCGTGAAGACTTGTAGTATTCATTTTAAAAACCTCCGGGCACTCCCGCGTAACTTATCTAAGTAGACATTTCGATTGCAGATGAACCGATATTCGTAAATTCACGCTACGGTAATCCCATAATGTGTGTGTCGGGGTACCGATACAATATGAAAAGTGGCGTGATGGGCCGTCGTGTGCGCTGGGTCTGTGCGAGGAAGTCGCAAGGATGTCGCGCGACCATCGTTACTTTCGAAAATAATATTGTCGGGCGTTATTCCTTACATGATCACTAATCTTCAAAAACGAAAGAAAAGGTGTTTATTAATGGAACAGGAATAAAGGTGAGCCTCCACAAAGCAAAATTTTATAACATTTATGCTGGTAGTAATATCACGGCATAGTAAACTTTTTTGAGGGAAAAGTAGTTTAGAGAAAAGAAAAAAAAATTGTTCCTATGGGTTCATATTGATACGCAAAAAAATAATAAGTAATAATTTTCAAATGCATAACTGTTTTTGATCATGATCGCTCCTCATAAAGCTTGCATGAGCATGAAGCATGATTAATAATATATTCTGTTGTCATAACGTTCAGTATCCTTAAAGTTTTGCGTCATAAACTTTTAACGCATAATGATATGTTCGCATAATGTTTTTAGCATAACATTTTATGACCAAATTAATCATAAAATATCCCAATTCATCCCAAAATCAATCCCAAAACTAGGGCAAGCTATATTTATGACAATAAAAACATTATGCTTAGAAACAGTTATGCCAAATAACAATTATGCAAAAACCTTTATGCCAAAGTTGTTAGGACTTTTAATATTATGACAAACAATTTCATGTAAAACTGGGCGCGCCCTGTTCCGATAACGGGACTCCTAATTCATCTACATGTTGCAGTAGAGCCATACCTGAATATATAATTCTGAAGACATATTATGTGTTATGCTAAGGTAGGTCTGTACGTTCGCTGAAGATTGTTATTGTAGTTTCTCGGTATCTATCTCACATTTTGATTTGAGTCGCTTATTGGATTTATACGAGAAGCTAAGAAATAAAACGAAGCAGTATAGCAACATCTTTAAAAAAAACAAAAAAAAAAACTATAAGAACATAAAAACCTTAGAAAAACCGGGATTCACAGCTTTTATCTCTTCGGACTTCATTTAGGCGCCTTCGTACTCTATACTACAAGCAAGATGTGTGGACCTTGTGGTGGTGGTGGTTGCTGCGGCGGCAGTTGTTGCGGCCCTTGCTGCCCCTGTATCACCATTTACACTTGTTGTACCAAGATTTGCTAGTCTGGATGCCGGGACTCTAGCCCCTACGACGAACTATGACGTTGCGGGAGCGATGGAGCGCAGCGGCTCATAAGATTCCATGTTTGTTCAGTACAATAGTGCTGTAATGTGCAAATAAATTACACTATCTTTAATCGTTTTATTGTTACTAACAGAGTGCAGTGTTATATTTAAGTTATTCCAAATTTGTGATCAATGCTGTCGTAAGTATAGTAGTAATCTTGTAAATCGATCTTAATAATATTATATTAATTGGGATGTTTGTTTGATGTATTGCGAGGACGGATTGATAAAGATGTTGTAATGTTATAGCAGAAAATGGTAGTACTGTATGAGCTAAGCCATGGACATAAAAAAATATTTATTTTTAGAAAGCACTCCAATTTTCACTAAGTCGCGCCGCGGGAAGCCCGTGATTTTGCTCAACGGCTACAGGTTCAACATGTGGAGCCGCAGCAAGGCTCCCCGCGCGCGGTTTATCTGTGTCAAGGCGGGCAATGGCTGCCGGGCCACCATCCACACCTTTGAAGACGTCATTATCAAACACACAGGCGAGCACAATCATTGACCTTGGATAATTATCTAAAAAAATATTGACGATGTTATTATACATTAAGACCTGCTTAGCACTGTCTACTGTTACATGATACAACATGTTAGGAGGATTTGATTTGTAGTCCTCTTTTGTCGAATATCACATTATTGTCATCAGCTCGTGCTCGTGCTATTCAATCATGGTATTAATGGATCTACCAAAATACATCATACGATATTTATAAGAATAGAAGTAAGTTGTGTGTTAACTTCTTACTCGACTGCCCCAGAAACAGGGTAATATTTTTAAGTTCAAATTCAAATTCAAATCATTTATTATGCAAATTGGATCATAAATATCACTTTTACATGTCAAAATTCTTTATACTAGTTTATTTTATTTTTATCTTTTATCGGCATTTCGTGGCTAGCCATGCGAAGAAATGCCGAAACAAACTCATGGGTTATGGCCTCTTTTAATGTCCAGACATTGACTTTCCATAATTATAAAAATAAAATTAAAATTAACAATCTCAATTTTTTTTTTAAATATTAAAAATGTCAACGATATATGCCTTAAATACTAGTAATGCGCCAATAGGACAGTCAAGTATAATAAATTATTATATTTTCACATAGTACAATATATTAGAGGACTATGGACAGCCATATTTTGTATGGAGTGAGCGGCTCAATTCCAAGCCGTTTTGTCTTCCAAATAATCTTTAACATTATAGTAACCTTTTCGGCAAAGGTTCTGTTTAATAAAAAAATTAAATTTATTTAGACTTAATTGTTGAATATGGCTAGGAATTTTATTGTAGAAACGTATACTTTGACATTTAAATGAATTACAAATTTTTTGAAGTCAGGTCTTGGGCAATATCAGTTTATTCTTATTTCTAGTATTTAACATATGAATGTCGCTGGTTTTTGTAAAAACATTACAAAAACATTAACATGATTTAATAAAAATGATACGGAAATTATCCACTGTTTTCATTTACATGACAATATATCCCAGTAATTAGTCAAACAGTTATTTTAGCTACATACATATACATTTTAAAACGGACTTTATTATATCATTTTGGTTTCAGAATCAAAACCGAAGCCAATATTCGCGACTACTCGGTACGGCAACCCTGTAATTCTGCTCGGTCCTCACAGGTTCTATAAGTACTGTCGGAGTAAGGGCGTACAGGCCAGGTGGATCTGTAAGAACACGTCCACTGGCTGCAAAGCGACGGTCACTACCATTAATAACCAAGTAGTCAGCATTAATAGGGAGCATAATCATCCTAATTAAGTTAGATAAAATTCATACAATGTAAGCAAGGCCGTCTTTGGTAGCCTCGTGGCTTCAGATGGCTTCAAAGTTCCGAAAGATTACTTTAGAATCAGAATCTTGAAGTGAAGCGTAAGGGATCTTAATATCAATTGATCCTTTAATATCCTCAATCGTTTCAAATACCCTATATGCGTGTCGCCTAATCCACTTATGTTAAGTTTTGTTTTAATAATAAGGTATGTCCGTAGTTTTTCTTTATAATAAATTGCCCAGTTATAAACGGAGATAATGGATTTGTTTGAAGTGATAATAAAATTTATTAAATCAGTTGTCTTGAGAATAAAACAACAGTACTACACTGCAAGCCAATACTATCCACTCTGTTTCTGCCCACTTTTTGACAAATGTCGGTGCAATTAAATAGTCTCCTTTAGTAGTAATTAATTGGATAATATTGATTAATTTTATTGTGTAATGTGCGTAGATAAAATATGTAGTGGTGCAATATAATAGATAATGCTTATTAAAATTTAGATCTTATTTAAAATTTACTGTTTGATGCTTAAATATGAATAATAATATGAGACGTTATATTGAAGTTGTTTTTCATTCCTAATTTTTAAATTGTACCAGAATTGGTTAAATTTTATTCTTTAGAAATGAAGAAAAATATTTTTGTTTTATTATTTTTGAAGATGAGCCAGTTTTCACGGTGTCCCGTTTCGGCAAACCGGTGGTGCAGATAGGCAGATACAGGTTCAACAAGTATCATCGCTGCAAAGGGCCCAAAGCTCGTTGGATTTGCACAATGGTAGCGCGTAAATGCAAGGCAACGCTGGTCACCTTGGAAGACACCATTGTTTACATTAGAAACGATCATAATCATTAAAAATAAGTTAAAAATTTCTGGTGTAGAGATCACTAATTGTTAGCTCATGATATTGGTTATTCTGTCTGAAAACTTTTATATAGCATTTTTGTATATTTCTGTAACATTGCATGGATGGATGAAATATTTCTGATTAAAGTGAAATCTATTCAATTATGCGTTAGATTCAATTTAAAAAAAGTCGTTGTTTTTGTTAATATGTGAACTAAGTACAGGTCGAAGTCATACACCGGTACAATATTCATAATAATTTTAATTATTGACTGATTGCTCGGGGTCAACGGACCGCGCGAGTGGCGCGCGCGCTTTACTGTGCGCTCTAATGGCGCTAAGGGTTGACAAAAAATTTCAAAAATGACATGTAAACAGCAAAACAGCAAAAGTATAGCGTCTACCGTTTATCTTAGCCATTAAGGTACTGTTCTATTATTCTTGCGGTTTCTGAAGCGTTCCTCATAAACCTAGTATTTCGTAGAAACAAATATGAAAAACGTAACAAAATTTGGTAAGCTCTAAATATTATTAATTTGTTTTGTGTACATAATTTCATTGAATAAATATGTATAGTTTATGCGCTATTTATTTCTTTTACCGTAAGCAATTAGTTGCATTTTGTTTTTTATATGAACTATTTTTTTTTGTCAAATTTACCTAATGAAATGAAAAAAAAATTGAACGTTTTTTAACATTAACATTTCAGTTGGAAAGATACGCTACACGATGTCTCGTTTCGGTCGTCCGGTTATTTTGGTCGATAACTATCGTTTCAACAAGTACACGCACTGCAAAGGAGCCAAGGCCAGGTGGAAGTGCACCAAGTCTAGTTCTGGATGTCGAGCTGGTCTGGTAACCGTGCAGGATAGCGTTATCTACCTCAAAAATGAGCATAATCACCTGCCGCGGTGACATATCTTTTTTTATAGTTGGCTTTGAGCTTGTACAAACAGTACACTTTCTGAAGAAAAATCGTAGTTGCCACCTCCCGAGTCTAGTTCTGCAGAAATGTTTTCTTTAGGTTTTGCTTCCTATAGTAAAACTATCCAAAATTCCTCAGCGATATCCTGAACCCGCGTATATTAGGGAAGTATGTTTGTTAATCATGTTGTTGGTGCCTTATAATGTAGCAGGGTTCGAGGATATATATCAATGGATATATATCAAGATATATATCCGATATATATCGAGCTGGGTTTGACGATATATATCAATATTTTTTTTATAATATATTGCAATACAAAAATGGTTGAAAAATGTATGTTATTAAGTATTTTTTAGACTTTGTTACTGTATTTCTACTTCCCAAATATAGATGGCATGGGAGTAGGGTTAAAACATACTCCGTAATGGTAAGTTCTAATCCATAAATGGCAACACTTCTGCCCTAAAAGAAGAGTTTATGGTTTTTAGTTGATTTTGCCTCATCCAAAAACGAGTTTTTCTTTTTTATAATTTTAGTATGTATATTTAACACATATGCAAAAATTATTCATAAATAATACAATAAAATAATTATATGGCTTTCATACAAAATGGATATATATCAAACTTGATATATATCGGATATATATCATAAATATCCGATATTTTGATATTTATAATAAATATCGGATATTTTCGAACCCTGTAATGTAGTGTAGAATATTAAAGACAATTATTATCGTCGACATTTAAGATTCAAAAGAAAATCTAGCTCTGAAAGTATAAAAAACAGAGCATTAAGAATAAATTAACGTGTTACGTGTATTTGTTGGAGTCATGCAGAAAGCCGTCTTAAAAAAATGTTTCTATTTGTAAGTATATTCGAAGTTTTTTTTTTTTTTTTTTTATCCTGGCTCGACAAAGTGACTACGCTACACCTGATGGTAAGTGTAGCGCAATCCAAGAATATTGTCGACCAACGATAAACAATGTGTCCATCATTGATCGGCAAGATTATGCCGGCCTGCCATATTATTGTATTATATTATAAAAAAACTTTTAAAGTAACTAGTTTTCGGATAAAATTTAAGTAATACTACTATAAGTATAATGTTAGGTTGCTCGTTGTTGGAAATTATGATGTTATATTTTGGACATTGATATATTTTTTGTAGTGCTTGTAATTAAATACGTAATTGAAAAAGTGTAGCAGATATATATTATATTAATGTTTATTTGATTTTTTTATAAGAAAGTACCTTATGTAAATATCATTATTCAAAAATAGGCTTCTCAGGAAGTAAAACTGTGCAATTTTCGTGCAATTTTCTATTTATCACTTATACTTTAACCGAGGCAATGAAGATATATTTAAGTTTTACCTAATATTTATACAAATTGTTATAGAAAGTTGTGGTCAAATTTAAGCAACTTATAGTCTACTAGCTTTTCCTCGCGGCTCCGCCCGCTTGATCTCTAATCCCTCTCATTCAGTAGACGAGACCCGTGCCCAGCAGTGGGACGTATATAATACAGGGCTAGTAAAAAAAAATCTTCACTAATATTACTAATATTAGGAAAAAAATATATTTTTGTATGTAACGAATAAACTTACAAACTACTGCACCGATTTGAAAAATTCTTTCACCATTAGAATCCTACATTATCTCCGATGAACATATGTAGACTACTTTTTATCCCGGGAAAAGCAGATCACGCGGGCGGAGCCGCGAGCAAAAGCTAGCTTTCTATATTTTTATAATCGTTGTTGTTGTTTAATAACAATTTAGGTTCACGTTAAAATAAATGTATTTACTATGTTATTTTGGGTAAGTATTAATGTTAAATATAAACATATTATATATTTTATTGTTTTTTTTGCAACCACCAATATTAACACATATTATACCCCAGATCATACATACGGTAAAAAATATCTTGTGTTGTATGTTACGAATAAAAAGTCTAACATTAAATTATTTCATGAGTAGGCTTGTAGGTTTGGACCCCGTGCAATTTTAGTAGATAGGCACCGGTGCCGGCAACGAACGTTCATAAAATAAATTAATATTTCATTTTCGATTGTTCAGTGTTAATTTTTGAAGTTGTCTTTTAAGTTTTAGTTAAATTTATAGTGGTTTATTGTATGTAAATTCCAATACAATAACTCATTCACGACGTCTATGCGTGTAATGTTCTTTGTTTTGCTACGTACTCCATCAACAGCTTAACCAATTTAATATGAGTTCAAATAACAGGTATATCCTGTTGAATGAAAAAAATATTAAAATCGGTTACGGATGAAAAACCAAAATGGGCATGTGCATTAAATTAATGTTTGAACTCGGTTAAGAAAAAGAAGTGGTAAGTATGTCGTACTAAAGTAATGAGCCTTATTACATTGCAACGTTCTTAATAAATAATGATGTTAATATTAAAAACTGCCTCATCAATGCACCTCGGCTGTGCGTGCCTTTCAGCTTTTTATCTGAGCGCACAAGGTTCAAATCGACACGGTCATTGACGTGCAGTACAACCTTAATATAGTAGAAGGGTATGACAATATTTTGATTATAGTATGCGCTTGTGCTTACACATTAAACCGAATTAACGCAAACTTGCTGCATGCCATTGTCGTTCTATTTTCTAGTTTTGGCACAAGCACTATTGCATACTTTATAGCACTACAGGAATGTATCAGAGGAAGAAAGGTACATCATGTCGTTGTGGCTACATTCCAGACTACATTCTCGCTCAGCGCATACTGCGGTTATGCTTAATGTATAACAATAATTTTCACTCTGTCACATTTTCAGCACCGTTCGTAATTTTCACGAAATCGCGATTTGGTAAACCTGCTATTCAATATGGCAAATACAAGTTTAATAAACGAGCGGCGTACAAGGGAGCCAGGGGGAGATGGAAATGCTCTTCTCACAGCAATTGTAAAGCCTATCTCATCACCCTAAACGAGATGATCGTCAAAGTCCATAACGTTCATTCACATTGTTGATTGTACCGTTGAGTTTCACATTGTTGACTGTACCGTTGAGTTTAATAAATTTATTAAAATATCACTAATGGTTTGTGTTATTCCATTTTATCGGCGTTCTATTCCTACCTGGATTCCATAATGATGACCCATACCCATGGCCAAATGTCGCAGTTTCCGGGTGTCGTTCTTAAATCCGATTTATTTTCGTTGTCTTTTTACAATGATAAAATTTCATAATTTCACTCCATTTTCGGTAGACATTCAATGAATAGGCTTTAGTTTCTTATATTTATCGGCTAACTGTCTCTGCTCGAATGCCTTGTTTCTCTTGCATCGCATCTTCGCGCTGCTCCTCATAGGATAGGCATCGAAACATGTACTAATCTCTCACTTTGCTCCAGGCCTGAAACTGTCAATATTCTTCGTTTCAGGTAATCTCAGTGCAATATTCACTAAGTCAAGATTCGGCAAACCTGCCATACGACTTGGCAAATACAAATTCAATAAACAAGTATGGTGCAAAGGAGTCAAGGCGAGGTGGAAATGTGCTAGTCACAGTACATGTAAAGCCTATCTTATTACTGTTAGTGACAGCATCGTCAAGGTCCACAATGAACATTGTCATTGACTCTATTTTGGTATTAAAATGTCTTGCTTAGCTTGGTTTTTATTATTGCTCAAGATGAACCTCTCGGTTATCCGAGAGGTTGTATGAATTTTTTATTATTTATACTTTCAAATGCATTACATGATATGATATATTTGGAAATTCAAAAACATACAGTCAACCTGGGTAACTTAAGCTTTCAATGTAACATTGACTCACTAACTTGTATTTGAACGTTTAATTTTTTCTCTTCTTACTGATACACTGTATAATAATAAGTTGTTTAATTTATGAAAGTAAAAAGTGTTTTTAAACGAAACCTGCAGTGACAATTGATATTTATCAAATATATATTTTTTTCTCACCATTCAAAATTTGGGCAGTAAACAGAGTTAGAAATATACTTGTTAAAAAGTTGTGTATAGCAATTACTACAGAAGAACTACAGAAGGCGAGTTCAGTTTTATGTTGAAGAATCATATGTTTTTTATGTAATAACACTGAAATATCCTACGATATTGATAGATTTTTTAAAAAATCTTTAATTAATCTTCGAGCTGTTTCATTTTCAGACCATTTGGGGTAACATTAGCTCGGGGCGAGGACAGACAATGCGTGAAAATTTCAATTATGCAAAAAAGTTTTGAAGGGTGGAAGTGGCCATCAAAGCTTGACATATTTAATTGTCACCCCCGAAATATAGTTAGTGGATTTGGAGGATCTAAAATCACAAAACGAGGCGATTCTTATGCGATTGATGATCAATCGCATAAGAATCGTATGGGGGAATTGAGAGCCGATATTATGTTTCTTTTTTATATGTGATTGAGTTTGTTTTATTATTTTTTATTATTTTAGGCATTGCTCAATGATTATAAGTACATCAAAACCTGATTAATACAATAATAACTTGATTTAAGAGGTCCATAAAATAGAAGATGATTTCGATAAACCAGGCAGTTTAATATTGTATTAATATGGCAACCCTACGATGCCACTAAAAAGGAGATAGCGATATAAACGAAATGTATTTTTTTTATCAATATGACAAGCTAATCTTACCGAGGAGTAAAAAAAACTACATAAATTAGAGATTTTCTTCATCAACTCCTCATACTTATTAATGTTACCCAAATGTCAGTGTAACTTTGGCTCACCAAATTTTTGGTAATTTAAGGGTCTTTTATTTATCGTTTTGATAAATAACACAGGAATTTAGATTATAGAGGCCAATATCCCACTAGAAACACTCATTTAGGACAAATAACAATAAAAGTAAATCCGTACTGCTATAAATTACCTCTAAAGTGAGCCAAAGTTACCCAGGTTGACTGTAGTTGATGTTGAATTAAAGATGATAAACAATACAATTTCAGATGAGGTGAAAGCGAAGTTCTCTACGTCACGGTATGGTAAGCCGGTGTTGATGATCGGTAACCACAGGTATAATAAGCACGTGAGTAGCTGTGGACCCAGGGCGCGATGGTATTGTTCAATGGGAAGGGGGTGCAAGGCTTCTATCCTTACTGTATATGGAGACATCATTGTACATAATGATACTCATAATCATTAGTATTAATAGTTTATCAGATTAAATATAAACAATGTTAATCCAAGTCTCAAGATTAGTGGAGTCCGTGCAATATGATATTTAATTTGTTTTTTTTTAATCAGGCGAGCGCCTTGCTCGTCTCGTCATACAATCAAATAAAAAAAAATGGTCTTAATGGCACAGTATACACCACAACACCTGAAGAATCATGGACGCATTGCAGAACTTAAAGGAGATAACATTTTTTTTAAATGTAATGGTATCCTTAAGTCGCGAGTTCCAATCGCATTTGATTTTGTTCTTTCGTATTCCGTTATCTGATCTAAACCAAATGTCTATGGGGTCAAATATTAATTCCGGCAAATTGAACTACTCGTCATAAATGCTGAATAACTAGCCACTATTTATGAAGTATCAAGCGTGAAATCTGGGGAACAATGAGACAATCAAACAATCATCTCCGATTTCATAATATATGAAGACAATTAAGTTACCTAATTACTTCAGATATCGATATAGCTTTAGCTGCTACAACATTTTTATAAAATTAAATTACTGTCATGGTTACCGCAGCGCCACGCATGATAGAAATAAAGCGTCCTGTAAGCATAAATGCCCAGACGCTGTGTATGTAAGCATAACTACTGTAAAATAAATCATACAATAAATTCATATCTCACTCTGAGAACACGTATTTTATTTAATTCGTTTTTAAAATAGCTCGGCATCTCAGCTCTACATTTATATACAATAAATTCAACTATTTTTTTATCGTCAACAGTTTTTTATATCGTCTCAAATAATGATACAACTGAAATTTTTGAAATCGAAGTCAATGATGGTGGAAATAAAAGTAGTTCAAAAGAAGATAATGGTAGCGAAAACAGTGATGACGAAGAAACTGCAGACAATCAAAAGGATGTAGAAAAAGCAGATGCGTTGATAAAAAATGGTGATTACTTCAAATCTTTTATCGAACTACAGAATCAAATTAAAAGATATCAAGATCGTGTTTTATGCATTTACTACATGAGAGATAGTCGAACTATTGAGAGCTGCAGAAAAATGGGCGTAAAACGTTTTATTGATCCAAAATTAAAATATTATTTTATTAAATATCATTGTATTCACGGTGGTAAGAAATTTCATTCAAAGGCTTCTGTTCCACAAACGTTTCAAAGAAAATGTCCAGCTT